>CM061355.1:73984153-74584532 GCA_030867105.1 Liasis olivaceus
TCCAGAGGAGTTGCTGCATCAAAAGAGAGCCTCTAAAATTCCTGGAGGATGTTAGACGTTCCTGGCTTGCAGCTGATCCAGGCAAATGTCTGCATAGGCTTTGTCTTCCCTTTAGGGAACCTCACATGAAGAACAGCTTCACATGATTATCCAGAAATTGGCTCCCAAGTTATTTATTTCTTCTCTGTTCCTGCAACTGAAATGTCAACATCAGAAGTTTCTGTGATAATTGTTTGAGTTTGCTGAAAGAGACTTGCTTGCTAAGCTCCTTCGAGAAGACCCTAAGTTCAAAGAGTGGGGCTGAAGGGCTGTCACACTGTAGAGGGTTCAGACTTATTCTCACTTGCTCCAGAGAGTAAGACTAGAACTAATGAGATGAAACATCAAGGATGTAGCTATATAATAGACATTAGGAAGAACGTCTTGACAGTAAGAGCTGTTAATCAGTGGAATAGGTTACCACATGGTGTGGTTCCTTCTCCTTCACTAGAGTTTTTCAGACAGAGGCTGGATAATCATCTGTCAGGGATGGTGTAGTGAATACTGCAGTGTGCAGGGAGTTGGACTTCATGAAAGTTGGACTAGGTCCTTCCAACTCTATGATTCTATGAGTAGGGGAATCCTATCTTATCAGCATCCTTGCATGACATATTGGAGTATCTGAGGCTCAATCAACTTGATCAATTTAGTCATTCTCCACTAAAGCTTGCATCAGACTGCTTGGGAAAATGCCCCTGGAGCCAACACAGAGCAGCTAGCATGTTCACTAGGACTGTTTGTGAAAGATTAATCTTACTAGCATTTAAACAGCTCCATGGGCTCCTAGTCCATTTCCTGGCAAACGTTTTAAAGCTCTTCACGGTTTGGGACTGAGGTACCTGAGATTTTCTGGTTCCCAGGAAGCTTTCCTATCTACTAAGACAGCCTGATGTCAAAAAGGAGTTCCCAACATCATGAACCAGCACATAATTTGGAATATCTAGAGGAAGCTATATGAGGGAAGCCTCTTCCTCAGAGGACCTCCTCTGATTGCCACTGACCTCTTCAATAAGATGGATGGTTCTAAAAAGAGAGTGAGAGACCTTGGCATGAGACTCTCAAGGTCTTTCCTTTCCCCAGTTTTGTAATTGGTTTATTAATCCTGTGGTAATGCTATGATTTTAGCTTTTGGTTTATCCTTATATTACTTCTACTATTGCTTCTAGTTTTTGGAGAAAGGGGTAGTTTTTAAAGCAGAGACAAACTTAAGCTGACCCAAGCACTTAAAGCACAAAGAAGCAGAAGACAGGCTTAGAAAAAGGCAAAGATCCATCCAAACTAGAGATTGATCAGATGGAACAACCTGATGAGAGACATAAAAACTTGGTTTCAATTATTGATCCAAAGTATCCCTTTAATTACCCAATGGTCTTAAAGGGATGCCATATGATTTTGCTTTTTCTTTTGTAGAAGAACTTGCTTGCCATGGTGGAAACCAAAAGCATCTGGAGTGCCTCAGATTCCCACCCCGAAGTAGAATATAGGAAGATAGCAGCCACACGCCAGAAGAGCAACGGTTTAATTAATTCCTTGGCCAAGTGAACTCCCATGCCTGATGGAAACATACATTGCCCAGTTAGACCAGGAAGAGTAGGGAGAGTGTTCACCTTATCTCCTTCTACAGTGCGGCCATGTGATATAATTGGTTCATAGCTATCCAGAGAAGATGAATTTGGATCCAACGCCTGATCCTAACAGGCATTCTATCATGGCCTCTTCACTGAGCATTCTAGAATCCATTACACCAGAAGGGCCAGAACACTAATTATATATTATATTAATTATAATTTCCAAAGGCTGTGGAAATCTAATGGGAGATGCCATTTAAGGCACAGAATAAGTAAGAATAATTTCCCATAAAAATGACATTTTTCTCCAGCAAGGGTTACTTGGGCAATCAATGTGGACAATGGGTTTCTTCTAAGAAAGAAAGAAAGAGAGAAAGAAAGAAAGAAAGAAAGAAAGAAAGAAAGAAAGAAAGAAAGAAAGAAAGAAAGAAAGAAAGAAAGATGTTTTTGTCATCCATAAAGTCCTTGAAGTATTTAGCCTGATTGCATCTGTGAATGAAGACATAAAAAACCCATTATATTTTCAACTTCAGTTAATAATAAGACTATTTTTCCACCCACTTGTTAGTCCAGCTGTAATGTTCTTGGCCTCAAGTGGGAGGCAATGTGGAACAAGGATTAGGAAGATAAATGATATACAACATACAGTGCCAGTTCACATAAAATATTAGCAGATTGGAAATGACTGTTTACTGTCTCGCTGACTACATGATGAGTTCCGTGGCTCTCAGAGACTGTACCGAATGCTAACTTTGGTCTGCCAATATAACACACTGCATTGTACCAGGGTAATGACAAATTAATTTTTGAGTTATACCAGGAAGGTATGCCAGCGTACCTGTCAGCCAAGGCTTTTGGTGGATCCTCCCCCCGAACTATTTTAATACGATGCCAGGACAGACAGGTCGCTTCATCCATCAACATGAATGGAAAGATTTTTGGATTTTTTCTGACTGTAACTAAATAATAATAAGTTATTAAGGAAATTGGCAGGCCTACCTTTTGGCATGCTGGAAGAGCTTTGGGCAGGTGCCTTCTGGAAGGACCTGCAGGTAATGCCACCTTTTCCAAGTAGCATTCCAGAAGTGTTGGGACTACAGTGCCAAAACATCTGGAGTGCACCATTATGAAAAGTTGAGCAGTGTCTAATGATTATAGTGGCATTCTTCCACATGGATGTGGAACATTTTCATATCTGAACTGGATACCATTGGAACAGCCCTGGAACTATGAAACCATGAATTAGACCAACAAGGATTATCCCTGGAGGTTTGGACACTATTCTAGTACAGAGTCTGCCACTGTTGTCAGAGCACAACAGAACTACAGGCAAGCAGACTGAGATGTTTGTTTGCACAAGATCTTAGAGGCCTCCTGGAACTGAAGGGTAAGGTGATCTCAGAGTACCAATCCTACACTATTGCCCAAGGTGAAGTTCCCAGATCTGCTTCCTTCCTTCATTTTGGGGAAATCCTTAGTGGAGGTGGTCCACCAAGCCACTGCTTCCCTGTGGCCATTCAGTCACCAAGAACCCTGACTTGGCACCTAACTAAGGAATTCTTAGCACTCTAGCCAAGGCAAGCAATATAGGTTGGTGCAAAAAATCAAGAGAACATATTTGCTCAGTCTTCTTTATACTAGAAAGTTGGCTTGCACAATATGAGAGCAATCAAGCCAAATATAGTCCCCCGCCCTTACACACACACACACAAAACCCTTTTATTTTCATTTGTTTGGCAGCTCTGTAGAAACACAGAATCTAATTCTGCCTGATCAGATCAAAGTTTTGAGGAAGGAGAGCATAGACATGCGCTCAGGTGGACTTCTTACAGCCCTGGGTCTTCATGTGGGCTGAATCTTACAGCATACTCAACTGGGCTGGATTTCTGAAATACAGTAAATGTTCTACAGTATTTAGAAATTCCCAAATGTTTTGAAGCAAGGGCTTTGAAATCATTTATAATGAACATCATCACTATCATTTGGAACCCTGTTGTCTTCTGGCCCAAAGTTGTAAGAAAACACATTGTAGATCCAGAAAGGAAAAGTTGCTTTCTTGGAAAAGAATTCACCAACCTTCACTTTATACCATTCATAGTGTCACCATATTTTAACTTTTGTAAAGTATCATGTACATTTGCATTTAAATAAGATAGCACATATTTCTATTTAAATAAGACTTTGCACTGAACTCTGATTCATGTTAATATATATCACATATCAGATTTCAATGCATTAAGTTATTTCAATATTAGCTAAGCTGGAATGTGTGGGTATATGTGTATGTGTGACACATAATGTAACAATCCAGCGTATTCTGTCTCAAGACATTTGCCAGAATGCCTTACGAATGAATAAGAATTTTAAAAACCAGGGTGGAGGAAAGTTGGGAGTGAAACAAAGATGATTAAAGTATTAGGAGTTTGGAATGGAAGCAACTTATAAAGCACCATTCAGCTTCAGTGTGAGTAGAAGCAGGTCACTCCCTTTAGAACTTCAAGGGAAGAATTGCAACTGTTTGACAACACAACCTCTAATAAAGAACATTTTGTCTTTATAATGCGAGGGATTTCTTTCTCCCTTTCTCTCCTCAGTAAATGCAGCGCTTAATTTCTTTAAGCGAGAGGAGAAAGCAAGCAGCACTGATTTATTTACTGATGTAGCATCCTTTTTGAACCCTTGCAAAGCAAAAAGAAACAGAAAAAACAGAAAAAACACCCCAACAATTCTATATTAAAAAAACAAACCAAAAACAAAAATTGCCATACCCCTGGAGAATCAGAATTTTATTTAAAAATGGGAGGAAGAATTAAAGAAAGCAACAGCAAAACCTTTTGGAATTTTTTCTCAGGCCCTTATCATCCATTCCAAAACACTGCTATTTTATCTTATTTTATTTTATTTTATTTTATTTATTTTATTTTATTTTATCTTATTTTATTTTATCTTATCTTATCTTATTTTATTTTATTTTATCTTATTTTATTTTATTTTATCTTATTTTATTTTATTTTATTTTTTATTTTATTTTATTACTTTTTCAAACATTTGAAGAACCTAGCAAGATATGAAGGGCTTGGGAAAATGTAGACCTCCCAGCTGATAAAGAATTCCTCAAATGGTCTGTTTTCTAGGAATTCAAGAACTGGATTTCTCCAGATATTAATTAATCGATGAATCTGTTTGTGTGTCTCCCCTACCTGCAGGCTTGAAAATTCAAGGCAAACTACACCACACTACAGACTGCAAATGTTCACAGATTTTCGTAGACTTCCTGTATGCTTAGCCAATTCTGTACATTCTCCCAAGAACATGGTTGAACTGATGGGTGATATAAATCTAGGTGGAATGGAATATCATACATCCATGGGCAGATGAGCAGTGAAAGGGTAGGGGATGTATTGCTACTGAACACATCAAAGCTTCAGAATATCCCCCAGCCTTGAGTTTTCACAGGCTTTACGAAGGCTTTGTAAGACCCAAAACAATGGAGTGATCACAACTGAGCTTTGGAAGAACAAGCTTAATCAGCGTCTCCTTGAATAAAAGATTGGCTTTGTTTCTCCTGAGTGAAGTGAGCACAACAGCATGTTTCTGTGTGGGCCCAGCAATCTGCAGGCCACAAGGGGTAAGTTGGAGGTAACAAAGTGTGCGATATGTAAGAATGGCAAGGCTGGGGAAAAGAAACTTGCCCTCTCTTGCTAGTTGGGGCAGAAAAATTCCAGGATGGATAGCAATTTGGGAGCTGTGGGGGAATGAATATGGTGACCATCTTTCCTTGGAAAAAATAAAGGACAAACCTGAAAAAGGGGCAGTTCTGAAAGCGGTGCATAAGGATAAAAAAAAATAATCGTTTATGTTTATAACTTTGCTTTACAAAAGAAAATTCAAGGGCCAAACCAAGGAAACCTTTACAAAAACGCATCTTTTAACAAAAATATTTAAAATCAATCGGTATATGTACCTCTATTTTAAAAAGACAATTCAGTTTCCATGTGAAGGTGAAAGACTGTGCATTACGTGGTGCCATTTGTACGGTAAAAGTTAGATCACCAAAAACAAAGGACAGAAATGAATTTTTGAAAAATAAATAAATCTAAAGGACAGCTTTCTGACATAGAGGACTGTCCTTTATAATAAAGGACGTGCGGTCATTGTAGGCATGGGTGAAAAAGTCAAGATGATGGCCAGGGACATTCAATTAAAGCCCCATCCCATTTTAGGCGTCCTAGCAGCGCGCACCAAACAGGATGGGGTTTCCATTGGCAGGAATGGCTGTTGTCTTTACTTTTGGCTACCCCTCACCCCTTGTAAATACCTCTAAAGTAATGTATGGAAAGAAGCTTGTTCAGTGTTTCTTTAAAAACAAAAAACACCCCCGCCCAAAAAAACCCAAAACAGATGAAGATGAGCCTCATGATCAAATGTTTTCAGACCTTGAGATTGCCCCAAATCTCAATATAATTCCATTGTTTCCATGGATGGAGAACTTGCATTTCAAGCCAGTGGCTGACTCCAAGATTGTCAACGCGTCAACCCCCCCCCCGCCCCACCATCCCAAGGTCCATCAACTTTGCTAAAAGCAGCCATTGTTCTAGTTCAGTGTTTCTCAAGCTTGGCAACTTTAAGACGGGTGGACCTCAACGCCCAGAATTCCCCAGCCAGCAAGTCCATATGTCTTAAAGTTGCCAAGCTTGAGAAACACTGCTCAATTCCACTTTATTTATTTATTACAATTTTTAAAACTGCGCAATAGCGGAAACTTTCTGGCTGGTTTACAATAGAACACATTAAAGAATACAATCTGAATATGCAATAAAATGCAAACACATATATACAGTATATATAAAATTTTGCATTTTATTGCATATTCATATTTGGATTATATCAGGAGACCAAACATTTAGGAGGAAATATATTTACCTCAATGTACACAAACTGTGTACAAATCACCACCAGGAGAATAAAGATGGGAGAAATCTTTCTACAGAGCGTTTCCCACACATTCAGGCAAACTGAATTAAATCTGACACTGAGAGAGAACAAGAAGGGGATTTCTAATTGAACTAGAGACAACACATAATACTTTGCTATAGAAACAGAAGGCCCCAGTGAAGATACTCAGGTTAATACTGTCCAACTTAAACCAGCAATAATTTTATATCTCATGATCTGCAAACACAAAAAGAAAACTCTTCTTCAACTGTCTTGACATTAAACGGAGAGGAAATTGCAAAGAACAAAGTAATAGGAAAATAGAATTTGAGGAAGATGTGTGACCTCTTATGGTATGGCTGAAGAAGAAGAAATGTGAACATTGTGCTTCTATTGTGCTCAATAATAATAACTATTGATTGCTGCAGAGTTCTGGTATGGAGGGGGATGACACAGGCCTTTTATTAGTGATATTAAAATAATAATAGAATACAGATTTTTTAAAAAATTAAATCTGTTGATCATTGCCCAGATTTTTTTTAGGACTGGCCAGGTCACAAATTGAATGAATGAATGAATGAATGAATGAATGAATGAATGAATGTTTTACCCTCTCTTTTGATTACTTTCATTTTAGTTCCTTGACCTCAAATTGGTCAGGACTATTCATGCCGTCAATTCTGAAAGCAACATAGGATATGTAAAATGTTTCAAATGAAAACATCTCAAATTTGAAGCAGGCTGTTCTGGAAATGTTCTGAGCTTGAAACAGTTCTTTTTCAAGACACTTCCAAGATGGCTAGAAACAGCTCATTTCAAACTCAAAGCAATGGTGGGCATTTCGAGATCAAAAAAGCATTTTGCATATGCCTAAGGCAATGTTTTGTTTGATCTTGGTGATGTCTGATTATTTTAAAGCTGGATTCATACATTGCACTCAACTGTAATGCAGTCTGAACTCATCCACTCTGGGCTGTAAACCAGGCTTTATGGCAATGGAGGACAACCTGTGGTTCTTAGGCTAAACTCATGCAACCCTCTGCATAATTTCAAAGTCATTCTACAAAAGATCAGTTCAGGCTTCCAGTAAGATCTACTGGTCCCTTCCTGCAGCTTGCAGCTTGGGAGAACGCATGTCATGGAAAGAGAGAAAGAAAGAGGTTCTTCAAAGAGACAATGGGGACCCTCAACTAATTTTCACTCTAGTCATTCGCCTTAGCTTAACCAAGTCTTACTGAAAATATTCCCCCAGAGGGAAAGTGGGCTCTTACCAAAAAGAAAATAAAACCCCAAATCACACCCAAACCTTGCCCAGCTTTGATTTACTGTTATGCATGAACCAGACCACTATGGCGTATGTAACAGTTTCTGCCCAGACTATGGGCTATCTTGTGACTCCTTGTCCTATATGATAGGCCCTGAAGTGACCTAGCTACAAATGTTCAGAATTGTTCTGACAAAGTGTGGCTGGTTAAGGATGAGTCTGCCTTACCAGCTATTAAAGCCTGAATTTGCCCTTTCTTGTTTGAAGTGGTTAGAACACCGTCATTGATGCAGGAGACCGGGGTTGAAATCCCGGCTGGTACCTACCTTACCAATAGGGGTCCTTGGGCAAAGGCCCCCTAACGCTTCACCTGCCTACCTCTAATATGAGAGTGACATGAACTAAGAGAGTCATGCTGGCTTGGACGTCGCCTGGATTAACAAGGTCCGCGTCAGATGTTGAGGAACCAGGACAATCTGATGTTAAGTGGGCTACTGGAACAAACCATACATGGACGAGACAAGAGAACTTGGAATTGATGGAATGCTACTACAACAGCAGACTTAATGAGAGGGGATAAAGGCCAAGGGGGTCCCAGTGGTAGTAGGAGCACTCGGGGCCGTGACTCCTAAGCTGGGAGAGGGGCTCCAGTAGATCCCAGGAACAACATCCGAGCTCTCTGTCCAGAAGAGTGCAGTGCTAGGAGCAGCTAAGATACTGTGCAGAACCCTCAAACTCCCAGGCCTCTGGTAGAGGACCCAAGATTGAGGAAGACACATACCACCCATAGAGGTGAGAGGGGAACTGTAACTAGGATAGAAGCATCTGCTTCCTGCACATGTAAAGAGGGCTGAGTCTTCTCAGGAGGATTTGGCAGTGGAAGTCAGGTAGCATCTCTACCTAGGCATCTTATGGTTACTCTCACTTTCTGCTTGCATTTATTTTTACACAATGGTTTATGTACTTTAAACAAGACTAGAAGTTTTCCAATTAAAGTCTGGAATAACTTGCAATATTTTGGTGAACTCCTTCAGCATTTTGAATCAAACCTGATGCAGAGAAGCAGGCGAAGAAAGCAAGTAACAAAAACGTATCTCTCAGTGCTGCGATTCAACCTCCGCCCCCTGTGTACTTCTGTGTGATGTCATGATACAGTTACGAAAGGGTGGAGCTTGCACTGTGACATCACAATGTCAGGGAGATCTTACCACAGTTAAGAGCAGATGCCTACATTTTAATATGCATCAGATTGTTGAAAGTGGAAAAGCATGTGAATGGCAATTCAGGCATTGCACATAATGAGGTCAGTTATAAACCTAGCTGGTACATTTCCACCATAGGCTTAGCTTGGTTAGTTTTAATCTCAATTAACTTTTTTGTGGACCCCCACTGATTATTTCTTTTTATGAATCAATATATTATGCAAATGCTAATTGAGTAACCAGGAGGACATTGAAGGAACATAGCCAATAACTCACCAGTGGCCTGTTCCTCAGCTCTTGAAAGAGACAGGAGTATAATCAAAGCGAAAGGAAATTGAGGGGACTAAGAATACAAACTCCACGATTAAAACAACAACAACCCTGGCTTAATCTAACACAGAAACCCAACGAATGTCTCGCAGGTTGCGCACTAGTAAAAAAGAGGCAGACGGGTGCAAGGACATTCTGCACAAAGGCAGGGTTGGGATTTTTCATTTCCTTTCCAAGTTTTAGCAAAGGTGAAGTTGGGTTTTTCCTTTTGGTTTGTTTAGTTTTGTGTGTGTTTGCATTTTTCAACAAAGAAAAAAGCTTTGTAAAGACTATTTTAAGTGTTCTCTATAGTTTCAAGTCTTTTCTGCCTACGAAGGGTAGAAAGCTGTATCACTCAAAGCGTGAGCCCAGGTACGGAGTGCCAGAGTAGCAACAAATTGGGGAAACAATTGGGGGAATAATAAAAGCTTTGCAAAAAATAGAGAAAAGATTAACCTTATTTGCATCTTTAAGTGGCTCTTTGAGACAACCTTCTCAAAAGCAGTATTTTCAACCTGAATATCAAAATAGGTGAATGATAACATTATTACAACTGAGCAACCTTTGCCCAGTTATGGCTGGTGCCCTTGTTGCAGCCTTTCTTGGAGGAAGTAGCCCTGGTGACAGGGGGACTCATGCCCATGTCACCAGTTGCCTGGACCATTGCAGAGCCCTCTACATAAGGCTACCTTTGAAGACTACTCAGAAGCTGTAGTTGGTGCAAAGCACAGCAGTTCTTCCATGGTAGGCTCTCTGTTGGTTCCCAATAGGCTTCCAGGTTGAATTCAATGTGTTGGGTTTGACCTATAAATTCAGCAAGTTGGGTTTGACCTTTATGGCTTTGCTTCAGTTAAACCTACCTTTCTGGTTCACATACCCATGTGGGGATGCATGATTCTTCCCAGTGAGAGATTCATGGTGGAGGGATTAGAACTCCGTGCAACCCTCCAGACCAGCCTGTTCCTGGAAATCTGTACGGTGCCCTCTCTCTTGGTATTTAGGAAGATGGTTTTCATAGTTTGACCTTGTTCTTTAGGAGAGGCTCATGACAGTATAGGGAATATGGTGGTATAAAAATAACATCCATCCATCCATCCATCCATCCATCCATCCATCCATCCATCGTCTGTTTTTAAATAAAATATTTAGCATGACACTTCAGATGGAAAGTTTACAACCATGTTCAAATATCTTCTCAATCCACAAAGGTTTCTGGCTCAACCCCTCCCCCCCCCCATTTCCACACTGTTTCCATTCTGGGTGTCTATAATATGTGCACAGTTCTTGATTAATTTCATCATATTAAGCATTCAACTTGGGGGGGGGGGGAACATGGATATACCCTGAAGCTTTTTCCTCCCTCCCCCTCACCTGATGTTTGTTTTAAATTACTGTGTACAATTGTTTGTTTTACAGTTTAAACATAATTAAAAATTTAATCATGGGTCTATGGTATCTGCCCTAAAGATCACTGACTGGGTGGGATTCATTAAAAGAAACACAACTGAAACATGCCAGCCTGAACTTTCTAACACAATTTACAGTTCATTTATTGTTCCAAATATAAATCATTCAGTGTTAATTCTTCCAAGGCAGACCTGATTATACAAATTCCTTTCACTTTGTAGTTAATTTTATTCTTGGACAAGACATTGTGACCCTCTCAAAAAATCCTTTCTTTAAAGTCAAAGCTGTATTGTGTGAGACTGTGGAACCCAAGGCTCTTCTCTGATTTCCAAAAATCATATATTTATGTACCATTAAGTTTAATCTGTTAGGTAAAAGGACCAACACATGCCATTTAAAAACCATGTATGCTGGGTTGCAAATTAACTGATAATAAGGTACAGGAGAAATCTAGAAACAACCGAATGGAAATGTATTGATTTTTCCTTCCTTCCTTCCTTCCTTCCTTCCTTCCTTCCTTCCTTCCTTCCTTCCTTCCTTCCTTCCTTCCTTCCTTCCTTCCTTCCTTCCTTCCTTCCTTCCTTCCTTCCTTCCTTCCTTCCTTCCTTCCTTCCTTCCTTCCTTCCTTCCTTCCTTCCCCTACGTCATTCCCACTCATAAATTTTACCATATAAATATTTGTATATAAATGAGGTCTGTGGAAAGATCTTTGTTGTCCCTTTCTGACTGCAACCAGCAGGCCACAGGCCACAATGGGCACAGGAGGTGTTTTAGCCTGGTTGGACAACCTGCGGGTCACATGCAATCCTATTTTTGCAGCTCCCAGTGCTTCCCAGGATTGTACTGTTGGAATTTGGTAGCTTTCCCCTTCGAGTGGGGAAACTGTGACTCTCCAAAGCCTGTTGAATTAAAACTCCAAGAGCCTCAGATAGCACAACTAATGGTGAGCTGTGTGGGGAGTCACGTTATAGTTGGGCTACCTCTCAAAGACCAGGCTGGCGTTCAGAACTCTGGATAGCTCCAAAGACAGAACTTACTTGACCATCTAGAGCTCTTCGGAAACTTCTTTTCTACAGCCCAAACTGCACCTTCCACTTGTGCTCTGACTTGGAATTTATCAAGCCCTGTCATCTTTCAGCTGATTCCCACCCTTAATACCAGTGTTTCTCAACCATGGCAACTTGAAGATGTGTGGACTTCAACTCCCAGAATCCCCCAGTTGTTTTGCTACCATTCAATTCTGGGAGTTGAAGTCCACACATCTTCAAATTGCCAAAGCTGAGAAACACTGCTGTATACTGTTTCAGGAGTGAACAGGCCCTGGGAAGCATAAGTTCGTTCATCGAACAAAGGTAGGGGAGTCCTCAAGAGAACCTAACTCAGAGGAGTGTTGTCCTTGAGAACCTAACTGGATGGATGGCCTTGGCGTTTAGGAGTTCAGGGTTGATCAGAGTCTTTTCCAGAGTTAGCACCTCTAGATTTGCACTGCTGTTTTTCCTAAAGTAGCTTGTTCCTTCTGTTCTTCGTCCAGGTCCAGATATTGCTCAGATTCAGTGCCATCTGGATGACCGTGAGTTGATAGCAAAGAGATATGGAACATTCTTTGCTGCTATCCAGCTGCTTTCTTGAGTTCTCGAGACCAAATCTGGTGGGCCTGCTACCTGATGAAGTTGCTTTGTGTTGAAGCTTGGCCTACTTCATAGTAGCTTGCTGTCATAGTGAAAATGAGACGGGACATTCTGGAGGTTCCCAATATTCTTATTTCTTGCCAGGAGATTGAAACAAAATCATAAGACCATTTGGACAGGTATTTCTGCCCTTCCTCTGCTCCTGGACGTTTCAATCATCTCCCTCTGCCTCTGCCTCATTTTTTTCCCCTCTCCAAACCCTTCTAAAACAAACCCAGCTTCAGTCTTCCATCACAGGTGAACTCCCCAGATCTCTGAGATTCATTTATGCTTGCTTTCCTATGGACATTTCATCCATATTATCATTTTCTTCATCTTTTATGCCTTATTCTGAATATATTTCAGCTTCTATAAGGCATTCCTCCAGATTTTTTTTTTCAAGGCTTGGCTTTTTTCATGACATCTGTGGCTCTCCTAATCTAAAGAACATTTTCAATGCATCCTTCGCCTTGAAACATCATTTCTTTTTAACCCCTCCTTCAAAGGTAATTTCTATCCAGCGCTAAGATGAACCCTTTTTCTACATTTCAAAGATCTTTTTCTCCTCACAACCCATCTTGTTTTATCCCTAAGCCTGCAGTACCAATATTTTCTTTTTTCCTTTTTTTAAGAAGCCATTTGCTCAGAGAGTGAAATAGTATTGATCTCCATAGCCAAATGAGATTTGCTTCCTATCATCCCCCAGCTCTGTCCTTTCTTTACTTGGTTTGCAATTTTGGACCTTTCTGGTTTAAACTTCATCAGTCAGGGGTTACAATGCCGGGATGCAAAGAGCTGGAAAGTAGGACTGGGGTCTGAAAGATCATCTATAAGGTTTTATGCAATAGAGCAGTGTTTTTCAACCATGGCATGCTGGCTGGGGAATTCTGGGAATTGAAGTCCATACATCTTAAAGATGCTGAAACACTGCAACAGGGGAACCAAAGCTATGCAAAAACCTGACCCAGTTTATTTCATTGTCCAACCAGGATAATTCAGTGGGAAAACTGGATGGCCAAGGTCTCTCTGAATGTCACAGGTATTTGGGTTGTGATGTCCAACTTTGGTACGAAGGTGGCATGCCTCCATGCACAATAGTTTGTCCTGGGAATCCGCACATTATCTGAACCCCATAAGCTGTTTCTTGCCTAGTAGAACTGAGGAACATTTGCAACTTTCTTTTCCCCAAACTGGAAGATGTACAAAACTATAGCCTGCAGAATCCCTGGTGACAATCATTTGTCCTACAGAAAGAGTGGACTCTTCCCCTTCCCATTTTCAGGGCTTGGAACATTTGCATGGAGCACTTTGGACCTTGAGATGTTTTTGCTTTGCCAAATTTATTTGGAACCAAGCACTACAGAATAAACTATATTAGCAAGTGCCCTCAGCCTTCTAGAATTTAATCTTTCGTTGTTTCTCTAACCTCAGTCCTGTTCTTCCTGCATCTTTGCTTCCAAATGTCTTTAGACTCTCTCATTTTTACAGATCAGGGACAGGAGACACGTTCGACCTGAAGAATACCTTGCATTCGGATTGGCAACTATCTGAAGTGTGGAGGAGCTGTTCATGGGGAAAATAACCTGTACTGAACGATATGAACTAGTGGACTGCCTAAGGCAGGAGAAAGCATTCCAGGTCCTACAGATTTTCCTGAACAGCAACGCCTAGCATCCTTAGGTGGCATGGCTCATGGGATGAGGAATGCTGGGAGTTGTAGTTTAACCATGTCTGGAAAGTCACAGGCTGGTAAATGGCAAGGCCTGACATTCCTTTACATAACACATTCTCAGCCTAGGAAGTAGGTGAAGAAAAGGAAAAACTGGGCATAAGCAGAGTACATTTTGTCAGAGCATCCATATCTTATATTTCCTGCTAGCACAATCTGTTTCTGGAGAACATATCTGTGTATTAATGTCTGTGTCCTCTGTTTCTAGCAACACTATGCTTTCATGAGGAGTTACAGTGTTTGCAAGGATTCAGTGACATAACAGAAACTAAGCCACAAACAGAAGAGAAGAGAGTGATGTCAGACTGTGACATCACCAAAACGGAAAAAACGTCTTAAGCTCAGAGCCACTGCCCTGTTTATTCTGAAGAATAACAGCTACCAGGCAGAAAAATGGGAGGGTAAAGAATTGGAATGGCAATAAAATATACCTAGTAAAAATAGACAGAGAGAACAAGAAACTCCACCTCATCTATTCCCATTTTCTGCTTCCTTACCACCAGGTAATGAGATGTAATTAATTGGGCATAAATGAAGGACAAGGACATTGGTGGTGGAGAACGGCTTCATGAATGTTGGTTTGCTTTGTACATTCTGCTCTGTGCAAATATGTGCATGTGCTTTTAATAAGTCCACAATCAATATTGTGCTACGTCAATTATGAAATGGGCTGCAGCTGGGATGGAATCCACTAGTTATTCTGAAAATTCCTGCTTTGCTCAAACACTGTGATGCTCCAGTATTTAACTCCAATACTGCTGGAATGTCCTGAAGAGGACAGTTGGATTTTTATTCATAACAATGACCTCTCCCTTGAGAAAAATGGGGATGGGAGACCACTGCCCTGGGATCACTTGGTCCTCTGTACAGATACTGTATTTGCTGTAGATGTGAAACCAAAGAAGGTTGAAATAGGTTATCGGTGGTTGAAGGCCTAGTTATTTCTCACATCCCATCTTTGCACCACAGCTACTACCATTCTCCTTCCTCCCCATTTCATTTTTCTTTTGTTAAGAGATCCCATTGCTTGGAGGCAATCCTTAGGCATCTGCCAGTGGAATATGCAGCTGGATCCAAAAGTGGTGGGGCCAACTCTTTCCCCCCTTTTTCTTCTGCCATGCCATCTCTCCTTGCCAATGATTTCCTCTTCTGGTCTTTCTGTCCCTCTATTTCTTTCAGTTCATTTGTGGGAATTGTTAGTCCTTATGGAGCAATGGAGGAAGTCATCTCCTCTCTCTTGTTCCTTCTTAAAATGTCCACCTGACCATAGAAGGTCATCTGATCAGTGATCATTCCAGGGCAAAATGAACATGGAGGTGAGCTCTTGCATTACTCCAAGCATGCATAAGGTGTAATAAACATCAAAGTAAGGAATACTTGGGCACCAAAACGATGAGTTGACTGCTCCTTTCCTTCTCCCAAATTCTGCTCAGAATTCAGATTTCCTGCTACTTGTAAATGAGTCTGTTCTGACTCATTTTTCCCAAATGGGGGCAACATTAAAGTGGGTCTACCTCCCTGGAGAAGGCTGTAATGCAGGGAAAGGTGGAAAGAAAGAGAAGAAGGGGACCACCAGCAACAAGGTGGATGGATTCAGTTAACACTGGCAATGGGTGTACCCTGGAAGATCTGAAGGACCAGGTTAGGGACTGTGGGAGTGTGGAGTAGAGGTATGAAACATGGACTCTCATCCCCAGAAGAGCAAACACGAGATAAGAGAATGAGGCTGGCCCCTCCCTAAGGAATGCAGAGGATGTTTGTGGGGTGACCCTGAGAGTTGCTCTCAGTCTGAGAAGATTCTGTAACGGGAGTGAAGCCAATAAACCTTGCTGGATTGAATCTGTATTGTCTCTTGGAGTTTCCTGGGCTAATCCTGACAGGGACAGATTGTCATGGAGAAAATATACGTGGCTGCTAAAAGTCAAGATTGACTTGATGGCACATAATCAATTCATTCAACAGCGCACATTTCCATTTTCTTCCCATTTCTCCCCTTTTTGCCAGAAATCAGTTCAAATTGCATCCAGATGGCTTCCCGCCCTCTTCTGTTCCACCTTTGGCTCCCCACCATTATTTATTTTAATTTCACAAGTGTATAAAAATCAGTGAAGATTGCAGCCTATGCTGTGTTGCGTGACTCATGTTACAGGTCTATCCTTCTTTGGACATGCAAATCTCAATGAATTTCAATCCGCATTACTATTCCTCAACTTATTGCTCTGAGTTTTGTAACGTAAGTGTTTAAAAACCACACCAGATGGTGACTGCGAAAAGAGCTAAGTGCGATTGAATTTGGCTTGTATTTGGATGGGAGATCACCAGGAAATTTCAGAATCTCAGGCTTGATTGGGACGTTGAAAAAATATCCTGGAAGTCGGTTTTATTCAAGATAAACCAAGACCAACATAATAAGTAGTAACCATTGATGTAACAGTCCCCCACTACTTTTCTACACCAGCAGCCACTGATAAAACTTATGTTCTATAAATTCACTTAATTCTCTTTTAAGTTAAATTAAATTAAATTAAATTGAATGAGTAGCTTTCCCACATCTTTTGGCAGTGAATCTCACAGTTTAAACTTCACTGATCATCTTCATTTAAATTGCAATTTAATAAAAAGGGCAATGAAATACCATCATAACAATTCAAACCCTGTCAAACCAGCGTACAAAAGTGGAACTTCTCTCCACACTGAAAAAGAATGGCACAATTATGACTGTTGCATCTGAGCATTCAATCAGAACAATAAGAATTTTTTCAAGAAATTCTACACAATCCATTTCAGTTGCCGAAACGGAGGACTTCTCAGCCAGATTTCCAGAAAGCTGAAGGAGAGGAAAGTTCAGAAAATGCAGACTTTCGCTTCTCTTTCAGCTCCTGCTGTAAAGAGTTGGCAATAGTATAGAAAGTCAAGAAGTGAAGTAAGGCATTGGTAATTTGAGAAAAGAGAAGGTGGAGGGAAAGGAAAACAAAGGACAAAGTAGGAAATGCTGGTTCTTTTAGACAAAAGCTCTGAGATCCTTCAGGAGCAATTTGATTAAGACCTCAAAGACATTGTCTTTCTCTCCCTACTGACAGAAGCTGAGCTAAGCTGGAGAAAATTCAGCCAAACCTAGGCAAGTAATCAAATGTCCTGAAATAGAGACACTAAGGAAATTCAAGATGTTTGCATGTGGAGGGGAAAATTAGAAATGCACATCTTTGACAACTGCAGACCCTTTTAAAATGCTCTCTGTGGTTAGCATATCTCAAAGACTCCACATTGTAAACCACAGGTATAGAGGCTTAGTCATGGATAGGCAGCACGAATTTCAAGTTGAGAAGCTTAGATCACAGTGGGTCTGCAAGCCAGAATCAGGGACCATGTCTGATAATGTGTGAACAAACCAGATATGGTATTTAGTAAAATTCCATGAGGTATCTGAAATGGCAAACCAGCTATGCTCACCAGTTTCCACCTTCTGAAGTTGCTAAGCTATAAAAAGAAAAGTGTTACATGAACTAAAATATTTGGAGAAGGAGATGGAGTAGAATGACCAATCTGACTGCAGAGAAGAACGCACACATGTAAGCAAGCTGAAGAGACAATGAAGCCATTTCTGAAATCAGACAAGGACTGGCCACCAGAGTTAAAAAAGGTAACTGCAATGCTGCAAGACATGTCTGACCCAGCAGTCTAATGGTCAATGAAAAGACAACTGAGATGGAATATGGTTGGTAAAGGAGGAATGCTAGATAGGCATCTGGTTAGAAGGCCTCCCAATCTGTAAATACAACTATTATCTACAAAGCATTCCCGTCTTCCCCAGTCCCAGTTGTAAAACTTGGCCAGTGTGTAGCAGCCCCAGGGATGATGTGTGAGTGAGTGTGAGTATGTGTATAAAGCTTAAGTCATTAAAAAGAATAATTCTTTTTTAAAGTAATAATTGTTTTGTAGGCTTAAAAAGACTCTTTATGTGCTGTGTGATCCCTTGAGCATTTTATTCCTGCATAAGATACCAAAGTTCAAATCTGTAACAAAAGAAGGGCTAAAAAAAAAAGAAAATTAGAAAGAGCTACTGCTTGCCTGTTGAACAAAAGCTAAATTGTAATTATAAGAGAATGGTAGCATGGGAAAGGACCGCAAGAAACATCTAGTCCAACCCCTACAGCAGGGTTCTTCAACATCAGCAATTTTAAGATGGGTGGACTTTCAACTCCCAGAATTCCCCAGCCAGCATGGGGAGTTGAAGTCCACCCATCTTAAAGTTACTGAGGTTGAGGAACCCTGCCCTACAGTGTGCAGGAAAACCAGTTCTACCAGATTTGGGAGTTAGGGATCCAGCTTCTTCTTAAAAACCTCCAGAGATGGAAACCAACAGCTTCCATAGACAGATGTTTCCACTGTAGTACAGATCTTACCATCAAGAAGTTTTTCCTTATATTTAAATCAAATCTAGGTAGTTGAAACCTATATCTATTATTTCTGGTCCTGGCTTCTGTAGTCATGGAAAATAATTCCTGACATCCTTCCTGTGGAACCCTTTTGTATACCTGAACACCGATGATCATGTCTCTCCTTAATCTTCTTTTCTCCAGACCCAACATCCCAAGTTTCTTCATTTGTCCATATAATCACCATACAATCTTCATGGCCCTCCTCTGAACCCTCTCTAATCTGTCTATATTCTTATGGAAATGTCCAAGAATTCTGCACAGTACTTCAGGTATGCTCTCACCATTGCTGAGAAGAGAAGAATTGTGACTTCACATGTCTTTGATACAATACTTCTTTTAATGCAGCCCAGAATTGTGTTAGCTCTTCTAATAGCTCTCTTATATTTGTTCAGCCTGTGGTCAATGACCACACCCAAGTCCTTCACAGAGCTAGTGCTTCCAAGCCGTGACTCCCTCATTTTGTATGGATATCCTACAGTTTTTCTCCCTAAATGTAATTCCTTACATTTCCCCATGTTAAAGGACATCTTGTTATTCCTAGTTAATCTTCCTGTACTCTTTCTGAGCTATTTTCAAAGGAGGAAGACTGATTTCATGCAAACAGTCCCATTTCAGCTTAGCACTTGGTGAGAAAAACATTTATAAATCTATCTATCTATCTATCTATCTATCTATCTATCTATCTATCTATCTATTATTAAACTCATATGCCGCCCATCTCCCCCAATGGGTGACTAATAGTGTCAATATTTTAAAAAATTACAAAATAATAGTGACCTTTCTCATCAACTTTGCTGGATGGTTGCATATGGGAACAAGTTTCCAAACCCTTAGAGGCACTGAGAAATTTTACAACCAAGTTTTAAGTGGAGAAGCAGCCCCCTACTCCAAAGGAATCACCCTATGGTCCATGGCATTAAAATGACTGTACCTTTACTCTGGGGAGGATTCTGGCTCCGATCTCGGAGAACGTTGATCTGGTAAACAGCTCCGTAAGGCTCAAAAAGTTCTTTCAATTCTTTTTCTGACCACGAGCGGGGGATCTGCCCGACAAACATCTTAATGGCATCAGGGTCTGGTTGGTCTGAATGATCCAAAGCGCCATTCATTTTGTTAGCTGTGCCGTTACTGGAAAGCACAAGAGAGAAAGGGGGAAAGAATGTGGTTAGAAAGTGCATTTTTGGAAGGTGTGTTTCAAGGGCAACAAACAAAGAGAAGGAAAAAACAGTGGACATGACTAACCCTTCTAGGTGGAGTACTATGCTCAACAACAACAATAATCCTAAAACATCTGGAGCACCACTTGAACACCATTGGCATTGACAAAATCACCATCAGTCAATTGCAAAGGCAGCTTTACTTCGAACAGCTCACATCCTGAGACGATACCTTTAACACCATCAAACAGCAACACCTGCCTATCCCAGGTCCTTGGGAAGGACTCAACCAGTGGATAAAAATGTCAGATCCAGTCTAAACAATGGGCTGACTGTGCGACCAACAATAAAATAATAATAATAAAATAATAGCAGCAACAACAACATGACCACGATGGACTTACGATGTCACTTCCCATTTGGTTGTTAAGTGAGTCACTGTGGTCATTAAGCAAAACATCACATGATAATGTCTTGCAATTTTACTGCTGGCTTCTCCATTGATTCTGCTTGTTGGAAACTGGCTGTAAAGTGTGCAAATGGCGAACACATGACCGCAGGACACTGAGATGGTCATAAATGCAAGGACTGGTCATAAAGTTACTTTTTCAGTGCTGCTGTAACTTTCAACAGTTGATAAACAGGGCAGTCATTAAGCGAGGTCTACCTGTATTTGAGATCAGCCCGACAACAACATTCTCTTATTACATTATAGTTTAGGCAAAAATACCAAATATCTGTGTCCCATAAAATCTTCAAACTCAAAAAGGCCAGCAGCCGTTAGTGTCAAAGCAAATTAATTGGTAGTTGTTGGTATTACACTGTAAAATTAGTTCACAGCTAAGATATACAGATTAGTGTCTTTTTCCCTCTCTCTCCTTCCATATAGCCATCTATCTAACCTACCCACTTACCTATTTTTATTTCTTAAAACTCTGCTATAGTGCAAAACTTGAATTTGTTCCTTCTCTATTCAAAGTTATATTTTATGCACCTTTAGGGAGCTCTATGTGCTATCTGTCATTGCTCATTGCTTGGGATTGAAAGAGCTAAGTTCCCAAGGATTGGGAATAAACCTTCACTGAAGTGGAAACAAAGTTCTCATACTGGTCTTTCTGTGGACCAATGGAGGTTCTTCTCCATAGCAGACCATGTTGAAACCAAAGCAGAGATATCAGGTGGAGTTACTGTCCTAACACTGTAGGATCCAGTCAACCAAGCAAATGTCTCCCAGGAGCTACTGGGCTAGAAGCAATAACATTCAACTCTGTGTGTGAGTAGCCTATGTACTGGATTTTCCAAGCTATGGCTTCGGCCATCATCATGCTATAACAAAGTATTCTTAGACACAAGGTAATCTTTGCCTTCTTTCCCCAAGGATGTGAACAGAACTCTTTTGTAACTTGAAACTTGCCTGGATAGTGATTTTATGACCTAGGAGATCTCATTCTCTCTAATAAGGAGAACATTATGCATTTCCCTGAATGTTGTAATGCAGTTCTTGGCTCAACAACTGCACCCAAAGAATGTATTTATGTTGTGTACTAAAATGCACGTGCTGGGGGAAATTGTGAAATAGGCATCTCTGTGTTACGGAGAATTGTATGTAAAAATAAGCACGCATCCCTTTCATTTTTAAAAAACCTGCAATGGATGCAGAAAGGAACTCATACAGCTTTATGGTTGGATTCTCATGGAAACTGATGTGGAAAGGGACGAAAATGCTCACCCTGTTTGCTAGCTTTCATTGCTGGCTCTGTTTCAAGGCTCCAGCAAAACGTCCAGTTTCAATTAGAGGGTATGTGTAGAGAGAGAGAGAGAGAGAGAGACATGAGATGAGATGAGATGGGATGAAATGGAAAGTATCAGAAGGAGCAAAACAACACATGAACTTGTGAGATGGAGGGAGCAGAGTGTTAAAAGCAGGCAAGAGGATGGGTGTATCATGTGCAAGCTATCTCTAGCTAAAGTTAATGACAACGCTGCCATTTTATTAATGGCTCCAGAATGGATAAGTGGTCAGAGATATGGAGTGATGGGGAACTTTCAAAGAAAAGAGCATTTGATACAAAGAATGGAGAACCAACACAGGCTCACAGAGAGCGAGAAAGTGCAGTTGTTGCACATGGGGGGGGGGGGGGGTAATGCATCAACAGGGTTGCTTATTCCAGTTTTAGCAGATTTTTTTTTAAAGATGAAAACCCTGCATTTAATTTTCCTCTTGCCAAATGGGAAAGAGATGAGATTGTCCCTCCTTTGTATGAACTGTCATTTTATGCAAGAAAAGCAAAAGGGGATCAAAACAGGAAGAGAGACGTTCAAGCTATTAGGCTAATGTTTGAAAACTCCTAAGAACTTAAACTGAGGAATTCAACCTGGGACTGCTACACAGGGCAGCGAGATTTCAGAGATGCAGGAGTTTTTTCTAGTAAGGTCTGAAAATGTGTCACCCAAACCAAAATACAAATACAGAATCAAAGGTGGCTGAAAGATTTCAATGTAAAGTCCAGGAGAAATAGTTAGCTCAATTATTATTGAACAGTTGAGGAAGCTATGCCATTTTGATGTCAAAGAGATGGCTCCAGGATGGGTGAACTGGTCTTTTCCAGTTGGCACGATATGTCGCATCTTTCTTTGAGAAACAAACAAGCAAACAGATCCATTCCATTCTCAACAGAACCTGCATTATTTCAAAAAGAAAAAAAAAACTATCCAGGTTTGAAGTGGTATGGTCACAGCCTGAGAGAGGTTTAGAGGTTGGTTGGAAAATGATTGGCCAATGGCACCTTTTTTGGTGACCTGAAAAAGGAACTGCCATCCTGCTGGTTCAAGAAAGGCTGTGAATAAAAGTCTTCACCTTAACAAGCTGAGAGATAAATTGGGTTCTAAAGTGAAAGTAATCCAGTTGCTGTGATTCCTGAAAGATTATTTCATTGCTGGCCTTTCAATAACTCTGGTTTAAAAAGACTCTGGGAACATCTTGCTTTTGGTTCAAGCCTACTTACTGGGGAATGGCTGGCTGGGGAATTCTGGGAGCTGACGTCCACGCATCTTAAAGTTCTCAAGATTGAGAAACAGTGGTCTATATTGACTTCTCCAGTATATGGAGAGCAGAGTAGCAGTTATTGCTCAACGTTTGGAACCTAGCCTTTTCACCTGAAGATATTTGAAGTTGAACCTGGTTCCTTCTAAATGAAAAGTAACTATCCTTGAGTTATAGTCTCCATCTGAGGAAAGAGATGTTAAGAATAGTGGTAGTATGAGAGATAGTGGGAGAGTTCAACAGCACAAAGAATTGGGTGGACCTGGAACAGAAGAATTAGATACTGACAACAGTGGGGGTATTGGGAACAGATCTTGAGAAATAAAGCATTGAATTGGATAGAGGAGACCCAGTGGGTGTAGTACTAAAAGTATGAGACCAGGAGTGAAGAAATCCAGGTTTAAGTCCACCCTCAACTATGAAGAGTCCATGGGAGACTTGGGCCAGTCACTTTCTCTCAGCTCAACTTACCTCACAGGTTTGTCATTTGGGAAGAAAAATGGGAGGAGGGAATGCTATCTATGCTGCCTTGTGCTCCTGAATGAAAGGTGGAATATAAAGACAACAAATAAAAATAAATGCTAAACACTACTTCTCTCCTTTTCCCATTAGAACCTTACATGACATTGTACTAATTGTGGGATGTATGCCTTGTGGGATTCACACACTGTGCTAAGCTGGAATGGCTTGTTTAGACCAGGTTAGAAACTGTGTGAACCCCATAAGTGATTGGTTAAGCCACGGCATAGCTTAGCACGTTGCATGAATCAGACCACCATGGCTTGTTTAACAAACTACAGCTTACAGACCTCCTCTTGAGAACAATGCAGTTGTTTGCAGATGAGGAAAAAAGTGGTTGTGACTTCAGGTCATGTGCTTGAGGTTGACAATTGGTCTTCCACTATATTTCAGTTTCAATGGCCTAGTTCTATAGCATGTTGTCAATTTCACCTTTATGTCTGTTGCATGACTCTTGTCAATGAAATTAGATTGTGGCTGTCCAATTCTCACTTTTTAAGACTGCTAATGTATGCCTCTTGAAGACTTCTTCCCATTTTTTCTCTATTAGAACCTCCAATTTTTTTTTAAAAAGTCATTTGTAAAAAGCAGATTATTGCCATTTCAAGAGAGATCCTGCATCGTCACCATTCCCATCACTTAAAAAATATTCTCAGTTCTTTTAAAAGAGGGAAGAAAAACCATAAAACATCTGGCATGGAGAATACAGATGATCATTTGTTTATATCTTTCTTTCTCTGTCTAACTGCCTTTTCCAAACACAACCAGATGGAGCCTTTCAAAATCAAATTAATTTCAGATTAATTCGCTCTGGACCAATGCCAGTTTCTTGACTCTGAGCTTTTAGGCACTATCTAAATTGATTTACAGTGATGAACTTAAAAGAGCTAAAGTCCTTAGGGGATTTTTTTTTTTTTTGTGAGGGGGGTATAAAGTCATGCAAAAAGGAACCTGCAATTATTAACTTGTTTCAAGTAAATTCTCACCATTACATCACTTATTCATCCCTTGCAGATGTACTCCATCCTCAAAACCCACAGGATTTCCACTCCATCCTATAATTTTAGAAATCTGATTTTGGGACCTGCTTTTATATCCTTATTGTAGGTACTGTTATAACTCGCTTTGGAATAAAGTGGCAGTCCAAATCTAATTTATTGGGGATTCCTTTCCAGATAAATGCATAGAACAGTTTTTTGTGATCTGGTGCTTTCCTCATGGGCTGGGCCTACAACTCCTAGAATTCCTAATTTTTCATACATTTCAGAAAATCAAGGAAAGAAGAACATTTGGGCAGGTTTTGTAATCCCTTCTCCGTAAAGAACTCTGGGAGCCATAATTCTTTGAAGGAAGTTGGAGATCCCTCATGGAGGAATTTCAGCTTTCAGCAAACTGTGATTCCCAAGATACTTTGGGAAAACCATTAAAATTAACCAACATAAAATCACAATTCATCCTCCTTATACGTAAAATTCTAATCAAATTTGGAAAGATTGCTATAAAGATCTTTATTTCTTCCAATGGAGTCTCCATTGATGCATTTTACTTCTCCAATCCTCCTCTGTCTCCTCCTCCGAAATAATTCCATACTCCAGCATGAATAACTTGTGGAGCATTGGGATGTGTAAATGAAAGACAGGAACTTCTATTGCACCCCCAAACCAGCATGTTCTAATGTCTAAGAAACCAAGGGAAAAGCTCTTTATAAATCTTAGGCTAGGCTAAAATGGGATGAATAATTCATGGCTCAGGAAGATGCAGAAAGCAGGTCTTATCATACCATGTGGTATGGATGAGGACATCATAGAAAGCTTTTATAGGTTCATAGTTGGAAGGGAGTTTTGGGGCCATTTGGTCCAATCTTCTGCTGATTGCAGGAATTCATATTAGGATTCCTTAGGGCAGATGTCTACCCAGGCCCTGCTTGAAGCCATCCAGTGAAGGGGAGAGCAATCCTCATCTTCTTCAGTAGCTGGTGCTCCTATTGAACTCTTTTTACATAAGGACTTTCCTAAGATTCAACCATAGCAGCATTCCTTGTTCTGGCATATTGTGTGAACCTAGTAATGTTCCCTCCACAAATTTACTGGGTCTACAGCAGAATGACACATACTTTTATCTACAGTAAGAATGGAGCAATGGAATGATCTCTTACTGGCAATCTAATATAACATCTTCTATGTCTGCAATGCCCCAAATAAGTAGATAGGATTGCCAATCAAAGAAACAATGGATAATCAAATGTTATGTCTGAATGAGTAAATTAAACTTTAGAGTTCCCAACTGATTTAAAAATCCTTTGTCAATCAGCTATAAAAGCTGTAATTTATTCAGGGACAGATTCCGAATTCTGAAGATAAAAAAGGACATATTCTTGATTGTAGATGACACATGGTCCCATCATTCCTGGAAGACTCCCTTCCTCTGTGAAAGTAAAGGAGGAATGCCTTTTCCCATGAATCATCTGCAATTTGGAGTTTTTAATATTACTTAGATTTAATGTTAACATTGCTGGCAAGAGACGATGGGATGTATAATCAACCACATTGGAAAGGCCCTGGGTTGCACCACAGTTCCTCTGAGCAAACATGCAAATGGTTATTTGTACAAAGTGATCTCAGGAAAGAGTCAAAATAACATGAGGGTGAGAATGCCAAAATTAGGTAAGGCAGACCTGAGTTCAACTTTTTACACAGCTGTGAAAATTAGGGGGGACTCTGAGTCAATTATCTTTCTCCCTGAGGGAACAACTTTACAGGGTTATTGTGAGGATAAAATGCATGCTATTCTGAGCTCTCAGGATTAAAAGCAAAATCTATACATGTAGCAAACAATAAAAATAATAGGGAAGAATCTGTTTATTATGGTCTGAAAAATTTAGGCAGGTCTGAATCATTTCAAAAGGAGACT
The DNA here is from genome assembly GCA_030867105.1 of Liasis olivaceus. Classification (NCBI taxonomy): domain Eukaryota; kingdom Metazoa; phylum Chordata; class Lepidosauria; order Squamata; family Pythonidae; genus Liasis; species Liasis olivaceus. The sequence goes on from CM061355.1 coordinate 74,010,342, forward strand.
TTTAAAAAAGGAAATTATCTTTCCAAGATAATTACTTCTTCCCTGTCAATCTGGCCTCCCTAGCATTTAATGTGTTGCCCTGGTGCAAGGACATGAGATTTTCTAAAATATCATGTATTCTCAGATTTCATCTCTTACTAAGTAACTACACAAACAAGTCTGGCCCAGCAAATGTATTTGCTCTCAAAGACACCTTTATTATCTGTCTAGTTCCAACTGCAATTTAAGTTTTTCTACTGAGACATAACAACTCTAGAAAATTACAAGATAAATGTCAGAAAGTGAGTTGGCATTAATGAAGCTGGGCTGGCAAGTAGCAAGAACCTTTGAAAGAAAGGCATATTTCTATTAGAATATACTAACTTTTCCAAGGAAAGAATTCGGGGGGGGGGGGGGCGGGGGGCGGTGGAATAATGATAGCATTTATGGATGGCATCAATAAAACATAGGCTATCTATGCAAATATAAGACTGAGGGCTAGATGCTAAATTGTTTGTCTGATTGCAAGAATGAAAAATGAATGCGCTAGGAATGGGCAGATTTCTTTACCGGCCAAATGCTGCAGGTTACTCAAGCAGATCTGCCAAGTCAGCAGCGAAGGTCGTCCGCTACTGTTCTTTATTCCGAGCAAGCAAAGTTTGGGAAACTTCAGATATATTTTGGAAAGTTAAAAACAAAACTCTGTGAAGATGAAGTTGCATTTAAATACAGCTTAGCTAACAGCAGGCCCCAAGGGGAAGCAAAATCATGTTCAGTCTTTTTGTCATTTTTCAGGGAAAAATGTGTCTCAGGGCAGTCAGATAAATGATATAGAAAAAGTATGACTCGCAGAAAAATAAGGGTAAAATTCATACAACAGCAACTGAGGACTTTCAGGAAGTTTTCTTCTTCTTTTTTAAAAAAAGGTTTCACTGAGAAACTGGACAAAGTGGAAGTGAGTGCATGAGATATCAATTGGATTTTCAATGAATCTGCATTTTCTTGGGACACTGTTCTATGGTATATGGTGGGAATATATGCAAATATTTTTCCACTGCTTGCAGATATGATACACCCATGCAGAGACACACATATCCATTCTTCCATGCACAAAGAATACAGAGATTTTTTTTTTTCATTTTTAAGTGGTAAGGAGCTCAGATCAAAGGCATTGCACCAACTGCAGACAAAGACACCCAAATGTTTCTCCAGAGAAGGGAGATTTCAGACTTTTCACAGTCCCCTTGCACACATTCATCAGTCACTGACTTTTGGGATTTTGTATAGCGAGAGGCAATATAGAAATATTTATTTATTTCCCTAGGTTTTAAACGCCACTCCAGTGGCCAACGGACTGAAGTGGCTTATCATGTATAAACAAGATTAAGGAAGCAAAAATAGCCGACAGTGAGCAATACTACATAATAGCACACGTATTTATTTGTTGTCCACATTTCTACCCTTACAGACTTTCAGTGGCTGAAGAAAGATGCTTATGCTGAGAAATCTTAGCCCCATATAATTGCACGACCTTCTCAAGTCATCTACCCTTCAAAGGCCTGTTGAAATAACCAGGTTTTTTCTCCCCCCAAGTCCTGATAATGTCAGAGCTAGTTGGATCTCTGGAAGGGATTCTGTTCCAGAGAGGAAGGGACACAATCAAGAAGGATGACCTCTGACAATCTGGTAGAAGGCACTATTCACGAGAGGACAGATGAAGCCTGTTCTTCCTTGTAGGATTTCTTGCCCTAGACCAGTAGCCACAGTTCAAAAGCTCTTCTCATCCTCAAGTTAATTCAAGCACACTTTCCCGTCACAGAGATTTCATCTGTTTAGTAGAACCATGAAATGTAATTCAGTGGTAAGAAAGGATAGAACAAACTGCCATGAATACAGCAAATGATCTGCTATAGCACCAGCAAGTATCTTTCCTTAGCAGAATATGAGAACTTCCATTAGCTTCCTACAGTTAAAGAGATAAATTTAGGAGGCTTTTGTAGATAAGGGGGCAACCACTGAAAAGGCCCTGCATTTTGTAACCACCCTCTGAGCACAGATAACATCTTTTACAGTGAAAACGTCTCTCTCCAGATCAAAAGAAACATCGCATTAATGATGTGCAAAATTCCAGAGGAATAGAGTTAAACCATCAACAGCTCCTGACAAAGACAACAGCTATCAACCTAAGCCTCAAGTGATATCAGAAGGGATATCTGAAGGGAAACATGACATTCCTCTCTTTGCATTTATCCAGGTCAAGTCAAGACCTAGCAGCTACATTGGTACCAAATGCTATGCTTGGTTATTGATACCCTTAATGAGTATTTTCATGGCTCAGCATGTTGTGTGAATGCTGCCTTTCATTTATAGTTCAGTGCAATGTGTGAACCTGGGAAATAGGTTCATCTACTCCTGAGTTTCAATGAGAATATTACAGAAATGCAGCCACTGTGTTATCACTGTTGCATGCTAAGCTGACATCACAACTGGATCTGTCATTTTGTCATTCAAAATGTGTGACATCAGATGTTTTCACAGGAAATATGTCTCCTCTAAGTTAGCATCTGCGGATTCAGTGGGAATGTGAGGACATTTTCCTGAGAGAATAAGATGGCAAGGTCTTCTAGTCTCTGCTGATAAATAATGTGCTTTCTTTTAACCACAAGATGGCGAAAGGGAAAGATCAACCAGAATTTGAGTAGGATACAGCCTTGATTCTGCTAGCAAGAACTTGCTCAATACTTGATCAATAACCAGCAATTTTATCTTCAGCCCTTCAATCTGCTGCTAACCTTGCCTGACCTTGCTGGTAATCTACAGGAATGTCAGTATTCATAGGCACAATACAAAATAATTTAAAAACATAAAGATATGTGTTTGTGAGATCTACCAAAACTAGGGTTACTAGATATCTGAACAGGCAAAGGAAGACATGGACAATTGGAAAGGAGGACAAATGAGAGAAAAAGGAGGACACACGAGCCGTTTAACTTCCTTGGCATCTGTGACAAAAATTCCAGCAAAACACTGCAAAAAAAATGTACTTAGGTCTACATGTATAAGAAATCACTTTTTCCAGCATCAGAAAGACTCATTTTTCAATCATAATATTTTTCCAACTAATCTTTATTTTCAAGAACCTATGCTAGCGATAAAATAGAATCAATGACACACTTTCTAAACTTTACCACAGCAACATATGATGAGTCATGGCATCTACAGACTCCAGTGATCATAGATTTGAAGGGGCTGGATTGAAGCTGACTGCTGGAATCAGGAAATAAATAATGTAAAGATAGGCTGTCAAGTCTGCAGGCAATTTACAAAGTCACAATTCGTGAAAGTTTGAATGACTCCTGTTGAGAAAATAGTCCAAAAAACAAACAAACGTGACACTCAAGAAGCTGGACAATATTTGATTTTAAGGCTGTGCCTCCTGGATGGAGGATATGAGGACAAAAAGGAGGACGTGTCCTCCTTTTCCAGGACATCTGGTAACCCTACCCAAAACAAACATCCTAACGACTTGGATAGCACCACTGAAGCTAGTGTCGTTCTCCAGTTAAAAATCTACACAAACAGTGTTAAAACATCCTGATTGATCTGAAGTACTGTTGTACTAAATGGACCAGATTTTATACTGATCTACAAATCTCTAGTGAACAGGCACTTCAGTCTATATCTATAGATTGTTTTCTTCATTTGTTTTAAAGATCTTTATTTCCGACACTTATTTACGCCAGATGACAACTGTTTGTGGTCAATGTTCACAGACATAAATGTGGAAGAATCCATTTACACTTCCTCCTTCCGAAAACATCTGATCTTTCTTAAAGACAGAAAATAGATATGTCTAATTACACAAACTCTTACCTCTGCAGAATTGCAAATCTTAAGACTTGAGGCTTCATGTTTGAGCAAGTTCCATCTTTGAAGGACACTATTCCTGGTGCTCTAAGATGTGTTTTGTGTGAATGTCCTGTTTTCATGGTACGATCTTCTCTATACTGAACTCCAGCCTCCCTGAATTCCTACTTTCTTTGGTCAGATCCTAAAGAATTCCCCCATGGTGCTTTTTCACTCTCAGTGCTACTATTACTATGAAAGGGGTGTCCTGCCCTTGGAAGAATTTCTTCTTCCCCTGGAGAAATAGAGAAATCTATCTAATTTCTTTGCCCACAAACAAATTTCCAAAATACATGTGTGCTGTGCTGAAATGCTGTCAGTGGCTATATTTCTGGGACTGGAATAATTATATTTCTTGCATCCCACTATGATAAAAAGTGACATCCTGCATCTCTTGATATGAGATTAGAAATCATTAGTTCTCATAACTTAGATATTATTAGGAACAGCTGATGCGCAGAGCCCCTGGCAGTTCTCCAGTAGATAGAGCATGAGAAAAATATATAAAAAGAAAAGAAATGGTCAGGAGAACTACATGGATTTGAAAATTCCCACATGCATGGCAAAGCCTTTAGTGATGTCAGCAAAAATTAATCTGTCTTTGGAGCTCTGGTCCGTATAACTTCTAGAAACCACAGCTCCCATGGTGGTATATTCCATTATGATAGTGTGAAATGTGTCATGGTGTATTTGAAAAACTCAGCTTCTCAGATACTCCAAAGTTTAAAAAGGTTAATTGAGGAAAAAATACTAATTTAGAGTGACAGCTCCTTTGAGGGAGAAAGTGCCTCCTTGCTCTTTAAATACCAGCCAGAAAGTCAGCTAACAGAGTTGACTTTTCAATTTCTCTTCCATAAATATCGAATACACATGAAGGAAGGAAGGAAGGAAGCTGCTAGACCTCATGAATACTGAAGAGGGAAAAACGCACACATACCCTAAAGCAGCACCTTTTAAAAACTCCAACACAGTGGCAGGATTCACACAACATGTGAAATCTTAAACCTGGGTTAACAGAACAGTTACAAATCACACACCATGTAGTCAAATAAGCCTTATGATTGATGGCTTAATTTGATAACTTGGTTCACACCTCCTACTAAAACAAGAGCTGGGTCCAACAACATACTGATCCCCAAACTCTTCAATCCCATTTTTGTTTAGCCTATGTGAACCCACCCAGAGATTTTTCAACAAAGCATGGTCACTTGGTGTCACACATAATGCTAAACCATAATGGGTAGATAAAGTAACTAGGATACTGCTTACAGACTGAATTGCATGGCTCTCTTCTCTGCTGAAAAATGGCCAAAATAGATTAATACAATTGGGTGGAACTTCATTAGATTGATTTAATCCAGTGTTCTTCAAACTTGGCAACCTTAAGATGTGTGGACTTCAACTCCCAGAATTCCTGAGCCAGCCAGGTGGCTGGGGAATTCTGGGAGTTGAAGTCCACCCATCTTGAAGTTGCCAAGTTTGAAAAAGCACTGATTTAATCGATACATCAATCCTGTGAAGCAAATTGACATAATTATCTCTTCAAGACCTTGTCTAGAGTGGGTTGGTTATAAAGGTGAGATTTTAAAAAATGGTGACTGGTTGATCACACAACAAACCTGGGTTACTGCAACACAGTTTGTATGTTTGCATAATATGCAATGCTTAGTAAAGTAACTTTAAGATGAGGAAGACAGTCGATTCACAAGCCTAAACAAAAATTTTATTTCCCCCAAAAGTGCTGAAGCACAAACTGCTCAACACCATTTTAGGCCAAAAACCCAGCCACACACTTGCCCCACAAGACGACATTAGGCCTCAATTATATGCAAGCAGCAAACTAAGAATGGTCCGGGGATTATGGGTAGGGAAATCATGGTTATTTCATTAGCAATTTCTCCTCCTCAAAAGTCCTATCCTTATTATTTGCACACCGATCCTGGCCCATGTTTTCCTAATGCTATCAGATCTGTACGCTTAAAAAACAGAGAATAAAAAGACAAAATATAGATGCTACAGCAAAGAATGCAATACAGAAACAATTGATCAGGGTTATTTTTTATTCTTTTATCTCATCCTTTCTCCTCCTTTTTTCAAAACGTTTTTGGCAAGTGGTCTGAACAAGATGTTTTACATTCATGGACGAAAACCTTAAAGCCTTGGTTTTTAATTATGTCACATTCTGAATTCATAGGCAATAGTATTTTTTGGACTTCAAGTCAATGGTGTTTATCGGTAGTCAACCTCTTTCAGCCTAGAATACAGTACAATCCATTAAGTTTACACTGCACTTCTCAAAACATGGTTTGCTGCCCAAGATAATTGTTAAAAACATTGGAACTTGCCAATTAAAAAACAAACCTGCCCCAAGAAATTCTGGCCAATCTCACACGAGCCAGCATGTCTTTTCACAATGAAGCATGAGCTACATTCAGAAAACCAAATCCTGGTTTAAAAAACTAAGCTATGCTGTAGATTTCATGCACTTCTAAGCACCATGCAGCTTCTTTGCTAATGGCTTGATGTGTGTTGAAACACAAGACACAAATTTGCAATTAATCATATCTTCCTATAATTGTCCAAGCTGTGAATGATGGGTAATGGCTTCCAAACAAACCAGGATTCAAAAACCTAATTGAATTTTGACTTTATTTTCTGGCTTGTTTGTTATTAGCCAAGGTTTAGCAGCCCCAAGGTACCAGAAGCTTTCTAACATGAGTTTTCTTGATGGGACATATGAAATGAGTATGAAAGAGTTGTGCATACCAGGAATATAAACTGATCATATTTTAGTTTATCAAGCTGGCATTTGATCTTCAAATGCAACCTTGTGTCACAGTGGAGAGGATATTTACACTTTTAAACGTAACCCAGTTCCAAACTCTGGATTTTAGCTTTTACTTGAAAGGATAGCACTTTGCAACTGAAGAGCATTAATTAGGAAATGGAGAAATCAAAGCAAAAACAGCAAATCTGAGGGGTTTATTTTTTCCAGATCACTTGACTTGATTTGTCTGTAAAGGCTATGGATCAATGCTAGTTACTGTTCATAAACATAGAAAAACATTAAGCTTTCAAAACAAAGACCAAAGAGTGCTGAGTCATAATAAAGCGGGTTTGTTTTGTAGGGCTGTCAGATCTTGGCTGCAAAAATACAAAACACTAACCATTTTCTGCTATCTAGGGATCATCAGGAATTTGGCAGTCTAGATACAGTAAACCTATCTTAGAGAGGCTAAAATCAACATTCTTTCTGTTGTGGTAGCATTCAGGACTCAGATGGTAAAAAGAGGCTTAACGGCAAATGGAAAAAAGAAACTTTTCATAATTTTCAGACAGTCCAGGAAGGAAAAGAACATCTTCCTGATTTGGGTAACCCAGTTTGTTGTTGCAAACTATGGATTGCAAACCAGTTTCTGCATTATGGTGCAATGGGTAAACCCAGCTAATTATGGTTCATTCATAACAGCATAAGTGGTGGCCTGCTGGATTGGACCCCTGACCCATCCAGTCCAACAGTCTGTTCTTCCAGGGGCCAACCATCTGTACAAGGAAGCCCACTGGTCTCCCAGTAGAAGGCCCTCAGAGACAATCACACCCTGTCATCAAGGCTAACAGTCATGGATTCCCAGAACTTCCATGGATTGGTCAAACCCTTTTCTGAAGCCAACCAAGCTGACAGCAAGCACCCCATCACATGGTAGTGAATTCCAAAGTCGAATTATTTGTTGTGTAAAAATAATTCCATTGGGTGACTTCTGGTTCTAGCATTTTGGGAAGGAGAAAATCACTTGTCCTTGTCCACTTGACCCACACTATGCATACTTTTGTACATCTCAATCGTTGACCTCCTTTTTAGGCTAAAAAGACTGAAATGTTGCCCCCTTTCCTCATAGAGAAGCTGCTCCAACCCCTTGATCATCTTAGTTGCCCTCCTCTGAACCTTCTCTAGCTCCACTATATCCAACAAGCCTGTGCAAAACAGACCATGAATTAGCACTGTGTGAACCTGGGCTAAACCTCACATTACATTCAACCTGTTTATTATGAAAGATAATAGGAGCCTATTCTCCTATCAAAGCTAACAGCCGAAATATACATCCGTTAGTTGCCAAAGATGATTGCTTTTGTACCACCTATAAAAGTGCATTTTGGTAGAGTTCTACTGCTCAGATCTTCCTTAGCATGCATGCTTTATGGACTCAACCTATGTGCAAAACTCTTTCCAGTAAGATAGACTCCCATCAGAGGCTCAAAATTAAGAGCCAGTAACTGCAGACACACCTTCTCTGTGGCATCTGGATAAGGAAATCCATTTTCCATCTGCATTGCACCGTTGCTTTATTAGCCTCCTCAAATATTTTGTTGCTCTAATTGATTGCTGATGCTGCTTGCACACAGACTGACCCTGACCCTTCTCCCTCCCACCCCTTTTCTCCATGATTTTCAAAGACTCTCACTTTCACTTAGAACCAATTAGAGATTGCCTCCAATAGTAGGCATGGACTAAATGGGCTTATTTGATTAGAAACCTTCTCTAATCAATACTTTATTGGAGGCATTTGAGAGGGAAAATGCCTTTAAGGAGCTGCCCATTTTGGCCTGTGAAAATAAGGGGGAACATTTGAGGAAAGGCAATAGGCCCAGGAGGTGAGACATGGTTGAGCTAAAAATGTTAAACAATCAGCAGGGGGTCCAAAAAGTCAAAATGGCAGCCACAGCCATGCAATCAAAGCTCTGCCCTTGTGACTCATGTAAGAAAAGGTTTTGACTGCATGGCTGTGGCCACCATCTTGACTTGAAAGACACCATCTTTGACTCCTTCCAGCTGACACTCCTGGAGCAATCTCTGTGTATTCAGAGGAGCTGGGATACACAACTGTCATTCCCAGCAAACCACAGCTCAGAAATATGAGAGGCTTAAGAAGGCATAATTCTATTTAACTCATTTCTCCGCCCTCTCCTGAGCCATTCACCTTCTAATCAGCTTTTTAACTATGGTTCAATCTTATACCTAGCTGACTGTTAACTATAGTTACTACTCACCAGCTCATTCCACCTTTGCTATTTGCAAAGGCATTTACAGCTGGCTTTTAAATCTGGGTTAATCAGTACAGCTGGAATTATGGGATGCATAATTGACTCAGCAGCAAAGGAAAATAAAGGGGAATATAGGCCACAGAAGGAAACAGGGAATGGACCTTCAGGGTGGGTATCAGTTCTAGCTTAAATTTTCCTTGCTGTCTCGCATGATATTCCTTTGTGCTTTAATTTAATGAAAACCTATGGAAATAGAAAAATGCCTACTATTTACCGTGGTGTCTAATTAGTAATAAAAGAGAGATTAACATAGTGTAGCAACTCTTTAATAATATATTTTGTTGTTGCTTTAAAAGATTGCTTTATTCCTCATCCGGTATGGATATGTAAGACTCCTTTGCTCACTAGTACTAATTTAAAAGGACAGGCACCTCTGCATGGGGCTGGTTAATTAATTACTTATAATGCCATCAAACACTGGTATCTAGGAGAACAGCTGGCACTAAATCAATATTCTAGAAATAATAATAAAGAAACAAATGCCTGTAGCTCAATCAGCACTTTCCAAATCATTTTAGACGGACGCCACCACTGCAATGGAAGAAAGAACTGAATTAAAAAAAAAATCAAATAGGAGCAATTCTCTTTGTTGTGTTTTTGGAGTTTATTAACCTTTTAGTTCCATCATTACTGATTACCTAGACTATAGCTATTTCACAGAGGAGGAAGGTGATGTGCTATCCAGGGGCATGAAAAATATCAAGATGGCATTACGTGTAAAAACGGGTAGGACTTCAAAGGCATGGTAGAAAAGGGGACCTAATAGTTCCTTCCTTCCTTCCTCTCTAATCATTGTCAAACTTGCTTTGTTTATCTTTTTCTATCTCTAAGTGTGGTTCTCTTTTTATAACTTTTAATTATGTATTTATGATTTTAATTTGATGTAAACCGCCCAGAGTCCCCCATTGTGGGGAGATGGGTGGGGACAACTCCACTAAATAATAATAAATAAATAAATCTTTTCTTCTCTTTTTCAACCTGTACAAACAACGGTAAGTAACCATACAGTGGCGACCTTCATATTAGTAATCAACCTAAGGTGGAAACATTTATTGTGTAACAAACACTACACTCAACTCTGGATGAAGAAGCCAAATGCTATTCTGCTTCTTAACATTGGTATTTTAAACCATGATTAAGATGGATAAGATTTCTTCTTTTATTGAATATTCCATGGCTTCAACTAGTTAAGAGTGTTAATAATTTTTTAACCAGCATTGTATAAATTCCACGGTAACACAACGTGCCATGTAAGTTTTACAACGATATAACAGATGGAAGTCGCCATATTTCTGTCTTTTCTGACACACACATATGTGGATACCCCAACTTCAAATGCATTTGGCTGTTGAATGGTTTGCCGAGGGATTCACTTCAAAAAATTGAGCTGTTGAAACAGAACTAAATTTCATTTTATTTATTTACATTCCATAAACATTAAATATACTTAAAATTAAACTTGCGTAGGCCCATTCAAAGGAAATACATCTAACATAATTACTTGCCAGTTGTGTGTTTAAGAATTTTCCCTTTTGATCCTATTACAGATTGCAGTTCAGTTAATATTTCTGGATGTCTCTGGGGTCTGAGCCCAAAGAATCTGAAGGGCGATGTTGAATCCTGATCCTGTCACGTCCAAACTTCCACAAAAAAGCATCAAGTGGGAAAACTAGGCTGTCTGGCTTCAGCAGAAATCCTATGACTAATGATTAGTTCTACCCAATTTAGTTTTGTCATTTATAGCTTGCTTTTTAATATTTTAGGCAGATTACTGCAATTAAAAGACAGAGCTGTTAATTACACCCAGATCTACAAAGCAATCTAAAAAAACAATAAAATAGTGATAGCATTAGAAAAAGAAAACCACCCCACAAGTCCCTCTAATCTCTTGAGCTCTGTTCCAATTCTTCTCGCTGTCCTCCACATTTCTCACTTCCAAACAAACTTCTCAGCTCACTTTATCCACCAGCCTCTCAGTCTGATTTCACCATCTCTTCCATCCCGTTCTCGGGCTATCAATCATTCGTCCATTCCAATATGCATAACATTTCCCTTGCAATATGGATTTGTGTCTTTATGACTTTTTAAGATGTTGAAGCACCATCTAAGGTTCTCTTAAGCTTGCCCCAGTTATCAGCAACATTATATGGGATGGAGGGAGAAAAACAGAGGCTTCTGCCAAGCAGAAGGGTTCACAGAGGGTGCTCTGTGAACCCTGTTTGCATGAGCAACATGCCCCTTGGGACAGCACTGAGGCAGGCACATCCTTGGGAGCGCATGAGGGATTTCCTAAGTTCCCCTCACATACATGCACATGAAGCTACATCAGGAACTTTCCTATGCGCAGGCAAGCCTTCCACTGGGAAGCAGTAGCTATGCAGGTATATGGCCTGGAGAGACAACCTGCAAATGCCTTCAAAGCAGCTGTGCCAGGCCTGCTGTGGCTGCTTCAATGCTTCAGGGAGGCTCATTTCACAAGTGCCAATGCACTCCGTAAAGTACCTCTTTGGATGCTTTGCACAGCCCTGAAAATACCCCATGCAGTTGGAAGCAATTAGCTGCGTCCCCATGCAAACCATTCACAGATTTATCCCATTATTAAAGCCTCGTAAAACATCTGGCAAGACCCTCTCAAGCAATGTGGCGATAAAATGTAACACAGTCCTACCTCGTCTACTCGAATTGCATTGGAAAAGGATCTAGCAACGCACGCAAGATAGCTATGAATTTTCATCGGCTTTGATGATGCAGAGTTTGCTTCCAAGGGGAAGAGTATTCTTGTGGGGGTAGGAGGCATTTGTCAGCCCTTAGAGACAGTCCAGACAAGAAGCACCAACCATGAGTATTAACACTACTTTTATTGTAAGGTTATAGTAACAGAATCTTGCAAGCCTGAAAGCCCTTCTCCCCTCTTTACAGTCCAAGAAACTAGAGGGGTTTCCTTCTGCAGGCTAAGCTGCCTCTTATCTGCCTAGTCTACAGCTCTTCCTCCTCCTCCTGTCTCTCAAGGACATTCTCAAAGAACCATTACAGTATTCTTGTACTTAGAGACTAAAGGGGCAAAGCATATCTGTAAATGGTTGGCTTTTCCTTATATGCTTCTCTCTCCAGCGGTCTCCAGTGCCCTGGTTTCTGTCCTTCCATTCAAGGAAGTAGACTTCATGATGAAACTGCTCCCATGGGGCTTGTTCTAGGAGTATTCTTGGTGCCACCACTAAGGGTGAGTCCCACCTTTGATAAAAGATTGGAGAATTTCACTTTCCCCAGCTGAGAACTACAACAGTTATCTTCCAACTGGCTGGCTGTGGAATTCTGGGAATTGAAGTCCACCCATCTTAAAGTTGCTGAGGTTGATGAACCCTGGTATATCTGACTCAGGTCATTGTTTGATGGGGTTTCTGCCCACTTCAGTCTGGTATTACAAGAGAAGAAACATTTTCTCTTGTTTGTAACCCTATCACCCTCTTTACGGTCTTCGTTGCAAAAATAAATATTTCCAATAAGTAGCAATATCTGTTACAATGGAAATGCCCACTTCCTCTCCTGGCAGTTGCTCATGTAAAAGTTTTCCCCATGGAGATCATAGATGGTGCCGGACCCATCATCTTGAGTTCAAAGCTTCTTAATCTAGGTCAGTCTTTCTCAACCTCAGCATCTTTAATAAGTGTGGACTTCAGTTCCCAGAAGTCCCCAACTAGCATGTTGAATTCTGGGAGCTGAAGTCCACATTTCTTAAAATTACTTGAGAAAGACTGATCTAAGTGTTTGGAAATCTATGCACTGGGGACCTATGTAAGGAGAAAATCTAAACTGGGCCTTTAAGTCCATGTTATTTTATATAATTCTCCATGATGATACCCGTTTTGTGGAATTTATGGGAAGTCTTCTGACCTTTCCTGCTCAGATTTGATGAGCTGGGTGATGACCATTTTGCTCTGGGTGGTTAATCTGAGTGCTACATTCAGCTGTAAAATATTTGAGATGTCAGGCAGCTTTTACAAGCTGCATTTGGATTTCAAGGTGGGTTTGGATAGTTTAATCCCTCTCAGCTCTCAAAACCTTCTGTTTCTACGAGCTGTTTTAAGAAGTCTTCTCCGCAGGTCAGCCCAGGAGAAGAGAGATTGGAAATAAAGAAAGAAATGCACACGGTAATTCCTCTGAATTCCTTGCCCCTTCCTTTTAAAGTCCTGTTAAGCTGTGAAGCAAAAAACGAACGCCATAAACAAATTTGATAGCTTCTCATCTTTTTGAAAGAATCGGCACTACGGAAGCAACATCTAAATATTAATAAATAGCAGTATCTAAAAGGAGAATAGGGTTCACGCCTACGTGCCCCCCAAATAACAAAGTAAATTGGGATAACCTGGAGCAGGCATTAGCTAATGTTATATCATTCCTGATGTGGAGTTTTAATTATTTGTGGGCATTTTCATGCTAGAATTGGCCCAGGTTTGTAAATATTGAATGTAAAGGATAAAGGCTTTTTTTTTTTTTTTTAAATGGAGATTATTTTGCTGCTTGGTCACACATCAGACAATGTATCTACCCATTATAAAACTGAGTTTTCCAGGGTTTGAATCCTCAGAAACAGCAGCTTATTGGCTGCATTTTGTTAAAGCCATTTTATTTTCTTGCTAGGGTTCTGGTTCAGGCAGGGCACCATTTTATACGTCTCAGAAGGGCTAATCCCACCACTGTAGATTGTAGACCAAGCAACTCCTTGGACACGTTTGGTTGGCTACAGTTTTAGGGAAAGTGGTGCAGTAGATGAACTTTTGGTATGACCCAACAGAAATGTTCTTTTATTATCACTCAAGAACCGGATACTGGAAAGAGCATTATGTGAAGGGAGAAATGGTTATGACATCTTCCCCTTTGCTATCAGGAATGATTGAACGCAATCAATAAAAGAACCATGGAATAAAATAACCACAATGTGATCTTGCAGCGTATTAAGGCATTGAACAGAAAGGTTATAAACAGAATGGCTTTGGGGACTGTTTCTGTTTTGAACCTTATTTGCTTTCCACTCCTCAAACAAAGGATAAGATTGTAAATGCAGGCAACGGGAACCCTTGTTAACCTCTAGTTCAGCCACGTTTGACCCAGTTACTACCAATTATCTTTCACTCATTCCCCATTACAAGGACATAACATAAGTGCACACGTAAAAACAATAATAGTGCTGACAGCGGCTGGACAAGGTGATGGAACTTTTTTTACACACAAACACATCAAAGCACCACAAAAATCATAGAACGATAGAATTGGGGAGTTAGCAAGGACTAAAAGGATCACCTAGCCCAACCCTCTGCAATGTGCAGGACAACCAATTAAATCACCCTTGAAAGGTGGCTGTGCAGTCTCTCCTTCAAAGATGGAGAACCTCAACCTCCATAGATAGAGCGGTCCACTGTTATACAGATCCTACAATCAGGAAGTTTTTCCTTATAATGCCATGAAATCTTGGTAGTTTCTACTTATACCTGTTATTTAGGACCTAGTTATGTGGCAATGGAAAAAGGTTCCTGACCATCTGCCCTATGGTATCCTTTTATGTGTCTGAACATTGATATCATGTCTCCCCTCAGTCTTCTTTTCTCCAGATTCCAAGTTCCTTCAGCCTATCTTCACTGGGTTACAATGAAGCGTATTTCAATTAGACCCCAGGAAGAATTTCTTAAAAGTAAGAACTCTTCACACTGGAACAGATTGCCTTGGGAGGTGGTAGACTCTCCTTTGTGGAAAGCATTTAAGCAGATCCTGGATGGCCGTGTGTCAGAGATGATCTAGTACAGGGAGCCCTTGCTGAATGATCACTCATTCAGTGACCATTCAAACTTACGATGGTGCTGAGTGAGGGGGACTTAGGACAGGACCTTCAAGTTGTGGCTGTTGCAACATCCCACGGTCACATGATAGCCATTTTTGACCTTCCCTGCCGGCTTCTGACAAGCAAAGTCAATGGGGAAGCCGGCAGGAGGTTGCAAATGGTGATCATGTGACTATGGAACGCTGTGACCACATTGGCCTAACAATGGCAACTGGGATTGCTGGAACTGTTGTAGTAAGTCGGGGCAGTCACATGATGTCACACCTTATGACCATGTTGCTTAGTGATGGAGCTTCCATTCCCAATTACTGTCGGTAAGTGAGGACTACCTGTAGTGAATTGCTGCACTGGGCAGGGGGTTGGATTAGATGATCTTCAAGGTCCCTTCTGACATTTTGGCTATGCATTAAGGTAGGCTGTTTCTCCAAAATTGAAGCAGTCATATTAAGGGTGGTTGCCTAAACATCTGACTAACATTACATATAGTTTGTAATGTTAAACTCAACATATATACATTTATAGGGATAACTTCATCAGAAAGAACTCCTTCCCCAACACAGAGATGTGGTAGAAATTGTTTTGCTTTGCATTTTAATATGAACCATTCTTAGTTAGCCCTTCTGAACAAATAGGCCAAATGAAACACAATTATCCTTCTGTTTTCGCTCCTCTGCATAATTCTGCAGTGAAACATGGCTGGCTATGTATGTGCTTAACCCAGTTATTAAATTAACTCATTTTCTGACTCTGCACGTGACACTGAACCATAAAGGAACTACTAGACTAGCTTCACAAGCATGCTACATCACAGAAAAAGAAACTAAGCTTAACAGCGCCCAAGCTTAGCAATATTGTGTGAATACAGCTGTTAGGTTTCTTAACACCTGGTTAAATGTGTTTTGTGATCACAGCCACAGTGTACAAAAACATGTAGGTATAGCAATATGGACTGAACTTACTACAGTATATAATTCCATTTGGTGGTTTATATTGTGTTGATCATGGTTTTTGATATTCATTTTTAGCTTAAGTTTAATAGTGCTTCTTAGTCCCTTAACTGATATAATATATATCACATATTTAACTATTGACAAGTAATTAATGTTATTTTAGAAAGCTATAACCTCCATGGCAATCAATAATTTATTTATGTGTAGTATATTCTTTTATTCTTTTTTCATGCTCATTTTGTACTTTTTGGTACAATCTCTTCAAAGTGTCCAGTTTCAAAATAAAAAAGGAATGAGAAAAATGTAGGTTAGAGGGAATTTAAAAGAAAAAAATGAGTATATTATAGTAATGCATATCACAATATGTCCAAGTTTTTAAACAATTTGAATATTCCCAAGTAGATGCAAAAATGGGGTGGAAGGAACTGGTGCATATATTTGAATGTGCAAGAAAATTAAGTAGAAAGTTAATTTTGTCACTGATCTTTGCCTTTGAATATTTGTTACTACTTGATATGCAAAGGGCATGAACCAAAACTCAGTGGGAACAGCACGTAGATTGGTTTGAGGCCATTTCAGGTTCATTTTTAGCATCTTTAATCAGAAGATTTTAAGTCTAGAAATGAGCCTTTCCTGAGATATTCAGCACATTACATATTTACATTTATGCACACACATAATCAATATGCCAGGAAAAGTAGTTTTCTCTAGGAATACAGGCTAGCTTTCTGGAGCATAGTGCTCTCCAAGTATGTTTCATCCTAACTCCCATCCTCCCCAACCAAGCATGGTCTGAGGAAGACTGATCTACTGACTTGCTATTAGAACACAACTGGGACCCTCTAAACAACCATTGATTTGCTTTGATGAATTGCGAAACTCCTCTAAAACTGGCCCTTCTGTAAAACTAGCCCTCAGAGCAATTCGTGTAACATTTAAAAGATGCTCCATGGAAGCAGTTTCTGAATAATTTAAACCAGCAAGCAGCCAAGTTCAGCTAACCCCCTACAGCAGCCATAGGATCCAAGCGGAACTAGCTAGACATTAATGTTTGGTTCCCACATTACATGAAGCCATGATTTGCTTCCCCTGGTCTGGGCTCAGTAGATTGGGCAAATCCCAGCTTTTGTGGCTTGAAAACAATGGTTTTATCAAAGTCAAGGTATTATGTCTACTACATTTCCATGGTTAACTGAACTTGCCCTTGGTTTGGCCTAACTTGTTCTTGATAAATCTACATTGGCTTCTGCCAAGCAATTCTTTTCCAAATACTCACAAACCAACTGCTTAATAACCTGTTCCAGAGCTTTGGCTGATATTCATGTCAAATCCAGGCCCTCTTTTTTTCCCCTTTCTGAAGATAGGAACAATATTTGCCCTTCTTTAAACTTCTGGTGATACACCAAGCTTTCTCAATGATACAGGAAGAGACTGATATCTGCAAACTCCTGCTAAACTCTTGGCTGTAATTGGTCTGCTCCTTGAATCTTATATTTGTTCATGAAAAATAGGTGCTTCCTAACCATCACTTCAGTTATCTTGGTTTGTCATTTCCTCCTTTTGTCAGTTGTTCTGCTTAGCTAGGTCCATTTGAGCCTCTCTTTAAGGAGAAGACTGAAGCAAAATGGGAGTTGAGGAACATTGCCCTCTCCCCATTTCCTGTTAGAATCCTATAACTTCTCTTAGCTAAGGACCCACTCCTTCCTTTTTCTGTCTTTGATTACCCGCAGAGGCAAAAAAGGCCTTTTTGTTGCTTTTAACTTCCCTTATAAGCCTAAGTTCCTTTTCTGTTGCAGCCTTTCTGACATTCCAGTATACCTCTTTGAAGATGATCTACCTTTCATTTCCTATATGTGTCCCTTTTAACTCTTACCTCAACTGAAAGCTCCTTATGTGTCCAGAACTGTTTCTAAACTTCCCCTTTTTCCCCTCAGTGGAATGGTGCTCCATTGTATTTTCAGTATCTTATTTTTTTTAATTCCCAACCCTCTCACACTGCCTTTCATTTGCTTCCATGTTCTGCTGAAGACCAGCCCTTGCTTACTGAATTAATTGTCCACTATGTCTAGTGCGTAGAGACCTCAGCTGGGGTCAGGGTGCCATAATCACACTAATTTCAACCCATGGTTCGTCTGACATGCAGTCCAACCTTCCATAATTGAGAATGTGAGGAATTATTTCTCCCCCACAGTCCAGAGCTGCAAACAGAAACCAATTCTGCTGATACATACCCTTCCTCAGGAGGGCTAAAGGAGATGAAGAGGAAAGGAAGGACTGCATGTTCTGCACACGAGTCATGACATGGCCGTTGTGCCTGCACGCATTCAGAAAAGTTAAAAAGGTTTTCTTTTTGCTGAACAATTAAAAAATCACAACCCCCCACGGAATAGCCTTGGAAACAAACTTGCACTTTTGGGCATATAAAAGATACATGGGATGACTGTGTTGAACAAAGCTTTGAAGTGTGACATAGACTGTCATGCTGGGCGGACAACAGTCCATTTTTACAAGATCAGGCCTGGGAGTACAGATGAATTCGACGTATTGTGAGCCGTGAGTCTCTTGAAGTTAGAGAGGTGCACTGCATAAAACAGGAACAAATGTTCTTCAAGAAGTGTCCTCTCAGAGAATCCCATTTCTCCTTTCAAATAATAATAATAATAATAATAATAATAATAATAATAATAATAATAATAATTCCAACTGATCCATTCCATGATGCAACTACAGTAAGAATAGGAAAGAATGTTAAAAAGAGTTTTTAAGGTTTTCTTAAAGGGAGTATTTTTTCAACATTTTGCAAAAGATTTGGGAGAGTGTGTGAAGCCAGGGATGGAAGGAGCTGGACTGAAAGCTTTTGGTACTTGAGGGCTGATTATGAAGCAAAGACTTCACAACAGCAAGTCAAAAAACAAGACGAACAGACTGATATTGGCAATGTTTGTATTAATCATTTGTTTCATAGTTTAGCTTGGCTAATTCAGACAGTCCTGAATTAAAGGGAACAGGAGCCTGGCTCAACATAGAACTAGTTCATGCATTTGATTGTCTACAGAACAATTCATCCTTTGCATCTCTGAGTCACCAATCTCTTGTTCAGTTGCAAGGACCAAGAACGTCCAAGGGGCAAAAATAGGCATGAGATTCACACTGGCTTTTGGGTACACTCATACTAATACAGTGGTACCTCGAGTTACGAACTTAATCTGTTCCGTGACTCTGATTGCAACTTGAGTTGGTCGCAATGCGAGGTAAATTTTCCCATAAGGTTCAATGTAAATATGGTTAATCCGTGCCACCCTCCAAATGTGGTCGCACCACGAGGCAAATTTCCCCATAAGGTTCAATGTAAAGCCTTATTCTTGCCAAGCCTGCTCTGCATTTTCTTTGGAGCCATGCTGACAAGCACACCAAAAACCTTCCAAACGCCACAAAACACACCACAAGCCTCACCGAATGTCTCCTTGCTACCGCGATCTCGCCCACAGGAAGCCGCGACCGCGTGGCAGCAGGGCAAATGGCCGTGGATCCAGTTCATAGCTCGAGGCGGAGTTCGCATGTTGAGGTAAATTTTTGGGGCTGGAGCTGGTCGTATCTCGAAAAATTCGTAAGGAGGGGCGTTCGTAACCCGAGGTACCACTGTACTAATATGGTCTCCTGAGCATACGTGGCACTTTCCCCCCCAGGCACTAGGCACAAGGACTATGCAAGCATTCAGGAGGAACGCTTCACCAAGCACATTGGTCTGAATCTGTTCAAAGTGTTAAAACAGCCACATCCTTTGGAAGGACCATGCATGTGCTTTGGAAGTTGTCCCCAGTGGTCTCCACTTTGGAATGCATGCACAGATAGTCCCTTTTGCTGGGACTACCAGCAAAGCAAAGAGGCTTGACACTTACGCATATGTCTAGATAGCTGGGGGCAGCCTTCAGATTAGCTATGCGAGCCTTCCAGAGGATGTGGCTGTTTTAATACTTTGGGAAAGCTCCTTCACTCATGCTGACACGCTTGGTGGAACACCCCTTTTAAACGCTGGACACAGCCCTTCTACGCCCAAATGTAATGTCTCTACCACTTGAGAAGAAGATGGCCATTCCTTGCAAATTAGAAATGTAAGAACTAGGCTGGAAGATATTCACTTCCTGGAGCCCACTCCAATGTGTTGTGAAAAGAGACCTCAGTTTGCTGGTTTTTCAGGAAACCTTGCCCTTGTTGCTTGAAAGGCAGTTGCAGTGCATTCAGCCTCACCTCTGTGTCATGATCTGCTTTGATTTTAGGTGATGAAACCCTTCTGATAAAAAATTTAAATCACATGGAAGTTTTCTTCTGACTTACCATGCTGTGAAGCTGCCATATGATACTGTTGTCTGGCTCACCTTTTTCCAGCCAGCCAAGGTCTCAGGGCAGGTCTTTATAATCAAACCTCCTTCAAGTCAAGCTCAATCCCTGGCAGTTACTACATGAAGAAGCCTATGTTGTTTTCTTGGAAACATCATGGAAGTAACTTGCCATTGCCTAGTTTCCACACATTTTTCAACTTAGTAGTTCAGTTATTGTCTCCCATCCAAGGACTAATCATGTCTCATCCTGCTTAGCTTTTCCAGATCAGCCAAGTTTGGCTAGATGTTGATACTGGAGGATTTTGCAACCAAAAGCTAAGCTTTGCCACTGTCAGCTGCGGCCTCTCCCATTTCATCCCGTATTACAATGACACACTGTGCATCTCAGAATATTGTACAGAAATTCAAGAATAGACAGGAATCCAGGGAAGGAATTGCAACGTATAATTACCTGGCTGTATCAAAATATGGCTAAGAGATCGGTATGACACCAAGGAGTTTCTTGTGTGTGTGGAATGAGAAAGACAATAATCTCCACTGTCTACTTTATCACTTCATTCTCAACAGAAGGAACTACCTCCAATTAATTTTGCTCATTCTAGATAGTGTGTGGGGGAAAAGGGGAAAAAGCAGAAGAAAGCTCATGGCATCATTCTGGTGCCTAGACAAGTAGTCAAAGAGCACATCAAATAGTGAGCAATTCAACAATGGGTATGAAAGGGGAGATTTCTGGCAAGGTGTCAAACACTTAACTGTCAAAGGAGATTGCAGGTGGGTAAGCACCACGAGACAGTGAAATGTTTTTGCAAGATCATTAGGGTGCAGGAATCTTAAGCACATGCCATTTAAATGAGCATTAAACTAAATGGACCTCTGAAGGAATCATCACAACTTAAGAACCACAGACGCTTGCAAAACAATTTCTTTACAGCTTGGAGATTTCTGTTTGGTTCGGCAAATATACTCAGAGCAAGAGAAATGAGGGCTGTAGGCAGAACTCTGAATCTGAATCAGAGTTTATACATTTAGGATGGGCTCAAGCTCTAGAACCCTTCCCCTGATGGTATGCACATTTGCAGCCCAGCCTTCCATGTACGCATTCCCAAACTTGTTTCTGAATTATTAAGAGAGACTATTCCGATGATATCAATTCCCAGCGGGTCCAAAGGTTATTTCCTCTGCTTCAAAATCCATGAAACAACAATAAAAAAGGCCAAAAAGGGAAGACAACTGCTTTCTTAGCAGTGTAAAAATACCACAGCACACAAAATATTAAGCAGCTTCACACATCACAGAGGTAACAAAGGTTGGAAAATGAAGCAGCCATGACCTGATTTGAAAAGCATATATATGGGTGAGCTCCCTTGATACTGAATTACAGAGATGGGATAACATACCCTCAAAGGCTCCACCCCTGGTCATTGTCCACTTCCTATTAAGATGATGAAGTAACATGGAGGAGTTCATCAGAAGAAGATCTTATCAGAAGACAACCATAGTATATGGGTAGGATTGTGAAGGAATGGTTGGATGAAGGCTGCACTCGAGGAGATAAGCATTCCCTTAGCCCTCAACAGGAACATGGGAAGTTTAAGAAGATGAGACTGGCACCACCCTAAGGAATTCATGGTATTGTGGCTTGCTGGCTTGGGAAGTTAGATTCAGTCTGGAGAGATTCTGTCTTGAGGTGGAAGCTAATAAATGCAACAGAACTGTATCTGCACTGTCTCAGGGAGTTCTTTGGGCTGAATCTGACAAGGATCAAGTTAATGTAGGAAATCCTTTACCTAATTTATATTCCTGCTGATCTATCACTTTCTGAGCTGGTGTAGAGAGTAAAGAGGATGGCCCTGATGGAAAGAGTAGATCAATTACCAAAGCAACAAGGAGGGAAACAATGAAGGAGGAATGTGAAAGTGTCTCAGACAGACACCTCCCTAATTCACAATAGAATACGAGGGGGAGGATGTAAACCATAAGTAGATTTGCAAGATTATGTTACTACCGTCCATCTTAATAAAAGTAGTTTTAGTCTTAATGTGAAATTGATTTCGTGGTCTGATATACATCTTTGGACTGACAGCTGTGAAGACAACACAATATAGTAATCTTGCTGCAAAGTATATATAATAACGGTCAGGCTATTAAGGTTATCTGTCATAATATCTGTGAATTTTCATTGAGCCAGAACAGTGGGCTTGGACAGAACATCCAGGTGTGCACAAATTCAAAAAGTAGCTGAAAAAAGGTTAAGGTGGGACAGAAACAAAAATTGCCTACCATACATGATCTAATATTTGGCATTTTTGGAAGGTGAGGGAGCTCTTCCTATCTTTTGAAACATGGCCAGCTCCAAGTCTGAGGTAGCCTTGGGCAACATGTCCTTTATCTACAATTTTAAGGGTTAGGTTTCCATAGATTTGATGGTACTTCCTCTCTTGAGAATGGGAATTGTCCTTTTGGCTGTATAAATTATTTCATTGCTTTAATACTGGAAGGAGGAATGGTTGAAACATACTGAAGAAGAGAAATAAATCATGTTATGGCTTGCAAGTTGACTGCATCAAACCCATTTCCCCCAGATACTGTTTAAAAGTATCAATAGTGTGGCCAAATATTTTGAATCATCTGATGTTCCACATCAGGAAACAAAGGTATCTTCTCTCCCTTAAAGGTACCAGCAATTGTCACCAATACTCATAAATGTTGAATACCTAAAGGAACATCCAGGTTTCTAAATTTTCTTCATATCTGACAGTACTTCAAGAAGAATGAAATGCGACAATATTCAGTGCATGCTTTTATGTAAAGAGGCTTCACTACTTGCACTTTTGCCTCTCTACATCCAATCTTCTAAGCATTTCTGCTTCCTCCCACCCCTTCTTTTCCTTTTTCCCCCTATCCCTCCAAAAAAGCACTGCAGTTACATATTCTGTGCAGATAGCTTGAATCTCTACATTAAATTGCATTTCTAATTTGAATTCGCAAGTTGATTCTTCTGAATGGTGCGATATCATTCAAAACTAAAAAAAAAAAAAAAGAATGGTGAAAATATATGTAAGAGGCAAATTCTAGTGCAAAGTTCACGTAAAAACATGTTTTCTTATCGAAAATTACTTGCAAAAATACACGTACTGACAAAAGCAAGCACAAAATCACATTAGGAGTAGTGATAATAAAAATGTTTGTGAGTAAATTTTTTTAAAAACAACTAAGTCTGTATACAGCAGAGTTGAATCCACCCCCCCCAACCCCCCCCCCCCCCAAAAAACCCATAATCAGTTACATGAGAGATTTGGTAAAAATGAAAGTGGCTAAACCATGTCTCCTTAGGGACTTGGATGGATTTGAACTTTGCAAACTCTGATGTAAGCTGATGCGATATATGAGCTAAAGTGGATCAGAATTTGGCTCTCTGCTAAACATTGCATTTAGCATCCTGCCTGGAATGAAGCAACATCTGATTAAATGAAACAAAGGGCAGAAGGAAGTCCAAGATCAAACACAGTAAGTCAGACAGAGAAAAAGGCAACTGGGTGGGCTAAGCGAGGAGGGAGTAAACAACTCTCAATCCAAATACATTTTCTTGCAATTTCTTAAAAAACCAAAAAAAACCCAAAAACATGCACACAGCTGTTAAATGGCATCCTGTCTATCTTGGCCCAGCAAGAGGAAACCCCTGGAGATCCTGCAAAAAGTTCCAAACTCAAAATAATGCTATCATCATCATTCCACCTTTCTTATTTTTATAAATAACTCAAGGTGGAACACGTACCTAATACTCCTTCTTCCTCCTATTTTCCCCACAACAACCACCCTGTGAGGTGAGTTGGGCTGAGAGAGAGGGATGGATTTCATTCTTACTGGGAATCATCAGACATACATAACCAATTCTTATTCCACGGAGTTTAAACCCTCTACCAGAGACTGAACTCATGGACCTTTGTACTTCAGATGACGAATATGGTGGATTAGCTTTAGAAGTATCCAGATTCTGGTACTCAGTGGTATTTCAGGACGGGATCTATAGAATTGATCAGAATAGTACAGCTTAAGTGATGGTAGACTGCATATACCTTTTTGATAGATATCCTAACTATCTAGTTTTAACAGGGGATACATTTTAACAGGGGATAAATTGATAGGCTTATTGGCTACATTTGCAAAATCCTAACCAATGGGTTAGAGAGTATGTGAATCAAGCCATCAGGTTAAACCCTACTGTGGTTCCTTTAGGTACATTATGTGAATAGCATCTTACAGAAATTGTATTTTATTAACCCAGGCTTAGTTTGCACGGTGAACCCATCGCTATTAACCAACCTGGCAAGATAAGGGCAAAAGAGAAAATAAAATACAATAAGGTAGTAATTTGCCAAAACAAAGGAGGGAATCAGAAGAAACATCATATAGATTTTATTAAAGTTTCCTCTAATTTCCCCCCATCGTGCCACAGTCTTCCAGCTTTACTTTTCGAAAGGGAATATGCTGAGGCCATTGTTTGCAATAAAAAGAGAGCAATGTGTGCCATGCGGTGCCATTATTTCCAGAGTCATTACACTAAGCAGACCAAATGGGAGCAAAGAACTCAAAATGGAAGTTATTCCAAGAGTCAGATCAAATGTAATTACTCTGGCAGGGAGTGGCACAAACAAAACAGAAGAAAAGCCCATCTCGTTTTCAAGGCTTTTTTGTCATCAGCCATGATGGGCCTTCAGCCGTTTGTCTCAAGTGCTGGACACGATCCCATGCTTTACAGGAGTTGACTCTCGGTGACTTCATGGATACAGCCATGCAGATTTTTTGGAAACAATATCGAAACTATAGCCATTTCTTTTTTCTGTTTTTTTTTAAACTTCCAAGCATTAACCAGGCCCTGTTTAGCTTTAAAAGCCAGACAAGCTCAAACATGAGTGCTATCTGCAGAGATTTTAACCACTACACCTTAATTCTACACTACTGGCATGTGGCTCCACAAGATAACACAATCTGCTTCTTTGCTCTCAATCTTTTGCACCACCCCTCAGCAGCTCCATGTATCTCCTTCGGGAGATCTGCAAAACAGTAGGACTGCAGCTTTATCTGTAGCCTCTGCAATTTGTGACATTCTAATTTTTTTCCAGGCCTGGGGGAAGCTGACCAAACACATAGGAATGAAACTACCCCTACCAAGAAAGGTTGATGTAGGTTGTAGAGAAGAACTGGAAGAAAAAGCAAGTCAAAACACAGGAAAAGCAGCTCTCCCAAGAATTGAATTCCCAGCAGCTCAAGTTCACACCCAGGTCACAACTACTTTGGTTAACCTAGCATGGTCGTTTCAGCTAATGCCAGGCATACTTCATACACACATATTCATCCACACATACTATCTGTTCCCAGTGTAGCCAGCTTGTCATGTTAATGAACCAACTTGCTCCGTTGAGTCCATCAAAGACTTTGCCCTACCTGATTAGAGATGCATTCTCAGTAATCATTGATCTAAGAGATGCTCATTGTGAAAGTTTTAACATGGGAAGCTTTTTCAGCTGCCACAGTTTTGCAGAAGAAAGGGAGAAGGAAAGACACACCTTGAGAGATGTGTGACTTGATATCATTCCTAGGCTGTTGTTCTTGCAACAGAACAGAAATAAGTCCTGTAAGTGTACAACTTTGGCACAATAATTTCCTCTGGGTTTCTCTCAGAGCTGGCTGTTGCCAGAAAAAGCCACAAGGTAAACCCAGGAAGAAGAGCTGGCAAATTGAATCAGCCACAATATTGGAGTCCAGATGCAAAGTAGGTGGCATAACCAAATTATAGAACAAACAGCAAAACTTGAGAAGACCTTGGTGTTCAAGCAAGGTTTAACTGAAATACCTAAGTATCCTTCCTGTCCTGGAGGATCCAGTGTCCTGTCCATGTGGGCAAGGAAAGTTCAGAGTTTACTAAGTCATTATTTACTAAGTCATCATTTATATTATTTTATTTTTATACTAGTCTTTCTTCCAAAGAAGGCCAGAGTGGGTTACACGAGATTTCTTTTTTTAAAAGCAAATGGTTCAGATGAAGCCACCCACAATGCTTACAACCAACAAACACCACAATTAAAACAATTTTCATTTTTTTAAGAAACAAGAAAACAAAACGAAAAGGCAGGCTTCAAGGTAGGTTGGTCCTGGAGTAGTTGTTATTCCACGAATGCCTGAGGGAACAGGCAGGTTGTTAGGAGTTTGTAGACCAAAAGACAGTGTAGAGGCCAGGTAGCAACTCTTGGGAGCCAATTCCATAATTAAGAAGGCCGTATTCCCAGCCACTGCACTGTAAGCCAATATCCTGGCGGTACTGGGGAAGACAATTTGTTCATTTCTTGGGCCTTGAGCTGTTTATAGGGCTTTATAAGTTGTCTAACCAAGAACTATAGTACAAAGTTCAGCGGTTCACCATATGATGCACTTGCACACACTCTACATGCAGATTCTACAGACTGGCTAATCCCATTGGTTAGAATGGGTCAGCTGATGCTCTTTAACCCCTATTTAAAGGGATTCAGAAGAAAGCTTGGTTACTGCTGTTCAACTTGGTCTTGTTGTAGACCACCCTTCACCTCTAAACCTGGACTTTGTTTTGCTCTCATCTGCACAAGCTTGAAACTTGATGACAATAGCACCACCAAAACCAGGAAGCAGGGTTTTGATGTTGCAGAGAGAGACAGCAAATCACAGCCTTCTGTGATGGTCCAATTGAGGGATTCTTTGTAGAAAAAGCCTCCTCAGGCTGCAGAGGGTTATCTCTTTTCTGGCTGAATGGCGGAAAATTATAATTGCTCACAGCAATATAAAACAAGATGCAATCAAACCAAACGAAGGGGAAGGAGAGAGAGGGAGAAATAGGGAGAGAGATTTAACTCTTCAACGGTTCTCCACTGCTGGCTGTGAAAAAAAAAACCCCAAAAACTCAGAAGCTCTAAGCAAAAGTGGCATTATCTAAGTGTGCACATAAAACAGAACACCCCAAATGTCATTGTCCTTTGTTGGCAAGTGACAAGGGAGATCAATACAGAAAGAGCAATGCCAGCTGGTTTTTCATAGACTAACTGCCCTTATCCAAGATTCGCATGCTTCACGGCGTGAAAATACAGCCATCGATCTTGGTGTCAGTGCTTAAATTCTTCATACATCAATTCACCTTTTCTTCTTCTTCTTTTTTTTTTAAGAATTGAATTTCTCTAAGATATACATACATATATTTCTGTTGTGCCATTCCTGAGGGCTGAATCTGGGGCCATCACCAGCTAAATACCTGAACAGAGTTTTTTCTCATTCTTAATTTAACATGCCCTCAGCTGCTCTGTTGGCAGGCAAATTTACTCAGTTCCTGATGAGGAGGGGTTCCTAGGTGATCGAACTGGGAGACATCTTTCTTCCCTACATAGTTAATTTCTCACATCCATTTCAGAAAACTTCCCAGGTCACCTAGAAGATGTCCTTCTTCCCTTTTCCTTTCCCTTCTCTTCCCTTTCATTCTAAACTAGCAGTTGGGTACTACCTATAATTAAACTAAATTTTGCGATAAGAAGGGTGCCTCCTGTTGATCACTTCAAACTGCTAATCTAGAACTTCGCCAATAGCAATGCGTAATTTTTCATTTCCTAGATATTACTGTCTGCGTTAATAGGCACCTAATTCAATATAATTCCCTGAGTAGCACAGGGAGGAAAAAAAATGTAGGACACAGATACAAGATGGAGGATTCTTGGCTTGGAAATACTACATCTGAGAAGGACTTGGGTGTGGCACCATGTGGACATCTGTCCTTTTATTCTGCCATTCAGGATCTAACAACCCCAACCTGGCCACACTATGTTGTCCCTTGCAAAGATCTGTCCCTTTCTATTGCTCCAGTATGGTTATTGCTGATTTAAAATTTTCAACTGTTGCTGATTTTCATTTCATTTCATTGTATTGTTTTATCTTATGAATTATATTTTATGAGTATAACTCACTCAGCTGTCTTTATAATAGGACAATATTTCAGTAAAAGAGACAAACAAAAAGTAAGAAGGTGATGCAGTCATAACCAGCACTGTATCACTACCAACTTTTTTAAATAACCCTTCTCCTACCACTTATGGAACTAAAAACTCCCACTACATCAATCTGACCTGGAAATGTCATATTCAATTTACAGCAGCTATTGGTTGAGCCTGAGAATGAGTACAGTTCAACCCATCTTCAAGCACTTTGGTAACAACCTCTGTGTTAAAGACAGGAACCCCAACCCGTCCACTTGCAGAACTTCACCCACAAAGCAGAGTTGCCTCCTTTGAACCCGTGGCCAGTAAATCAGAGCGAATCATGTCTTATGAAGCAAAACAGAGATCACTAGCTACTTATAAAACCCTCCAAACACTAAACTTATCAATGGTCCTCCATTTTTGCAGCCTCCTCACATCCTCCTAGATTCGTTCCCTTTTGGAGATTGCAAAAATTCCCCCAAGGTGGGGAGACTAACTGGAGTTTATTGTAGATCTCCTGAGTCATTTTTACTTGTCTGGCATATTTCTGGCTTCTAACAGTGGAACCAGATAATGTGAGTGGTTGTTTTTTTTGTAAATTGCATATCCTCATCCTTTGTTCGTCAGGTACGTACTTACAGCTTACTTACATATTCACTTGTTGCCTTTACAGGTCATTGTGTAATTCTGTTAAGCTTTCTTTTAGAATTGCTGATCTGTAATAACTCAAGCAAAGGTTCTGACTTCCCAAAGTCTTTCCTGGTGAATGGCTTATGTGATATGTTGGAAACTGACTCCACCCAGTTATTTTGCATCTGGCTATATCCATCATTCAGTTTTTTGTATATTGGTATTCTAGTGCAAAAACAAAACAAACAAACAAAAAAAACACCCGTAGAATCATATTGGAAGATACAGCTCAGAGGTCATCTGGTCCAATCAGCTGCTTAGTGCAAGTTCTGCTGAAGCATTTCAGACAAAGGGCACCCAGCTGCTGTTTGAAGACCTCCAGTGAAGGGAAGTGTGTCACTTCATGAGGCAGCCTATTCCACTGATTATAGCTCTTACTCTAAGAGAATTCCTTCTAACAACTAATGTGAATCTACAACCTTGTAACGTTATAGTTACAATCCAGAGGTTTGGATCTTGCCCTCTGGGGGACAGAGGGTGACTCCACACTCTATACGGCAACCCACTAGATATCTGAAGACCACTGTCATCTCTCTCCTCAGTCGTCTCTTCTGCAGGATAAATATACTCAGACCCTTCAACTCTTCCTTATAGACCTTAGCTTCCAGTTCCCTCACCAAAAGTGTTTGCTTCAGGGAGTAACAAGATGTGCCTATGTAGAATCACATGTTCCTCCAGCAAGACAGGAGGAGATCCAGAGAACTGGTCCTGCAAACAAACATAATTGATGAATGCCACTGCATGTACTGAAACTAAGGTAATCTTCACAGAAGAGTCAGAAAATCTAGGAAAATGTGAGAATGAACTTCTCATGAAGCTATTAAAGTGAGATGAAATGAGGCCATAGTTTCCCATTTGTCCCTTAAAATGGATACACTGTTGGTCCTATGGCTGTGTCATTGCATGAAGATTTTCCAAAAGCAATTTAAATCTTAGGTTGCATCTCAGCATCTCTAGATGTCGAAACTTAAGCTCACGAGAGAATTTGGTCATCTGTGGGAAGCTGAAAGCAGGAATTTGGCTTAAGTGCCACCAACTCTGTACCACTCAGCTCTGTTCAGAGATTGGGAATTTTGGTAATCACACCATAACAAACCAGAGTTTATAAGCTACAGATCAATGGATCACAGAATCATAGAAGCATAGACTTGGAAGGGATCTCAGAACTTTTCTTGCCCCATCTATACTCAGTGCAGGAACCACTAGAGTCCCTTGGACAGTTTCTGTCTGAAGACCTTCGGCAAAGGGACTTCATGTGGCAGGCTGACAGCTCTGATAGTCAGGAGGTTCCTCCTGACATCTAGCCTGAGTCTGCTTTCTTTTAACCACTGATTCCACCCTCTGAGGCACTAAAGAATAGGTCCACTCCTTCTTCTGTGTGAAAACAGATCCTTCCTAGCTCCTTCCACATCCACCCTTCAAGATATAGCCTCCTAGATCAAGCTTGTCTATCATCTGAACAAGTGCTCTTGTTAGCTACAACTCTATCTTTGCCTCCTTCCACCTTCAAATGCTTATGACCCAGTTCTGGCATCTCAGTTCTCATAAATGCTGAATTAACAAGCCTCTCAAAACTAAGGTTTTATTGGCCATTCCTAAAAAGGTAACTATAGCAACCGTACCAAGAGTTGTGCTAATTAGAGCAAATCATCAGCTCCTCAACTGTAGGGCAGCTTTCACAGGGGGTGAAAAATAACAACAACAGCCAAATGATATGATAACTTTTAAGGAATTTATTACCTTTAGACTATACATTCCTACTCGAGAAGCTGATCACACCCACAGGAAATTGCTTTAAAACAAGATGTAAACGGCAATTATTGAGTTTTTCCATCATTAACCTAAATTGTCAACAAAGACGACAATCATTACAAAGCCCCCTAATATAGTAATAGTTATCGGGCCCGAAGGATCATATCAAAACAAATCAATTCCAGGAAGTAGGGAAATAGAGAGCTTTCCTCCAAATATTACAAGAAGGAGCATTTGACTGTGACACAGAGGAACAAAAGAGCAACTGGGGAGATATATGTTTCCTAAACCATTGCTACCATTGTGATATTTCAGTACAAAATCTGCACTTGGAAACCATGGATGAAATAAAGTAATTTAATTCCATAATGTGTTCGAAGGTCCAAGAAATTAACATTGTCCTCGGAGTTGCTGTCACTGGCAAGTTGGATGGGAAATAACAGGTGACAGAATAGGAAAGATTCATGCCACTGGGATGGTACATCTGATACTCACTTTCTACATACCCTGGAAGCATGTCCAATTAACAAATGCTCTCCCTGAAACAGGGAAGTCAGTCAAGCCCATGCAAATTGCTACGGATTAGAGTGAGTTCCAGAAAAATTACAGAGAAACGTGATAGCCAGAACCCTTGCTAAGGAGCCTGCATCTTAAACTGGAGAGAAATATAAACATATTTCAACTCAAAGCTTGAGGCAGGAGGAGATTCTGGAGGCCAGCAGGTTCTGTCTCTTAGTGGAATCATCTCATGGTTGAGAGCCATGTAAACCAGGAAAAGGAGGACCACATGGTATAAGGTCACGTTATAGCGTGCTGAGGCAAACATTTGGGCTAGTAAGCACATTTATAATTGTGAGACCATGCCACAAACATGCTCACAAAAGAGCCATCACAGAAGGGTTTCACCTGGATGACATTTGCAGGACATCCATTTAACCAAAATCAAAGTAATGTGGTAGCTTCCCAACAGCAAAGTTTTGGGGATTGAATAACCCATAACTGGCTAGGTTCACACATGCCAAAGCCAAGCAAACCACATTATGGGTTAGTGCAAAGTATAAACCAAGACAAGGGAAGGGAATGCTGGAATGCTGGTAATTTCTCCCATACTACAATGCAGTCTCCAGAGAAGCTCAGGGATACACTGGGCCTTACTTTTCTCTTACTGGAAGGGAAGATACAGCCACTGTTGTGCTTTCTTGCTAGAAAAAAAGCAGCGAAGAAAAGGCATTGTGATGCAACCTCAAGAGTTATGCATAATTTATAAAAATAACATTTTGAGTTTCTGTAATCTTCCTTCCTCTGTTTCCCCCCCTCCAGGGCCATCACCCCCAAGCATGCTTAATAACCCAGTGCAAGGAAGAGTCAGGATTCTAAATTTAGATAATACAGAAAAGGTAAACACAACTGCCTCTCATCAGTTCTTGTGTTCCTTTTTAACAGGCAGGTGGTGGCTTCATTTGCATTTCCTCTTTACCGTTAGCACTTGTGAACACTTGTGGTTCACAGATTCAGCCTCATTACCCCTAGAGATTGTTTGCTCTTCCCTTTGCTGGGGTTTAATTATTGGAACACAATTGCTGGAATGTGGAGATTCCAGAGGGAAGCGTTTGTCTTTCCCTATCTCTCTTCCATACAGTCATGGGCGGCTTCCTTTCCTCCCTGGAAAAGCAACTGCTGAGGCCAGCATTGCTGGTTGTGGACACCAGATGTGCTTTTAGTACTGTTCCATCTCTAGAAAGACCTCAGGAAATAGTGGGGAATATATAAGGAACTGTCCAATGCATGTTCAGGCTATTTTGTCCATCTATATTAGATTTGGCCATCTCCTTTGACTGGTGGTGGATCATAGGTGGACGTAGGACGTAGGCCATCTCCTTTGACTGGTGGTGGATCGTAGGTGGACGTAGGTGTGGGTTTTTCAACTCATCTGATATTACCACTTTCTCCATCTGGGGATCTTCCAAATGTGTGTGAATTTTGAATCCCAGAATTCTCAGCAGTTGGCTGTGTTGGCTGGGGAATTCTGAAATTGAACTGCCCAACTCCAGAGGGTGAATAAAGTGAGAAAACCTTGACTATCTGGGCTGAATGTGTGACCCTTCTGTAGCATGCTTTCTTTTACAGTCAACTGTGGCCCTTAACATATGTTCAAGCATAGACAGATACATACATATGTATGTCTGTGTATTTAAGAGGTAGGATAGAGATCTCTGACAGGGGTTTTGGCACTTCCACCCCTCCAAATTGAATTGCCAAGATTAGGTGAAGAAAGTCCATTTTTTGGAAGAAGCCAATCCACAATGAATAGGTGAACAAAGATGGTATGGGTCTGCATAACACTCTATGCTGAACTAAAATGGAGTTGGGTGATTTATGGTTCAGTGCAGTTTGGGAACCCAGCCATTGCCTTACCATGTGTATAAACCAGGTGATCATCCTAAGCCACAATATTTCTTTATTTGGACGTGGTATGTTATGTGAACCCAGAAACAGTGTTTTGTTAATCTGGTGTATAAGATGAATGTAACCACAGTATGTAGGATAGAGACCACGTTGCTGCTAATTCATGTGTTTAACTATGGTTTATGAAATAAACCACAACTGGCAGAATGCATGCAACATGCTGAGCTATCATGGTTTATAAACTACAATGGCTGAGTTCACCCAATGTGCTAGGCCAAAACCAGACCAATCCCCTTTTGACTTCATGCAACGTGGGAACCTGGTCAATCTTTTCAGTGCAGATGCCGAACCTCTCAAATACTTGCTCTGACTTCCTCTTTCTGACTTGTAAGCACCAGCTAAAACCAAACAAAGTAAGCACCAGCTTTTCCAGGGAGGAAAGGAAGCCGCCCATGACTGTATGGAAGAGAGATAGGGAAAGACAAACGCTTCCCTCTGGAATCTCCACATTCCAGCAATTGTGTTCCAATAATTAAACCCAAGCAAAGGGAAGAGCAAACAATCTCTAGGGGTAATGAGGCTGAATCTGTGAACCACAAGTGTTCACAAGTGCTAACGGTAACACGTGTGTGTGTGTGTGTGTGTGTGATGTAAATCAAACTGGTGCCTTCCAAATGGGTTGAGAGTGTACAACTTTCAGAATTCCCAACAATTGTACTTAAATACATATAAGTATACTCAAAAAAGAAAAGAAGAGGAGGGAAGGGAAGGGAAGGGAAGGGGAGGGAAGGGAAACATTAAGGGGAAGCAAGAGAAGAAGTAAGTGGGAATGCATACTGATCACCTCCCTAAGCCTCTAATTCTCACCTGCAACTGGCCTCCCCAATTAATTTTTAATCATACCCCACCCCCCCAACTAGACTTCAAAATGTGAAGAAATGGAAAATGACTATGAATGGATGAATGTTCCTGTTGCATTGGAAAAGTGGGTGGTGGTGGTGGTGATAAAAAACTTTTCCTCCTGCCTTTTTTCTCTTCAAATCTCACCCCCATCCAAAATCACTAAGCACAAACTTTCCTCCCTCCGTTCATTTGTTTTTAATGTCACTTCCTCCCATCACTCTCTCTTGATATTTCCGCTAAGGAGAGTAACACCAGCAGTAATTGCAATGAGAAGAAGACAAAGCGACAATATATAACAATATTATATAGTATTTACAGAAAGAGGCACATGCCTTGCACATGCTTGCAGTATCAGGTCTGCAGAATTTGAATACATTTGAAGTGCTTGCTCTGTCCTGCTTTGGAAGACTCCCATGTTGTTAAAAGCAGAGGATTTGAAATTGGTAGCTGTGCTGGGGGGCGGGGGGGGGCAGATTGAATTAAGGAACGGCTGTCTTTGCTATGATTTGAAAATTGAGCTGTAAAGCTGAAAAGAAGAGAGGGGAAAATGGCAGGGGTTCATTTAGAGAGGGAGAAAGGTTTCAGATTAAATGGAAAACATGTCATAAGAAAGGTCAGCCCTAGATGACAGCTAAGGGGGATAGGGACGAATATGACAAGACCATCTGAATAAATGTGGAACGTGAATGATTAAGGAAGTGATAATATTGTATTATTGCTCTAGCAGAAAATACAATCACACCCTTGTCACACACAATTATTTACCATCTTCCAGCATTAATTGACATGACATATCCAGCATAACAGAAGCATGTTTGTTACATGCCACAATTTCACTGATGAAGGGACTCTTATGTATTCACGAACTTCTATCCTCAAATCCTCACTGTCTGAACCTCCTTGTACACATGAAACAATGCTGGAAGAGGGGTTATTCCTCAAACCAATGTCTCTCAACTTTGGCAACTTGAAGATGTCTGGACTTCAAGAGAGAAAGGAGAAGATACATTGCCCTTGCAGGAAACTCAAAATCACATAACTGAATATCTTCAGTGATCCACCTCAATCTGGACTCCCCATATTGATTCCTGAAAACCTTCCTGTACTTGTTCTTTTCCTACACAGACCCATAACTGTAACCCCTATGAAAGCCCAGAAGCCTACACTGAGAAGGGGGCATTCTGACATTGAATCTGCTCTCTGCAATAATCCAAATGAAAGCATCCCGGACTGGCTGCCTTGCTTCCTTTTGAGCATTTCCAAGGAA
The DNA here is from genome assembly GCA_030867105.1 of Liasis olivaceus. Taxonomy (NCBI): domain Eukaryota; kingdom Metazoa; phylum Chordata; class Lepidosauria; order Squamata; family Pythonidae; genus Liasis; species Liasis olivaceus. The sequence goes on from CM061355.1 coordinate 74,045,459, forward strand.
GGCAGATTGAATTGTTCTTACTGTTAAGGAACTGGTGACAATGTTCAGCTTGGCTTCTCTGTATCTTAAGACCATAATTTCATGTCCAGGGAGGTGGGGTGGGGTTGTCAGATTATCCTTAAATGTCCCAGTTCTTTTCTAAGCAGACCATCTCCATGGAGCATGGAGTCACTTTGTGTGAGATGGGCGGCTATATAAATGCGATAAATAAATACATATGTGCAGAGTCCAACCTCATAATGTTCTAAATATGTAGCTAGAGGACAGAACACCCTTCTTGGATGCAAAGCAATCTAAAAGGTTAGGATTTTCATCTCTCTACATTTTTCAAGGGTTTTGGAATGGATAAAGGGGACTGTTTGAATGGTAATTTTGTTACCTGCTCAGGTAACCCACTCAGGTAGATTACCTGCTCAGGTCGACCTCATACCAGCCTCCAAACCTATACATTGGCTATTTTTGTTTCCTGCCTATCCACGCTTGTGATCACACTTTTATTTTCTCCTCCCCATTGGGAGAGAAAAAAAATGTCTTTTTGTTCCTAATACCACTTTACATTGCTAATGTTTTTTCAATGCCCTGTCAAGGCTGCAGCAAAATTCATGGCAAGCTAATCTGTCGTAAAGTCATGTTTTATACCCAGAACTACAAATTGAGTTTTACACTTCATGAAAAACGAATCTCTCTTTCTTTAAGGGGCATCCTGAGATGTAAAATTAGATTGCTTTCCATGGAATCATAAGGATGAGGCATCGTTTCTGACATGCAAATAATATTCTAAAACTTGGGAAATGAACCAGCGAGAATATTTATAGCAGTGATAACTTGCTTGTCTGCTTGACGCCAAATTTATTTGTCTCTCTCTGTGCATGTATGTGTGATGGGAGAAGGGCACAATAGAATTACTATGGAATTACTGAGCTGACACAGACTTGGATAAACTCAACCTCCATCCGTACACCTTTCTGATTTTACTGAAAACAGTTTTTTCTTTCTTTTTTAAAAATCCTTCTTCAATTGGATATTCAAAATTAAGCATTTCTTGGGCTTCCCAAGGTAGTTCTAACCCAGCCTGCAGGATGATATTATGAGGCAGTGTAAACACATATAATAACCTATTTTGAATTCAGCCTTGATTTAGGATTAAATTTCATTAAAAGTAAATTGAATCTTAAAAAACACGCATACAGATAAATAGTTCTCCAATGAATTACCAGATTCCAACCTTTGAGAAGTAAACAGATTTCTGTTTTTCCAGCTTGCATAATGTTTGCCAGAAAGGGTTAGGAAAAAAATTAAATAGCCCTATCTGTATATAGTCCCTGAAGAACAGAGTGATTAGTAGATGTTCAGCTTTGATCACCGAAGAGTGGCATTCAATATATCTATTTCTCTTTATATAGATCAATAAAAATATAAATGATTGTGTCTTATATTTTATATGTGAAATAGATATATAGATGATACAGATATAGAGAACATACAATTTTACGTGCGTGGACCTTCCCTCCTACAAAGTCTATTATGCAAATTGAGTTCATTTTGCTTCTCATATTCTCCACTTTGCATAATTCATTTTTATTTCCCTGGTATTATGGGCTATATAGGGAGAAGCTGTGTGGATAAGTCCGGCTTCAGATGCTAGAACCTTTATTCTGCCTTTTTGGCTTCTGAAGAGTCAATTGGTGTTGCTCACATACTTGCCACTTTATCTTTTCAGTCATGAGGACTAGTAGCTTTACCACCTTTAAAAATGAAATGAAGGGCAGGACACCCGCATAAACAGACAACAGGCTAAGCTAGCAAGGAACAGGTAGAATGCCATGGACAGAAAAGGAAATAAAATATACAGTGGTAGATAATCTGAACGTTGGCTAACTCTTGTGAATGATAAGATGACTATTGACAGAATAACAGAGAAAAACAGACAAAGGAAATAAAGAAGAATGAAATGCTTTCATGTGGTTAAAATTGTGTGTCCTTACAGTGATATTTGGAGTGATTTCAAGTACGTCTATCAAGGACACCAGAACATACATCACTAAGTATATACATCAGTGTTTCGAGACCTTTTGCAAGATGATATCCCACTTCTATTTTATTTTGGGTTAGTCAGACCCTACCTTTTAATTCTGTTTAATTATGAACGATGATTCACCCTGCTGCCCAAATGGATTCCATATTCAATTAATATGCATTAGTGTATGCTAAGAAATTTTGATGATGATGTTGTACGTTCCTAGGAGACATAGAAGCTCACAGAAGCATCCAATAGCACATTAAAGGAAACCTTCATCTCTCCAACCTCATATCATCCAAATACTATAACATAAGTCAGTTCTATTCTGATACAACGGAATCTTTTAGCTCTAGGCAAAAGAATAGCTTAATTGTTCCTTTGAATAAAGAAAGCGTTACATACTCTTGCTTTTCAGAGTGGTACAAGCATTAGCCATAGGTGGAACTTTTAACTGCAATGTCTTTTCCCTTTTTTTTTTTGGAAACACGATGCAAAAGCCAAGGAAACATGTAATGCCAGACTGAACCCAAAACCACTGAAAATGGTACATTGCAACCTAATGTACACTGCAGTCTAATTCTTTAGTGGGTTAGGAAATTGTCAACAGGGAGCAATCATTGACGGGTACAACTATACCCAGTGGCGTGGTGGCGAGTAGCGAATAGGGTTGCTGAATAATGCAAGAAAGAAGTAGATAGGGAAGATTGTGCTTGCAGAATTACTAGTGAGGAGGATTTACCCTTGAATGCCAGTGGCCAATGCCTTCATTCATTAATTCATTGATTCATTCGTTCATTTGATTTATATAGCTGTCTATCTCACATACATGACTCTGTCCTATTTGCATTCTTCCAGGTAGCATTTATCTATTCCTTTGGAAAAGGTCTGTGTTGCCCATCCCCTTTACGCCTCTGGGCAGCTTATAAGCTACAATAAAAACATTAACAGCCGTTAAAAATAAAATAATATTTTTAAAACAGAAAAATGGCATTTTAGGGCCTGTTTCCTCCTAAAAAGTAGTATAGAGCAAGGTGTGCTTTAGCCCCAGAATCAATTTATTCAGTTATACAGGTCTTGCCATGAAGAAAGCTATATTGGTCTCTGATGTCAAATATTTCTATCATGGAACCCACAAAGAGCCTCACTGATGACTTACGTACAGGCAGTCATATATGTAGCTCAGAGCTACACTGGGTAACACTTTATATACATCACAAGCACTTTGGAATTGGGCTGTGAAGGCCACTGGCACACAGTGGGGTTGTTACAATCTGAGAGTGATGTAGGACCCCAATGAGATCTCCCTCACCACTTGTACTGCTCATTCTGGGACCAATGCAATTTCCAGGCTATCGTTAAGAGCTGTTCTAGGAGGACCAATTAGTTATCAGCACAGGCCTTACTAAAGTCAGACACTCTCCTGCAGGAAGAGATGGTTTAGTGTTATCAGCCAGGGTTGATCAAAAGCCCCTCCTGACCATTGATGTTAAGCACTGGCCAGTAATACTGGTGGACAGAAGAACCCCTCATTAGCAAAGTTTCTTCTCATAATTGGAATCTTCTGAATCTTGAAGTCTGGCCCACAAAATCAGTAACAGTTCCACCTTGTCTGAATTCACTTTCAGCTTATTCTCCAGCATTCACTCTTTTATAGCTGTGAGATACACAGATACCCCAGTGATGTTCAACCCTGAGTCTGCAGAAGTATAGCTGATTGGGATCAGCAAAATTATGACATTTAGTTCAAGACCATCTTTCTCAGTGACTTAATATTACGTAACATGGGAGGTAAGATGGGACCTTGTAGGATCTTTTGAGAGAATCCCCAAGGGAGCAAGAAGAATACTACATTCTGGTTGCATCCGGTGAGATAAGAGAAGAATCACTCCAGAGTGGTCCCTTCAGACCCTATCTTCTGCAAATGATCCTTTAAAATACCATAGTCAACAGGATCAAACACTGCAGGGAGATCCAGAGATCCATAGGAAAGCCAAGCCTAAACACAGACTGAAAAGGGTCAAAATAATCTTTTCCATCTAACAGTCCTGCAGCTGAGGCACACTGCCATCTCCACCAATTTTGCTAAATATGAAACATTGAACATAAGACAATCATGGTTCAAATCGAATGGTTCCAATAATGGCTTCTTGAGCAATGGCTTCACTGCCACCTCTTTTAAGGGGGTGAGAATTCTGCTTAATAATCACTAACAATCTGAACAATCATTGCAGAATGGAACTATCTGAAGGCCCTTATCAGCCAGGCTGAGAAGGCATCTGGCTGGCTTCTGTTTAAAAGGGAGACCACATCCAGCAAAGCTTTTCTTACATTCTTAGGAGTGTTTCACTCTGAAATGCAGAATCGTATCCTGAAGATGTACCCCAAATTTCATTCTGACATCCCAAATTCAGAGGTGGAGACCATCATGATATCCAAGCTCACAACTTCAATGGAACACTGAATTCTGCGCAGCCGAAAAACCCCAATCTATCGCGCTGTCTGTTTCATCCCATTACTTTCCTTTAGCAGTAATTGGACCATGGCAAGCAAAGATTCCTTAGTTTGCCTGATGTAGAAAAGCAAAGCAAAAAAACCCCTTCACTCCTTGGAAAACAAACGAACCAGTTTCTTGATTGAAACAGACTTCCTTAAAGCCAAAAGAAAGCTAATTAGAAAGAGAAAACCTTTTCTCTTAGATTGTCAGTTCTGTGCAAAGGGGTTTTCTTCTTTAAAGTATATTTCTCTTCCCAAACGGAAGCCATTCACTGCCCCTCCTTGTGTATGTCCAGCTTTCATCTCGCAGCTGTCAAGGCATGCATCTTTTAAAAACCTTGCTTCATTCTGCAATTGCTGCATAGGAAACTGATCTGTTATTTGGAATGCATGGCTATCTAGATCTCTCTCTCTCTCTCTTTACATATACACATATTAACTTTATGGGAATGATTGGGAATAATGGATGATTTGTGACATTATCTATTATGAGAAATAATCAAGATTAATGAGCCCTGTGGCAGTTGCTGAGTGCCTCCAGAGATTTATCACACAGGCTGTTCGTTTTCCTTGCCGCACTGGTGCTGTCAAGAGGCCCATAACAAATGCAGAAACGTGGATTAATTGCAAATATGGAGGGGAAAGGCTGCCATTTTAGTAGATCTCCACCATGAGCTCAATCTGCATTGTTTCTTTGAAAATGAAAGAGCAAGTTCTATTTTGCAGCCTTTGGAGGGGGCTAGAGGAAGCCAACTTTGAGTGAAAGATGCTGGTTGGCATATCTGTGCCTTAATGCAAAAGATGCCTTCTTCCAGGTCAGACAAGGCCAACTGTGATTGCCGCAGTCATTGGTAACCTTTTTGATAATTGAAGGTTGCACTTGAAAATATATTTTTTTCTCCAGCATCTTAGGACCACAGTGTTGATGTGGTCCTCTTATTGGAGAAGACATATTTTCAAAAAGGAACACTAAAATAGATGTGTTAGGTATCAGAAGTTTAACAGACCCGTTTGGGGGCTTCTGTTCACCCCTCAAAAATGCAGGGGATGATTTCATTGCTCTATTTTGATGGCTGTGAAAGAACGTCATGCAATTCTGAGGAGCTCCAGGAGCAATGAAAAATGACCTGGAGGGGGCTCGTGACTCACCACCTTCTAACTTCTGCTGATTAGTACCCAAATCCTAGAGTTAGAATATTTTTTCCCATCACTATTTCCTTTTATGTTAATGGCGGTGACAGGGGGCTTCCACATTCTCAGAGGCTAAACTTAGGGTCCTCTTGTCCCTTTTCTTACACAAACTCTTGTATACTGTCTGCATCTAGCCCACTATAGCTTAATAAGTCATTGTTTAAACAAGTTATGGCTTAGTGTGCCAGGCAAATCAGCTCAGTGAGTTCCTAATGTAATATCCTGATAGATAAAATAGATACAGAGATGATTAATGCATGCTGCCCACACAATTTCCCAATACAGAGGCAATATCCTGGTTGGAAAATACCATATACTTGAGAGATTAGTATTTATACAGGTAGCCCCTGGATTAAGAGTGCCCGGGTTACAGATGACCCATAGTTAAGAACAGAGCCTATTGTGGCAAAATTCAAGTTAAATACACAATGGTTTGAGTTCATTACATAGTTCTACTTATACAGTATTATGCAATAATATTGTTCTGGCTTGCATACAAATTTGACTTAAGGACATTCGACTTAAGTCGTTCTTAAACTGGGAACTATCTGTAGTTGGTTTCTTGTGTCAGCAATTTTCAGATTGACCAATGGACAATTCCATGTGGTCCACTTAAAATGTTTTCCTAGGAGCAACTTCCTAAGCCAACAATCCCCAAATTCTAATTTTCCCATGTGCTTGGTTACTGACTTGGTATCTGGAGTGGGTGTACACCTGGTCTTGGAGAAAATCTCAGCCCTCATTTGAAACTAGAAGGCAAAATTGCTGAGACATCAGTGCAACATCAAGTAATGAATGCATGTAGTAAGCAACATATTGTAGCTTCATACTATGATAAAAAGATTTTGCAATGGAAGCCATTCACATACATCCAGAGGAAGATCTCATGGATTAAATCATGTGTCAGCAGGACTGGTTCCAGACTGGAGAATGTCATTTGGAGGGCATTTATTTATACCATTGCTTCCTGTTCCCCAAAGGCCCATTTGTTAATGTATTTATCAAGGGTTATTTATTTATTTATGTTGCCATCCTGCTTTCTTGCTTGCAGTGTTTGCATTTTGTACTCCACCAAGAGAACTTCCCCTGCTGGATGATTTAGAAGAACTGTTGATTAATGAATTAATACTTTGGTCAGCACTTGACTTGCGACTAAAGCTTTAGGAACTTTTAAACAGTAGTTATAAACAGCAACAGGAAGGAGCTAACTCATGGGTTTGCTGTGCCACTTCACTTTCCCCTAGAAATTCTGGTACTTATGCAACATCTTAAAAAAACTCTGGTTCTTATGCAACACCATTTTTTTTTTAAAAAAAGAGGAACTGCTCTGTGTGTCTGAGAGAGACAGAGGACAAATGTATATAGATGTGCATCAAAGAGGGAGGGAGGGAGGGAGGGAGGGAGGGAAAGAAAGAAAGAAAGAAAGAAAGAAAGAGAAAGAAAGAAAGAAAGAAAGAAGGGGAGGGAGGGAGGGAGGGAGGGAGGGAGGGAGGAAAGTTGGAGAAAGAGAGGTGAATAGATGGCTGAATGGATAGATAGAGTTAGAGATACATACAAACACAGACGGATAGACAGACAAACAAAGATAGCTAGATGAATATGTAAAAGTGTAAGTATTTTCCTGCAAACCATTGGTAAAATCTATCTGCTTAGACAGATAACTGGATGAAATTGAACCTAGAAGGGCCTCATGTGTGCCCATGTTCTTGCCACCAAATCTTACATTAGAAGAAATTGAGGAAATTTGTCATCATACCCAGGGTCCTGATTTCCTAGGATGCTTCTGGGACTCTCTCAGAGTGAAATGGAGACACAGAAGATCAGGTTCTGGAGAAGGTAAAATTATTATGCTGAGTATGTTTAGAATGTGTAGGTGAATCTGTACAGTATCTGTAGATACTATAGAGTATCTGGAGAATATGACTGGGGGAGGAACTGAGTTTCCATTTTAATGGGAACCAGCTTAATTATTCTTCCTGAGTAAATACGAGAACCTGAACACAATTCAGGTTTTCTGGATTTTGCACTGCTGTTTCCAGTGCCAAAAATGTCCCAGGAGGAAGATCTGAGAAAGTTGTGGTTGGATGGAGTTGATGAAATCCTGGAAAAAAAAACACCATGAAAAGTTCCATTTGTCTATTTTAAGTCTCTCACTATTCCATATTGTTCAATGAGCTTTTTAATAAAGGAACCTTCTCTGCTCTGGAGCATCTGCAAATATGTGGTTGGTAATTCCTAGAATTCACTACAATGTCCATGTTGAACAGGGAATTTTGGATGCTGAAATCCACACAGATGGAGAATGCCTGGGCTGGGAGAAGCTGTTCCAATGCTAGAAAAGAAAGAGGAAATGAAACTATATCTTGGAGGACTTGTGAAATGTTCAGATGGTGATGTTTTATTTCTCCGCCTCCACATGATAACTTTCCATCAGGTAATATATGAACGTGGCTAATGAGACTGCAGAGACGGAAGAGGACCAGTAGCCACCACTATCACCATCACCAGCAAAGGTCCACCTGATTTGCAGACAAAGAGCAAAGTCCATCCTTTTCAAATCCCAAGCATTGCTCGTGCCCATTTTGACCCTATATGGGTGGCAAAATAACGATATTATGCTGATCACCCACTCGATCAACACTGCCCCCTTATCACAGAGTCACAGGAAGACTGGACTTTCTCTTGATAAACAAGGGATGGGCCCCTGCAGAGCAGGCCTTCTGAATTCTTTCCCACTCCTTCACCAGCAGCAGCCATAGGAGGCACCTGTATTTTCTTCTGTGCCACAAAATAATGTGGTGTGTGTGTGTGTTGATACACTTTCTCCCCAAGGACTTATCAGGGTGTGTGCATACATGCTCCCTGTGTGTGTAAGGGCCTAATCAGGGTGGGAGCATATGCGTGGCCTGTTTGTGTGTGTCAGCATGAGGATCTAATCAAGATGTGTGCGTCTCTGTATCTGTGTTTCTGCTCTCCTGTCATGTTTCTGTGTGCATGTGGATTAGGAAGCACGGGGCAGACTCTAAACAGTCTGCAACCAGGAGGGAACCCAGATGCCCAATTACCTCTTTGGGGACACTTTTCTGGATTTCTTTTTTCTTCATAGCCCCGACCAGATCTGGCTCACTTTCAAACCCAATTTTTCTTTTGCTGGCTTCTCCTGCAGCATTACATTTGTCCCAGTTCTGACTGGTTGTGGGAGATTTATCCTGCTAATGGACAGACTGAATTTCCAGCCCCTTTACGTAATTTCTTTCCAGCATTCCGTTGGGTTGGAAAGAATAAAAAGGCTTTTTTTTTTTCTTGAATGGGGGTTTGAAGCCTGCCATGGCTAGGACCACAATAAGCAGCTGTCAAAGCTGATAATGGTCCTTTTAGCAAGCCATATTTTTCTTCTCCAACAGTGGTGTCAGCTGTCAAGAGATGAAATGCTAACAACAGGAGGGTCAGGGTGACCCCACAACCCCTTTAGCAGGCAGATTAGAATAAAGTAATATGCCATGAGGGGGGAAGAACTTCTGAGAAGTCTTCTTGAAGACTGCAATTCTTAAATCCTGCCCCCCCCCCCAAAACACACACCCTTTCACTTTGCAGAACATATGTAGGCATTTATCAGCAAACCATTCTTTTAAAGCTGCAGCAAGTCCACAGAGTGACACCTCTATAGATTTTATTTCTACTGCCTTTTCTCATCTTAAGACGTTCAGAGAACCTCCCCTTGATTGCTTTCTTTACAGATGCCCCATTTTAAAAAGGATATCTCAGAACTGGAAAAAGTACCAAAAAGGACAATCAGGGGGTACAACTTCTTCTCAGCAAGAAGCAGTTGAGAAAATCTGGGGCTTTCTACTTGAGGAAGGAAAGGATCAGGAAAAAGAAGGAGGCTCCAAAAATTGATGTACAGGAGGTAAAAGAAATGAAGCAATTGTATCTCAAATACTCAAAATACTATATTGATTAGCTGCAGATTCTGGCACAGAAGAGAGAATACTTGTTCATGGAGGAAACGGTTAACAGCTATGAAATGCATTAGCAGAAGAGATGGTGAGGGCCATTAACTTAGATGTGTTTAGAAGGAGGTTAGATAGATTAATCACCAACCAGTGGCTGATAACCACAATAGGTATATGCCACTCATGGAATGGTTGTCTTCCAGAATTGGTGCTGTGCAGGACTTCTCACTGTGCACAAAGCCAACCTGATGAAAGAGACTTGACTTTTGGAACGTCTTTCAAAAGAGAAGAGGATTTGGGTGAAAGTGTCATGGGTGGCAAGTGTTTTTCCTGAGTGATGAGATGGCCAACTTGCCTTTCATGATACAGTCATTCATCTGGGAGGCTCAAGCTACCTGGTTTCCCATGTTTTTACTGACTTTCAAGGGAAAACATCACAACAGGATTTCTGCCATCGGACTTCAGAGAGGCTTCAGACTGAACAAAAGAAGTGTAACTGAAAACAGCCACACTAGTTGTACCACCATCCTTTCTCTGTCAATCCAATGAGTTCAAAGACCTTACTAAGCGAAATTAGAAATAAATTCTCAAAAATTTCCAGGATAAGGCTGTATAGAAATACAAACAAGTCAGTTCAGGTTCCTATGCTAGTTTTCCACCATGGAGCAGAAAGCATTCATACAACTCCTCAGGGAAGTCAAGGAAGAGTAATGATGGAATACAAACAAGTTCTATTTGGGAAGGGGGAAAAAAGGCCTCTGTTCCTCCCATTACTGTAGGGATCTTTGGAAATATTTTTGTTCAGTCCCTGTTTTGAAGGACACCTGTTCAAAGTAGGTCAGGAGTCAAGGATGTATTTTTTTTCTCCCTCTTTTTTGAATGTTGCAGTGTAAGTCTTGATTTAAAAATATATGGCACTGTACTTAAAATAAGAGCTTCAGGATAAAATTGGTGAAATAAATGTATATTTGAGAGGCATATGCATATGGAAATTGGTTTTTGCTTTATATCTATCTATCTATCTATCTATCTATCTATCTATCTATCGATCTATCATCGATCTATCATCTATCAATCTCTATCATCTAGATCTCCTTTTAAAAAGAAATTACAGATTGATGCAGAAATGGAAGAGACTTATGAATGATTCTATGCAAAATTGACATGGACTGACAACAGATTGATCCACTCACAATAAGAGAACTCAGGCTTTCAAGGAATACGGGATTTCAAAAATAATGGTTCTTTCTTGTAATAAAACCACAATCTAAAATGAAGATGGAAAAGGTTTCTGAACCCTCAGGTCATCCTGCAAATGTTCTCTGCTCTAAAGAGTTGTCTCAAGTAATTGCATGGCGTGACTTCTCAGGGCATCATCATCTGCAACTAGATATAAAAGGAAATAATTGCTAAATGTCAAAGCCCCTTTTTAACAAGTGGTGTTCCTACAGAAACAGCAGGGTTTTAAACTGCTTGGACTAAAGGAGGATGAACAGTGGAAAGGGCAGGTTATGTTTCACCAGGAGAAGATCTAAGGTTACAGATGTCTTCAAATATATCACATAGAAATGGAAGTGTTTTTCTCTAATGCTCCAGAGCAGTGTTTCTCAATCTTGGTAACTTTAAGATGTGTGGACTTTAACTCCCAGAATTCCCCAGCCAGCCATGCTGGCTGAAGAATTCTGGGAGTTGAAGTCCACATATCTTAAAGTTGCCAAGGTTGAGAAACACTGCTCCAGAGAATCAGTTTGGTGTAGCAGTTAAGGCACCACGCTTGAAACTGGGAGACTGTGAATTCTAGTCCTGCCTCAGGCACAAAGCCAGCTGGATGACTCTCTCTCTCAGTCCTAGGAGGAAGAAGGCAAGGGCAAACCACTTCCGAAATCTTGCTAAGAAAACTGTAGGCAGTTGTCAGAAGTCAACACTGACTTGAAGGCACCAAAAAAAAAAAAAAAAAAAAGTTCTGGAAATCAGAGCTAGAACCCTTGGGTGGAAATTTCAGGGAATCAGATTTTGATCATATTGCTAATGATATCAGCCATTTGAGAATGGATTGGACTATCCTGAAGATGGTGACTTATCCTTTGCTTTGGGTATTTAAACAGCCTGAGCAACTATCTATCACGTTGGCATTGTCCCTTGAGCAAAGATTGAGTTAGATGCCTCCAAGATTTCTATGAATACTTTGATCCTACTATCATAATAAGATTTGAAAGGAACATCATTTAAAATATCTTCAGCCTGAAATCTTAAACCAATGAAAACGACGAACAGTTAATTCAATATTGAAACAGAATATTGAATTAACAGACAGTTAATTTAAGCATGGTAACAGGATTCTCAACACATAACATATCAGCACCATGTGAAGCTGTGCAATCTGATTTTTCACGTCACAAAAACTGCTAGGCGGGATTCTTCCTACGGCATGTCACCAAATGCAGCTATTTGCAAAGGGATAAACCCATTTCTAGGGAATGTAAGTATGTAAGCAAAATTTAAGTCACAACAACATGATCACAAATCCACTTTTGAACAGGCTGGCAAGAGCCAAAAAGGCTATCCAAAGCTGATTTATTTCCTGACGCTAAAGTTTTGCACTAAGTGCCAAAGCTGTGAAACATAAGACCCTTTTTTTAGGCTGTGTAAACCACAGCGATGAAAATAAAGCCATGTGTTAGATTTTAAAAATAAATAAATTGCATCAAGATATAAAATATAGGTCAGAAGTGGCCCTGGAGTGGAGGAACAGCAGAATTATGCTGGATTTATCTATACTGTTGTCTTTCATTATGAGAGTTTGGAGAAAGCCAAGATAGCATTTTTATACATCTCATATCATCAAAGGAATGCAACTCTAAGATGTTCATATTTGTGAGAAAGTATTAAGCCCTAATGCAGGACTATTCATTCGTTAGTCTCATTCCATCTTCTTGTCTTCCATAAACTCATAGAATCTAAGCCATATCACGTCACAGTCAAAGAGCAGCTGGGAAGCTTACTTCTGTTGGCCAACAAAAGATGATTTTGTGGGGAGGACTGGACTGGAATGATATTTAGGAATCTTGTTAATAGCTTGAGTTTTGTCTCCCTCCCTCCCCCCTCCCTCCCCCCCCCCCCCCCAAGGCCACAGAAAACACTAGGACACTGGGGTTCTTCCCTGGATTGCTAGCAGTGGTAGTCTAGTGATGGGAAAAAGTTATGGGGAGGAGGCTTGAGGGAGTGGCAACTTTTCCCCTCCTCACCCCATTTCATAGTACCTTGCATTGTAGCACATCACACTACACAGATCTTCTCAGGGGTTATGAAAGAAAAGCCAGTTTGATGTAGTGGTTAAAGGCATCATGCTAGACACCAGGAGACTGTGAGTTCTAGTCCCACCTTAGCCATGAAGCCAGCTGGGTGACCTTGGGCCAGTCCCTCCCTCTCAGCCCTAGGAAGAAGGAGGCAAGGGCAAACCACTTCCCAAACCTTGCCAAGAAAACTGCAGGGACTGGTCCAGGCAGTTGCCAGGAGTCAACACTAACTTAAAGGCAAACACCCACATGAAAGAAAAGAGTGGGCAAAAGCTGCCATAGCCCCACTTTTCCCACAATGCCCCTTACCTTGCCATCCAGATAAATGGGATAGAAAGGAACACAAAGAAGACTTCATGGGATTAGTGAACAGGAGGCAGGAAGCTGACATTAGAAGTGGAAAACCTCACCCTGTTTTCATCTAATTTCTTGGTAATCTAACGCAATACATTGTTTCTTTAATTTGCTTTCAACTGCATTCACTGTTTGCTGCCTTTTCGCTCTTTTTCCCTAAAATTTAAATTTAGACTGTACACTTCCACATGTTCCTTTATGCTTATGTTCATCTGCAAATTGTCTCAGACACTGACGAATCTGCTGCTGCTGCAGTAGCAGTTGTAGATATTACTGTTACTATCACCGTCATTATTTTATGAAGGCAATAGACCATCCTTTATCAGACCAGTGTTTCTTTTAGATATGTCAAATATTTTGCTAACGCTAATCTAACAGCCATTAATAAAACATTAACGGTGTGGTCCTTGTCAGATTTATATTCTTATATTTCAGAGGATAAGGTCAAAAGCCATGGATATTCTTTTATTCTGTTAGCAGTGTTCTGTTGTATCCTGTTGCTTTGGCTTGGATGGCCTGCTGGACAACTTGATATCTACAGTCCCTCATGGAAGAATTCAACTGTTGACCATTACATCAAAAACAACTTGGATGCAAAAAAATCCCTCCCCTCCCAGAACTAAACCCAATTGCCATGTTGCACACCAAAACAGAGCAGCTTGTGTGTATGACAAGTCTGGCTGGACCCATGCATTGGCAAGCATGAAAAGTCATCCATAAGGTCATACAGATGCTCTAGCTTGGGAGGGAGGCAATGTAAGTTGTGAGATGCAAGTTGATAGCCCAAACTTGAGACACCATACTAAAATAGATGCTACAAGCTGCTGAGTTCCAAAATGTGAGACAGAATATAAGCACAACCAGTTCTCAGTCAATCTCTCTGCAGCTACCCTACTTAACATGTCCACTAAGAGAGAGAGAGAGAGAGAGAGAGAGAGAGAGAGAGAGAGAGAGAGAAAGAAAGAAAGAAAGAAAGAAAGAAAGAAAGAAAGAAAGAAAGAAAGAAAGAAAGAAAGAAAGAAAGAAAGAAAACCTTTTCCTGAACATCTTGTGACACTTTTTGGATTAAGTTAGCTCTTAAGCAACTGTGATTTCCTGTTAGCTCTTTGAGGTAGTCCAGACAAGAAGCACAACCATGAGTACTAATTCTATCTTTATGGTAAGGTTACAGTAACAGAATCTTGCAAGTCTGAAAGTACCCCTCCTGTCCCTTACTTTTACTCTCCCAAAAACTAGGGAAGGTCCCTTCTGATATGCTTTCTCCATCCCTCCTCTTTTGGACTCAAATTTTATTTATCAGACCATTGTCTAGGCTGCGGCTTTTCCTCCTGTTTCCCAAGGTCATTCTCACATGACATTACACTTTCGGGCTACAGAATCTGGGGATGTATTATGACGGCCACTTGGTTTACATTTGGACTAGTTAGGAATCATCGCTAATGTAGAACAGCCAGCTCTAACTGACATCTTCCATATACTCTGGGACTGTAGCTTTCAGAAGTCACAGCCTAGCAAATCCTTTGCCAGATTGGGAAAGAAGGGGTTTAGATACAACTTCAAACACTGTATTGCATCCTCAAATGTTGTACTGTAAACTGACATGAATCCTCCAGATTCAGCAGTTACACAATCAATCTGATTCCATTTTGTTGACCACAGCTAAATACTGTTCTATAGCTTGTACAATACACCATAGTATCTCCTCTAATTTTTCTTAGATAGTTTAGAATTTTATGTTTTCTTTTTTTTTTAATCCTAATTAATTGTGATTCTTTTGTTTTATTTGCTGGTCTATGACTAAATAAAAATTGATCGATTGATTGACATAAATGTCGGAAATCCATGGACACACACAGTTGCTAGCCTCACTGGAACGGAGGTGCAGAACAAGCCCATTTGGAAGACACCAAGTTGGGGATGATTATTTTAGACAGTCATCAAACACACGGCCAAAATTATTTACCAGCACAGATCATATATTGCTTCTTTGTCCTTCAGAATGCATTTAAAAGATGAAGATCAGTATTTGCCCAAAAGTTAACAGAAACACTTATGCAACTTCCAGAGATGTTATTCCTCTGAGTTTTTTTTTTAAATTTCTCCTGAAAGAAAACTGTTTCTAATGCTGGTGTTATTTTGTTTGACTGCGTTTCCATAGTGGATTGCAAAGGAAGCAATTTTCAAGAACATGCATTGTACTTATCATAATCAGACTGTTCTGAGAGCACTTTCCAAGAATGCAAAATTCCCTAGGGAGATGCGAAGAGTTTTAAGTGGAGAAATAAGTCTTTCTTTTATGACTCCAGCTTCGTGGTTGTCTTGGCAGGAAGAAAACACAGAGGGTTTGGACCACACTCTTCTTAATGTCTGGGCTCCATGGAGCAACTCTCTTATTGGTTGGGCAGAACAAGCTATCCAGAACATGCTGTTCAGAACAACTGAAATGACTGAATATTCAGAGGGCCAAATGTCAGGTGGTGGCATTGCTTCCATGTCTCTCTCATGGGTTTCTAAGGGAAAGATGGCTAAGGAGTAATGTGTTAACCTGCTCCCTAAAGGAAATGGGAGCATATTTCCCATTACAGTTCAAAGTTCCTCTATTAAACTTAAATGCTCTCTTTTCAGAAAAGCTACTTCTAATGACCCAAGGGGATTGCTGTCACTAAATATATAGCTAAAACAGAAGAATTCAGTTCTCCAGAACTTTGGAGTCACCACTCTCATCATCTCTGTCCTCATCTTTGGTGTAAGCTCAGAATGATAAGAGTTTTAGGAAACATCTCTAGGCTGATTAATGTTTCTTTCAGTAGTACACACAATGCTTCTCAGAATCCATCATCAGGATCTGAAAGCATCAGTTTCCTTCTGTGACCATTCCTCAGCATGGGATATTCAGAAGCATTGCTTCTAAACACTGATGAACACCAGGACTACAACCATCATCTCTGTCTTCCACACAAGCACATTTTGCCAGAGAGGATTTTTCCTCCCCTTTGCTATAAATATTCTCAGAAGCCACCAAGTTGAACACAACCTCAAGAAGAGAGATTTGGTTTTCTGAAGGGTGGGAAAAAAAACAGGTACTAGAATTGATGCAACTGAAACTCTGGAGGGACTAGAAGAAGACAGGTGGCCAGGCACAAAGGCAGATGTTATTTGCACATGGCTGGAAAATACTGACATTTGGGGCAGGTTGCCTCTGGAGGGGGTATAGAAAAGTATTTGGGAGTAGGAGGAAAACAAGGCTTCATTGTAAAGGAAAGAGGGGGAGGGAACATATCAGAAAACAGCTTCTGGTGGCTTGGATTTTTCCCATCCCAGTAAGGACTAGGAAAACTTGAGATCTTTCATCCCAGAGAACTCTTTCAAATAGAGAAGTGCACCTTTCTGTATCTGTGTGTGCCCATGTGCATGCACACATGTACACACACATCATATTGGACCATGTGAAAAAGACCAAAGAAAGTTTCATATCGGGTAAGCCTTGCATAAGTGTTAGGCATTGGGTACATTGCCTTGGTAGGCCTAGATATCTCACATATCTTAAAATCAAGCTAGTACAAAGAATACCAGCCATGCCATTGGGCTTAAGAACAGCTGCCCACATTATCTCTGACCTAGCCATGCTGGGACACCGAAGGGTACAAGAAGAATCCAGCATCTTTTCAGACAGATGACACAGGCAAGTTTTGTAAGATGGAATCATCAATCAGCACTACAGTCCTTATTTTTCTGGTTGAACCACAAGCATCTCCAGAGAATTCCACTGAAATAGCAATTCCATTTGCAAAGGATTGGCACAGTCCATTGTGGCAGTGTGGGAAAGCCCACCAAACAGGTAGGCTTAGCTCTCAGTCTGGACTTGCTATGTCTTTGAAATGCAGCATAGTCCAATACTTATATTCAGGGCAGAGAGTGAGTGAACTTAAAGGCCCTCTTTACCTGCAAGGATAATGCCAAAATCTTCTGGGTTCCTTTCTGGCATGATGACACCAGGGTTGATAAGTCTTATTTTTAAAAATAAGACTTTCAACACAGTGCAGGCCTACCCACCCGTTTCCTGAAGTTAATATTCCTCCAAGTGTTGTCAAATAAACTATTCTGAAATTTCTTGCACTTTTGTTTTTTTCCAGTTCCAATTCTCTGTTTTCCAAATCATCATCCAGATTCAGAGCAATTTACAACATGCTGTTAATCAGTTTTAATGAAAGAGACTTTTTAGAGACTTTCCTATCATCCTCCAGTTCTGCTTTTGGGGACTTCTGCAAAAGGCAAGAGAGCTTCTGAAAAGAGGCAACCAGGCCCTTCTTCAGCTGCCAGAAATACAAAGTACTCCATTTCCCCAGATTTTGTCATGCTCAAGGTTGTGGTTTTGTCTTCCCAAACTCAGCTCAGTTGCATCAAGATTATGGTCTACACATTTGAGAATTGCTAGAAGCTGCAGCAGAAGTAGTGGAGATTCCTGTTGCTTTTTGAAAACTGTGGAACACCCCCCACCCTCTTTTTGCCCTCCTAGCAAGCTCTTAATGCTCCTCCTTCAAGCTTTGCATAGTTTCCGGTTTAAGATGCTAACATGGCTGGGGAAATTTTAGCCCTCCTCATATTATTAAACGATCACTTTCAGTATCCCTTGAAGTTGGTTGTGCTTCCTGAGAGTGGTAGTTCAGCTAAATCAGAGGTCTACAGGTTGACATATTAAAGTAAAAAGCAAACACTGACAATGCTGGGCCTCTGATAGCCTCATCCTTATAATCTTGACCATCTCATAAAACTACCTTGGATTCAGCCGTGGAGATAGTTAGGATGCAATTTGGTGGCTTTAGAGCACTGAAGATTAAAGGTACACCTTTACCTGAGCTATTTTCTAAAGCAGTTGGCCTCAAGATGGAAGCACTCCTTCCTAATTATCTTTGAGGAGATAATGAATTTCTCCTGAGATAATGAAACTCAATGGTTAGCAGTTAGTTGGAACCTGAAATTCAGAGTCTCCTGTTTACGGTTATGGAAAGAGGGGATGATAGCAACATCTCCTCAGATGATTCATATCATGTTCTCAGTGCAATGGTGTCACATAACAAGAACAAGCCCCAGAAGCTCAACATTCATCAGCAGGAGGCAAAAGAGGGAGAAGAGAAAGAGGGAGACAAATAAGAGTGAAGGACAGAGAAAACACAACATGGCTGCTAACCCATTGATGGCACTACTGTAAAGATCCTTCCAGACTAAAACCACCACCATCATCAATTCGGATTCCACCTATATTCTGTTTTGCTTTTTCCCCCAGGGAGAAAAATTGGGTGTGAGAGTAGAATTCCACAACACTAGCATCCAGAATATAGTTATTTAATTGTTCGAGTTGTAGGATCAAGTCTTTCCTCTTTCTGCAGAAGCAAAGTTCAGAACATCTGGAACACTTGCAGCACTAATGAACAAGTTAAAAGAACTGGAAACACAACACATCTCCAAGAAACTAGAACAAGCAACAGGATATCTAACCTTTAAACTTTTTTTTTTTTTTTTTTACTGATGAAGACCTTTTTCCCTTTTAGCAATTTCAAATCTCTCCACCTTGTGGATAAGTGCAAGGCTACCTTCTATGAAAAGAAGTCCTTTCTTTTTCACCCCAGGAACACATTCCATGACAAGAACCAAGTATTCAAAGAAGACACCAATTTTGCAGAGCAACGTCTGCCTTCAGTCACTCAACATCTCAGCACCCTTCAGGTCCTATAGGAGAAGCTTCTCTCAAATGAAAATAGAAGACAAGTTAAGGGGAAAAAATGGAAAATGATACCTCATGTCTTGGTGTAGATCTGAGAATAATGGCCAGTTCTTCGTACTTCTGCTGCTGCGTCACAACAGCTTGGGTAGTTTTGAGTGTGTGTCTTTGCAACCAAAGGCTTCACGACTGCCTCTCAACTTCCTTTGTGGTTTCGTCACAAGCTACAGTTTCCGTTACTGATGAGTTCCCAAGTCCCTTTCGCCCTAAGTCAATGCTTTGGAAACTCTAGCAGTTTTATCAGTGTGTTTAAGAAAGAAACAGGGGTGGGGTGGGGACGCCTGACTTGTGCTTCATTAGGAAAACTTTCAATCTTTTTTTATAAGATCCGTTTCCTATTTTGATGTCCCTCATGAAAGAAGCATGAAGAAACCTACTCAGCGATGAAACTCAGTTTCGTTCTTAACCCTTGCCGGATGTTATGTTGGACTGATGGGTTAAATGTATAACAAATCTAAGTGAAGTCATTTTTCTACCCTCTGTTAAACAAGCCTTCTCAAATGAAAATGGTCCTATCTGATGACATGCCCCTTTGGTCTTTTTTATAAATAGTTAATACATTATATTTAAAACCAAATTCTCCAAACATGTACAGAGTGCCTTCCCTTCTTATAATAAACTCCTATTTCCCTGCAGAATGGCTCTAGGGCAGTGTTTCTCAACCTTGGCTGCTTTAAGCTGGCTGGACTTCAACTCCCAGAATTCCCCAGCCGGAATTCTGGGAGTTGAAGTCCACACAGCTTAAAGCAGCCAAGGTTGAGAAAAGCTGCTGTAAGGCATTCTAAGAGAGGGAGAGAGAGAGACTGAGACAGTAGGTAAGGAGTCATCAAGCTATCCTCAAACTGCTACTTTCCAGATGTATAAGGATTTAAATGCCCAGAATTTGTAGCCAGCATGGCACCTGTTTGATCTCCTATGGCAGTGTTCCTCAAACTTGGCCACTTGAAGATGTGTGGACTTGAACTCCCAGAATTCCCCAGCCAGCCTTGCTGGCTGGGGAATTCTGGGAGTTGAAGTCCACACATCTTCATGTGGCCAAGTTTGAGGAACACTGTCCTATGGCCTGGCATTCCAGAAAAAAGGTTCCAATCACTGCAGGGCTAGCTGAACCATGGGCCTGATCACTGAAGTCTCTTAGAAGCCACGATGACAGCAAATGGTGGGATTTATGTTATAAATCATTTCACCTGGCTGATAAAGTCACTTCTTCCCTTGACTCCCCCATGCATGGTTATGGGCCTGACTCTAGAATTATTTTGTGCCATGGAACCCTTTGGGAGTTTAGGGAAATCTATGGGCCACTTCTCAGACAAATGTATTTCAATACATAAAATGCATAGATATAGATTGTATTGCAAAGGAATCCAAATTATGGCTTCTTAGTTCCTTTCATGCTGAACATGAAAGTTCATGTTGGAGACCATTGGAGTCATTTCTAACATTCCTTCTCACATTACTTTGTAGCAAGCCATCCACTCTGGTCTGCAAATCAACATGGCAGGCCATCATGATGCTAAACCAACCCTCAATCAACACATTAAGCTACATTATGGCTTAGTATGTTACTTGAACACACTCATTCAACATTCCCCAATCTGAGTGAAGTCTCTATGATTTTCAGGCCAAAAAGGCTGGGCTGCTATGAAGATGAACCTATGAAGAAAGATGCTGAATTGGTCCTCCAACCATTACTGTCTACCCCAAAAGCTACAGCTGTAAGTTATCTCTGCTCCCACGAAAACCAAATTAACGCAGTTATGGGCTTTATGTTGGGGCTCCTGTATTCCATTTT
The DNA here is from genome assembly GCA_030867105.1 of Liasis olivaceus. Classification (NCBI taxonomy): domain Eukaryota; kingdom Metazoa; phylum Chordata; class Lepidosauria; order Squamata; family Pythonidae; genus Liasis; species Liasis olivaceus. The sequence continues at coordinate 74,066,337 of CM061355.1, forward strand.
TCACAATTCCCTCTCCTGGTCACCAGTCCTGATGGCCAAACCTTAATAATAAACACTTAATTGCTTGTTTCACTTGTCACCTAAGTGCCTTGTGCCTTGAAGCATAACAGTGGAAGCTAATGTGACACATTATTATGCCTATCTCACAAAAGAAATATTACTGCAAGAGAAACTTAAGCGCTCGAAGCCTTTCTTGCATGGCAGAGTCTAATTTTAGAACAATTCCCTCATTCACCAGAGAATCCGTGGCATGTACGACCAGGCCCATTTCCATCATTTTTTAAAAATCGCTATAGCTGGAAGTCGTATTAGCTCATGAATGCATTGTTATGTAGGTCAGATAAGAGCACCTCTCCTAACTGAAGGCATGTTTCAGCACTGGTAGGATCAACATTTTTGATAAAAGGGGGAACAGAAGGAAGCGTTACTCCTATAGGGAAGGAGATGGGGCAGGGAAAAGGAAAGGCTCCATAAAACATGGCAACAGAGGAGCTGAATCCAGCATTTTAGTCCCTGAGATGCTTCTGTCCTACAAATCCTTCACGGAAATCTTCTGCATGCTACATCGGAGTAAAAATGAATCTTGCAGCATACAAAAGGACTTAGGACCGGATTGGTTTAAAGGTCTTCAGCCATGCTGTCAGGGCAACACAAAACCAAGATAATAAAACCGATCTGCAGACACAGAGATCTATATCTGTACATATCACACCGAAAGGAGCAGAATACCATAAAAGAGTCAATGGTCTGAGATGGGCGGCTATATAAATTGAAAGAATGAATGAATAAATAATAAATAAAAATTCAGGGACTGAAATATTGACACAAAGAATTCAGCCTTGGTCACCTCCAGTCCAAACCTCCATGCCAAACTGGAAATTTGGAATGTATGAAACGGCCTTGGTTGAACTTGGATTTTTAAACATCTGTAATTTGTGCTCCATACAGAAAAAGGAAGTGAAGGGGTACACCATCAAAGTCATGGCGTTTCAGCCTGTCATTTGAAGCTACAACATGGATGTATCAGAGGGAAGCCTAAATCCTCTAATAATTTGATTTTTCTCCATCTAGGAAGGTTTTCAGATCAAAACACAGTTGAACTGTGGTGATGGCTTATCTCTGGTTTGAGGAACGATGGTACAGATATAGTGTTACTTTATAACATCGTGTTTTCGTTTTAGTGATAAATAAGGGATGGGGAACAAAGCATGATTCAGAAGCGAAAGCTAAACTGGAAATAAACTGAAAGGGCCGGGGGGGGGGGGGAGGGAGGAAGAGGACACATTCAGAAGTCTCTGGCAGGAAATCACTAGAGAATCATTGTAGCAAAATTTATTTGTATGAATTAAATACGTCTGTGGGTCCCAAGAAAGCAGATAGGGCCCCCTGCAGTCAGTTCTGCCACCTTCCAGTTGGATCTCTGGACCTCATGGCTGTTTAAGGCCTGCAAGATGGCAGGAGGCTGGATACGATTCATGGTTATCTGAGGGATCGCTTTCTTGTATATTCATTTATCTGTCTACTGAGATTAAACGGGGTTTGGTCCCTGTGGCACTGCTACCTGTTGGAGCCTTGGACATAGGCGCTTTCAGTAGCCACCCCAACTCTTTGCAACTTCTTCCCAATAGAGATCAGTCCACTTTATCCCTCCTGGACCTCAGCAACATGTGGAAGACTACATGTTTCACCTGGCACAGGAGGAGGGTGTGCTGTAACTCAAAGTGGGTTTGCAGACACCTGGACATTTGATGTTGATATTTTTTGATATTTATGAATATTTATATATGAATATTTGATATTTTTTCAGTTTTTAAATCTTTCTTCATCTCCTCATTGTTACTGTATTTGGGTTGTTTTCTGTTTCCTGTTGACCTATTATCCACTTTAACCTTTTTGGGAATGGGCAGTATGTAAGCAAAACCAACAATAATACTAACAATGAAATATGAAAACTATTCATGATCTAGGTGATCAATAGGCATTTAGGTTTAAATTGGAGATATTTGTCTATATTGCACTGGGTGAAGAACTCTGAGAGTTGAAGTCCACACATCTTAAAATTGCTGAGGTTGAGAACATTGCTCTAGTGGAAAGCAAACACACTGGAAATTAAATTAGCTGCAATGCACAAGGAGAATGTTCCACAAAGAGTGTATAGTATAGTTTAAAAGCTGAGATTTTCACATTCTTGTGAAAATTCACAATCTTCACATCAAATTCCATCAACCCAGAGATTTTCATCATGAATGTACCATATTTTTCCGACAATAAGATGCCCCCATGTACAAGATGCCCCCCATTTTTCCAACCCCAAATTAAGAAATCAATATTTTAAAGATAGTGCAGAACACATTTTTATTTAGTAATTAGTTAAAATTTACCTGCTACACTCAGTGGGAGGCAGTCCAAACCGTCTCTCTGCAGCTCTATTTCCAGGCTCTTTTGCATAACTGATTACATTCAAGCACGAGTGAAACTGCCGATAGCTTGTCTCTGCAAACAGACTTCCTCTAATTGGTTTGTTCAGCATCAGCTGACATCAGTTACATCAGGCTCGTGATTGGAGGAAGTCTGTTTGGGAGACAAGCTATTTCGCTCGTGATTGGAGGCTAGCAATAGGAGGAAGCCTGCCTGCAGAGACAAAGTATGGGCAGTTTTGCCACCGCGCGGTTCTCTCCTCGCTGACTTCCTTGAATAAGACGCCCTTCAATTTTTAGGGTAAGGATTTTAGAAAAAAGTATCGTCTTATAGTCGGAAAAATACGGTATGTTGTGTGAATCTAAGCTGGAAATCAAGTATTTCTTTAACGGGAATCATTTCTAGCAAGCAACCACACTATGCTTAGCTAGCCCTAAATCTGGTAACAGACATTTAAAGAGGAAATTGACATGCAACACAAAAGGGTATGAAGCCACAGAAGAAACAGCTTCTTGAAGCAGAAAAGAAGGAAGCTGTTTAATTGCAAGTGAATTTCTGCAGAACCTGCACTTCAGCCCATCCTTCCATGGGTTGAGGCCCTCCAGATGTGTGTTGGAATAAGAAATTTGGGAAGTTGCAATTTCAGTGTATCTGGAGGGGATCAGTTTGAGAAAAGGCTGCTTTAGCTTAAGTAGGTTAAGAGAAAGTGAGAAAGGTTGTAGTGGAAAGAATTTAAGGATATAGTTTGATCAATGGCTATATGTTAATATTAGAAGGGCATCCAAGTTGGTAGGATGTGAACAACATATGTTAGCTTGCATACTACTCTCCAGATTAGAAATCTAGCTTGCACAGAATAGCATCAGAATGCTTGAGATAAAATTGGGTTTTCGTTGCATGCTGGCCCAAATGGGACCAAACTGAACACAATTTTCCTTTATGTAGGAAGGAATGTTCCATGTGTCACAACTAAGGCTGATAATCTAGTTAACCCTCCTCTATCTTATTAAAAAGCACTATGTGAAAGCCTCCCTTGATCAAAACCATGATGGGCTATGGAGGTCAATACTTATAGGTCCACCTGATGGTGACCACTTATTTATTTAATTAAATTTGTTGTGACCATGGCTTAAACATCATGATATAAACTAGATTTAGCTATACTTCTGTTTTATTTTTCTTGTCTCACTGTTTCATTTATTTTGCTTCCTAATGTTTATTCTTTGCATAATATTGCTTACCTCCAAAGGGAGCCAAATGGCCTGGATGCATATATGCATATCTGATTGTTTAAAAATAAAACAATTAAAGCGCAGCTCTTTGTTGATAAAGAAACGCAAGCAGGAAAAAGTTTACTGCAAACTCAGTCCCTGGGCCAAATACTGACAGAACTTCTCTTCAATTCAGTAAATAAAAATGAGAGACATGTGATGGACCTTAAGGGAACATGTCTGCAAATATTCTGCAGTGAAGTGAACACCACAGCAGGTGCCTTCAAAGCTGATTGCTCAAGTTGCTCAAGCAAGGTCAGTTGTGCGCTGCAAAAGTGTTTGAGGGATGTATTTCCCCACAGTTAAGTACGATTTACTCAACTTGGGGGGGGGGAGGGTTACATAACACCCTGAACCGTCAACAATCACACAGACTTTATTTGCACAACATGTTTCACTAAAATCTGGTTGCGTAGTTTGTTGCTCGATGTGTTGTGCAAACCCATCCAATCTGCTTCTGCAGATATAATCAATGATGGTGGGTAAAAATTACATCTAGATCAGCAAGAAAAAGATAACCTACTTTATTATTTTTATTCCTTTAAACTTATCTAAGCCACCCAACAGTATCCATGGCTTGAAAAATCTGTTGTGATGGTAATGATGATGATGACATAAGTAGAGGAACAATACTCCAACCTGGCTGGGAGGACAAGCTACTATATATAAACTGCCAGCAAACTTCATCTCTCCATGGACTGATTTATTTTATTGATTTATTTGTACAATTCATTAGCTGCCCATCTCACTTTTTCCAAGGGACTCTGGGCAGTGTACAACAGGGTTACCTAGTCTGTAATGTTACCTAGACTATGATGAAACATTTGCAAGAAGGAAAACAAGCTCAAAGGACACCAAGAACTCAACAATTCAACCTCAAGCTACATATATTTTCCATGATTGTAGGAACTTATTAGCTTGCTCATATTAGTTGAGGGTGAGATCTTTCCCTTTGCTTGCTACCTATGATTCTTTAAGATGGAAACATCAGTGCTGAATGTTCACTACGCAAAGCATATATCTACTTATAGCCACATTTCAACAATTTGGAGGACACAAACTATGGGGCATAAACTCAAAATTGGAGGCAGCGGTAGCAGATCTTTCTTTCCTTCAAACACCCCTGTGTCTCTTTTCTCAGATGTTCTCCTTAAGCAATGCTATCCCATGATATAACTTTGTACAGAAAGCTTTCTGGAGGAAAAATGGCCCCTGTTCTAAAAAAAACAACAACCCAAAATTCTTCTTGCCTGCCCTGCTGCAAATGCAAGCATTTCTAAGTCAAACAGAATGCTTGTTGAATGTTGAATGTTTGGAAATGTGTGAGTAGTTTTGTCCTTCCTTTTGGCAAAGTCCAGCTGAAGTTCTTCAGAGATCTCATTTTCTCTCAGCATTACCTTGGCTGATGCATGGGGTCAGTAGGCATCATTTATTTTCTCCATGTCACTGCCATATAATTTCATTTTCCCACTAACTACCAGCAGGGGACAAATGTTGTTGGTGGAAGCAAGTATGTACCAACAGTGGATTCATAACATTAAAAAAAAAAAAAATGTATCTGGAAAGCTTGGAAAGATTTAATTCCTGCTTCCCCAACTCATCAGTCTCCAAGCTCATGCCAAATACATACCCATTATGCAAGTGTGTTTCAGAAGCCCTTATCCTCACCCTCCTGAGTTTAGTTCGGACAATTTCAGATGTTCCACAGGCAATAGATAGGACAAAGGGACGAGAATCCATGAAATGTGGGCACGGGGGGAGAGAAAAATATGTAGTGACTCTTTGGGAACAAAATAATTAAGTTCTCATAACATGATCATGGTATGCTCATTAAACAATCAAATATTAGAAGGAATTAAATTCCAATATTTATCAAGAATGTATCAAGGGATGTCCAACCAATTTCTCAAGTTCACCTTTCTTCCAACCTTAACCTCACAGCATCTGGCAGTTGCTTTGGAATGAAAACCATCTAAGTTAAAAACCCTTTGTTTGGAGTAAAGTTTTCTATAGCTCTGAACCTTCCCCCTCAGTTGTTATCCCCTGTGTATTCCAGACAACTGTTATCTTGAAGTGTGTGGCAACATGTCTGGTAGCGCGATGGTGGAAGCTGCCCTTAAGTTGGGTATATGCCTTCCCTCAGCTTTCAAAAATCCATGCAACCTAGGGAAGATGGTGGAGCAGACCAAGACAAAAACAGTGTGTGCGTGTGTGCACAATATTTGCATATGATTTTTTAAAATTCATTCATTATTTCCATATCTCTTTCTTCAACTATAGCAAGCCCACATTTCCACCACAGAAAGATGTACAGCTGCTTCCAAAACAAGGTCAATCATGGTTTCTCTTCTTTGGGGTGTATTCTCAGCTTGTTCCACCACCACCACAACTACTGTTTCATGGCGTCATCACTCTGATTTCCTATGAGATTCAAAAACAACCACACTTGTTGCTTAATTAAGGCAAATAGTGCCCTGCCCACAAAAAAGTAATTTTCCAGCATCAACCAAGACGGGTTAAATAACATATGGACTGGTGGAGGTGAGTTCAGGGCTCAGTATAATTATGGGGCCCTGGATACTAAATCACATTGACCCTAGAAAATACACAAAAACACAAAACTCAATCTGAATGTTAAAGGCAAAGCTATGGGAACATCACTGCACTTTGCTGCTATTCTGCAACTCAAAAGCTTTCAGAGTGGCCTTATTAACTTTCCAGGGAAATATATGTATAAAAATAGCCATTATTGCTGAATAAATTACAGACAAAAGGGGCCAATTTGCAGGAAAAGAACATTAATGTATTTTTAATGGCTGAGCTAAGAGTACAATGGCATTCAGTGTTGTAATTCTAGTACATTAGCAATGTTTGTATACATTAGGCACTAATGCTGTAATGTCAAATGTAGTTCCAGAAGCCAAAAAAATAGAGAGAGAGGAACATTGATTTAAGTTTTAATAATATTTTTTAGAAGCAGAAACACAAGGAAATCCTTTCCCCCCCAACTGTTCTCTGGGATTTTGAAACTGGATTCTCCTTAGCATGTGAAATAAAACAGCCACAAGAAGGAAAAATGAGACAATGATTTCCTTTAATATTGGCATTTTGCTTCTTAACAACAGCAGCAGCAACAAGTTGCTTTTTTAATCCTTTGTGCCTACCGTCTTACACTCTTTCACTGCAAGTCTTCTCAGGGTGAGGCAGCTCTACTAATGCCAGTTCAGTTTTCTTTTTCTTTTTTTTTAATATATTTATTTTGTATTTCAACTAAATAAATACCAGAACTGGGAAACACCTCTCATATTTCCATTGGTTGAATTCTGCCATCCCAAGTTAATCCACTAACATTTTAGTTGGTTAACTGCAAATAAATGGACTGAGAACTACATTTTCTCGGTTTGGTTTCCATCCCTGGGAGGAGCAATGTCCATGGGGTGGGGTCAAAATTGGCAAGATGGTAGACAGAGGGTTATGATGCAGGCTCTACCCCTTTGAAATGTGCATGTCTGTGCATGTACAAAATGGGTGGGGCTTGCATCACAATGCTTTATCTGCCTTTTTGCTGATTTTGACCCCTCCCTCCCAGATGCTGTTGCTCAGGAGGTCATGGAATCAGCATCTTTGGGTACCTATCAAGGTCCGCACCTCTTTAGGACCATAGTTGACTCTCACATGTTTGAGCCATGCTAGTTTTTCTCTTTGGTGTCCTCCCAATTGATCTGCTTGCTGAGTTGCAAAACAAGAATATGAAACAACTGCTGTCTACTTCTGGGGTAGTGGAGAAAGATAAATGTACGTTGAGCCATTTGTAGCAATTTGGGGTGTTTCTAAGGGTAGGAAACAATTAGCCTCCCGGAGGCTTACTAGTTTAAAAAATAGACCATTAAGATTTAGTACCACTCTTTCTGGTAATATCACTGCAGTTCTCCTTCTAGTCAAAGGAGCATGTTTTAGCCAGTGGTCCTCAAAAGTTGCTCACCTCTGTTCTATGGCAGGTATGGAGACCATGTAGCCCTCTTGCACCACAATACCTAGTAGCTCCAACCAACACAGCCAACGATGAGAAATGTTGGGAATTACCACCTAGCAACATCTAGGTAGCACCTCAATGGGATCTTCTAGAATCCAGCCCTTCTGTCCCCTAACCCTTTTGAATCCAGTTTAACACATGCTTGAGATTGATTTGGTCTGCCTTGATTATTTTCAGGATGCTATGAGCCTGATTTTTGTGAGTCTAGGGTTTCCAGAGAACCCTCAACTACCCAGTCCTTGCCAATGGCTGAACAAAGAGAACTGTTACCCAGTCAGGAGTTGCCAGTCAATAAATGGGTGCTTTGTCTCTTCCTGCAGGTTGGTTCTAGGCCCATATCCTTTCTTCTCTTCCCAAGTATAACAGATAATAAATTGCTAGCATTTCTACGTGCTTGCCAGAAAGCATGGTGGCAAACCTCCATTGCCTTCAAATCTTTCAAAAGCCAGCAATTATTGGGGCTCATTTCCAGTTTCCAGGCTGAATCAGAAGAATGTCCTCCCGTGGGAAGCCAAGTTGGCTTTTCATGCATGATGGCTATGCTCCTGTTTCAAAAGCAGGGACATAATACAGTTGCACAGGGGTGCATTGAAATTGTTCACAACTGTTTGGACTTTTTGCGTGAAACAGAAAAAAAAATGAAATTATGATGTCTGGATTTGATAACTAGGAATTAATAGTGGAGAATAGAAAAAAATGGAAGTTATGTTGTAAACTTAGAGTAAGAGTTTAGTGTAAATTTATACTTATATTTGTTGTAAGGAAAGTTGGAAGTCATTCTTTTTTCTATTTTTTCTTTCCTTTTTTCCTTTCTTTCTGGACTTTGTTCTCTCTCTTCTTTTTCAGTCTTTCCTTCCTTCTTTATTCTCTGTCTTTAATATTTGCTTTTGTTAGCTTTTATTTTTCTTATCTTAAAATCTAAAACTTTTATCTGAAAAAAAAATTGTTCACAACTGCAGGCCTCTGGGTCATTTGACCAATGGAGGACTCATCTCACCACATTAAGGAGACTCCATGTGTATCCAGAAGATCTCTCTGGAATGTCTTAAATTCAGCTGCCTAAGATGGAAGATACTTTGCCAAGCAGAAGTAAAAGTATATAAAATAAAATATAAAATCCAGATGAAGTGAAACAGTAGAGTAGAAAGTTGAAATAGCATCTGAGAAAGTGGGAGAAAAAGAGGGTGATCTACATGAGTCTGTGTGTCCATGATAACAAAATGTCAGGTGTTAGGTCACCGCCTCAACTACCAATCCCTCTGATCTTCAACAGCCAAAAGGAAGAAACTTTAGGGCGAAGAAATGCAGCTGAGGACAGAGTTGGTGAAGCAAACAGAGGACAAAAGTTCAAAGAACAACCAGATTAAAACAATACAATTATGTTCTCCAGCACTGCCTAGAATCCTCACAAATGAAAGGATCTTTTTAACATAAGAAAAGAAAGGACACTTTGACATGGCAGTTTTGTGCTAGTCCAGTGACAGAGATGCATCTCTGGGATCCCACACTGTCACTGCTCTTCAGTGACTAAGCAAATCTGCTTCGAACTGAGGAGAAATACCTCTCCCCAAAATCTATTTTGAAACTGAGAATGATGGAATCCGAGGGTCTTGTGGACAGGACATTTTTTCCATCACTGGGATTCAAGTCATTAATTAATTCCACTTCTATCACACCTCAATTAGAATTTACTCTCACTGGTTATTGCCTCACTTGTCTCCCAGCTCCTTGCGTTCTTCCTCTACCTGCTATACTATCGTAGGCACTGCGAGATGCCCTTATGGGACTCTCTGTTATAAACAAAGCAGAAGGAGAGCTTTCTAAATGCCCCCCCCCCCCCCAAGTGATTGGCTTTTTCTGTTGCTAGAACAGTTCCAGGGAGTCAAGAATGGAAAGGATGAGATGGAATTTTAACTGGATGATGATTTTTTACACTCTTCCATTGGTTAGTTGTCAGCCCTTCGAGGTAGACTAGACTAAGAAACCAAGTCACGTAAGCTAGTACTATTACTGTAAAGTTATGGCAACAGAATTTTGCAAGTCTGAATGCATCTCACTTTATCTTCATGTGAACTGGGGGTGGGGCTTGTCTGAGATGTTTGTATCTGTTACAGTCCTGCCACCGACTCAGGTTTCTTTTATCTGACCTTGGTCTTGGTAGCAGGTCTTCCTTGTGTCCCTCAAGGCCATTCCCTCTGCCCTCTACATTAGCTGGAGGGAGTGCTGGTTAGCTTATGTGGGGCCCCAAGAAGTACCATTGGTCCCTTTGGAGATTCTTGCAAAACTGGTTCGTAAAGTTTAGGGACTAATAATGGCTATATAGAAGCCCCTAAATCACAACAGAGTGTGAAGCTTTGATCCAGCCCTAAAAGGTTGTAGAGAATGAAGCATTTTTTCATTGTGACTGATATATACTTCCTTATGTTATTGAAAGGCCGAGAAGAGATTACTAGAAATTGCATGGCAATATAATTCATAGGCCATTATTTCAAAGCTTTTCTATTCTATGGCGAGAATACAGGTAAGAACGCCCTGTTTACAGATGGCCCATAGTTAAGAATGGAGCCTATTGTAGCAAAATACAAGTTAAATACACAGTGATTCGAGCTAAATACACCATGGTGCAAGTTCATTACACAATATACTTATTCAGTATTATACAATAATACTGTTCCAGCTTACATACAAATTTGACTTAAGGACAGAACTTGGGAACAGAACTCGTTCTTAAACCAAGGACTACCTGTACAGGATTATGTTATTTGATTGCCTTTTTTTGCCCTGCATCAGCTGTCTTTTGAGCCAAGGGGTAATTCGTTTTCCCTCTTTATTCATCCTTTCTCCTTTCTAACGGTGAAATAAAATTTTCCCATAGGTTATAGTCTGACTTCAATGCTCTCATGGTTACTATTTCTGTCATCAAGAGACTATATAAAGAGTTAGTGGAATAGGCCTCAGGACCCATTTGCTGAGTGCTCTATGAAGCACAACCAAAATTTCCTTCTTTCCCCCCTTTTCCTCTCCTAATATTCTCACTGTGTGCATCTCTTTGCTTGCTTCAACCAATTTGCACTTTCCTTGCCCTGCGTATTTTGGCAACCTTACACAACTCATTTGGTTATGTACTTCAGTTCAGCGATGCATATTTGACTGCTTTGTAGCAAAACAGTACCACAGTTCGATAATTATTGATAAGTGCATTTTTTCAGATAGTTCATAGCCTTCCTTAAGGACCTGGATGGCTTTCCATTTCATGGTTACATAGCAACATCAGTCTATATAACCACATACTTTATTTTACCAGCTAAAACCTCCTTTCTTTGAACTACAGAAAGAGATGGATTGTGATGGACTGGAATTATGAAGGCCAGACTCAGGGAGGAAAGCATCCTCTTTCGTCTCCTGAAGGGCAGGGAAGAGATAAGAGGATGAGGCTGGCACCTCCCTGTGTTGACTGGCTGACCCTAGGAACTAGTTTCAGTCTGGGAAGATTGATGTCAGGCCTAGCCCAAGGAACTCCAGGAGACCATGCAGATTCAGTTCAGCAATGTTTATTAGCTACAACCTCTAGCAAGAATCTTCCCAGACTGAAACTCAGTTCCCAAAGCCAGCCAGTCACAACAGTGGGAATTCCTCAGGGAGGTGCCAGCCTCATCCTCTTATCTCTTCCCTGCCCTTCAGGAGATGAAAGAGGATGCTTCCCTCCCTGAGTCTGGCCTTCATAATTCCATTCCATCACATCGATAGAGAAGGTTAAGAAGTTTTGAAGGACCTTTAGTTATTTCCCATTCTTCTCCATTCTTTCTCATTTTTGATCCCCTGCCTCCTGTGGGTCCCTGTAACAATGTCCTCATCAGATTTTCTACCCTGTATGAAGGGAAGACCTCTTGCACCAGAGAAAGGAACCCATCAGAGCCACCAAGAATTTGAACTGGAAAGCTTTTGTTTCTTTGTTAGATATATATTCTACTTTACCTTTAGGACCAGTTTAATTCCCCATTGCAACAGTCCTGTGAAAAAGTAAGTGACCAGCCCAAAGTAATCTACTGAGTATCTGTGGCTGAAGGCACATCTGAATCTGGCTCCTCCAATCATAGAACAGCACCTAAGCCACACCACTACATTGCATCTTTTAGAAGATCTAGAAGCTTCCCCAAAGTACAGTGGTACCTCGGGTCACAAACTTAATTTGTTCTGCGACTCTGGTCGTGACCCGAATTGGTTGCGACCCGAATCAAATTTTCCCATAAGGTTCAATGTAAATATGGTTAATCCGTTCTGACCCCTACGAATTTGGTCGCCAACCGATTTTGGTCGTGACCCAAATCAAATTTTCCCATAAGGTTCAATGTAAATACGGTTAATCTGTTCTGAACCATATGTATATTTTTTTTTAAACCACAAAAATATGACACAAAGTACAGTACAGTACGAAGAGAGAGAACGCTAATCTTGCTCGAGGCGACTTCTGGCGTGGAGGACAGGAAGGCGGGTGGGGAGGCGGTTATTGTTTAGAGGGAGAGTCCCCCTCCCTACAGGAAGCCCTGACCACGTGTCACAGCAGGGAAAATGGCTGCGGATCCTGTTCGTCACCCGATGCGGAGTTCGTGAACGGAAGCAAAATTTTGCAAATGGTGCTGTTCATGACCCGAATTGGTCGTGAACAGAAGTGTTCGTGACCCGAGGTACCACTGTACCAATCTGATCCTTTAGAGTGCAGTTCCTCCCAGAATAGGTTGAACTTGTTCTTAGGCTGAGAGAGATTGATTAGCCCAAATTCAACCAGTAGTTTCCACGGCTGAAGGTAGATTTCAACCTGGCTCTTCCCAGTCCTAACCACTGACCGCATCATACCAGCTCTCATGTACATGTCATACACATTCTTTTCTTCTTAAGTATTATTATTGTAGGGCATAAGTAGCCTTCCTAAATTCTCCACCAAATTTGTGAGCTGAGAAACATTATTTTACAAATTTCTCAAAGGGAAAGAAAAATTTTCTAACCATTTCTCAAGGGCAGGCTCAGCATGTCACTGTACAACAAAAATGGGAGACATTATTTTCATGATACCTTCACTTCAGATTGAACTGGAAATCAGGATGACTGCAACATACATGGACTTTCACATGAAAAGCAAGATTGAGATAAGATTGCCTTCTTAAAAACAAGATATTTGGAAATACCGCCTCCCCACTGCTCCCTCTTCGTTAAGTCAGTACAAGAACCCCACTTTCACCCACGATTATAGTTCCAAAATGTTCTCCCTTCAAACAATTTCTAACGCATAATTCTTTTTCATCAAACTCAATGAGAACTAGAAAAAAAAGTAGGAGAATTTCTTTTCCCATGACTATATATTATAGATTCCTAGTTCTGTTACAGAAAAAAAAATGCTATTGATTCTGATCTCTTAGTTGTCAGCCACGTTACCTGAGAACTAAGGTAACAGCTCTTGACATGCAACCCCCCTTTTTTAGGATGAGCGAGATAATTATATAATGAACAGAAAAACATACATAGACTTTCACATGAAAAGCAAGTACCCAGTCTCTTGCTGATGGATGACACCTGCAAATTCCAGCAATACACAGTATATTTTTATGAGGTTTCCTCCAGGGGCATTTTTGCTAGAATTAGCACAGAACTATCCTGGTGCTATAAACCAGCTACATGGTTATTGTAGTTCCTCTGTCACTACTCCTCTATAATAAAATGAGAGACTACCTTTCGAGATGTGTCACTTCTTCCCCTTACCTCTGTGAGGGGACCTAGAGTTTGGATTTGCAAGAAATGGCTCTCAGAGCGGTGCCATCTGAAACTCCCCACCACAAGTTCAACACCAGTCAGTTTAAATCTTCCTTAAAGTTCCCTCTCTGTGTATTTGCAAGAGTTGGAGAGGCAAAGGAAAAATGGCAGTATCAATTCACTGTATTTTGATGTTGAAAGTGGAGGCCTGCTGTTTGATCCTTTCAACTTCACCGATCAGTTTGCCACAATTTACAGTCTTAAAGCCAACAGGAAGCAGAACATGACCAAAAGGTGACTTGTTCTATTTGGTAGAGGAGCTAATCTATATCTACTGTACCAAGGTGTCTAAAACCTGTTTTTTAGTCTATATCCATGAGTAACGTGAGGGGTGTGTGTGTCTGTGAGTATCTGTGTGTAAGGGTAGGAAATTGAATTAGGCTTTAAAAAGCTGCAGAGAAAGTGGGATGTCTCAGTACTAATCTCTGGGATCTCTATGCCATGATTTTAAAAAAGATATTTTTCTCTCTCTCTCTTATTCTCCCGAAGATGTTAACTGGAAAAAGACTGGAGAGAGACACTTGAAAATAATTCATACATGATTCTTTCCAGCCTGACATTATGGAAAGGCAAGAGGTATAGGATATAGGTATGGGATATAGGTAAAGGCTATTTCTTCTAATTCTTGAGGGTTAATTTTGTACCGCCTGCTGGCTGAGGATCTCAAAGAAGTCAAGTAAGATGTGGTATTCACAAGTGGGTAGGGCAGGCCTGGGCTGTGGAAGAACAAACCCAAAGATCTTGGAAATTCAAGGCAGGAAGTCACCGGTTGGTTTGACTCTCAGTATCTGAGCTGTTGTTACAGCTAAGGCTTAAAGATGGCTGAAGATTCAAAGGTTCCTGCTCCTTCCTGAAGTCTGAGATTTCTGTGTGACTGGAAGACTGCAAAAGTTAGGGAAGAATCTGAATCTGAGCTTTTAACTGTTGAGACAAGTACATCCTTAAGCTTGGATGGCATAAAAGAAGACCTTCAGTGTAACCTGAGGCTCTTTCAGAATCCTTCTGGGTTCTTATCTGTCAGGGACACGACAGTCACTTCCAGTGAAGTAGAACACAATATAATATAACCCAAGAACTAACCTTCACAACTCAACTCTCAAACACCAAAGGTCTCCTATATTCAGGCAACGGTGTTTTTTCTCTCCTGATCCCCCTTGGACTTTGAAATTGCACCACTGTTGTGTCTTTCATATATCTTTTCAGAACTGTGAAGTCTTTGTTATCAACTCTCAGCCCTATTTTGCAATTAAGCCAAAGTACATATCCATGAAATAATTGATTTCCCTCAGTTTTCCCCTTTTCCTTTGTTGATTTATGCAGATTGGCCATCTTCTTTTGCATTGTGAAACGCCATGTGCACCAACTGCCATGGAATTAATTTGAGCAATGCATAGAATATCCACCAACCTTTCACTGAAAGCCACATTTGAAGCCAATGTTGATCTAATCAGTCCATTGTAAAACATATGAAGAAGTTCAAGGAAAGTCATGATCTTTGATGCACCTAGCAAAACGGTCAAAGGGGTTTTCCAGATGCATTAGATTAATGCTCCTAGAATTCCCAACAATTCTGACTTAGAATTCTGGGGAATGTAATCCAACAGATCTGCAGAGAACATGGAAACAACTTCAATCCATAGAGGGGATCTCTTGGAAGTTTAATCTGTTGCCCTCCAAATACTGTTGGACTCCAGTCTCTCTCAGCTGTAGTAAGCCTGTTGTATGAACAGTTGTATGAACTGTTGTATGTAGGATTCTATAGCACAACTATGGAAGTCCACATTCACAGACACCATCCCATTCTTGCTATGGTTTGACAGATCAGGTGTCAAATATCAGGCCTCTACTTTTTAGATTGCAGGGCCTCAAGATGAGATCTTCTTCGAATGGCATAGTGGAGCATGATCTCTATAGCTAATGCTGCTTTTCAGCTGAAAGGAGTGATTAATTCTTAGTAATGAAACTTTGCATGCAGAATATCCCAATTGGTTTCTTTGTCTTAAACAGCCCAAGACTTCAGAGGTAGAGAAAGTATATTTATTAGGCAAAGTAGATGGCTCAGGAAGGGCCCACATGGTTCCATACATACATACATATCCATGACACTATTCCTTTTTGGGGGTAAGCAATGTTATGCAAAGTGCAGAAAGGATAAGCCGTAGTGAAGACAGACATTAAAGGCTGAAGACAACAGAAATAAAATGAAGATACAGTTAAATCTAGGGTATTTTTTGTGTCTTTGAGTCAGTGTTGACTCCTGGTGACTACCTAGACAATTCCCTGCAGTTTTCTTGGCAACATCTAGTCTGATGCCTTAACTGATATGCCAGATTGACTCTCTAAATCTACACAGATACAATTCACTATACGTCTCCGTACCTTTCTAATTTTGAAAACCCTCCTTGCCACCACATCCATATGCTGCTACATATACTTCCTTTTATGCCTTCAAATTCTCACTTCTTTCTTTTGAAGGATCTGATAGCTCCATTCAATTACAACTTTCTCCATTTTCCTCTTCCTTTCAACCCTTTCACTCCTCCTTCAGACATTTGCTTGGCCACTCAATCCTCCTTTATTCTCTGTCTGTGACCAAACTAGAGGCACCTTGGTGTAGCAGTTAAGCCATGAGGCTAAAAACCGGGAGACTGAGTTCCAGTCCTGCCTTAGGCATGAAGCCAGCTGGGTGACCTTGGGCCAGTCCCTCTCTCTCAGCCCTGGGAATTCTGGGGGTTGAAGTCCACACATCTTAAAGTTGCCAAGGTTGAGAAACATTGGGCTAGATCAATTTTTAAACTTTTTAAAACTAAACTAAAATCAATAATCTAAGCATAATTTGCTGCTTCTAGGAACTATTATGACATTTGCATGAGCTGGGTACTCAATATGATAAAAAGAGGAGGTGGATAGCGGATTCCATGGTAAGCCACGATGATATCAGAATGAGGATGAACATAGAGTAACATCACAACAGAAATCCTGCTTTTATGTATTTGTGTCCTGATGTCTGATATAAGTGGTGGTGATTGTGTCATGATGTTCTTTCTGTCCCTGGATCCTCTTATCCTCCCTGCAAATGCCTATAGTGGTGGGTTCTTTCCCATGTTAACTGTGCTATGCTTCAGGCATGTGCTAGAATGCTACAATATTAGTCTATATATAAAAAAGAGAGGTCTTTGCACGGCATATGCTTGAAGTTCCTTATCATGGCTTCGATGGGCTGTAAATCAGCGGTGTCATTTAGCTGGTTTGATCTGATTTAGGAGAAACGGTTATTACATTTTTGCACACATTAGAACAGCTAAACCCAATACTGTATTCACATTTTCCCTGCTTGAACAGGCACAGCAGGAAGAAAGGCCCGGAGCGCATCTGACAGGAATTAGCCTTGGCATGAACAAATAAAGCCGGAATCCCAAAGGGATGATGCTCCAGGTTTTTCATCTAGCCAGCTTGTCCAGGCAGAGCTGGGAAAAGTGGGAGTTTATATAGCAATGTATATTGAAAATACTGTTTTCAGCACTAATTAAAACAATAAGTCCTATTGATTTCTTCTTAATAGACCTTGATGTGCATAATTATGGTTTGTGGATGAACATTTCTTCCAAAATTGTATATGTTCATCTCCTATTTAATTCAGTAGGACTCTGGGCATCAAACTGTATTACTGACTCAGATCTGAGCACCGTGGCTAGTTAGTTTAGTAGCAGTACAGCTACTGCCTCTTAACCTGTAAAGCCTGAAACATTGTTTTAATTATCTGTGTACAATCTCAGCAATAATAAAAGAAATGGGAAGGAGGAGATTAAATAAGAATTATGTAATCACACCATCCACGTAGACAAGAGATGTCAGTCTCTCTCCTTATGTTTTCCTTGGTCTGAGTAAAGCAAACAGACCAAATTTTCTAATCTTTTATTATCAAGAAATGCTCAAAGGGAATTCTTTTTATGGAAGATATAAAAATTCCCCTCTCACCCCTATGGGTGGTACGTGTCTTCCTCAATCTCGGGTCCTCTACCAGAGGCCTGGGAGTTTGAGGGTTCTGCGCAGGATCTGAGCTGTTCCTAGCACTGCACTCTTCTGCACAGAGCTCTGATGTTGTTCCTGGGATCTGTTGGAGCCCCTCTCCCAGCTTAGGAGTCACGGCCCCGAGTGCTCCTACCACCACTGGGACCACTTTGGCCTTGACTTTCCACATCCTCTCTATTTCCTCCTTCAGGCCCTGGTACTTCTCCAGCTTCTCATGCTCCTTCTTCCTGATGTTACTGTCACTTGGCACTGCTACATCTGTCACTACCACTGTCTTCTGGTCTTTGTCTACTACCACGATGTCTGGTTGATTAGCCAGTACCTGCCTGTCCGTCTGGATCTGGAAGTCCCACAGGATCTTAGCCCTGTTATTCTCCATGACCTTCTTTGGAATCTCCCATCTGGACTTGGGGGGGTCTACCCCATACACTGTGCAGATGTTCCTGTACACAATGCCAGCTACTTGGTTGTGCCGTTCAGTGTATGCTGTTCCTGCCTGCATCTTACACCCTGCCACTATGTGTTGGACTGTCTCTGAGGCCTCTTTGCACAATCTGCACCTTGGGTCCCGTCTAGTGTGGTAGACCCCTGCTTCTATGGATCTGGTGCTTAGTGCCTGTTCTTGTGCTGCTATGACCAGTGCCTCAGTGCTGTCTTTTAGTCCGGCCCTTTCCAGCCACTGATAGGATTTCCAAATGTCAGCCACCTCAGCTATCTGTTGATGGTACATCCCATGCAGGTGCTTGTCTTGCCATGGCACTTCCTCTCCTTGAACCTCCTGCCTTGTCTGCTGCTGCCTGAGGCATTCTCTCAGCAGCTCATCTTTGGGTGCCATCTTACTGATGTACTCCTGGATACTTCGGGTTTCGTCCAGGACAGTGGCTTTGACACTCATCAGGCCCCGTCCGCCCTCTTTGCGCCTGGTGTACAGTCTCTGGGTGTTGGACTTGGGGTGGAAACCTCCATACATTGTGAGGAGCTTCCGGGTCTTCACATCAGCAGCCTCCATGTCTTCCTTTGGCCAGCTCACTATACCGGCAGGGTATCTGATGACTGGCAGGGCATACATGTTGATGGCATGGATCTTGTTCTTCCCATTGAGCTGGCTCTTCAGGACCTGTCTTATCCTTTGGTGGTACTTGGATGTTGCTGTCTTCCTTGCCTCCTCCTCATGGTTCCCGTGTGACTGTGGGACGCCAAGGTATTTATAGCTGGTCTCTATGTCTCCTATGTGGCCCACTGGTAGTTCCACTCCATCGGTCTTAACTACCTTCCCTCTCTTTACTATCATCCTGCCACACTTCTCCAGTCTGAATGACATCCCAATGTCCTCGCTGTAGATCCGTGTCAGGTGGATCAGTGAGTCGATGTCTCGTTCACTCTTAGCATACAGCTTGATGTCATCCATGTAGACGAGGTGGCTGATGGTGACTCCCCATATATATATATGGTCAGTCTTATATTCCAAAACCATTGCATTTCTAAAAGGTTTCAACTGAACTTTAGCTAAGTTTTGCATCTACAGAATCTGTGATATCACAGTCAAGTGAATAGTCACTCTTTTCTGAAATTTCAGGGGGTCACGCCACTATAAAATTTGCACACCTCTGTGTCTGGCATTGTTGTGACTTGCATTTTAAACCTTCTTTTTTTAAAAAAGACATTTTTTTAATGCTACATCCTGTTTTCGGAGGGTGAAAGAAGTCAAGGTGGTGGCTCCACCCATTTTTAACACCTATGCAGAAACAGGTGGGGCTTCAATTGTGCACTGATGACCACCATCTTGACTATTTTATGTGCCCCACAGACTCCCTTAAAAGAGGATATACCGATGTGTTTTTCAAAAAGCTGTATTATTTAAAAAAAAAAAAAGATAAGAAGTACCAGCCTAACAATGCCCTTGCCCTGATTAACTACTTTGATATTTCCCATTTGGAAAGGCTAACATAGCAAATGATTGTTGAAACTGGCTGTTACGTAATTTAGATAACATTCTTGCTTTCAATTTAGGAAGCCTAGGAACCGGAAAGAAGGAGGCGATGAAATAATTATTTATTTACTGTGCAAGACCAATATAAAAGGGAAGTACAGCAAATGCATTGAATAAAAATAAAATAAAATAAAATAAAATAAAATAAAATAAAATAAAATAAAATAAAATTGCACTGCATTAAAAAACTGGAAACCGTCACTAAGGTGAAGGAGGTGCCTGGCAGTTTCTAAAAAACATGACTTTTGATAGGTATTTTGCATCCTTCTTAGATGTTTCTGAGAATGGATCACAGAGAATAAGAGCAATAATCTCATAATCACAGGGGCAATTAAGATTCCTGACAACTAGAGCTATGAATTGGGCATATAATGGGCTTTTTAATAGCACATGTGATATAGATTCAGCCTCTATATTTGAGTGAGGTCAGGTGTGGCTTTCATAGGGAAGGTGAGTATATTTGCCAACAGTCACCCCCAGTTTATGCCAGAGTAAAAAAAAAAAAAGGCAGTGGAAAATGGTTGATTTGTCTATTTCATTTTAAATATACTGTATGAAGATACACGGCTGCATTAATGGAGATATAACTCTTGAAAATAAACTGTTCCCTTCAGTGAGCAACTTGGAAGAACAGTGAAATAGGAGGAATATGCATGAAACCAACGTAAAATGTCATTCTCTTTTCAAAAGGTAAATTTTGCAAAATTTTATTTATTTATCCAATTTGTATGCTGCCCAATTCCCAATGTCTCTGAATGAAAATGAAAATGAAAACCAACTAGTGATTAAAAAAAACAACAACCCTATCAAGTTTATCCTTCATGGTTGCACTCATGCACTGATTTCATATAACATACTAAAACCTAAATCTGATTTATAGTAAATAATAAGCTGTATGTTCACATATTATGGCTTTATATGGTGGATTCCCTGGCAAATAGAAGGGGTAGAAATGGAAGCAGTAACAGACTTCATTTATTTGGGCTCCAAGATCACTGCAGACGGAGACTGCAGCCATGAAATTAAAAGACGCTTGCTCCCTGGGAGGAAAGCTATGGCAAACCTAGATAGCATATTAAAAAGCAGAGACGTCACCTTGCCGACAAAGATCTGCATAGTCAAAGCTATGGTTTTTCCAGTAGTAATATATGGCTGTGAGAGCTGGACCATAAAGAAGGCTGAATGCCAAAGAATTGATGCCTTTGAACTGTGGTGCTGGAGAAGACTCTTAAGAGTCCCCTGGACTGCTAGGAGGTCAAACCAGTCAATCTTAAAGGAAATCAACTCTGATTGCTCATTGGAAGGATTGATAATGAAGCTCAAGCTCAGATACTTTGGTCACCTAATGCGAAGAGAGGACTCTTTGGAAAAGACCCTGATGCTGGGAAAGATGGAAGGCGAAAGGAGAAGAGGACGGCAGAGGATGAGATGGTTCGATAGCATCACTGAAGCAATGAGCATGAAATTGAGCAAACTCAGGGAGGCAGTGAAAGATAGGAAGGCCTGGTGCAATATGGTTCATGGGGTCACGAAGAGTCGGACACGACTTAACGACTGAACAACAACAACAAAAATGGTGGATTAGTTCACTCTGTATACTAAGACAATGGGTTGATTCTCCAAACATGCTGAACCCCAATTTAATTTATTTTGGTTTGTCTAGACTGTTGTGCAAATCCAGCCTTGCAACTAAAATTGAGCAGGATTACACTGAGAGGAATAAATAGGTACTGGAGATCATAGTTTTTAATCAATAATGCAAATGTCCCACGGACAGTTTTGTGTAAGAACAATTTCAGAACAAATGGGAAACTGTTCTAATGTGTTTACCAAAAATTTCAATACGTCTTCTTTTTGTTCATTCAACCAAAGAAATATTTTGGATTTATTATACCCCATTGTGTATGTATAAGAAAGGACTGAGTAAATCCTCATGTAGTTGGAGATGCAGTGACAACAATCCTTCATTAAAGCACATTTTTGCAGCATCCTTAAATTGTCATATCCTAAAATTGTCATATTAACTTGACTTTGAGACAGGGCTGAATATTTTTGAAAATCCCTATTCTTTTGAACTGTCTGTCTATTCCATGAAAATTGATGGCTGGATAACAAAATGGATTCTCCACACTGTTCCTATCACTAACAGACTTGTCCATTAATTTATAAAAGATCAATTTATGGCCCAATTGTACAGTGGATTAAACACCTGATGTTACTTGTGCCTTATGAATGAATTGCTTACAAAACATAGCTTACGTATGGAATATGGTCATCCTTTCTATCATATATCCATATATCCATATATCCATATATCCATCCATCCATCCATCCATCCATCCATCCATCCATCTCTCTATCTATCTATCTATCTATCTATCTATCTATCTATCTATCTATCTAACTATTCTCATATATATTGTATAATGTTTTTTGTTGCTGGTTTGCTTCATTTTTTTCTTTTCCCTGTTCAACCTTTTCTCTATTTTTGGTCTTTTCCTGTTGGGTTTAATTAAGAAAATAACAGCAAATATATAAAAAGCAGAGGGACTGAATTGTGACCATCCAGGAGAACTATCATGGGTTTGCTTCAAATGGGTGTCTAAGTGTTGAGGAAGGGGACCAATGTCTATGAATCATCTAGACAGAAAAGTGGTGGAGAGAAGTAATTTTGCATCATCAGAGCCATGAGAAGTTCCTTAAAAAAAAAAAGGAATTGTATTTTTGATGAGGTCACTTTACTGGAAAAGCAAGGCCCTAATCTAAAAAAAAGAATCAACAAGCTTTACAGAATTGCTCAGCATGGTGTACCTGCTTTTTTTCCCTTCTCCTCAAATCCAGCCTGAGGATGATGCAACATTTCACCCACCTTAGCTTTTATAGGGCTGATCTGCATCATATTCGTGGACACGGTCAGTCCTCTAGAACATATAATCTAATGAAATAAAGTCTTGGGAAGGGGTACATTCTTAACCTGATATGAGGAGGGGTATGCGAAAGGAAGAGATGAAAGGTAATCCCAAAGTATGTCTTTTTCCTAAACCATTCCAGTAGTAAATGGGTGACAACTCTGTTTTAAAAAACCTCTAGTTCTCTAGATCAGGGTTTTTCAACCTTGGCAACATTAAGATGTGTGGACTTCAACTCCCAGAATTCCCCTGCCAGCATGCTGGGGAATCTAGATCTAGATCCCGGCTAGGTGGTGCAACATATATGACATTGACGGAGTGCAGAAAGCTTTGCAGGATTGGATCTGGTTAGGGCCTGAGTGGGAAATCTACAGGAAGTCCCAGGGCTATAGATTAGGCTGGGAGGTTGGAAAAACATCCTGGAAGAAATCAATAGCAAAACACTTCCATATTGTTGTTAAGAAAACATATTTCCATCTTCATGTTACTACCAGAATATAGTTGACTGAGAAGAGATTCTCGTTGTTATTTTTAACGTTGAGAAGATTCACAAACAAGCAGAAGAAAGAGAGAAGATACCAGGCTAATAGAAATAGATCAGCTGAGGCTCAACCCCTGGCAGAATTTGGCTGGTCTTGGTTGATCTCAGAAACTTAAACAGGGCTAGACTTGGTTAGTACTTGTATGGGAAAACTAGGAAAACTCAGGCTGTAGGCTAGACTATAAAGTTAAAAAAGGTCTTGGAAAGAAGAGAAACTGCTGCTGCTAAAAAAATCCCTGCATGACTGTTTTTAAGAAGTCCCTGGGAACCAAGTTCAGCTAAAGGATGTCTTTACCTAAGGTAAAATTACGAAAGACACCTGAATTACCCTATGAATCAAATTAAATTTTAATCTAATCCCTATCTGCTTCTCTAGGTCTCCCCACCCACTTTTTGGACTGTAATTCCATGTTCTAAAAAAAGGTTGTATATCCCTATCTAAACTGACAGCAGAGATATGACTCAGGGTAGCTTCAAGATATCCCAGTGACCTTATTTTGAAGCTCATCAGAGTGCAGGGGAGGTTTTTGGTTCTCACTTTAAGGTAGGTGTTCTCTGGAAGTTGCAATCCATTGGGAGATTGCAAATTGGAGAGGGATCACATGCTTCTGGATGGCCAGAAGTGTTCACTAGTGGCCAAGCAAGAAGTACAGTTCTGCAGAGCTCCAATTCCTAGGGAAAGCAGGACAGAAGGACCCCACGCCATGTGTGGGGCATGGCCAAAGGGAAGGAGTGGACCAGGGAAACTTTTCAGAACTGGGAAAAGGTGCCCAACTCACCACTTTGGATAGCCACTGATAAAAATGGTACAATTGCTCAGGCACTTCCACCACCACCACCTATAATTTATTCATGGAGATGGATACCAGATTAATTCATTATTCTGCGGTTTATTGGATGCAGAACTTCTGTCTTGAAAGAATTTGGGATTTTTTAAAAAAAAGGGAGGTGGAAGGACTAGCTTCTAGGACTCCATGAAGGTCATTATTACATTTCTGGATTTTGCTCCCTTTGCGTTCCTCAAGAGGGGGCCTCTCCATATTTCACCCCCTGGAAACGGATTTGCACAACAATGGAAAGGCATCATTTGACTTAGCCCTATATCGAATATACTTTAAGCTTGACTACTGCTGACAGTGAGGATTATAAAAGTCTGCTACCCCAACCCCTTGTAATAAAAAAAGATACTGGTCTGTGTCAGGGACTAAGGGAGAACTGATAAGAGAATTCCACTCATCACCTCTTGTAAACACACTTGTCTGTGTTTTTGTTCAGTTAATGGCACTTCCTGTGGAAAGGTCATTGCACACGTAACAGAGAGAAGCTGTAATGGCTCAATTAAACACCCTGCATACTGAAGTGAAACTCTTTGCTCTCTGTCTCCAAAAACTGTCATCTGTTTCCCAATTTCCCAAGTGCTCAGGGCTGTCAGCTTTGGACACATTATACATCTATAATCCCCAGATTTGCAAAGCAACAAGGGGCTTTATGCTATTCACTCGGAAAACAAATTCATAAATGTATTGGCATGGCACTGTAATGACCATCAAACAATTAACAAATCAAGAATAAGTGACAGCAGTGCAAGCTGATAGACTGAACTGTGGCTTCAGAGGAAATTGAAATACTTTAATATGTTGGAAGATGAAAAAGTGGCTTGGGGGGGGGGAAATGAGAGGGTACCACTCGTCTTGAGAGTGAGCATTAAACCAATAAAGTTACAGAACTAAGTCTGCTTTCCGCTTGCAGGCTGTCCAACCCCAGGGGGTGGTCTTTAGCCACACACTTCTAGTTCCATACATTAGATCCAATTTTCTTTATCACAAAGAAAAGCCTTTGTACTTCTACAAAGGCCCATAAAAATTCATTTTTAAAACATCTTTCTCCCAAGATACCGGCTAGCAAATCTTTATTTTTAAAAGTTGATTTTCTACTCTCAATCTCTTTTTAGGCTGCAAACAACATACCTTTTAAATATATATATATATTAGAACATTTTAATATAATAAAATATATAAAGCAAACAAGAACAAAGATAGAAAATAAGAAGTAGAGAAACAAGAAAGAAATTAAAAACCCATACAGCTGTGCCCTCTGCCCTTCTTTCATGTCATCCGAAACTTGTCTCCAACCTCTTCATTTCATTTTTAATCCCCAAATCCCATAATCACCCATTCATTTTTCTTCTTTCAGCAAAAAGTTCATATAAGGATTCTGATCTTCTAAAAAAGTCTCAATTGTTTTTTTTCTCTGACCAAGCTGGTCAGCTTCGCCATTTCTGCAAGTGCAGTTAGTTTTATGATTCAGTCTTCCACTGTAGGCATTTCATTGCTTTTCCAACTTTTTCTATACAATAATCTTGCCACAGTTACCATATACAGTATGAGGCTACAAACAACAGGCCTATGTACATAACAGAACTGCACAAGGCCCTTGCAGTATCTCATTTTTTCCTGTTGAAGTGATAAGCCACGAAGATTTGCATCTATGATCCTCATCCACCTCACCTTGAAGCTGGAAGAGATTACTGCTTAAAAGCTATGCTTCTGCAAAAGCCATGCCCGGGGCTCCCAGTATCTTACTGGAAATCTCTTCCAGCTACTGGAACTGCCAAGAGTGAGATGAAACCAAGCAGTACTTAATATTATTATCGTATCATATCATATCATATCATATCATATCATATCATATCATATCATCATATCATATATCATATCATATCATATCATATCATATCATATCATATCATATCATATCATATCTATATATTGCATGGGCTGATCATTTCTTTTCTTTCCTAATATTGGAAAAGTTGCTTTCAAATATGGTTAGAAGCCACCACGAAAAAACCAAAAGGTGTTTTTCAGGAATTCACAACCAGTACATCAGACTATGTTTTCAGCTTTAGGAAAACCCGTTCCCTATTTCCATTAGACAAGTAAGGAAGGGAGAATGGGAAGGTCCAATGCAGATACACAAGACCGGACTGAGATAAGAAGAAAAAACGTGTTGCAAATTCCCATGGGCATAAAATACCCCAAACCAAAACAGGTTTTGATTGCCTTTACATGCTGCAATGTTTTGTACTGCAAAGGCATTACTCTTCCACAATCAGTCGCAGCAGAATTCAAGCAGAGGTGATAGGATTATCTAACATTGTCCTTCCTGTATAAGATACTCAGAAATAAGTTCCATTCAATAAATAACATTCCATCATTTTTTTTTTTTGGTGCTGCTTCTAGATCAGCTCTGAATCTAGTGGGTGCCATGACAACAACTTGTTCTGAGGGCTGAGTGATTAATTTTTGTCCCCTTGACTCTGTGCTGGGTCATCTGAAAGTAGGGTAAAACAAGGCTTTTTGGGTGTGTGAAATCCTCTGAGAAGTCAGTTTTTCTAATGGTGGTGTTCTTTCTCCCCATAGCTCAACCTTGGTCACACGAGGGAAGGAAAAAGAGAAAACCCAAAAACAGACTGAACGGGTTGCAGAAGACCAAACTGCTGGGTGAGGGAGATGGGAGGAGCAATTTCACGTCCAAGGAAGTGACTTCCTATCTCACTGGGGGTCACCAACAGTCACTGTGAGATCAAGGATGGATGGGCAAAAGGCAGTAGCAGTTTTGATATTAGACATTAGGAACGATACATGTTCCTTTCTTCTTTGTGTGCATGTATGCATGTATGTTTGTACATACGTGTAAAGAAAGCTAAGTAAGCAGTGAACTTCTAAAAAATGATGATAAACAACAGTTCTATGGCTCTATTATTTATCACTAGTTGCATGATATTCACAAAGAAGACATGTAATAGACTGAATCTGCAAGCAGGAAACATCTACTTAAAAGCACAAGAGCCTCAAAATGCCTTTTCAGAACTTTGCTACTCCACACTGTAATTGTCAGCCCACCCAGGTAAATGAAACAGGAAAGACGACTAGATGAGTTAATGCTACTTTATTGCAAGATTTTGTTAATGTAGCCTTACAATAAAGTAGAATTGAGTCTGAAAGTCTGAAAGTACAAATCTCCCGCTCTCCCTATTGACCACCTGAGTAGTTAGGGCCGGTCCTTCCTAAATTTATTTTTCTGACCGTTACTCTGTTGCGGACTCCTTCCTCCTTTAACTGATCGTTCCCCAGTTGGCATCTCTTCCCCCCGTCTTCCAAGGTCCCCCTCACATTCCATCACATTCATTCCATTCCATCTCTTTAAAAAAAATAACCCAAATTTAAAAAGGACACAAATACAGTATGCAAGTATGAAATATAATAATAGGCCATCCAGATTCTTCTCAAAAACTAAGTGAACAAAGGATTATAATTCTAGAGAAAAGACCTAGGCTGGAAGGACCATGGGTTGCAAAGCTTTGAGATCAAAACAAGCTTTTGAGAGGCTTGAATAAAGAATTTCTGTCTTGAGAATTAAGGACCTACTTAGGACTTAGTGACTGATTTTTCAGGCATCGGAAGAAATGGAAGTGTGTAAGGGTAACTGCTGAGATTAGCAAACAGGATGGAATTTTTATGGCATCAATGTGAGACCCAAAAGCAACAGAGCAGCTAACACAGGAATCTCACTTTTTTACTGTCTTTTGTTTAATAGAGCAGAAAGTACTTGAGGTGAGTCAAAAATTCCCAAACAATACTTTTTTTTTGAAGAAAGTATATAGGGTCATGCTCATCCCTTGAAATAGATTCCTTTACAGAATGTTTTATGAGCTTTTTCTCTTGTGATTATTGTTTTCTCCCACAATGTCCCACAATGATGCCTGACACATACACATTTATGGCAGATGTGTATAGTGACTCAGATGGTGTTCTAACAGTGAAGGAACAAAGATGTGTGGACTTCAACTCCCAGAATTTCCCAGTCAACATGCTGGCTGGGGAATTCTGGGAATTGAAGTCCACACTTCTTAAAGTTCCCAAGGTTGAGAAACACTGGGTTAGACCCACCATAAGAAACCCCTGGATTTTTTTTTTCTTCCCTTTTTTCTTCCTCCACCATTTCTCTGCCCGAAACAAGATGGAGAATTTCAGAGAGGCAATTTTATGCTTGTAGAGTTTGCAATTATTATCAGTTAGCTGAATTTGATTCTGCCCTTCTTTCACAGTAGTTGGTTGTGGTTGATATGATTTTCCTTCATCTTTTTACATTTTATCTTGTGGGTTTGGCAAAGAAATCACTGGTGGATTTATATTTCTACCCAATTTCTATGGCAGATTACTGGCTGGTGTCTCATAATTTGCACTGTACCTTAGTGAATAGTGTGGGAGAACCACACAATAGCAGCCACCTTCCATTGGTTTTGCATATGTGGCTCCCAAATGATAATTGTAGAACCAAGGAAAGTTTCAAATAAAATAATAAAATAAGTCTTCACCTACTGTGCCTTGCTTTACTCCAGGCGGTGGAGTCAGACTAGAGACATAAAGGCCTTGCTGGGGGAACACATGAGAAAAATTAAGGAAAAAAAATCCCTATTGTTCTCAACATGTTTTAGTTTTATAGTGAAAAACAAATGAATTTCACCTTGAATGAAATGCTTTCTCTTAGAATAATAAATGCAGTAAGAGAAGGGGAAACCTTGTTATCCTTTACTGTCCCCAAACAACTTCTAATAATTTGTAATAGGAAGGCTTTTATCCTGGGTGTCTATGGTAGGAGAGGTCAAGATGGCAGCCACGTATGGAAAAAAGGTTGGGCTTCAACTGAGCAGTTGTGGGAGCCATACTGACTTTTTTGACCCTCCCCATGGACACACCTTCTTTTATCTGCAGGATCAGAGCATTTCAGTTCCTTTATACAAAGGACTTACATGTGAAAGGGAAGAGAAACTTTTCTCAGTCCAAACAAAACTTTTCACCATTAGAAGTCAATCGAGAGGATGAAAATTTAATTTCAGTCTCAAAAGGAGCGGAACTGGGGACAGTAGTGATAGTTCACAAAATGAGACTGAAGAGAGAGCTAAAGGCAAAACTTTTAGGTAATGAGATGTTTTGCTTTTCCTGCTGCTGAAGGGAGCTGTTTTTCTTCTAAAAATGTGAACGTGGAAGAGTCGAAAGCCAGAAAACATAATTCTTCTTATTCTTCTTATTTTTATTCTTCTTATTTTGATCATTTTTCTGTCTTCAACTTTTTTTTTTTTTGGCCAATTTGACAGACTAATAAGTTAAGTGATCCTTCTCTTCTTGTAGGTCTATAACTTGTATTCCCTTTTAAACTAAACACATTTTAAGATGAATTCAGTTGTATTAATTATAAATTTCAAGCCCAGGAAGAGATATTTCTGAATATGTAAACATTTTACTTACAGATAAAAATCCTAAAATTATAGCAGCAACAGCCAAATTTTTAACTACGGCTATAAAAACAAGGTCTTTAGTAAACATCAATAAATTTGAGTTTTAAATGACTTGTATAATATTCATCAGTTTTTTTATTTGTTAAACCGTTTTATCTAATGACGAATTTTAGATTATATCTGTATTTGCTCTTTGACTCTTCTGGCTGTAAATACTTTTTTTAAAAATCTAAATTATACTTAATAAATAGAGTAAGCGTGATAATTTTATAAGTAAACCATGGTTTACTTCATGAATGTTATGTCCTTAAACTTGCAAAGTGAACTTAATGGAAGTCACAGAAGCTTGTGTGTGACTTCCTATGAGTATCTTATTGGCCAGGATTCTGGATATGATGGACATTATAGTCTAAACTTGTCACTGGCAGGCCGTATGATCTCGGCCTGTGCTATGCTTCTGAGATGATTCCAAACAGCTGTTTCAGAGTAGGCAGGATGTCAATGTACTACTTTTCTCCAACTCCTTAAAACAACTGCATATTATTCAGGCAGTTGTCAAGGGTAGCTGTGTGATGCCAGATAAAGACAAGCTACTTTAAAAAGTTATCACGCTCCCACACACTCTGAAGGACCTTTTCCAGATTCTTTTCAAAGCACCACAGAGCTAATATGACCCCTGGATTCGCTAAACCATGTGCAAAGTTTGGCAACTCTGTGTTCTACTCTTGTCCAGGTAGCAAATAAAGACCTTGATACAGTTTCATCTTTGGCAACACTTCTACAAAGAATCTTCTCTGATCCTTAGTGGTAATTAATACAGGCCAGTTTGACATAGTTCTAATGAACTATGGTCAAAGTCAGCTGGAAATATCCCACAGACCAGACAATTCTTAAAGCTCCAGATATAGCTTCTTAAACCAAGCAGTGTTGAATAAGATCTAATTCTCAAGAGTCTAAAATCTTGGTTTCTTCTTGAGAACCTAATTGAATGCTACTTAATCCTGCTAATGAAGGTATATCAAAGTTCTTTTGAACAGTCAGATAGTGGCAGGGCATCTCTCACTTGAAATCTCATTCAAGTCAAGCATGATTCATGTGACTTCATGGATGCATTCATGTGGTCTTCTTAGTAAGAGTATGGAATGGCTTGCCGTTGCTTTCTTCTGAGTCATTTATTCAACTTCCCAATCTAGCTGACAGCCCTGGTATTCTCCAATGGTGGTCTCAGTCTGGGAAACGTTGCCTCATTTCTCCTAATATCCTGCTGCGTATTCAAGTTCTTTTGCATACAGATGGTATAAATCAAGGCTTGGACAATGCAAAGCTCATGAGGTTTGGTGATTTGGACAAGATCACAGAACATTGCAGGGTAAGATCTCTGAAATCTCAGAAGACTTTGCACAATGGACATTTTTTTAAAAAAAGTATTTTTACTTGGGGGAAGGCACCCTAAAAGATGTCACAAGGGTTCCCAGAGGCCAGAAAAGCTGAACCCTTTACGTATGGCATATATAGTCATCTTAGGTTCTTATTAAGAATCCTGGTAATTATAGCTTGGTAAGAATGTTCTGAGGGGGGATCTAAACATTTTGAGAACAAGAGTCCTGTTACGAGCAAAGAAAGATTTCCAAGCTGGGTGTTTCTTTTAGTTTAGGTAAGACTGTCAATTAGCACTGATACGCAGTCTAAATGATCTAGGATAATTTTTTTAAAAGAGACGGAAGAATATATATTTCAAGTCAGATGGTTTAATGTTGCTGTTTTATAGCTCAGTGGATCTGAACAATCTCAATGTGCTGTCAAAAGAACAAGTGCTAATTAGTCCCAGAAGTTAGCACTGCCACTTCTAAATGATATGATTTAGAGATTTATCTGCTTGACATACGTAGCGTGCCAATGCTACAAAAACGAAAAATCAGTCAAAATCATAATACAAAAGCTTCCCGTAAAGATCTGGCCCCATTGTGCGTTCTTAGATCTGAATGTACATGCTGGGTTTTTTCACTGTCTATTTACATTTAAGCCTGCCATGGAAACAGTTAAGAATAAAAGACATTAAACTTAATCACCCTTCTGGAAAGGTTATTGATGTATCTGTTTGCTGTTAAAATGAGTTCCCTGCATTAATGATGGAAATGTTCGGTTTCTTCTGGGTGGCACCACTTCTGACAGAAGGTGAAGAATTCGCTCTTGGACATAACCACAGCTTGACTTCCCTGAATACAGAACAACAAACATATGATACACACACACACATACACACACACCCTGGCAAAGTGAAGTGATCAAGTCCAGTAAATGCTTGAGCAAATGGTGCTCAGGATCCATTTTTGCCTGACTGGTGGTATAGATGGAGAATAGCCCCAGAAGCAATGGAACACAATGGAAACACTTGGACATGCAAAGATTTTTGCTCCAACTTGAAGGAAATGTCATTCTCCTTTAGGCTCTCTGATCCCTTTGTATGTTCATAAGCTTTCAAAACATGGTCATCACTCACAACAAGTGGAACTTTATATGTCCTCCACTCAACTGCTGAGTTTTGACCATATTTTGACAACTTATAAACATACAAAGAGATCAGAGCCCCTATGGGTGAAAGACATTTCCTGATTCCATTCCCTTATTGGCCTTGGGCCCAACTGCACTGCGCTTACGACCTCTGTTGTACCCTCAAAAGAAAAACAAGCTTGAAAGGAATTGTAATTCAGCGTCTCTTCAACTGCTGCTTTTCAAAAAGGGTCTATCAGGACGTGGACACATTGCTAATGGCAGTGAAGGGAAGGCGTAAAGTTGAGGTGACAAGGTGTGGGTTCACAACTCCTTCTCTGCCACCCCTGACTGTTAATCATGAAAATGGGTGGCGTCACTTCTCACCTTTTGGAGGAGGAGAGCACAGGAACATTGCATGCTCAATGTTAAAAAAAAGAAAAGAAAAGAGGACTCTCTCAACCTTTCTCCAAACCATGAAAAACAACAGTCACGTCCATTTTGTAACAATGTCCCGCCCATTGTGGCTCTTGTTCTAGAAAGGGTGTGCTTCTTCATCCGCCGCAAGATTGTTCATCCCTGATAAAGGGATACAGAAAAGCCTAGTAAATTGTACATGTCCTGAGCCTTATAGAAAGACATGGAAACTGTACACATGCATACACAAAGCGAGAGAAGGGGGGAGAGAAAGAATTCTTAATTTATTGGGGTCCTTTTTGTTTGGAAACCCCAAACAACTAAAGTTGGTGCTCTAAAATCTGGCGACACATTTGGAGAAGGGATTGTCACGTTAACAGCTGCCACAGGCGACCAACTGCAACGAGCAAAGCGGACGCGTCTGAATGCTAGAAAAACCCACCTATCAGCAAGCCCCATCTTTTCCTGTCTATCACCAAAAAAAATCTGCATCTTTCTCACAACGGCACACAGCTGCTCCCGTGCAGCACAAAACACTCCTAGAGTGCCACATAAATTATAGGCACATGGCCCACATTTCATAAATGACTGACAGAAATAACATCGTGCACACCATCAAGTATCACATTTATGGTACACAGTGGGTCAAATGTTATTGATACAGGATGAAGCTGATCTGTGCTCTTCGAGTTTCCATACTATTTGCCAAAAAGAGAGAGAGAGAGAGGGAGGGAGGGAGGGAGGGAGGGAGAGGGGGGGAGAGAGAGAGAGAGAGAGAGAGAGAGAGAGAGAGAGAGAGAGGCAATATAATTCGGGGCCACAAAAGAGGATTAAGAGATATTTTATCATCTCAACAGAGCCCTTAGGGTTCTCTGAGCTTGGTTGTTTTCTTGCAGACGTTTTGTTACCCGGCTAGGTAGCATCTTCAGTGCTTTATCATCTCTGTTCTGCAGCCAGCATCATGAGTTTTCCTTTTCCATTTGAAGGGCGGTTGAAGAACAAGAGCTAGAGCAGACAACACTCAAATTCTGTATGATATTGCAACTGTTATCTTGACTGTTCTCTGCAAAGTTTCCTGATTGCTAAACTGTCTCAAAACAATATAATGACCAAATCTTGGCTCGCTCTCTGATGCAAAATTGTTGGATGGCCTCTGGGATTAGTAATTCACAGTGAGATTCAAAAATCCTTATACCAGAGCATAGATGACATTTCAAGATCCCGTTATTTAGAGTTAGTTCTCATACAGGATTTGAGATATCAGTTCCTTTCTGAAACACCTATTTGGACCAGTGAAAGTCTTTGGTTTAGTGTAAGGCTGCATGGTTTCCTGGGGCAAGCAGGCGTACAACTTAATTATTTTCCATAGTGCCTACATGTGCTTGGGATCCATCAGATGCAGCAAAAGATATTCTGGATAATCTTTTTGCAGCTTCCGGAGGAAGAAAAGAGAATTTTCTTTATTGTGTTTTCAAAAGAAGGGACTCTATTTTTCAAGGTACAATAATAGGCTTCAAATGAGGAGCCCCTGACATCCTCTGTGGATAAGCAGAGATTTGTCTGCTTTCAGTTTTGCAAAGTTTGGGGAGTAGGAAAGCTTTTTTGCCTCCCCCCCCCCCTTAGTCTTCTCTTTTCCTTGCCACCAGGTTTCTCTAGCAATGCTGATGTTGAAAACAGACCAGGGTGTGCAAGGGTGGCCTTTCTGACGTTATCTCACTAAGTCAAGGAGAGGAAATGTCTTCAAGCTCTAACTGGTGGCCTCAGCAGAAGATGAAGATTCCAAAAGAGCTTCACTTTTTTGCAATATTCTGTTTGCAATCAAGAATAAGCACATGGGAACAACATACCTGCTACCCTTTCAAAATCAGATGTAAGGGCAAGGTGTCTCCTTCAGAACAGCAAAAACACTCCCTCTGTCCCCAGGCATGCGCTCTACTCTCAAGCCCTAAAAGGGTAGGTGTTGTAGAGGCCCAACCAAACAACTCTTCCAGATAATTATGTTGTTATGTTTCATTTCATTATGTATACACCACAGAGAGGGAAGCTTCTACAGCTCAATTCTGGGAAAGGTTTTGAGGGCCACTTTCCAATTTTGATGGAGCCAAAGTTAAAGCGGGTAGAGCCAAAAAAGAAACACAGACATCAGTTGCATCTCTTCCTCCCTCCATGCCTACTCTCAAATAAAGACTTCTGTTGAAAACACTCTTTCTTTGCCTGCTCCACATTACTAAGTTAAACTGGATTCAGTGGGGATCATTCCGAGGGGAGTAGGTAGAAAATTGCAGCTTTCTTGCAGAAAGCCACAAGGCTAGCGCATCCCTTAAATACATAGTAGCTAATTCTTCCAATATTCCCTTTTTCTTCCAATATTTCTTTTTTGGCCAATAAGAAACCCTAAGTGGAAGCACTTTTTCCTACCAAATGTTTGGATAATTTCTTACATACCTAAGGCAATCCTATGCGGGCCTATTTAGATGTGGTTCCCATTGAGATCAACGTGGCTTATTCCCAGAGAGAAAAGTAGCCTTCTTCAACAGAACTACGCAGAACAAGTCATCATCATCATCACCGTTTATGAAATTTATATGCTGCCCAACTCCCAGTGACTCTGGGTGGAACACTTTTGCAATTTTGGAGCAACTTCTCTCCCCCATGTGAATATTGGCTTAGAGCTACACTGAGCACACTTCCTTTATTATAAAGGACAGCCCTTTATTTCAGAAAGCTGTCCTTTAGGTTTGTTTAATTTAATTATTCATTTTCTCGCTTTTTGCTCTCGAGTTTTCCTTTGTAAAGCAAAGTTATAACCATAAACAATTTTTTTTTAACCTTATGATTTGCCCCCTTTTCAGCTGTGTCCTTTATTTTTTCTATGACAATATGGTCATGGTACTTGTAACACATGGACAAAACATCGTCTGGAAAACATATCTGTAGTTTGGGTCTCATGTTACGTGCATCGGAATTGTACCAAAGGTATATCTTACTCACACATCTATTTGTTCAGCTCCTAGCCATTGTTCAGGAAAATCATTCCTGAATCCTGATGTAGAGATATGCAAAATCCCACATTTTGGGAACAGAACATTCCAGAGAATTCCAGAAAATTATTATTACTATTATTATTATTATTATTATTATTATTATTATTATTATTATTTCAAATTTGCTATAGCCGCCCAACTCCAATGGACTCTGGACAGTGTACAGAACCAGAAAATCCATTAAAAAAAGATAAAACATAAAGCCGCACAGAAAGCTTGGACTAAAATGATCTTGAAAGCAACACAAATCAAAACAAAACAGCCCCCCCCCCCAAGTACAATAATACATTAACCCAGACCTGGGACCTAAAAAGTCAGGTTTTCCTAGGACCCTACAAGAGTGGGTGCTCGCTGTATCTCCAGGGGACCCTGTTCCAGAGGGCAGGGACCACGACAGAGAAGGCACACTTCCTGGTTCCTGCAAGGTGACCACCTTTAATAGAGGGGACCTGGAGCCCACCCACTCTGCCCCAACATACCGAGCATGTGGAAACAATTGGAGACAAGTGGTCCCTCAGATATCCAGGCTTTATGCCATGCAAGGCTTTATAGATAACAACCAGCACCTTGAATTGCATTCGGAAGCTGACGGGCAACCAACGCAGCTCGCGGAGCAGTGGTGACACATGGGCACACCGAGAGGCGCCCATTACTGCTCACACCACTGCATTTTGAGCCAGCTGTAGTTTCTGGGTGGTCTTCAAGGGCCACGTAGAGCACATATTTGTGTGTGTATATGCCTTCGACTCAGTTTTGACTCCCTGGTGACTGGCTGGACAAGTCCCTTGGCAAGATTTTTGGAAGTGGTTTGCCGTTGCCTCCTTCCTAGGGCTGAGAGTGACTGGCCCAAGGTCACCCAGCTGGCCTCATGCCTAAGGAGGAACTAGAACTCATGGTCTCCTAGTTTCTAGCCTGGTGCCTTAACCACTACACCAAACTGGCTCTCATGGAATACACTGCAATAATCCAATTGTGAGGTGACCAGACCATGAGAAACTGCCTCCTTCCTTATCAGGACCACGATGTTCCAGGGCTGCTGGAACAGGAACGGAACATCCCAAATGCAGAGAAGCACCAGGCTTAAACTCTGTATGGGAGATCATTGCCCGAGGCTATTAATTTACTATTGTTAGGTTGCTTTTGCTGTAATTGGTTGCAAAAAGATGCTTCCAGCAACAAAGATGAAAAGAAATCCTCCATTCATAAAATGGGCATCAAATGAACATGTCCAGAAGCCCTCCCAAAGAGGTGCGCGCAGGGGAAGAAAGAAAGAGAATCCAAACATGGGATGAACAGCCTCCAGCAGTTCGAAGAAAGCTTATTAATTTCAGCTCATGGCTTTTCTGCGATGGGGATCTACTGTGGGACCAGACTATGAACATCTTATAGTTCTGGGAAATCTGTGAGAGCTGAAAGTCAGGCTGAAATATCTAGCTAGGGTTGCTTTGCTGGCTGGGGAATTCTGGGAGTTGAAGTCCACGTGTCTTAATGTTGCCAAGTTTGAGAAACACTGCTTTAGAGAAAGAGATTTCAAGTTTCAGAGCTGGATACAAACAAGTTGAGGTAGAGATAGTCGTTGGCTCGGTTACGATTAAATCAAATTGATAAAATATAGCTGTACCTAGTGGAAATAGGGATTGCAAACCGATTATATGCATAGAGAGGATTCTAGATGCAGCTTTTATTGTGCCCTTCTGCCTTTTCATGGAATTTTATGGGACCATAAAATATGATCCTGACCATAACCTTTTTCACTTATAACCCTGCTGCATTTTCATTTTTATCCTTTCTTTTTCGTCATTAAAAAGGTTAAGAAAATATGGAAGAGCTTCCCAAGGTCTTCTTACTGAACATGCTAAAAGAGGATTGGAAGGAAGTACCCAGATATTTTGGAAATAGGTTAAAAGTGATGTAAAGAAACACACTGAGCATTGCTTCACTTCACCATTTTTTTGGAATCTTTCCATTCCTCTGTATTAGAAAAAAATGCATCAGTGAATGAGCAATGTCTTAATTAACAGCAATAAAACTGATCATTGCAAAAAACTTGGGAGATGAAAAATGGGTTTACACGCAAATAATGGAGAAATAACATTTGGCAATTGCCACTATTACTGAAAATTAATGGGATAGTAAGATATAGAATGGTTGATAGCATAACCCTAAATGTGCAAAAGTTCTTTTATTAAATACTGGAGGATCAATTAGTACATATTCATGTTTCATCATTTCATAATGAATTCTCTAATTAGATTTAGCAATATTTTTGTAAATGTTTATAAAGGAATAACATAGGATTGAATTAGATATCAAACTCAAACTTAAATTGCATTACTTGAGTTTCTGAGCTCAACTGAAAATCCTGATTTTAGTCTTGGGAACAGTAAATTGCTTGGGATCATCTTCTCCCATATGACAGTACCAGATTTTGAGATCTTCATCAGAAATGTTCCTTTAAAAAAAAATTGTAATTTTATTAAAATCAGATCTGTTCCAATGAAGGGAGATGGGTAACTACTAAGAGAAAGATGTTATTACAGTCGTAAAGATAACTTGGTTAAAGAATAGACCTCCCCAGAAAAGTACATCTGATATCATTTTATAGAATATGTTTTTGTTTTTGAAGTTGGATGAAA
This sequence comes from Liasis olivaceus, assembly GCA_030867105.1. Taxonomy (NCBI): domain Eukaryota; kingdom Metazoa; phylum Chordata; class Lepidosauria; order Squamata; family Pythonidae; genus Liasis; species Liasis olivaceus. The sequence continues at coordinate 74,104,224 of CM061355.1, forward strand.
ATAATCTCCTTCTCCTTCTCCTTCTCCTTCTCCTTCTCAGATACATTGCTATTTTCTGGCCTAAGTTTTAAAAATTGTACTTAAATTAAGTTTGCATGTTTTACCTATTTTTTATTGGTGCATAGATTTGGAAGGATAAATGAATGCTGCAAATGAGTAAATAAATAATTTGTAGACATTGATGCTTTGTAGATTTTTCTTTTGACATATATAACACTTAGGATACAGTCCTCTGATCCAAGTGAGAACTTTCAATTGACCTGCTCCAATGTTGAAAACAAGGTTTTAATCTTGGAACAGGAAGCCAGTAATTAAATCTGTAGTCCAGCATCCTTTGGGGCTGGCCCTAGTGCTGACTTGAGTAATTAGCCTACTTTTTTTCCTATCAGTATTCATTCAATTTGACGACAGCAAATTTGCCTTAGAAACTATTTCAAAAGAGAAATGAATGATGGAAAAGTCCTCTAAGGCCTTGCAGAGGTCCAGTACAATATAACAGAGGCTTAAGAAGTAGGAAGGGAGATGCTGGGGGTAGTGGAACAGCTAAGAATACATGTTTAACATTTAACACATTTGCTGCTATACTGGAAGATTTTAGAAAGTGTAAGTCCAGGTTGCAAAGGTGCTAACTCTTGGGTGTTGGGTCTTACAGTGCAGCTGTGCTAGTTCAGGAGGAACAAAGCAGGGTGTCTGTTTCTGCCTTGCATGCAGTGCTGTGCATTGTATGCAAAGCAGAAGCACACACCCTGTATCTTAATGGCCGTCAGAACTATGAGGAATTTACAATGCAGTCCTACTTACTACGCCATGCTCATGCTGGCTGTCTCCAATGCACAGGTGGACCTACTCCTATTCATCACTAGGTTAGCAAAAGTACACACCCCTCCCCCCAAAAGCATAGAAGTGTGAGTGTATCCTGTTCATCTTTGGCACACTCCTTTCTTTTGTCCTAGACCACAAAGGTCTATGCCTCCAAAGAGATTTCCAAATTAGAACCCTAATTGAGCAACCAATATTTGTGACTGTTTATTTCCATGATTGCTACCACGCTATTCCATTTTAAGAGCAGCACAGCATCCGGCTTGGCAAAGAAGGTGACAAAATATCTGCAAATACGATAAGGATCAACTCTGCTCCAGTATTTCAGGGCAATTATTTTTTTTTAATGATGCCTTTAGGACACCACTTTCTTATTTATTTATTTGGAGTTCTGTTTTTGCATTCTAGGGCAATTTGATATGTTTCGTCTTGAGGACAGCATCACTTGACTTTGCTCAGTAGTCTCCTGGGCTAAAACCAGAGTTGTTAATGAGTCCTGCTGACATGCAAATAAAATAACCCCTCCGGCTGCCATATAAATTTACAGCATTGTTCAAGAATGTGATTATTTTTTAAAGCACCAAAAGCTATGAAAGGCCGCCTGTTACTCGTTCAATAGTTGCTAGTGGTCAAAGCTCGGAGAGACTGCATAAATTAATCAACTAACTCATTAGTGTGAAAGCTGAGAAAGATTCCTGCAGTTGCAGCTTTCTTGACTGTGCATGGAAGACATCACCAATTCCAAATCTTTCTCCCTGAAATCTTGGGAAGACATTCTGGCTGGAAAGTCTAAGAACTGCAGTGTCAGCATCTCTGGAGGATGGAAGAACAGGGATGGCTGCTGGACTGGAGGAGATCCAAAATATCCAGACATCATCATTACCAACAACAGCCCTGAGTCAACCAAGATGACCAACCTTTGTTTTGGAAAGAACTGTCAGTTCTCAGTTTGATCCCCCTGGACAAAAGCAGACCGTTCCTCCAACACCTGCTTTCACTATCCAGCACCCTGGAGAAAATGCAGATGTTGGCCATCATTTTCCTCTTTCAAATTGATCAACTATTTTCCCTCCCCCACATTTGTTACATCATTCATGTTACCAAGACAGGTGGAGTTACAATGCCAGGTCCCCCGACAAGGGTGGGCTGTGAGTAGCCTCTCTGCCTATAGACACAACTCCAGATGCATCATGCAAAGCACTGTGTTGTTAAACCATGGTTTATGGTTATAACCCACAGCTGATTGTATTTGCATCAACCAACCAATGGACCATCTACATTGTGGACTAAGGCAAAATGGGGATGCAATGACAATATCAATATATCTACTCATGGGCAGCTGCTGAGATCCCTTCACTTCAATCTCAATCTCTCTCTCTCAAAGCCAGTGTGATGAAGCAGTGAAGGTGCTGGACTTGGAACAGGGGGAGCCATTCTTGTTCTTCCTGAGGCATTGCAATGGTATGTGGGAAAGACCTTGAGAGACTGGGCCAAGACACGCTGCCAAGGGAATAGTCAGATGAGAGGCAGCCTAGCCCACAGAAGGAATGTGGACATGGCAAACATATCAGAAGGGACCCTCCCTAGGTTCTCGGGCTGTAAAGGAGATGGTGGGAGATTTGTACTTTCAGACTTGCAGGATTCTGTTAATGTGACCTTACAATTAAGCAGAATTAGCTCCTCTGGTCATGTTTCCTGTCTGGTCAAACTAGTAAGGCTGACAGGCATGGAAGCCATCAGGGTGACTTTGGGCCAGTCCCTCCCCCTCAGCCCAAAAGCCAGAGTGGTGTAGCTGTGAAGGTTTGGACTAGAAGTGGAGAAACCCAGGTTCTGGTTCCCCCTCAACCACAGTCCTGGGTGACTTTGAGCCAGTCATTTCCTTTCAGCTATCTCAGAGTAGCTGTTGTGGGCAAAATTGGGAGGAGGGAGTGATCTATACCCCACCCTGAACTCTTGAATGAAAAGTAGGATATAACCCTAATAAACAGAGACATAAATCATTCCCAATATTGCATTTCCTCTAGCCTCTTTTTTAAGGTGTTCTTAGGTTCCTCTGAATCTGTGCCAGGCATCCATTGTTATGTCCCACAAAAGCACTAAAAACAGGGCCTGTCTGGAATATACAGGAGGCTGAAGTCTCAGCTCCATATTTTCCTCCATGACTAATACTGATTTCATAGCCCCATGGCTGCCCTATCTGGTAAAAAAATCACCTTGATGTAAAAAGGTCTGGAGCTGGAGCTCCTGCTGGGCTCTTGGTTTACTTCCTAGATTTAAATCTCACCTGTCCTTTATCAGCTCAAGGTGTTATTTGTCAAACAGCTGGTTTTATCCCTCCAGCACAACTCCGTGAAGTAGTCCCCCTTATCTTGTAAACTTCCACAGCTGAAGGTGGACACGAACCTGGGTCTTCCTAATCCCTGTCCAACAGCCCAACCAGGACACCGCCCAGACATATTAGCTTACCAGCTTCTCTTAAAAGGGGGAAAAGAGATGCATTCTGGCATGGGCCTATACCAGTGTTTCTCAACCTTGTCAACTTTAAGAGGTGTGGACTTGGCTGTCTGGGGAATTCTGGGAGCTGAAGTCCACACCTCTTAAAGTTGACAAGGTTGAGAAACACTGGCTTATACCTTTGTGTGAAAGATTTGCTCTGTAGAGGATTAGCCAGAGTTTGCATAATACCAAGTGAGCAGAGTTTGTCTCTCACATTCTGCCAAGTCCACATTATCATTCCTCTTCCATGTTCATTGAATCCCGCGTTGGTGAAAAGAAGACTCCATCAGGTGCCCAGTTCTCGCAATATGGCCTCATTCTCACTATGAACTGGATGGAGGCCATGGCCCATCTGCCAATGGTTCCTGCCCCACTGCAATGATTGAGGTCATTGTCATGATTATTAATGCACTGGCATCATCATCTGGTGCCTCTTGTTTTTCCCAATGTAATCTACATACAGTGACTAAAACTGGGCCAGCTGTTGCAAAGGGTAATTGGAACAACAACTCCAGAGCTGTAACCATGAAAACAAAGCAAAGCCTTTCAGTGTGGCTTCTGTACTGAAATAGGAAGTGGAGAAGGAGGAACAGGCCTGCAGCTTCAGATCAAGAGGACATCTGTTCTTTCACCTTTCAGTGAGGTACCACCTGGTAGAAGCTTCTAGCTTTTGTCAAAATGAATGAAAGTGGAGTGGCTTTCAAGCTCTACCCCTTCCATATGTGGGTGTGAAGTCATGATGCATGTCCCAAAGCTTGTGCACAAGGCTGCTTTTGACATTCTGCCTCTCCAGATGCTGCTGATGGGTCAGAGGTTCCCCAAACACCTGGATGTTATAGTAACTGTTTCCTGCTTGCTGTTCAGCTCTAGCATCTGCTATTGAGTGCTGATGGTTCTCCTGAGACAATAATGCCCTAGCAAAACATCCATAAAGAGAGTGGGAAAGCAAATGTATTTCTGGAAGAAATTATGAGGACATGCCACCATTGTAAAACCACATGGATTATCCTGAAGTCACGAGTGCGCAAGCCCTGGTCTGCTGCAACCCCCATCTCATCTGCATGGATATCTGGGTGAGGCTCCAAACCATCAAGATGGCAGCCTCACCTACATGACTGTAACATGTAACATGTGTAAAGGGGTGGAGCTTCAACTGCACAAGCACAACCACAATCTTGATCTTTTTGACCTTCCCCTCTGAAGATGCCCCTGGAAGTTTTGAGTAAGTAGATAAAATTAAATGTAATAGTTCTAAGGCTGGACCAAACACTTGTGCAATCTAAGAGAAGTGAAAAACTAGCCAAGATTAGGGGTCCAGATTATTAAAGAAAACCCTCCAATTTAGACATTTAGACAATTGAGACATTCTCCTTGGCTAGAAATAAAATGGACAGCTGTGAATTGGCATACTTTGGATATCTTTCACTAGGTGGTGGATTCCCACCTGCAACAATATGGTTTCATTATTCTTATTTCTTCTCCCCAATTCCCCTTATTTATTTTTTCCCACTGCTTTTATTAACCTGGGCAAAAGTCAACATTCAGGCAAGAAGTAACAGCATTGGACATTCAATATTTTATTGCAACAAGGGGTGGGGGGAGTAAAGAAACTGGCAGAATGTTATCACTGACTGGTCCATTATGAGGCTCTCTTAAAATACAGTTATGCTGAATTATAACATTTTTAAAGGGTTTTATCATCACTGCACAATTCCAAAACCATTTTCTACAAATTATTGCATAACAAAGGAATGAGAGAAAGCAGTAGGCATTCAAATTTCACTGTAATCCAGGACACATATCATTACCTTTTCAAGAAGTTAATTTAGTTATTGTCATCTGTTGGTCTGCGGCGTAAGGCAAACGTAAATGCTGCTGAAAGATTGGAAAAGCAGAGGGGGCTCTCTAGAGGGTGGCTGTAAAGATCTGAGTTTAGATCTCAGAGGCTTCAGCAGAGCACACTCCCACCCTGTTCTGACCACTTCCCAGGGTTGTTGTGAGGGAAGAAACAGGAACTGTTCTGCCTAAGACTGTTTGAACCCGGTTCCTCTTTGGGAGAAGACTGAAGCAAAGTAGGAGTTGAGGAACTCTGCTTCCTCATCCTATCATCTATACCAAGGTTCCTCAACCTCGGCAACTTTAAGATGGGTGGACTTCAAGTCCCAGAATTCCCCAGCCAGCCACGTTGCTGAGGTTGAGGAACCCTGATCTATACTATTGCTGCTGTTGTTGCTTTGTTTCTGCCTTCAAGTCAGCATTGACTCCTGGTGACTGCCTGGCCAAGTCCCTGCAGTTTTCTTGGCAAGATTTCAGAAGTGGTTTGCCCTGGCCTCCTTCTTCTTCCTAGGGCCAAGAGAGAGCGATTGGCCCAAGGTCACCCAACTGGCTTCGTGCCTAAGGCAGGACTAGAACTCACAAGTCTCCTCGCTTGATGCTTTAACCACTACACCACATCTATTTGCTAGATGTATTTCACACCTTTATTTTGTGAAGTGCAAGGCAGCACACGTAGTGCTCCCTCCTGCTATTTTCCTAGCAACCACCACCCTCTGAGATGGGTTGGGCTAAGGGAGAATGACTGGCCCAAAATCAACTAATCATCTTTCATGACTAAGAGAGGACTAGAATTCATGGTGTCCCAGCTTCTAATTCAGTACCTTCACCACTACACCATTCTGGCTCTCTTTTTCCCCAAGCTATTTTCTTCAATCAATGCACCCACACTTTCCTTTTCCCTCTTTTTACTAATGACTTAGCCCCTAGAGCCTTTTTGTTGCTTTTAGCAACTTCTCTGAATTTCCTTCTGCAGATGTTAGTTATTAGCAAGCAGCTAACCTCCTTGGTGATTACACCCACCTTCCATCTCCCTTTTAACTCTTAGCTCAGCCAAAAGCTCCCTAGCATTCCACAACATTTTTCTAAGCGGCCTCCCATTTTCCTCAAATTTATTTTTGAAAAGTCCCCAACCCTCCTAAAACTTCCTTTGACCAGAGAATTTCGGCCCCTCAGATCCCACCGAATACTCCTGTATGATTTTGAAACTGGGTCTCCCGAAATGGACGATACATGTATGACTGTGCTCCAGTCTCTCTTTCTGTAACATGTGGAATACCCAAATGATGTGGTGTCTTCCTCCCAAGGCTCCCACTACTTTACTTCTTCCACCAGCTCTTCCTCATTGGTCAGGATCAGACCTAGGGGAGTGATTCCCTTGTCTCTTTTCAAACCTTCTGGAAAATGAAATAGTCACCAAGACCACCGAGGATACTGGGGACCTTGAAGTCTTGGATGAGTTGGTTTTCCAACATTTGTCCAGATCATTGAAATCTATGATTATTACTATAACTCTGCACAGAAAGACATTTGTAATCTGGTCTTGGAGGTGGGGAGAGGGTAGGATGCAGATCTTCTGCCTAGCGTGGTGGTCTATTACATGCTCCCACAATCATATCATGTTTTTTCCCCCTTCCTTGTATTCTTATCCAAATGCTCTTGACTGGACCTTCATGCTCAGATTCCTGGATCTCAATAGAGTTAAGCCCTTCCATCCCATATCATGCCCCTGCTCCTGGGGGATTGTCTGGTTCACTCCTTTCCAATAAGTTATGCTCTTCGATTCTTGCATTTCAATTATGAGTTTCCTCACACCAATTCCAATAATGCCTACTATATCATGGCTGTCTTCCTGCATCAAGATTAAAATGCTTCCTATTAGCTCCCCGTATTCTGTGCATTTGTACCCTAACAGTGTAACATTGGGGCCACCTAACTTGACCTATTCCATCCTGTATTCCCATGCTCATTGCTGGATGCCTGCATATCTAGTTAACTTCTCCCAGTCTCATTCCAAATACTTGGGCTCTCGCCATTTTCCAGGCTCTCTTCCCCCTCCCTGGCACCTCATTTTATCTACACAACAAGGAATTTGAAGAAGGAAGCACACAGATTTAGAGGAGTATAGGATCAGCAAGGACTAAGCACACTCATTATTTGTTTGTTTGACTTTTTATACCCCTGATAACCAAAGTTTCAGCAGAAAAGCAAATGATTCTTGAGTGGAGAATACCATAAAAGAAAAGGAAAAGCAAGAGAGATATAGAAGAGAAAGAGATTGATGAATGGCACCCTGAATTAGAGCCTTCCACTCTCCAACATTGACTGGCAGGCTGGCCACCCAAAATCTGAAGTAGTCCAAGTGTCAAGTAGTCCAAGTGTCAAGTCTAAGTCTTGAGTCTGGCAAGATTGATGCTAGGCTCGGCCCAAGAACAACAGGGAAACAACCCAACCAAGTTCAGTTCTTTTATTGCTTATACCATATAGACAGAATCTTGCCAGACTCAATCTGTACTACGCTAACCTAATGGACATACCCTGGAAGATTCTAGAGAGTGGTTATCCTAAGTCTCTTCCTCTTCCCACACTCCTGCTCTGGACTGTGCTGCCTTTTGTCTCCCCCCACTTCCCTCCTGGAATGTGGTCCCTCCTTCCTGAGAACCTGGATCTCTACTGCATTCCATCACAGATGTATTGGAAATGTGGGAAGCCAGGGAGGCTGCAGGCAGTGGGAGAGAGGATGGGACCATGAAAGACAGGATGGTCCTTCCCACCCCTTGGCTTTCATGGAAGTGAACAAGGACTGTGAGAACCCAAAATGAAGATTTCTTTTGCCTGGCAGACCAAAATACCTCCATTGACACAGTTAGGCCCTGCGGGGGGTGAGCACGCATAGGAGCGGTGCTGGAGGCCCTTTCTAACCTGGAGGCTCCCATGATTTTGGTTGTCCTTAAGGTACCTTTTCAATTGCCAGGATATTTCCCATTTCTGATTTTAGCAGTCAGTCTTCATTTGAGATGATGGCAATATCCCAATTATGCAAACACAAGGGAAATTTCAGCTGTAATGTACACAAATGAATTAAACTCGACATAAGCTGGTTATGAAACAATGACAGAGTTGGGAGGGAAGAGAGGCAGAGGGAGAAGAAGGAAAGAGTGAATTTAACCATTATAAAAATGACAAACTTTGTGATGGCTGACTGTAAACAATTTTTGCCGCCCAATTAAACAGCCCATTAAGTATTTCTTTTCCCCTCTGAAAGAGATGTTTGGCGCCGGCCAATTGGAAAACTGTTGACTTTGCAATGGTTAAGGCTCTGAGTTAATGGAGTTGATGTCCAAACCCTGCCTTTCTCTTATATAATCCATTACAACAGCAGCATCAAACCGTCGGCATCATCCTGTTCCTTTTGGAAAAATCAGAAACATTCTGACAATCGTCTCGCATGTGAGAAAATTGTGAGCCTGCTGTTGGGTGAAACACATAATGCCTGCAGAACACATTTCATAACATTTCCTGCTTAAACATCTGCATCTGTGTGTGTGTGTCTGTGTGCATGTTTGCGTGGCTGCTAAATAAGTTCTGAGTAGACTGGTTGCACTATATTAGAATGTGGAAATTTAGGATGACAGAGGGAAGAGGGGGAAATTGATGCTTGATGCTGTGAAAAACATTTTACATTAAATATTATAATCGGATGGTGAGAATGGGGGCAGAGGGAAAATGTATAAACAAATGATGCTAAAAAAAGTGGAAATGGGGTATGTTAGAAAGGGATAACATGTCAAAGTGTGACATCGTCCTGATGGCTGCAATTCAGAAGTAGGCCAGACATTTTCTCTGCAAAAGCTCTCCAATTTGGTCTTTGGCATCTTCCGGGAGGGCTGGGAAATCCTTCTGTCTGAACCCTTGGAGGGCCACTGGCATTGAATGAATACCCAGACTCATTGAGTTGGAAGGGGACACAGAGAGCTTCCAATCCAACTCTTTGCTTGGTGGGGGACTCCAACTTAAAGCATCCCACACAGAGGGTTGGTAGCCTCAAGCAGGAGGACACATGATGAAGAGGAACCCACCACCTCTCGGGGTCATTGATTCCATGGCAAAATTGCTCTTATTGTTAGGATTTTTTTTTCTAATATTAAGTTGGAATCTGATGTCCTTTAAGTTAAATCCATAACTCTGTGTCCTGAGTGACAGAGAAAGGGCTGTGCAGACTTTGCAAGTGATTAAGAAGAAATATGTTGATCCACATGCAAGTGTGAGCAGAGGACCTTCATGCTACTCATGAAAGTAGACCCTTTTTTCAAGCTGCTGCAAGAAAGGAAAGGGGGGAAAAAAAGATACTGCTCTTGGCCTTCTGTGGGACAACATTTTAAACCTTCAAAACTGACATCATCTCCCCCCCTCCCCCCAGTTGCCTCTTCTTAAAGCTAAGCAATCACATTTCTTGCAAACTGCTCTTTGCAATCTTGCTTTTCAGCTGCCTGAAAGTCTGCCTTAATCTTTCTTATAGTGGACATTAATGCTGTCCCTGGGTGCTGACCATTCTGTTTTCTGGGTTTCATAAATTATATTTCTGTGAATGGAGCCTACTCTTGCATTTGCCCTTTTTTCTCTGCTACCTCGCACTGCTGACTGGGATTCAGTTTGCAATAAACTTCTCTTCCAAGATCTTTTTTCCACAAAAAGAAAACAAAAGAGAATCAACGCCCCCCCCCCCGCCAAGTCTTCTCCATCTTAGCCTTGTGCATTTGTTTTCACTTTCTCAAGTGAAGAACTTTACGTTTGTCTGTTTGAAATGTCCTCTTGTTCTTTGCAGCCCATTTTTCTTATCTACAAAAATCTTTTTGAAGTTTATTTATTTATTTGCTTCCTAGGGTGTTAGCTCTCCCACCCAAGTTTGTGTCATCTGCAGACCTGATAAACATCTAATCTAATTTGATGATCAGTGAATCTGGAGGACAGACATCTGCTTCCACTCGCTTCTCCAAGACCTGCTTCAAAGATCAATTTCTTCCCCTCCGTCTCAAGGACTTTCTCATTTCCTGTCCAGCAAGGTCTCCTACTGGTCCAGCAGTGAAGCCAGAAAATCACTTTCTTTTGCCGGAACTCAAAGTAGTTGGTTAGTGACTTCTCATTCTTTTGACCCCCAAAGACATTCTGGTTGAGGTAGCTGCTACTCCTCCTGTGATAGCTTGCACTGTTCCACTGCGTCTATATTAATTATTTTCATGCATCTTCCTTTTTCATCTCCCTAGATATAGCTCCCATGCAGTTTTCCTATCTATCTATCTATCTATCTATCTATCTATCTATCTATCTATCTATCTATCACTTGTTTGTTGCCCAACTCCCAATGACTCTGGGCAGCTCACAACAGCCAAAACAAGGAATAAAACCGATTAAAAAGAAGAAAAAAAGATAAAATATGGCAAGAATGACTGGAATAGAGTGAGAGGTCTCACTCTCCCTCGCCAAAGGCCTGGGTGAAGAGCCAGGTCTTCAGGGTCCTTCTAAACAACATCCAGATCTTGCGGGGAACCTCATTCCAGAGATAATTCATTGACAGTTTCCTATTTCTATTTGCTGTGCCATACTGTCTATCACAACAGACTTCTACTTGAGTTTACCTTCCGTAAAGATTCTCCATGGATTCTGCAGCCTGTCAACTTAGCTGAAGTAGAAGAGCAGAGTCCAGGAGATACTGTGGGAACTACCCTGTGGGAAGAATGTGGACAGAGACTGTAGCATTTCTGATCTGGACCAGTCAATGCCGGTGATCAAGAGTGCAATCCCCAACCCTTTTATTCTTAGGACTATGCAGCTTTTTTTAAACTGACCCATGTAGATCCAGGTGACCCCAATAAAATCACCATCCAAGAATTTTAAACTCTGCCGTGTTCACTTTTCTCTTCAGTTGCCAAAGACGCAGGGAGAAAATGTGATTGCAGGAGATGGGTGTCCAAATGATCAAGAAAAGAAGGGACCCTCTCTAGCATCCTCCTCTGTGTCTTCTCTAGGCTGAAGACGAAGGAGACACACACTTGGGAGAAAGTGCATGGTTTTACTTACTCATCCTTTCTCATGGTCTGCCTACCCATAAAACAAGACCCTGTTGGTTTCCAGATGGAATTTTCAATATTACAGATGGAATATTAAGCAGACATGGTGATGACAAAACCAAAATTCAGCGTTTTGTGTCATCAGAGGAAAGTGTTTACTTTCTGAGGCGTGCATGTATATGCCTATGTCTCCTCTATTTAAGCTTTTTACTAAAATACATTTATTCATGTATGTTCCAGCCATCCCATTATTTGAGTTAGCAATGTCAACATCTTGGCGCAGGACTAGTCTGATGTATTTAATGTCAACACATCTAGTGCTGCTCAAAATGGGGAAATATTGCCTTTCTGGTTGGGTGTAGAATGACTTTGCCAAACAGAATCAGAATCGGTCTGGGGTCTAAATTAACATGAGCAACTTGGTTATGAGTTGTCTTTCATTTTCCACTCTTTGCTTTTAAGAGAAACGCTCTGGAGGTGGAAGCATTACATCTGGTTACAGCTGTGCATTACATGGTCCACTGAGGCTTGGATGCTGATGGTTGAACTGAATGAGAAACAGCTGGGCAGAGATGCAAAAGGAAATTGCAAGAAAATGCTTGCACGGTACCTCAGCAGCCTTCAGATCCACCCTCCCACCCAAAGAAAAAGGCATTATCAGGACCACTAACATCTCAGAACTTAACCTGAACATCCCAGTTCTACTTCCTTCATGAGGGGCATAAAGACACCTCTCTAACCATGCCTTTCTTAGGTTATGAAGCCTGCCTACTGCTAAGAGCCAAACCTCTTCAAAATGTTAATATTTGGTGCAAGAAAACCAGTGTGTTTAGATACCAACCTCTGCACACAATTCCCCTTTTTCTTCAGTCTTTCTTACTACCTTGAGTGGCAGGGTTTTTTTTAATAAAAACTTTATTATATTATATATTATATTATATTATATTATATTATATTATATTATATTATATTATATAAAAAGTACAGTTAAAATACAAAACAGAGGGTACAGCAAAGAAAGAAGATAGGACTAAAAGAAAAAAGACAAAAACTAAAATAGTGAGAATAAAAGAAGATGAAACAGTGACTTCTAACTATGTCCAATACAGATACCCTGAGTGGCAGTTTTAAAGCCCAAATGAAAATGAACTCAACACCCATTCAGAGGCTGAACTAGCCCTAATAAATCCGTGGGCTTCATTTACCACAGTGATGGCCACTAACCCGGGTGGCTTTAAAAGTAGATTGGATAAACTCAGAGAGGACAGGTGTATTAAGGGCTACTGGTCTTGAAGACTCCATGAAGACTCTTCAGTCAAGGCTGCATGGTTCCAAACACAAGTTTCAGGGGAACAACAGAAGAAGAGAAGTAAATCTGCATCTCTTCTTTTTGACACACACACACACACACACACACACACACACACAGAGCACCCTCCGCTTGGCCACTGTAAGAAACAGAATGCATAGGACAGGCCTTGGACTGATGGGGACAGGTCTTACATTTTTATGTTATATTTTTTCTCCTGAAGAATTCAAAGCCTTATCCTTGATTTTTCTCTTTCCTTAATGGTACTTTTACAGCAACCCAGTGATGCAGGTTTGGGCGAGCGAGAAAAAAATTGGACCCTGTTCAAACAGGTGACAGTCTTGGCTGAGGAAGGATTTGAATCGGTCTTTCTTGTTCTAGTTCAACATTCTTAGCACTACCTCACATTGGCTTCATCGTTAGTGTTTAATGTTTTGTCTAAAAGCAGGAGGAAAAATTATCCTCTATTTTTATAAAGTTCATTATCAAAACTCAGCAATGTCATTTCATTTCATTTCATTTATTTTTATTTCTATTGACCACAGAGCACTCAATTTCAGAGCCTCCCAGGGTTTCAAGAAGGTGGCGAAGAACCCTGTGAAATCCTCACCACCGCTTCATAGGGAACTTTGCTCTTGTAGATGAATTAATTTCCAATTTCTTTTTCATGGTCCAACTTTGAAGGGCATGGATGGAAGAAGAACTTTTGTGGATCAGACCAAAGGCCTAACTCATCCAGCACCCTGCTTCCCCTAGCCAGATGCCCAGGAGCAAAATAAGGAAAATCATATGGCTTCTAATCCTGGAACTATGACTCATAGCTATTGATGACATTATCCATCCATCAAATGGAAAGCGTTTTAGTCACCCGAACTAAAATGGCGAAGGAATCCAATTTCATTTTTAAAACAGAGAAAGCTCTTTGCATGGCCTGAAAAGCTAAGCCCAAGAGTGAATATCATTTATTTTAGTAAAGAAGCATGGGAAGGAAAGGAGTTCAAATATATACATCTGAAAAGAGATTATATATGTACATTTGATCTCCACCAAGTAATACCCAAGAAAGAATTCAGCTTAATATAAACTGAACGCATCTTAAATTAGAATGAATGGGGAAAGGAAAGATTTAGGCTTCTACAGTACATTGGCACAGATGACCAGGCTCAAATTATCTTACTTTAGAGACAATATGTGAAGACCGAGCTCTCTGGTGTAATGGTATGTGGGGATGATCTTGGGAGACAGGAGGAAGAGCCACAGGCTAGACAATGGTCAGACAAGTGGCAGCTGAGCCTGCAAAAGAAATGTGGGTGTGGGAAACATCTCAGAAGGGACCCTCCCTAGTTTCTAGGACTGTGAAAGTGAGTGGGGAGAGATGTACTTTCAGATTTGCAAGACTCTGTTAATGTAACCTAACAATAAAGTTAGAGATCATACTTCTGAGTGTGCTTCTTGTCTGGGCTACCTCGCAAGGCTGACACTGGAGAAGGCTGCAATGCTGGGAAAGGTAGAAGGAAAGAGAAGAAGAGGGTGATCAGCAGCAAGGTGGAGGGAGTCAGATATAGTGGCAATGAGGGTACTGTTGGAAGAGCTGAAAGACGAGGGTAGAGACAGATTGTCATGGAGAAAATCTATCTATGTAGTCGCTAAGAGTCAACAACGACTTGATGACACGTAATCATCATCATCATTCCAAGTAATTGCATCGGTGCCCAGCAGCGAAACAAAACCTATTTTGATGCTGAGCAAATGCTCTCTCAACTGCTGTGGTGCCTCTTTTCACATACTCGCCCCTGAAGGGAGTTACTCCACCAAGAAAATTAGTCCTGGTGTCAGACGGGCTTTGCATTGCCAATATTTCATCATTAAGTCACTTGTTTTGTTTTTTTTCCAAGTCAAAGGAGGCACACACATGCTTGACAATTACACATGAACCTATACAAAAAGATGCTACCTTATCTCCCTGCAGTGCAAGACTACCCATTTACATAAGTAGAACCAGAGAGTTGAAAGGCCAGAGAGTCTGCCCCTCAATCCATTGGAAGAATCCAATTACATCAGTGTTTCTCAATCTCAGCAACTTTCAGAGGTGTGGACTTCAACTCCCAGAATTCCCCAGCCAGCCATGCTGGCTGGGGAATTCTGGGAGTTGAAGTCCACACCTCTGAAAGTTGCTGAGATTGAGAAACACTGAATTACATCATTCCAAACAAATAGCTGTCCAAGCTTTGCTTGAACTCATCCAATGAAGAGGGGTCCACACGTCTCTTGAGAACTGGTTCCACAGTCAAACTGGTCTTAACATTTAACTGGAGTTTACCTTCCTGTAATTGAAATCTTTCCTTGCCTTGTACAATGGGATGATAGAAAACAGAGCAGCACACCCTTAGAAAATGATTGGAAAGAAAGCTTTGGATCTTTTGTAAGGTCTTGGCCTTCTTTTGTGAGACACTGTCCTGGGACCCATCAACTCTGCTGGGACCTCAGGACCCATTGCTTCCCAGCCCCTCTCTGATGGAGGTGTGTGAGCTGTTCTTCCATCACATCACAGCAAGACATATGAGAGAAATTTAATGGCCAAGTGAGGCGGTTGAATTGAAAGAGGACAACAGTGCAGGGCTGTAGAAATAACACTTTGCTAAATGCCACTAACTCTGAAGCTACTTCCATACTATAAGATTGTGGCTTATTGGGCCATTTTTCCCCTTTCTTACTCATTGAATCAATAGAACTGCATTCTGGTTTTAAAATACCAGCGTATTTAGGGCTTATCTTGCAAAGATAGATACACAGGACAATATGGAGATGGTTGGTTGGTTGGTAGACAGGAGCAATGTCTGATTTTTTACTAGCAAAGGAAGGAAGGAAGGAAGGAAGGAAGGAAGGAAGGAAGGAAGGAAGGAAGTTACTGTAGTTCTGCTGTAAAATAGGTGGGCATTTTGTGATCCTCCTGGTCCTTGAGCACCTATGAGCAGTAGATCCTCAGGTGAGCAACGCATGTGATGCAGCCCATAGCATAATTCTTCAGGGTCTCTCCACATTACTAAGATGGAGTCCACATGGGCAGCAAGTCATAAGAACAACGTGCAACCCAAACTTCTAAAAGAAACACCCCGCAAGCTGATTGTAGTCAGACTGAACAACTAAGGCTTTTGGGGAAAATAAAAGCGGCTGTTATTGTGCTCTTCAGAGTGCCACTAAAAATAATTTAAGAGAAAGCCAGTAGCAACAAGGGACCTCGACAAGTCATCTTACTATACTAAGCACTGACTTCAGCCCTAGAACAGATGCACTGACCAAGGATTTCAGTGAATGCCTTTTCCCTTTGGGTAGCTGCGGTTGCTGCCAAATCTGTTGGCTGTTACAATTACTCAGCAGCTTCATCAACATGGAGGCTTCTCTATGAATCACCCCTTAGAAATCAGGATGTAGAACAAAGCCCTCTTTATGGCTGCAAATAATTGGTGTAGGAAGAAAATCACATGGGATTGTCTCTATTTTAAATAGACACCCACTGTAAGGAAAAAAAAATGGTGTTGGATATATGCGTTATCTAGATGCAACTGAAACCTATTTGGCTACCACAGTTCTACTTGGACTTCCCAACAATTGTCCTACTTCAATCTTTTGTTCCTTTATTCTCCTTTGCAAGTCAGTTTTTTTTTCAAGCAGAGTTGAGTTCCTGCCAAGAGGAGAGTCACTAAACCCAGTTCCTGCTGGGCTACAGAAATGACACACCGCAGCTTCTGATCATTTTGCATGATCAGCAATGGCTGTATTACACACCCTCCATATCAAGTAAATCAGCTAGCTATGTTCCACATGCAAATTGACCAATTACATAATTTACCTGCCTTCCAAGTGTATCTCTTTCGCTAGAGGCAGTATCTGGTTCTCTCAACCTCAGATTGTGAGCATGTACTGAATTTCTAAACAGGATTGGAATTACCTGCAAGTTCGACCTGTGGAGATACAAATGCATGCTTTTGTATATGGCCACATGTGATGGAATGGAATTATGAAGGCCAGGCTCAGGGAGATAAGCGTGTTCTTAGTTCAGGGCAGGAGCGTGGGAAGTTCAAGAGGATGAGGCTGGCACCTCCCTAAGGAATTCACGGTGTTGTGGCTGGCTGGCTTGGGAGCTAGGTTTCAGTCTGGGGAGATTTTCTGTCTAGAGGTTGTAGCTAATAAACACAGCAGAACTGAATTTGCATTGTCTCTTGGAGTTCTTTGGGCTAAACCTGACACATGTGCCCTTAATTTTGCAATTTGAATGCGGCATTGCAAGATATTTGGACAATATCTGTGGGAAAGCAGCATGCTGGTTGTGGGGAGATAACCATTCCTGGCAGGACTAGTCTTTGCTGCCTTGGCAGAACACATTCCTGGTTTCTGATTTTTCTGCCTGCACAATAAAACTGGCTCCTCTGTCTCCAAGAATTTCCAGAGAAAATTCTAGAACAGAATGTTACTTATCAGCAGCTCCAGCTGAGATTCCAAAAATATCACCAGCTTGTTCCTGAAATCTATTCATGGTGTGAATAAGGCTTGGTGATTGGCTGTCATCAAGCAGCAGTGTTTGCTCATAAAAATCCAAAAGCAAGAAACAGCCTCAGACGGTTGACTGTTAGGAAAAGCACTAGGAAAATGGCCCAGTTTTGCAGATTTTCAAATATCATTCAACCTTTGCCACAAGTTAATAACTCTCAATTACCTGGGCCTATTTCAGACAAATGAAGTGCACTTGTCTGAAACCAGGCTGTGATGTCTCAGCGTTGCTACAGTGAGGGCTACAGATGACGAGGGAAGTGGAACATCAAGTGACCAAGCCAGCTGCCAAGGGAAAAACTGGACTAGAGTGGGGGGAAAGTGATCTACATTGAGTGAGGTTTCACACTGCTGGTTGGTGAAGGAACTCTATATTTCTCCTCAGAGAAAAACATCAGCTGTAGGGGGAGGGAAGTAAATCATGGTGAACTACTACTATGGATTACGCAATGGATTATGCTCCGACTATTCTCCACTAAACGCTATCGCTCATTTGCTACCCAAGATCTGCGTCTTACAAAGTGCTGAGAAACATTCTTTGGTCCATGTGACGTACTTTTGGAATCCATCAACTAAGAGTGAAGCAAGTCCCCAGGCTATTCTCAGAGATGCTTGCTTCCCATGGTAGCCCTTGAGAATATGGCTGGATTCGTACTGCTCACAGCAGTGCTTGGCAACCATTGACTTTGTTATCAGTTTTCTCAAGGAGGGGTTCTATCTCAGTTAAGGAAGTTCAGGAGTTCTTAGAACACAGATTAATGAAACTTGTAGAAGATGTGATTCCATTCTAAATCCCTATAGCAACCAATCTCAGACTGGATTAGGCATAAAAGAGATGTACTAGCTGAGTTCTGGCAGTGCATTTTCAGTAGATCGGTAAGGATTTATGACAACCTTATCCACAGCAACCACACAAGATCCTCTCTCAATCTTCATTTGCCCCTTCCCAAATTAGATTGCTAAAATCTCAGGGGTACATCTATTTATTTATTTTTAATTATGTGTAATCCAATCCTATTGTGTCTTCCTAGGCAGTTTTTTACAATTCCTACACATAGAATACTGTATATGAAATATTGGTACACTGTGGAATGCTGTACGTGTTGCTAAGTCACCGAGAACTAAAAAAAAAAGTTCTGGGAAAAAAAATGTGGAAACGTTTTATTGTATATAGGAATATTGGCAAACTGCCTAGCACCAAAAATAAAAAAAAATTGAGCTAAAACAAAATGTTTAAGCTTTCACATAGCTGTAAACTACCTTCAGAGTCTTCCATTGTATAGTATTATATCTCCTGAACACCTGATTCATATTCTTGGGGGGGGGGCAGTTGGCAGTTGGTTCCACCTGTTATACAGAAATGAATGAGTTCAACTACAATGGAATGAATGCTAGCCACAAGTGAAATCTGGTAAATAGATAGATGATAGATTAGATAGATAGATAGATAGATAGATAGATAGATAGATAGATAGATAGATAGAGGAAGAGTTGGGAACTGCATTTTTTAAAAGCATACAAGGTGGAGGAATCTCTTCCAGCTCCCTTTATTCTAGGATGCATACTCAGTTCTTTGCAAAATAGTTACAGGTAGTCCTCGTTTAGTGACTGCCTCATTTAGCAAACGTTTGCAGTTATGATGGTGATGAAAAAGTAACTTTACGACCAGTGTCTGCATTTATGACCTTTGCAGGTCTGTGAAGCAAAGGAAAGCTGAAGTAAAATCATAAGCAGAGTCATAATTTCACTTAGTGACCTTTTCGCTTAATGACTGAGTTGCTGGTCCCAATTGTTGCTAAACGAGGAATACCTGTAGTTCCTTTCTTGTTCACTTCCTGAACTGATCATGCTAGAGGGCAGAGTTTCTCAACCTGAGCAACTTTAAGATATATGGACTTCAGCTCCCACAATTCCCTAGCGTGACGGCTGGGGAATTCTGGGAGTTGATGTCCACATGTCTTAAAGTTGCTCAGGTTGAGAAACTCTGCTATAGAGTGACATCTTTTCACTCCTGGGTAGTCTAAGAATTGCTGCAGAAGGAAAGGAATTCTAACCCTGTTTCTCAACCTCAGCAACTTTACATTGTGTGGACTTCAACTCCCAGAATTCCCTAGCCAGCTTCCAGAAGTTGAAGGCCACACCTCTTAAAGTTGCTGAGGTTGAGAAAAACTGCTATATATAATCCTTCCCCCGCTGCTTCAAGATGCTCCTTGTTCACCTGTCCATTTTTAAAAAGTCAGAGATAACTTTTGTCCCATGAATAGTCCTTTGAATGGAAATTAAAAGTCCTTGGGGGAAAATTGCTTTAATTGCTCGGCCAACGAGTATGAAAAATGAAGCAAAATGGGCATGAAAGCGAAGCAAATTTTTAGAGATCTGGAGACCCCCCTCCCAATTTTATTTTATTGTCCTCCTGGCCTCCCGACCTTTGGTTTTTCATCTGTTTGAAGGACCTGAAGGTCCTAATTAAAAGAAAAAAGGAAAGTAGGTCTTCCTGAACTGCTTAATCAGTGCCCTGCCCCAGTTTCCATGGGGATGTATCAATCAGTCTGCATATAACATTAATTTAAAAATGGATACTTTACCTTTCAGTAAAAAATCTTCCAGACAGCTAACAAGACATTTATTCAAGAAAGCGATGTGGACAACATAGTATGTGTACTCAGATACAAAAAGGTTCCTTTGATAAAAGTGGGGTGGTGCAGGAAGATATATTCATCTCCTTCACTCTGTACTCACTTCCAGCTGAAGCCTATAAAAATGCATTAGCATCTCCGTCTAAGTGCACTATTGTCAGTGGGTGGACAAGTTAAAAAAAAGAATTAATCTCTATCCTATTGAGCCCCCACAACTAAGACGTGCCAGATAGCAGCAAGATAGACCACTGCTATTAATGTATTCTCAGGGCACACGAATGGCATCCATTTTTTCGAAACCTGCTCAGCAGGCTCTTTGCCAGGAATTTTTAAAATATCAGTTAATTGATAACATGCAAGGTTGCCACTGATACTTTGGCTCAGGCAGAAACCGTGAGTGAAAAGCTTTCTGGGCGATTATGGTAAAATGGTGGCAATCCCTGAAACTGTTTGCAAGTTCACAATGATGTCATCTTGACACAAGGGCTGATAAATACCTAAGCACCGATATAACCCCTTGGGTATCATTCATGCTCAGGTGACTCAGAAATCTCTCTCTCAGCTAATGGGATGGTTATGATTAATCACTAAACCTTTATGTGGTCACTTTGAAGGATTCCAAGTACCTCCAAGACTTAATCTCCAGTCACGCTTGCAACGGTTCTGCGATGCAGGTCTGTATTATTACCTCCACATTCAAGATGGGCAGTAGGAAACAGCAGATAAGATGCAACTTACATGTCACACAACAGCTTCTCATCTTTTATATTTGCTTTCTTATTTTGAAACATTTAAAAGTATATTTGATGTGGACCAGCGGGAGGGAAGGAAGAGAGAAGGAAAAGAAAACAATTCTAAACCATTTTGCTGAGAGCATATTTTGTTTCTGGAACAATTTTTACGCTATGAACCAATAAACCTTTGGAAGCACATGGCAACTGGGAAAATCAAATAGCTCTTATTTGCCTATTTACAAGTCACATTTTCCATAATTCTCTTTCAAGGCCACGTTTATCTGTCCTAAGCATTCATCTAATACAAAGGACCAGTGTCAGTGCTTCAGGATTTCACTCAATATTCTTGACCAATTTATAGCTAGTGGTGAAAAAAAAAAATGCATTGACCCAAATATTTGCTGTTAACAAGCTACTATTAACCACTCCTGAGTTGTGTCAGGAGTAGAAACTGCTGGGTATCATTATTACAGAGCCTCTAATCAAGATGCTTATAACGTCTCCAAAAAAGAAGGTGCTGAAATCACACTGGAACATTTCTAACTTAACAACAACGATGTAACAACAACACATTTTTTTTCTTCCAAAGGAGAGAAAAGTTCTCACCAGCACATATATTGATCATTGTTGCAAGGGGGCCAAAGGGATTCGGGGACCATCATCTCCTTCCTTATACAGCCAATTCTTGAGTTGTGCAACCTCTTGGCTTCCTGCATTTCAACTAAATCCCGCATGGGGGAGACGTAGTGACAACTACTACGGGGCTTTTGCAGACGAGTAAGTAAGGGCAGCTAGGGAAGTTCAGAGAAATAGAGAAGGATGTAGCAATAATTAAACAAGCAACCTTGGCTACTTTCCAATGATAAGATAAGCCTAAGAAGGTTGCCCAAAGAAATGCTGAAACAATGAGCAAAAATAGAAGGCTCTTTCATGGAAAATAAATCCTTTGGGAATTGGGGTGACAAACTGCTACACTGTATCTATTCCATAATCCCTCCTGCTCTCCAAAGCAGATTCGTCCAAGGAAGTAAACATGAACATCCTTGATTTTATGTAAGAGCTAGGCGGATGCAATGACCCTCCAAACATTTAGAGTGCAAACATTCTTCTAAAGGCATTGTTTACAGGTTTTTGACAAACATAAATGTAGAAGAATCTTGGGATTAGGATTCTTAGTCTTGGAAAGATTCACCCTTCCTTTAGATGAGAAGAAGCCTCAAGAGGTTCAATGCCGACAAGGCCAATGGTTCATCTACTTTTGGATCCTGCATCTCACAGAGGCCAAGAGATGCATTAGGGAAGCTCATAAGCCAGATATGAGGGCAAAAGCCCTTTGCTTCTATTTTCCCTTAGCATCATGCTGATGTTGATTCAAACAACTGTCAAGACTAGCCCAGTCATCCCCAAAGTATCTAGTCATTTTTGAAGCACCTCAACTGATGACCATCACTGCATCGGTAGGAGCAACTTTTCTAATACCTTTTGTCCAAAGAAGCACTTAATTTTTTTGCCCCCAAATAATCCTGTATTTAGCCAAGACAATGTAATTTTTTTAATATGGTGGTGGAGGGAAAAAAAAAGTAATTGCCTAAGTTGTATTCTCAAAGCTGGCTTGGGTTAAGTTGATGTCAAATCTAGGAAGACAGTAATCAAGTCTTTATAGAGTCAGCTATACCATTTAACCCATTCTAATTTAATCATGTAAAAACAGCTTCCTTATTCTCCAAAATTCTGTCCTCTAGATGGAATTGACAATGTCACCTGGGTAAAAGTTACCCAGTATTTCTGAGGTTCCTAGTTTAGAGTCTGACACAGATTTAATGGTAACAGCAGGCATTATTTTTTGCAAAAAGGGTGGGGAGAAATCATCAGAATATCCATCAGAAATGTGTTAGCAGGGGCTGCTGGGAATTGTAGTTCAGCAACATCAGGAGGTTTATAAGCTCCCTCCTCCTTGCATTAGAATATAGCATGATTAAGGTAAAACATAAAACAGAGGCTGCTTTTTAATGGCATTTTAAATACCAAGCAATCACATTACTTCTGTTATCATTTTAATGTTATTATCTGAAGGGCATCAAGCTGTGAACAAAAGGATAGGCTGGCAAGGAATGATACAAACATGTTTTTGCAGTGAAATCAACTGTCAATTTGAATCTTCCAGATGGAATAACATATTGGGCTTCAGGAGATTTGAAAAAAGGACCATAAGTATCTTGGAATCAAAACAGTGAGGTTAATATTTGAAACAACTACCAACATCATCCACTGCAGATAAAATATTAGACTAAACATTATCTAAAAGTCTCACTGTTACTTAAATGTTGGCTTGGTATGGCCCATCTACTTTAGGATTGTCCATGTGAGATGTTTGAGGAATATAGTCATCTAGAGTCATCGTAACTTTTGATACAGACTGACAGAATATGATTTTAATCAAAGGTGTTAAAACGTTGACCAGAATTCCAAACAGAAGTTAGTTGCCCACCAGCTTTCACACATCACAAGTGTTCTGACATAGTTCTCAGCTCTCAAAATATCCCCAATGTGAGAAAATATGTTTAAGAGCAAGTTTTTTTAATATGCATTTAGTTTTAAAAGTTTATTATCTGACTTATGTGAAAATGGGACAGGATAGATTTATGGGAAAACTGGTGCCAAAATGATCCTAAATAAAAATAAATGTATTTGCATTCTATGACCATTGACATGGATTGACAAAAACTATACAGGATTTCAGACAAGGTTCTTTCTCAGCTCAGTCTGGAAATAACAAGGATTTGGGGCGCTTTGCATGTAAAACACAATTGCACATCCGCTGAGCTACATCCATTCCCAGTGACCTTTCTTGTGCAAAAGCTTCAACGTCTTGCAGAAAATACAGTGTTTTCTCTTCACCCATGAATATTGATCTTGGGAATGTGGCTGAAACAATTAAAGACTGACAATTTGAAATGAGAATAATCATTCCACAATTACTTTACTGTGTCAGTGTTATTGTTCTAATTAGTTTTTATTTTCCAAACAGACTCCCTATCCTCTTATCCTCACCCCAAGCATTTTGTGTAATTGTATGATGTCTCATTACAACGTTTGCACCTCACTTGATCAACTGCGTCCAAAAATCTATCTATCCTTAAGCAACAGCAATTAATGTAAACGCATGACAACACTACCACAACACAAAGGAATCATCAGATCAGATCAAAACAAAAAGAGAACCGTGTAAATTTAAGACAGAATTCAGGAATTTTGCGTCATATGCATATTTGATAGTGCATCAATTTCCTGTTGTGATATCTAGAGGATCAGTTTTGGGAGATACACATTCCTTGCGTTCCACGAATTCGTAAAAAGCTAAGCTCTGTTTGCATCATATTCTCCATTCTGTCATTCGGGCACGTTTATTTATTTATTTAAAGCACATTGGGGATTAATTACGGAACTGGATTGCCTTCATAAAATCAACTATAAAGTACCAGACTATTAGATAAGATGCTGAATCTCACTTTGAAATATTTTGAAGAACATTAAAAAAAAATAAAGTAAATAAACTATATTAGTCATTAGGTTTTAATTTGGATGAAGGGGATGAAGCAAAAAAAGCGAGATTAGAGCAAGATGGCGCGCATCTAATAGGTGGAAGCTGTTATGTTGCGAAAGCAATGCAAGATCATTGCTAACAAAATATGACATCTGTTGTCTTTTGAAAAAAGCTTCAGTTTGCTCTAATCTCATATGTTTTCTCCCTTCTTCTGATTTGTTTATAAGTCAGTGGCTCATTTGATTTAATTATTTATTATGCCGAGATTCACAGGCATAATTACAGCACCAGCACCACTACCAATAATACTAATGATTATTAATAATAACCTCCTGTGAATCTAGTAATTATTCAAAGTGAAATCAAGACTGTGGACCTTATTATTATATAACAATTATAAGAATATGAACAGGAAGAAAATTACCTACTGTCATCTATCTATCTATCTATCTATCTATCTATCTATCTATCTATCTATCTATCTATCAGCTCCATATCATGACATACGTAATCAGTTTGGAAGCTTTTAATTTTCATTCATTTTTTAAAAAGCCTTTTTTCTTATGATTTTCATCAATGGCTGCCAAAGGAAATGGAAGTGATTAACCCACAATCTATATGTAACCATTTGAAAAGATACAGCTACCCAGATCAATGATAGAACTGTCTTCCAAAATACGAACACACGATAAGAAAGCAGAATGAAATAACAGCTGATAACAAGGGACATGCTTTCTTTCAGGCAAACTGGATTGAGAGTGTGTATGTGTGGGGATTATCAAAGTCTTTTTGCAATTCCTGCTTGGCAGTTTACTATTTTTATATGCACTTGAACATTTCATCTTTGCAATAACCTACAGAAACTAGGTTTGGCTCCAAAGGAATTTCTAGGAGATTTTTCCCCTCAAGAAATATGCTTTGCAGACAACGATATCCTAACTTCTCTAGTCCTGCTAATATTGTAAGAGAAAAATGCACCCTCTCCACAAAGATATTGTGTCAACTGCTGTGTAATTAGGATAGGGCATAGATGAGAAGAAATCCGATCCAACTCCAGATATGGCAAGGAAACTCAAAGACTCATTTTAATGAAGAACTCAGGGCATTTTTCTGGCGGTATCTCAAAAGCCTCATGATGTTCTTTGATGCAACATCCAACTTCAATAATTCTATTTTGAACCACTGAAGTAGAAAACTCCATTCCATTTGCCACTGATCGATTGATTCTGAGATGTTTGTAGTGGTAGTGGAATTGGAGCCATTCGTTCACAATAGTAAATATTGTCCAAATTGCCAAGTCAGTATCAAGGACGCCATTCCCCAAAGACAGTAACAGTGTGGTTATAAATGCAGAAGATGATCAATCTGATCCAGAACCAACCATGGGATAGGTACATACTGGTGTTTTTCTAGTTGTTTCAACCAAAACAATACATTCAGCCCTATAAATAAGCATGTCTGTGGACCCGTGGCCTTCACCAGAGTAAAAGGGAAGCCTTTGTAAAAAATTATGAGATACAGACAGAAACTATCTATCTGATTTTAGTGAGTTTGCTTAAGATAATGTGGTCATCTTAAGATGAACTGGACATTAAACAAAGATATTATCTCCCTGTCCAGTTCTCTGCAATAAATAGAAGTGGATGGGACAGGAAGACTTTGCCCCTGAATCCAAAAAGTAACTTTACACCCATAACGCATCCTCTGAGTAACGCATTCCAACAACAATTCTCCATCTTGAAAACGCCTTTGAACTGCATACCTGAAACATCTGGCTATATATTGTTATATATACATTGTTCCTTCTTACTCTCCCCTGCTGTTTTGTAACAACTTGGTAGATGAAGAGCTCTGGATAACTTGAAAGCTTGCACTCTCTTTTGTGCTATTTTGGCTGAGCCAGATTAATAAAGGAGGAAGCACCATATGCATACCCTTGATACATGCAGATATTGTCCCCCATCCTCTCCAAAGAGGAAAAGATCATATCTCTTTGGATCAAGGTGACTGTGCCCAGACTGATTGGAAGCAACCGTAGAAAAGGTGAAGGCCAGTTCTGAAATGAAGTTGACCTTTTCTACTCATATGACTGGGTTATGCAACTAATGAAATGGGGAGAGATGTAATTATCATCTCTAGGGTACCTCCAGTGACAGAAGCAGTACCTGATTCTACAACCCCCAATGATAGCATTGTACAGTGCTGGTAACTAGCTGGAGGTCTGGGGATCCCTGGGCCAAGGCACCATCAGTGACCAACCTCTTTTAATCAAGGACACATAATTGAGAATTCATCTTCTTTGTGACAACACTTGAGGGTTGCCCTTTTCTACAACTGGTACTGCATGAGACAGAACCCCCTGGACTTCCTTGTCCTGCTTATTTTGCCCAGACCGTGGCAGTAGCTACTTCTGAAAAAAGAACTAAACCACATACACCTTTAGAATTAGCACAGGAAGCCCAAGAAAGCAAATATTAAAACACAGCAACCCTATTTGATTAATGCTTGCTTATGTAGCCAGCATAACATCTAACTGGAATATTATGAACCTAGCAAGAAATGATGAAGAGAAGACCTGATTTTGGTTCTTAATTTTGCCAAAAACTGGGCTGCAAATCAAATTTCAAAGCGCTGAAAGAAACAGCATGGAATTCAAACCTATAGCATTTCAAGGAGATCCAAATGTGTCTGCCATCAGTGCAAACTTAGCCATTATCACTGAGCAACAAAATTCTTTTTAAAATAACTCAGTTGGGAAACCGGTATAAAAGGGTCCTAATATAACACCACTATTTCCCATCTATATCTAGTTATCTTTTAAATTTTATTCACACTCGTACACGTCGCAAAAGATCAAATTCTGTAGTCTATCTTTTAAAATAAACTTAACGGTCTGGGGCATAATCCTATGGCTTCTGTTCTTTTCTCCTTTTTCATCCCTTTGTATGAATTCTCATGAATGGTAATTCAAATGGATAGTGCCCTTACATACAAAGAAAAACCCAAAACTTTAAACAGCTCACCCAGAGGGACCATAAGGAAGATATATCTGGTTTGAATGGTTTGGACATCATTATGGGCATCTGTGATGGACTACTGAGAAGGATGACATGCTTGTAAGATAAATGGTTCTTCATGAGCAATCAGGCGGTACACATTTTCAATCATCATTGTGGCTGATTTCAAAGGCTTCCTGGATAGAATTAGCTCCCATCATATGCTTCTAGCATGTTTACGGGTGGGGAAAAACAAAATAAGTCCATCAGTGCCTACAAACAGTATAACATCTTCTGTTCTTATTTAAAGTCAAGGGCCACGCAGACAAAGTTCCTCCTCTAGTCATTCCTCGCTGATACAAACGTTCTGCATTAGATTGCATGTGCGTTCCCAAACATGTCTCAATCTTTGCAGCTCTTAAATACGCCAGTAAATTCCATTTCTCTGTTGTGATGAGATCACATAACATGATCACCCAAAAAGACAATATTCAAGAATTGCCACAGATACAGCTTGTGCTTCTTAATTGGAGGCAGGGGGGCAGAGTGAAATACAAGCTATTTATCAGAGCAAAATATAACTTTGCCTTATTTTCACCAGTGGCATAGAATGAGTGTACTGAAAGTCAATAATAATAATAACAACAACATTACTTTGAAATAACGATGGTTTCTGGAGAACTCCTTTCAAACACCACAGGAGGTTGGAAAACTAGGTTTGGAAAGAACTTGACGCAGTTGTCATCTTGCAGTGGGTAAATTAAGAAAGCATTTCCATAAACTTAAGTGGCAGTCCACAAACCACTATGGAAAGACCAGGGTCCAGAGATGTTTATTATCCATTATCTTTTTTCAGACTAACTTGAGAGTCAGAAGGAAGATTGTGTAAGCCAAAACGCAAAAGAATGCAGAAATCAAACATTTATGTTTTGAGTTATCTTCTACAGAACTACTTGAGAGTGTCAATCTTCCATTGATGGATGAAAGACAAGTACCCTAATGACACCCCCCATCTCTCTCAAAACTACATCCAATATTATAGAGAATCTGGACCCCAAAAATATCAATTCTACAAACACAGTCATCCTCAAAGAAACTCAGTGACTTAAATGCAAGATTATCTAAATCTGAAAAACACAAGGATCAATCAATGATACAACTGTATTCTCCACAATGCATTTGAAAGAAAGGATCACTGTTATTAAATATGAATCCCCCCCCATCCCCCCCACCCCCCACTCCCTTTAACAACTTGGTAATCCGCAGCTGCTAAAACAGATGGCTATTTCATAAATAGCTCTTCTCTGCGACTCTTTGAACTACAAGAAATCCAATGCCTCACGGAGCCATTGACCACGGGTGGGGTAGGGCATGGCGGAGAATCAGATGTTGCAACTCTGAATGAATTTACAATGTGATCAAGACTAGATCATGTGAAGAGCAGTGAAATCCAAAACTGTCATTTTGAGGACCATGCACAAAGTTTAATTGTTACTCCTTTAGCATACTTTTTCCCTAAGCAGACGTGCCAAAGAAACAATATTGTAGTAGTAGTAGTAGTAGTAATAATAATAATCTTCTTTTTCTCAGGACAAGGTTATGGTTTTCTTTCTCTCTCTCTTTCTACGTTTCAGTTTTAAAACTAAGGTTTTTCTCTTGTTCTGAAAAGACTCAGAGAGAGCACTTTTCTTGACAAGAGCTGGCCTCAGAAGATGATACATCAAACTTTAAGATCAACAAGAAAGGGAGAAAATTAACCAAGGATTGTTTGTCTTCCTCAAATTCCAGCACGCAGCATTTCTCAATAAATCTTGCCAGCATTTTCATCCCCCCATAGAAGAATCATCTTCCTAATAATTAACGCTCTACATTCTACAGAGTCAAGAACGGGGTCAAATTGCCTGATCTAATTTCTCTCCTACACTGTCACAAAACCAGGTCATTTTTGCATTTGCAGGCAGTTAATCTCCATGACTAATTTACTGTTTGGTGATTTTATTTTATTTTTTTGTGAATCTGAACTGATTATGGCATCACCCTAATGAAAACTGGGATGCAGAAGGAGCAATATCTGTAGAGGAATTTTGAGTTGATTTTAAGAGCATGCATTTTTCAAAATTCTTCTTTTCTTCCTCGTCATCTTGTTCTTCCATGTGCCGCTCCCCATCATTTAAGTAGAATAAAATTGTACTTCTTCGTCTCTGCTCTCCCCCATCTATCTACAGCTATCTTCAGAAGCAGCATTCCTGGTAGAGATATGTTACTGATCAAACATAATGGCTTTAGGGAGAGAGGAGGCAGCAAAAGCTGGGGGGGGGGGGGGAAGAGAAGGGGGAATTGCACGCGCGCACACACACACTTGAACACACATCCACACACACTGGAGACCACAAAAGAATTTGCAAGTGACAAGAGAGGGGAATAAATCCTTGCTCGGCTACCCCAACACGTCCAACAGCGATTCAGCTGCCTTGAAAAGAGCGAGAGGGAGTGGAAAGCAAAATCCAGTGCTTTTGTTTACAGAGCCACCAAGCAAACCCTCTTAGACCATTCAAAAGAAGAAGAAAAGAAAGAAGACCCAAAGAAGACGCCACCGAGAACCTTGGCCAGGCAGTGGGAAGCTCCAGCTGAAGATCAGATGCCCTGGGTAAGTGGCATTGGTACTTACATTCTGTCGGAAACTAGCAAACGGCTATCGACCATCATCTCTGGCAGAAAATCCAGCTTGAATGAAGAAGTCATGTCCTTTCCTTCCTTCCTTCCTTCCTTTCTTTTTTTTCCGTTTTGTTCAAATGCCCCCCCTTGCTTTCCTGCACCCCCTCTTCTGCACACCGCTCTGGCTGGCAAATCAGGAGGTTGCTCCTGCTCGTCGGCGGCTGCTTCGACAACTATCCTGGCCAAGAGACAGGTGCGGGAGGCCTCCCAAGGCAACAGTGAGAGCCACCACTTGTCACATTCTCTCCCCCTCTTCGTGTCCGCCAACCCGCTCTGGACTCTACTGCTGAGCAACTGTCTATACAGCGCCAGGTGCTGAGATCTGGAGGCGGAGTTCCTTTCCCACTGCAGCTAGATTTTAACCCCTGCCACCCCAAAGGGCCCCTACGGGGAGCGATGCACGTTGGGCAGCCTGGGTTCTATTGAGGATAACAATAACAATAATCGAGGGAGGAGGAGGAGGAGAAGAGGAAGCAGAAGTAGAAGAAGAAGAGGAGGAGGAGGAGAGGAAGCAGAAGCAGAAGAAGAAGAGGAGGAGGAGGAGGAGAGGAAGCAGAAGCGGAGTAAGAGGAGGAGGAGGAGAAAAAATAAGCAGCAAGTCCTCCCAAATTTGAGGGATGCTAAGGAAAAAAATAGAGGTCTCTATGTTGGATTTTCAAGGAAGAACTCTGCAGCATTTAACTCTCCGGAAGGGTTGCAAAGCAGCCGATGGCTCACTGGGGTAGGGCTATGTAAGGGGATCCCTCCGAGGACAAGAATTTTAAAGGGTTGGAAAAACAAAACCTTCCTCAAGAGAACCGGAGGGCTTTTTCCTCAGCCCCCACCCCACCCCCGGTTTCATTTCGTGGCATGACGTGTCAGGCTTTGCAGAACGGAGTTTCATGCGAATCAGTCCACAAATCAAAGAGTCCTTATCAAGTGAAGGGGAAGAGGCGATGGGCTGATTGATATGAAAAAGCTGACCCGCCTTTTGGGGTTTGGGGGATGAACTTGGCCACACTGCATGCCTCCCTTTTGGACCCTCAATTATATATGGATAATAAACTCAGAAACTGTATTATTCAAGCAGCAGCTGGCTAGAAAATCGAGCAAACTTATTAAGAATAATTTTTCCCTGATAGCTGAGAACGGGATGGTGAGAGAAATGTTCTTACCAGAAGAAACTTGCAGTCAGGACTAGGTGGAGAAGAAAAAAACAAAAACTGTGATTAAAGATCCTCTCAGACCCACCTATTTATGGTCCTGTTTCCAAGGGACTTAAACACCAATTCCGATATCTCATATGCCAAGGAATTTGAAGGACAAGGCATTCTTATGCGAGTCATTACAATAAATGAGGCACTTTAACAACAAGGCAGGTCATGATTCCAAGCTGACGTCTCCTTCCTTCACATCAATTCAGCAAACCAGCTTTTAGAAAATAAAAATATTTTCTCCCCCTATACAAAGGTTCAGAATCTCCTGTGCAATTTGTCAGAGGCTTGGAGGTTAGCCGAAAACTTTTAGAAGAGGAAACGGTTACTCTTTTTACTTGGTTTAAAACATAATCACGCTCACCTTAAAAAGATTTCTACTTATTTAACTCTATCAAGAAACAGAACAATTTAAACAAAAGGGTAATTCAACACCAGCATTGCATTTCTTCATCTGAGCAAATTATCTAGGTATCATTATATGGCTATATAGTTGCTGGGAATCTTATGTAATTTCAAAATGTATGCTAAATGTAACACTATTTTTTTTTTTTTACTAGCAGTAAAAACCTTGCCGAATATTCTGATTATTTCATTCTAGTCCTGTAGCCTTCTGTTTTAACATGAAATTCCTATATTTGATATGGTGTCCCTGGGATGCTTAATCCAAAATTATGCATTTGCAATAGCCAATCAGATCAAAGCAGTGAGGGCAAAAGAAGCTTGAAGAATCTTCCAGGCCATCAGAAAACTATGGAAATAATTTTCAATCAACCAACCAATTAAAATGAAAGTTAAAATCCATTTAGCCTCAGCTCATAAAACAGAAGAAAGAGAGGAATGCACCCCCACGCACAACCATATATGTTTACTTGTACAGACCAATGTAAAGAATTTCTGTATCTGACATAATTGGCTAAATTGGCTGAAATACTTGATAAATTCATGCCACGATGGCACCTTGATACAATCAAGAGCTTCTCTGTACCTCTTTCCTTCTATGCAGCCTTCTTCTAAAACTCTCCCCCCCCCTTATTAAAAAAGGCTCTACAAGTTACTTTTCCAGCTGCCTTGCACCCTACAAGTTATTTACTTACACGGTATCATCAATCAATCCATCGGTGGGTCTGCGGAACAATGTAAGCCCAAAAGATGGGTCAACTGCTACTTCATGGAATGTACAATGTGGACAAAAGGAGGAACAACTATGGGAGGAGCAGGGAAGAATGACCAAGAATAATGAAATAACCGAAATATTTACAAGGGCATCATTTTCAAAGGGGCTGAGGATATTGGGTTAAACCAAAAACTTTATAAGAGAAGGTCAGTTTGGTTAGGAATTCAGTACTGCCTTAATTAGAGAGATACGGACTCAATCAGAATCTACGCTATTGCCAGAGCAAACTTTTTGTAACTAATGAGTTCTAATGGCTAATATATATAATGTATACAGTGTGTTTGAGTCAGTTTTGACTCCCGACAACTGCCCGGGCAAATCCATGTAGTTTTGTTGGCAACATTTTTGGAGGTGGTTTGCCATTGCCTTCTTCTTAGAGCTGAGAGAGGGGGACTGGTCCAAGGTCACCTAACTGGCTTTGTGCCTAAGGCAGGACTAGAACTCACCATCTCCCGGTTTCTAGCCAGGTGCCTTTAACCATTACACCAAACTGGGTCTCCAATGGCTAATATACA
Organism: Liasis olivaceus; assembly: GCA_030867105.1. Lineage (NCBI taxonomy): Eukaryota > Metazoa > Chordata > Lepidosauria > Squamata > Pythonidae > Liasis > Liasis olivaceus. The sequence continues at coordinate 74,136,807 of CM061355.1, forward strand.
AATAACAAGTGGTCCCTAAGCTCACATTGTCCTCTAAAGACCTTTGCATGGTTGGACCTAGGAGCAGAAATGGGTTTCTCTTATCACAGCAATCAATAAGTATATTAACGTGAACCAAGTCCCACTTTAGATCTTAGCACTTAACATATGAAAGGGGATATTTGATGGTATAGAACATTGGGAACAAGGCTCGTGTGCACCCCTATGCACCCCTAGATCCTTGCCTTTGGGTGAGCAGGTGGAATGTGGTCTATAGTGATCCGTGGTATTCCAGCAAACCGGCATAATTCAGTTGTGCATGAAGCCTGGATGGACCATGGTGCATTGGAATAAGCTTCCAAGAACAGCCTCCCCCACCTTGGAGGTGCTCACACAATGATTTGGAATTGGAATGGCCCAATTTCAGGTTGGAGAAGGCTGGCATCAAAATATAGGAATCTAAAAGCACTTGAGCTTGGAGAATTCCATTCCGATTGACAGATCCTGCACTTGCAGATCAGAATTTAATTACCCGCAGCCTTCACACTTCCTGAATGTTCTGACATAATTGCCAGCTCAAACTACATACCAAGTGCATTTAAAATGTATCATTGGAGGATGGGAACTTTTGAAAAACAAATCTTCTGAGATAAAATACAGCTCAGCTGTGATTTTTTTTGGGGGGGGGGCTGTATGTGTGCAGAGCTTTCAAGAAAAGAAAATATAATGGATGAAAGAGGAGTGGAGAAGAACACAGGAAATGACACGGAACGGAGATAGGCTGATTCCTTCATTCATACCAAGGGTGGATAAATATAATCCACTCCAGGCTTCAGGAGGCTGTCAGCATAGTGCCTTCTGGTGGGGTCTCAATACGTGGGATCAACACCACTAATGGCCAACCATATTTACTTCCCATCGTGCCCTTCTTCTTGCATCAATCCCTTACATTGCTGGATGTTGAAATGGTTGATGCCCACTTGTGCTTGCTCTAATAAGGGCGCCAGCAGCTGTCTGGGAATACCAAATGCATCCTTTCATTCCTGTTGGTTGTACCGAGTAGGAACGAAGACATCCAGCATATATGGGGAACATGGGGGAGGGGGAGGGGGAAGGTAGGTTGGACTAATGGAGAACAACCTTAACTATCTTATGTGAATGTGTATGTGAGGGAGGTATTCCTGGTGCAGGAAGGGAGAACATGTGACCTCCACATTTTGCAGAATTAGAAACCATCAGCCAGGCTGCTAGGAGTTATAATTCAGGAACAACAGGAGGGCTATATGTTCTCCTGTCTGTCCTAAGCCAATTATTGATTTCTGAACATACAGAAGGCTGCACTTTGAGCACTGCAATGTTCTAAGAATAACCACCATTAACACCAAGCCAATACAGCTTCATTCATCCAAGCTGGCTGTGAAAAATATGTCTAAATGCTGGTGACAACTTTCCCTCTTAAAATCTTAAAACTTTATCTACCTACTGTGGGCCTTTAGTGTCTCTATGTCCGATGGAAGAGAAGGAAACTATTCTTACTAAAAGCTCACACTCTGTCTCACACACGATGCTCATTGTATGCTAGATCAAAAATCCCAAGGGTGCTACAGTCACATTTATACATTTCCCTGTGGTCCTATTTCTGCATTTTTTACTGTGGAGATGACCTCATACCCATCTCTGTGCTTGCCATTTCAGCTTGTAACTACCATGCTTCCTGCTTGTTAATCTCTTGTAATGATTTTAGTGGGCTTGTCTAAAATAAATCAGTTAACATATATTAGGATCATCATGAGAGGCTATTTGTGTGCAATCATTTGTGGTTGAGATCCATGGATCAGTGGGAAGAATTTTAAGGCGTAACTGTATGATCAGCAAGAGGAGTTTGAGACTACCAGCCAACTGTGACCCTTCTCTGGCCTCAACAGGTGATCAGTGTGGTCAGAGTTTATCACCCTGATTATATGACAAGAGATCCATGCCCGTTAAGCTACTATGAGACCACTGATGATTCTCTCAGGGGGGTACTAAGCTTTCTCCAAAAATCATTCGGTAGTTAGCTCCATCCACTATTCCAAAATTCTACAAATTTCTCCTTCTGAAGCAAGGAGAGAGAATCTCAAGCCAACCTTTGGGACTACAGCTCCCATAATTCCTTGACATTGGAAACAGCTGATGGGAATCGATGTCCAAACTTGATAAAGTCCAAAGTAATTTTTGGGTGTGTATGTGTGCCTTCGAGTCAGTGTTGACTCCTGGACAAGTCCCTGCAGTTTTCTTGGCAAGATTTTGGAAGTGGTTTGCCCTTACCTTCTTCTTCCTAGGGCTAAGAGAGAGGGACTGGCCCAAGGTCAACAGCTGGCTTTGTGCCTAAGACAGAACTAGAACTCAGGGTCTCCCAGTTTCTAGCCTGATGCCTTAATCACTACACCAACTCAGCTCTCTCAATTAATGTTGCACTGAGGATAATTTAAGAAACTCTGCTCAGTTCTTTCATTTCAATTACATTAGTCTGCTTTGTGCTAATATCGTGTCTCTGTGAGTTCATGGGGGGTGCCTATAAGGCAACGCCACTTACATTTGGTCAGCATCTCTGAACACGGTAGAAAGGAAGCACTTTTTATTCTTAAAAAGTTATTTTCAATAGGTCGGTGTAATGGGAAGAAAGAATATCCTTGAGGAACGGGCGGAAGAGCCGTAACCCAGACAGTGGCCAGATAAAAGAAATTTGAGTCTGGGCCAAAACTGTAATCTGAGAAAGTGTCTCAGACTTGACCCTCCCTAGTTCTCACAAAGGGAGAGAGGGGGAAGCATATTCAGACTTGTAAAATTCTGTTACTGTAACCTTACAATAAAGTAGTATTAGTTTTCATAACTTTGGTTTTCTAATCTGGCCTAATTTGAAGAGCTGACAGTCGGGCTACCAGATCTAGGTTGCAAAAATCATAGAAAACTCTTCTTGACTGCCACTAAATAGTTATCCAGAGTTTTGCAGCAAAAAAGGTACCTTTATTGTTCCATTGCAGTAGAAAACACCAGGGTGGGCTGGAAAGGGAGAGGGACAGAACAAAAGATTGACAGTAGTTTTAGGTACCACCCGCCAATCAAAATATCTGCATGCTCAAAAGAACTCCTACATTTATCTGTCTGAAAATTGACTGGGCTTTTCCCCAGAGTAGGACTAAAATCTGAGCTGCAAATCTCCAGACAACCACTAGGGGCAGAGATACAGACAGCCTTAACCCTGCTGCCATCTAGTGGCCGTTTCAATTTCTGCAGCTCAGATTTGTTAGTCCTACAGTAATGTACCTGAAAATCTCATTGGATCATGTTTAAAACCAATAGCATCGCAGGCACTTTCCCCCTTTTAAATAAGATCCCAAAGAGGCCTAGCTCCAAATCTCCTGGACTAACCAGGCAGGCTTCATTCTTTATAAATATACACCACATCTACAAATGTAACCCCATTTGATTACAAATTCAAAGAAAATACAGCTATAATTTTCAATGGATGGATTTTGTTTCAGTCTTGGGCATATCTACTACTGTGCTATTCATATTAGGATCATAGGATCGTAAAGTTGGAAGGCAGACTAGAGATATTCTAGTTCAGGCCTCTGCTCAGTGCAAGATCCACTAGAGCAGTGTTTCTCAACCTCAGCCATTTTAAGACGTGTGGACGTCAACTCCCAGAATTCCCCCAGCCAGCACACTGGCTGGGGGAATTCTGGGAGTTGACGTCCACACGTCTTAAAATGGCTGAGGTTGAGAAACACTGCACTAGAGCATCTCTGATGAGCATCTGGCCTCTGTTTGAAGACCTCTAGTGAAGTAGAATGCCCAATTTCAAGTGGTCATCTGTTCTGCTAGCTGACAGTTCATACAGTCAGAGTATTCTTCCTTGTATTTTTGAGAATTTTACAATCCATTACATTTAAAATATTTAAACTTCTGCAGTATGGATTCTATTAATAATGCATGTTGGATCTTGCAATGTGTGTACAGGACACAAATGAAGCAAAACAGCACAATGCATTTAATGTTATATAATTCTTACATTTCCTCACTATTTAACCTCATTCTAATCAGAAAAAGAGACTACAGAACAAACTTTGCTGGATTGGTTTACTAGCTTACTTATTCTAAAACTTTATTTCAAACAATAGCCAATGAAGACTTTCTGGAAAACCTAAAGGTAGTTAAGTTTGTATCTGGATCTTTTTTGTTTTTTACTTAAAAAGCACTCAGACGAGCTAAAAAGGATAGTTCAAAAAATTAAAAATACACCCAATATTTAAAATCACAATTAAGAATACAGCACTGAAATTTCCAGTTCACAAAATAAGGGAACAACTGAAAAGTCCTGCTTTAACTAAGACACTAGGTTGGCTTTGGATAGGATGGGAAATCAGAGGGGAACATTTCTAGCTGTTCTTCCAAAAAGGATAGATTTATGAAGGCCTTTTTGATATTTTGGTCTCCAACCCATTTGGGGCTTTAAATGTCATTGCCTGCCCTTTGAATTGCACCCAGAAGCAAATTTCACATTATTGTTGGAAGGACAAGGCACAATACCAGCGTCCCTCAGCCTGGTGCCTTCCAGATGTGTTGGAACTACAACTCCCAACCTTTCCAGTTCCAACATATTAAGAGACTTTAACTGGAAAATCTGAGACAGGCAAAACGCTACAGTGCATCTTGTTAAATAAGTGAAAGTCCAATTCCTCTATGCCCCTGACTTTTGAGATATCAGTGGTTAGGTTTTATTTTTAACAGAAAAAAATATTTTTAAAGAACAGAAAAAAAAAACATATTTCTGATATTTGCAAGAAACATGCCCTTTAGTGTTTTTTCTAGATTCACACAATATGGTTCCATATAAACGTGCATGCCAATAGAAGAGAATATGTGTAGCTCATTGTTGAACTGTGGAGTCCTTGGTGCTCTCTGAGCTTGGCTGTTTGCTTGCAGACGTTTCATTACCCAGCTAGGTAACATCTTCAGTGCTAGCAAGAAAACAGCCAAGCTCAGAGAACCCCAAGGACTCCACACTCAACTGGGTTCTTAAATTAACTCATTTGGGAGGCTTGCCCATGTTGCAACAAAGTTGAACCCATAGAATAGAAAGTTGGAGGTCTCAAATCTCTCAGATAAGAGGTCTGAGAAGACCTCTGGGCTCCACAGAACTGTGGAGTCCTTGGTGCTCTCTGAGCTTGGTTGCTGGCTTGCTGATGTTTCATTCCCTGACTAGGTAACACCATCAGTGCTCCAACTCAACCGACCAACTTCAGAGAGCACCAAGGACTCCATGTAAGCACGTGCAGTCTGGCGTTTGAACAAATTCTCTCAACTTTCAGAAAACGTATGAAGAACCCATCCCATATTCCTGAACTTTCCCCAATCATCTTCTCCTTCTCTCTTTCCCCTTCTTGTATCACTTGGGAAGGCAGAACAGGAAGAGAATCCATTCTCTGTGCTTGGTGTGAAGTCTTGCCACTTTGAATATAAGTCTTAAAGAGTGGCTATTTTTTTTTTCAACCCAGTCCTGAGCACTTTTTCCCTGGAAGCAAATCCAAGAAATGGGGTGGATTCCCAAGAAAATGCATTTAAAATTGTAGTGCCCCATTTCTAAGCAAAGAAACCTAGAACTGCACAGTTACAAAGTTCCAAGAGCCATATTTATCCTCCTAGTCTCTTTAAAATGGAGAATGTAGGGGCTGCTACAAACCCTGCAAACAGATATATTTATCTGTTTCCTAGCAAAGAGTCCATTCGCTAACCAAAAACAGATGCAACGTCTACCTGTAGATTTTCAAAGCATGGCTTCATAATCTAGTCCCAAAATACCACACAGTTGTTGCTGCTGTTAATCTGATATATAGGAGGAATGTCACACAGTTTAGTACCAGCACCAGACAACAACTATGTAATCAGGGAAAAGAGGCAGGATCAGGTTTCATGCCAGGTATGGCTGTAAATCTCGCCTCTCCAGACACTTAACTCCTTCTTCAAGTTTTGGCTTACTTGACAGAAGACTAATAGGCAAGATTAAGCAAGATCTGAGATTGTATTACAGTGAAGAATGAAGGCACATACACCCAGAAGATTTGCCCGTTGCAGTGTGTAAAAAGCAAGACCTATTGATGAGTCTATGCTCCTAAATTGTAGGCTTATTCCTCCTGTCTTTAAGAGTCAACAGATACTTGGCTGTTCTTTTGCTGGTTTGGGGAGGCACCTGATCCATGTTGACGTAACTGTTGTCTGTGCCCTGAGAACTGCTGGTTCCTTCATTCCTTATATGCAACCCTGCAGGATATGCCTTATATAACTGCCTTCAGCTTAGTGCCTGCCTTCTACCATTTGTCAGATTCATTTAAGTGTACTTTTCCTTTATTTTACATGAAAGAGAAAATTGTTCCTTGCAGCAGGGGAATGAGGAGAAGTCAGCATTAAGCTCTTTCCAGAGTAGCCTACTTACACATTTTCTATTTCTTTTCACATTCCTAAAAGGCCACAAAGTGGCTTGGAAATCAAATTAATGACACAGTAAAACATACATACAATAAATGCAATCAAGGAAATCATTTGGCAGCAATCTCGTAAAACAACGCTCGGTTAGTTAAAAATGAGGGCTGCATGGAAGCACACCCTCAAACATTATCTACCTTGCAATTATTTTGTGGGGGTATTCAGACTATAAAAGGAAGGGAGTGATGAATTGTAGCTTTATGAACAGAACCATGCTTAGCAACATAAGTCAGTCAGTTCTTTTATTTTATCTATTATTGTAATGGTACAGGGGAATGACCTTGGGAGACAGGAGGAAGAACCTCAGGCTGGACAACTGGCATGTAAAAGATACCTCAGCCTACAGAAGGAAAAGGGGAGTGGGAAGCATTTCAGAAGGGACCCTCCTTAGTTTTCCGGACAGTAAAAGGAAAGGAGGGGAGAAATACTTTCAGTCTTACAAGATTCTGTTAGTGTAAGCTTACAATAAAGATACAGTTAGTACTCATGGTTGTGCTTCTCATCTGGATGACCTCAGAGGGCTAACAATTAATATGCTTCTAGCCCCCCTTTCTCCTGGGAGCTTAACACAGCACATATGAGGGTACCTCCTTTTTATCCTCATAGATTCACAGAATGTAAGAGCTGGAAGGCAGAGATTAACCCTTTGCCCAATGTAGGCATTTACAATGACTACATGGCATAACAACCTCACAACATACTTAAGAGACAGCTTAAGCCGAGAGAATGCAACTGGTCTAAAGTCAGCCACCAAGGTTCATGACTAGTAGAGATCTGAATCTGAATCTCTCCAATCGATGTTCAACAGCTGTACCATGATACCTATCAGGTCCCTTAAGACCATGATCCAGGAAGGAGCTTTCACATGATCTTTCTTTAATGGGCATTAGGATTCCAAATACAGAGCTTTGAGAACTGTGATAGGGCACACGTACATTCCACCCTCCTTTATTAACAAGTTCATGAAGGTGGGGTCTTTCTGAAGTTTTTGAATCCTGGAATGTATGCCTGATGGATTAAGACTCCATTTATGAGATAATCCTGTAATGAAATCCCCCATCTGTTGGTCATCTGTGTTTAGAGATGTTCTTCTTTCTTTCTTGGCCTTTGCACAAGTTCTAATATCACCTATGATATATCAGTGAAAGAAGAAGGCCCTTGGTTGAATCCCTGATATTTCTAAATAGGTCTGGTTCTGGTTTCAGTCTGAAACCTGATTATATCTACCCAGACTTCCTTAGCAAGACTAACATAGCTCAGTTTGCCCAATCTGATAGCCCTCAACTTGATTAGGAATGGCAGAACTAATGTTTAAAACATTGGGAACACTGAATTAGGTGGATCAAAATTTGGCTAAGTATAAGGTGGCGTTCTACGTTCACTACTTCTGCTTGACCATTTTCCTCCAGTGCCAGTTCAACTTTCTATCTCATAGATATCAGAACAAGTACGGGAGGCATCGATTCCCACACTTGCCGTCACTCTGATTTGGCACTGTGACCATGTGAACCAGTGGTGGCAGCTTAAAAAAATACAGGAGAAGGAGAATGAGGAGGAGAGGAGGGGGAGGAAGAGGAGGAGGAAGAAGGGGAGGAAGAGGAAGAAGAGGAAGTAGTAGTAGTAGTAGTAAGGCTTATACCAAGGCTTATGACCAAGGGCAACAAAATGTGTTTTTTTGGGAGGGGGGGTGAATGGCAATAATCCACACCATTTTAAAATTACAAAAATATTTAATTTGTATGTTGTTTTTTACAGCATCTTCTGTACAATATTCCCTATAATAGGCTTGTAAGGAACGCTAATGAGCATGAAATTGAGCAAACTCAGGGAGGCAGTGAAAGATAGGAAGGCCTGGCGCAATATGGTTCATGGGGTCACGAAGAGTCGGACACGACTTAACGACTGAACAACAAAAATGATTGTAGAAGAGCCCAAGATAACCTCAACTTGCCTGGCATGACTTAGACTGCAACTCTAGGTGCCTTTACCCCAAAGTAAGTCCAGGTATGCCCATAAGTATACTCCGAGTTAATCATGCCTAGACATACAGCCCTAGTGAATTTATTGCTGGAGTGAGATCTGGATATGCCATTTTGCATCTAGCACCAATAGTCATTACACACCCAGACCCTTAGTGAAAATTCAGCAGCAAATGAATTACGGGCAAATTGAATATATAGCATCGACTGGTATGAAAATGGCTGCTGTTTAAAGGACTGAGAAACTAGACCCCACCCATGTTGTTTTCTTGGCAGCCACATGGAAATGATTCGGCCCTGCCTTTCCTTGGGATTTCCAAGCGGTGTCTCACTCAAGTGATCTCCAGGTGGTTTCCCAGCCAACCAGGCCTGATCCCTCTTAGCTTTTCAAGATCAGCCCCCATTACCAGTTGCTGCAACTAACTAGTATTCAGTTACCCGAAATGCAGTCAACATTCTACATGGCTTGTAAATTAGAGATAGAAGATTAACAACATTACTAGTCACCCCACCCCGTTTTTCTCCAGACAGTGTCAGTGTGATTTGGTGCTTGGTATCATTCTGTTTTTAATCCTTCCTTATGTGGTATTTTGTGGCTGTGGTGATGCATATGGCCTTATTTTTCATTTTATTTATTGGCACTTGAATTTCTGCCCCACCTCACTATGTATCTGAACACTCAAGGCAGCTTACAGTCATAAAAATAGAGAGGATGCAACACACAACAAAATTAATGGAATTAAACATCAAAACCACCATTAACATTTTCAACTGGCGGGTAATGGAACTCATGCCTATGAAGAACCTGACATTGTTAGAGAGTACATAGACCACGAATGCCATTTTAAACCAATTTCTGGCGCCTGGGTTTTGTATACGATCCTCACCCCAGTAAAATTCCTGGGAACAGCATTGGCAGGAATGTGAAATGAAGAAAAGTAAACCGAAGAAAAGAGGGAAAAGTCATTACAACTTTCTCCGGATGGATGCTGTGACCTGATGCTTGATCTGAGGCCTCGATGGTGGTTAATCCAGCCTAGAGTAGAGAGGGATTAATTTCTCTCCTCCGTTTTTTTTTTAATCTTGTGTCTGCAGAAAGGGCAGCTTTTCATCCCTGACTAAAGGATATGGGAGCTCAGTAAAAATGAAGAAATGAAGAGATTTGTGTAAATATTTTTTCCTTTAGATTTAACCCCCCAGGAGCTTTCCATAGATTTCTATACCCGTGCTCTAGGAAATAGGGTAGGGGAAATCAGAGATCGGTAATTCTTCACAGTGCATTGTCCTCTCAAGAAATAGGTCAGAAACCTAGATAGCTAGCTTTGTTTGCAGATGCCACTTCTGGGCATAACACACTCATGTTATGAATATGATTGAAGTCAACCCTCTTATGCATGTGCACACAAATCCGTTTCAGCAATTGTCCATGTTTTATTTCTCCTCTACGGCAGGAGCAATACCCCTACTTTGTTTTCAGCCAGAGCCTTTGAAAGTATTTCTGTCTTTTTTAATGACACGTGACTCAACCAGGAAAAATGGGAGACTTAAGAGGGGTGAGCAATTTGTTAAATTTCAGCCTCGAATCCCTTGAGGGGATAGCAAATTCAGAAGCCCCTTGAATTGTAGTGAAAGGAGGGTGAAGCAGGATATAAGTAGGTCACAGCCAAAGCATGACCAGGGCATAGGTTATTGCTTTATTTAAGCAACTAACAGACCACATCTGCTTTCACCATTTTGAAAATGAGAGGTAGTCTAAGAAAAATGGTTACGTCTTCTTCAGGTTCAGCTTGACTCCTGACCATGGACCCTGATCTTTCTCTGCAAGAGGACCAAAATGCTTCCCCATCCTATGTTTAGTCCAGGTACTCCCTGGAGGTCTCCAGTCCAAGTACTAATCAAGCTCAAGCCTGCTTAGCTTCCAAGGTCAGAGAAAGTCCAGCTGATGGTACAGGTGCCAGAACCTAATAGGGCAAGGCTACCATGAAAAAAAAGGAGCGTAGAGGGGGATGGGAAGACCTACATTAGTCTAGACCTCCAAATGTGTTGGGAGTTGCAATTTCCAGAAGTCTCAACATTGGGGGGGAGGGTCTGATCTAGGTATGGAGATCAGTAATGAGTATTGCAGCATCTCGCAGAAAGCCTCACAATTACCATCTTCCTCAGAGGTTCTTCTTCCAATGCTCCTACCACCATAATTTAAGTGGAGTGATCTTGTGCCTAATGTTACACACAACAGTCCTCCATTTCAGGAGTGGGCTGCCTTGTTATGGCCAAGGATCAAGGCCACAGGGGCGTCACAGTGGCTTTTTCAAAAGGCTGCCAGATTTTTTCATTTTGCCCCTGAATGCTTGCAGCTAGGGGTATCTGTGGGAGAGGTGTGGTTGTCAGAAAAATCAGGGCAGCAGGCAAGAAGGCAGAATTGAAGCCCCACCCCTTTCAATGCCCAATTGCAGGGTTGCAGCTGTCCTATGGACTTATTTGACACACATCACCCTTTTTTGTTTTTGTGAACCCTTGGAAGTAGGCAAGATGAGGGAACAGGAGCAATGGAAATTCAGAAATGGTCTTTGTTGTGGTAGGGTATGATAACAGAATCTTGAAAGTATGTCAGAGTTTCTCTCAACTACATCTTATACCAAACAAAATCAGGGTGGGGTTATTTTCAGTTTCATTCACATGCTTTCTTCTGTTCCAGGACTGACCTGGAATCCTCCCTTCCCCATTCCCAGGGCCAGGCTTAAATTCCACCACAGCAGCACAATTAAAGAAGGATCTGAAGACCCCAAACCAGAGGGGCTGGTGTGATACATGTTGTCCAGGAAGTATGATGATCAAACTCACATCTATTTGAATGACTGTGAGGGAGAGAAGTTGGAAAAAGTAGCTGCAACCAGGTGGAAATGCTTCTCACCCCATTTCCCTCATACATTCATTCCTTAACTCACAACCTTACTCACAAGCATCCAAGTCAGCGTTCCAGCTGCCTGTAAGAACCTGCCAATGTCCAGAGACAGCCTCACTCCACGCAGGCTCTTAGCTTACAAAAGGAAATGCTAAGACAGAATGGGAAGGTGTGTGTGTAGGAGGAAAGGTGGTACGCAAACAAAATACAGTTGGGGAAGCAGAGGCAACATCTGAAAATTGGCAGCTATTACAGGCAGGCAAGAGGACTAGTATTCAACGGTCAGGATCACAAGTTATGATGAGCAGCATATCATGGTAGGAGTTCTGCCTGGAGCTTTGCCAGGAGCTCAGTAGCAACAAGGAGGAGCAGGAGGAGGAGGAGGAGGAGGGAAGAAGAAGAAGAAGAAGAAGAAGAAGAAGAAGAGGAAGAAGAGGAAGAAGAGGAAGAAGAGGAAGAAGAAGAGGAAGAAGAAGAAGAAGAAGAAGAAGAAGAAGAAGAAAAGGAAGAAGAGGAAGAAGAAGAAGAAGAAGAAAAGGAAGAAGAGGAAGAAGAAGAAGAGGAAGAAGAAGAAGAAGAAGAAGAAGAAGAAGCAGAAGAAGAAGAAAAGGAAGAAGAGGAAGAAGAAGAAGAGGAAGAAGAAGAAGAAGAAGAAGAAGAAGAAGGCTGAAGCAGCACCTCATTCCAACTAGAGTAAGAGCATTTGGAAGGAGGTGAAGGTTGTCTGCCACTTTACAGATGTTGGGACTTTTGTTTGAACTAAGTATTAAAGGGCTGAGTATTAAAGACATATTTACATGGCTACATCATCTTGCGAGTCCTAGAAGGGTGGAGAGCAATAGTCTGTTGTTGGGGAAGGTGTGTGCTGTAATAAAGCATTTTGTATAGATTTGCTACGCTGTGGTGTGTCCAATCCTTGGAAAGCCAAGAACCCTCACACTGTCCCCTCCAAGTCCACTTTAAAGGTAAAGAACCTCAAGATAGAGCCTTAATGTTGTCTACCCACAACTAGCTATGGGTCATCTGGTGCTGAACGTGGATGACCATCTCTTAGGAATACCATAGGAGTAGGTTCCTGCACTAACCAGAAGGCAGTTTAGATTATCTCCAAGGTCACTCCCAACCCTCACAGTCTATGATTCTGCAATAGATTGTATTCCTATTTAAAATCCACAATATTTCTAAATGTCCATCTAGTCTACCTAAAAGGTAGTATATCTGCATTATGTTAATGTGCTTTGGCATCTTGGAGACAGACAACTTTTTGTCATGCTGTATGAAAATAACCTCCCCTTTTTTTCATGGTTATCTGGCACCTACTTTGTTATATTTTAGGCAACAGGAAGAGCCTATCACTTTTAATGCAACTTAATGGCCTTGGAGTTTCTTCATGTTCCATTTTATCTGCATTCATACAGAGGGACAGAGAAAGAGAGAAAGCTATTTCATAATTGGTTGGTATTTATTTTTATTCTCTTTTTTGGCATCCTATTGAAGATTACTGGGCAAATTAGCAAGGCATCAATCAAACGTAAATGACCAGGATAAGGATGGACACCAGAAATCTAGGCACTGAGGAGTAAAAGCTTACCAACAATCCTCACACACACACACACCAAATTAAAGCTGAGGACAGCATTAGAACTGTGTTTCTTGGACAGCTGCCAAAACCACAGCAATCAGACAGAGAATCTTAATTTTATGTTTTCCTTTCAACCATACCCTACAATATGGATCTCTTGTAGTTTGTTTGTTTGTTTGTTTGTTTGAAAAGGAAAAGGAGAGAGGAAAAAAGGAAGTATACATAAAAATTACAAAACAGAGATATTACATGGAAAGGTTTGCAGAGTGATATAAGAGAAAATTAATAGAAAGGAGGAACTATTTCATGGGAAGAAACTTCTCTTTTTTATCCTTATATATCAACTTGGATTAAAAGAAAGATATGAGGTAGTTTCACAACAATGTAACACTTTACCACTATCACATCAAATCTTCATTATGGTCAAAGACCAGCACAACCACTTTCAAAATGTGTATTTAGCTAGTATTAAAATCAAATTTTAGATTAATTAAGAGATCTATATGATAAAAATAAACAATGGTACTTAAAGAGTTTAGAACCCTTATTTTAAGAAAACCCAAAACTTAGATATGACAGCAAGGCATGTACAGAATTGTACTGCAGAAATGGTCTTCAGGTAGCTGTTGGAATTTCCCCAAGAGGCCTTGTGGGAAACCAGATCAACCCATAGTTAGATATAGCAGCTCAGGGTTCATTAGGGTTCAGATGCTTCAGGAAAACAAGACCCCTGGCCCCAGACCCCAGTTTCAGATGAACGGACCTATTAGAGGAAACTTCACCCAAGTCAACCTCTCATTCAGGGTGACCTTTGCAGTGGAATTCATGATTATTCCATGGGAGCATCCAAAGATGGGGCAAAAGTGATTCACCCGTTCTCCAACCCTGGAATAATCTCAAAGAAGGAGCTTTGTTTTAAAGATGGGCTCAGAGAAAGCATCCATTGAATTTCTCCTCTCTCCAACTAGTCATCAGCAATATGAAGGCCGTTCAAGGACTCTATTTCAGTACAGCCCCTTCAGTAGCTCCTCCAGCTCTAAACATAGCATACAGTCTCATTCATTACTTCTTTCCTAGGCCAGTCTATTAATCTATGTATCCAAACACTCTCTGTTGTGACCGACAGAGCTAGGGCCTGATGAACACGGTCTCCTTGATGACCAGATTGCTGTTTCCTTGACAGCAGGACACAGTGATAGTAGCAGATCATTTGGAGAGAGGAGATGATGGTTGCCCAGGTTCTCCAGCAGAGAAATGCCTTTCCTATCAGCTGCATTCATTTGGCCAAAAATTTAGATAGCTTAAGAACTCCCTGATTTAGATATGCCAATTTTAAATGCCTATTGAAACTACAAATTTACAAGCTGCTGTTGCTGCTCCTTCTCCTTTTTTAAAATATCTCTCTCTTCATTATAGATCAGGCTGTTGCCTTAATTAATGATTGGCAGAAGCAAACATTGCTCAAAATTAACATAGTGAAAAAGGTGACTCGAATTAATATTTGCTGCTGTGTTCTGGCTCACAGGAGGGAAAAGTGATTGAATTGCGGTTGCTATACAGGATTTTGACTCCCCTGTATTTTCCCCTATTTTACACACAGATAAAAAGATGTTTTCTTCATTATATCCTAAAGCTTGCTGAATAATAGCTTGGCCTCTTTTATATCAGTCGGGTAAGTGTGTGAGACTGAATGTAGGTTTAAAAAAAAAAAAGCTTAAAAACACTAATTTTTCAGAGATACTTGGCTGTTAACTAGATGCACTCAAAGGTAATATAAAGAGGTATAAATAGATAAATACACAGCAATTTCTTTTTCTTATGTAGAACCCCCTTGCAACTTCCTAAACAATACAAGGAGGCAAAGCTTCATCCTCCTTCAAATGAGATGATTTCTCTGGAATATTTCTAATTGCTAGTGAGAGGCTGTCCATTGTACAGAAGACTTTCAAGGCTCAGTTTTGTCTCCATATTCTAATCAACCCACATGAGTCAAATAGTGTCCAATAATTGTAGCAGGATACTCTAGGGACTTCAATATTTCCAAAATCCCTGAAGAGCCTTCCAAGACAGACACAGTAATCGTGTGTGATTAATCACAGTAATCAGAAATCTTAGAAGACTTCACAACCAACAGCTGATTCTCTGGCTGACTCTCGGATAGCCATCTTCTACCCAAGATTCCAGGAACAGATAGGAGATTCCAGCTTCCAGATAACCTCAACTGAGATCTCAGCAGCAGGAAGGGGTAGAGCTTTTTGAACTGGAAAAGTGAAGCAACATTCTCCTTTGAGTGCCAAGAGAAAGTTTTCCTGAATGGGGAAATGTACATAGTTTCCTTACATCAAATGTTTATCTCTCAACTCATGAGGCTAAGAGGAACGGCAATAAAATCATCCAAGAGAGGCACATCCATTTTGCCCTCCATCACTTTTCATTATGTAGAATATCCATGGAGGACTTCTGAAATAAGTAAGGGTGTTCATCAACCAGACCATGGATTTTCAAACCTTTTCAGGCCATGGAAACTGTTAATTAGTTAGTGATATATATATATGTGTGTGTGTGTGTGTGTGTGTGTGTGTATATATATATATATATTTCCTCAGGAACCTCTAATCAAGGGGCAAAGCCCTAGTGAAAGAAAATAGGCCACATTCAAGTGAACATTGTTTCTACCTTCATTCCTCAGCAGCCCCATCAGATTCTCATGGAAGCTTAGGATTCTGTGGAACACAGATTGAAAAACCCTGAAGTAGACTACAAGACCAAGCCATTTTCCTTACTGATATCAGTAGCAAGTCAGATCCTGATTGGCTGCAGGAGATCCTGAGATGATCACATCCATGACATGACTTCTGACCAGCTGAGATCACTGTGTTAATCGGAAAGGAGCTCTAAGCAAGGAAACCCTAATGCTAGACCAACAGTTGCAGGAAATGCATGGAGCAAGCCGGGAAAAGAAATAATCATACAACTAAGAAGCGAGGAAAAATTCCAACAATCCCCATTCCCCAATATTAGCAAACCTTCATAGGAGATCTGTGAGAATTGTCTTTTAAAATATTTTTTCAACACTGTGCTTTTTTTTCTTGCTTTAGAGGAGAATGGAAGAGCATCGTTTTCTTGCTTTCTTTTTAAAGAGCTGGAAACCATTGGAAGGGCAATTACAGAGATTGGCATTAAGGCATCCGTGGGCATCAGAGTGCCTGGCATCCTTAGATGGTATCGGCAACCCCAAATTAATCACAGAATTAATTAATCACACCCCAAATTATTGAATCACAGAAAAAAACAGAAAGGCTAAATCTCACCAGGATGCCAAATTCCTGTGAGATTTTGGCATTTCCAGGGGGAGATTACCCTTTTTCATGAGATCTAGTGATCTCATCAGACTTAGGTGACTTTTGTAAACATTTTTGCCCCCTCAAGCTAATCCAGCCCCTGAAGATTGCTGACCACTCAGCCATAAGGTAATTTCGCCATTATTTTCCATTTTCCACATTTTTCTTGATGGCGATTTGGATGCTGTTGTAGCTGTGTGATATTCTCTGAGCGTGATTATCCCTTAAAGATGGAAAGAAAGTAGTACGGCTTCTTTTATTTTTTTTATTTATTCGTTAAATTTATATGCTGCCCCTCTCTCCCAAGGGTGACTCTGGGCTGCTCACAATTAAAGTAAAATCCAAAAACAGTTAAAAATATAAATATTCACATTAATTAGTTAAAAAGTCAAGCTATATAAAAAAATCATATACATAAAAATATTAAAAACATTCGAGAGGATGGGGGGTGGGTAGAATCAATTACCCCACAAGCCAATTCCAATGGCGCGAGGCCCCATCCGGCCCCCGGGCCATCTTTTAGAATCATTTATTTATCTGAGTGTAACTTACATTTTTAGCCTGCGCAATCAAAAGCATATTTTGAGCACATTTGCTTCAATTATACCGAAAAACAGGAGACTTTTTTTGATCATAGCTACAAGAACTGATCAAAAGCCCACTTTATTTTTATTTGCATTTAGGGCAAATGTTTGAACATCAAAAATACAACAATTGCAAGAAGAATTGCTGTATTTTCCTTGTTTCCTTCTTCTAGCTTAAATGCTTACAGGGATGAAGGTAGAAAATAAGTTCTATTGATTTGTGAAGCAAAGGCCAGAGGCTTTGTATAAGTAGTGTTACACATTATAACAAGGTGTAATGTAATTGAAACCATGATTATATATAATGTATTATATGTAGGCACTGAGACATAGGAAACTATGTGATTTCATCAATATATTTGTGGCTGACATAGAGCAATTCTTTCTCAGGTCCTACTTCACTCTCCCAAACCATCTTTTCTATGTGCAGTACAATCAATTTTAAATACAGGTGGATGGATCAATCTAAATCCAGTCTGATTCTGAGCACTGGCACCGCTTTTTTTCCTACACACCTTCAATCGCACACAAAGCACTTTGAATCTAACCTCAGATTGCCTTGATTTCTGTTGACTTCAAAATGCAGAGAACCTGCAGGAAACATTATGGGCGCTTGAGTTATTCAAAGGAGAGTGTAAAGAACAGCATTTAACCCATGCCCTATTCTCTGAGTTCCCGCTGGCTGGGGTGAGGGGCAACAAAAAGGGTTATTTATTCAAATTTTATTAATTATTCAAATTTATTAGCAGTCCAACTCCAATGAAATCTCCTTGCCTCTGTTCCAAGAAAGAAGAAAGAGAAGGAAAAGAAGGAAGAAGGAAGAAGGAAGAAGGAAGAAGGAAGAAGGAAGAAGGAAGAAGGAAGAAGGAAGGAGAGAGAGAGAGAGAGAGAGAGAGAGAGAGAGAGAGAGAGAGAGAGAGAGAAAGAAAGAAAGAAAGAAAGAAAGAAAGAAAGAAAGAAAGAAAGAAAGAAAGAAAGAAAGAAAGAAAGAAAGAAAGAAAGAAAGAAAGAAAGAAAAAGCAAGCAAGCTGTCTCCGGTCCATTTATGCCTTTCAGTATATATGTTTCTGTGCCTAAAGGTTGATAAAGGTTGTGTCAAAGCTGCTCTGATGGGAAGCTATGCAAGAAGACTGACCATGAAAGAAATGTAAATAAAAGCATTGAAATCCTTCAAGGGCTTCCCAACTGCCTTGCTGCCATTCCTTACCTGCATTTAAACCACCTATGACCTGCAAGAACAAAGTGATGTAGGCAATTCTGTGTCCCGATGCAGGTAAGTCTTAAACAATGCCTACAGCAGGAGGCTAGCTCCAGGTTGCTGATGTTTGAAGCAGAAGAGAGAAACAGTAATGGCTGACTTGAGACTGGCATACCCATCAGTGGAGCAATGGATCAACCACAAACTCTGAAGCAGTGTTTCTCAACTTCTGGGAGTTGAAGTCCACACATCTTAAAGTTCCCAAGGTTGAGAAACACTGTTCTGAAGAATTGCAATTGCACAAAGGAAAGTAGAAACTTTGCAGCTGAACCAGGACAGATGGCACCAATCCTGGTGTGGAAGGGCTCTTAGGGTAACAACTTTGAATCTATCATTCAATTCCCTTCAAAGGCTTATGATTTTTCAAGCTGGCAAAATATGTTTTCATTCCTATCCCCAACTGTTCTTAGTGTGCAGTTGGGGCCAGAACGTCCTTCATAAAGGTGACAACTCCATTTTGTTTTGTTTTTTGGAAAGTCAGTTTTCAGCACACAACTATCCCAGAGAGGCCTTTGTGCATGGACCTTTCCCAAAGCAATGTTTGGCATGGTTTCAATTTTTGTGTGTGTGTGTGTGTGTGTGTGTGTGTATAAAAAAAAAATTCCCCTCTCACGCCTATGGGTGGTACGTGTCTTCCTCAATCTCGGGTCCTCTACCAGAGGCCTGGGAGTTTGAGGGTTCTGCGCAGTATCTGAGCTGTTCCTAGCACTGCACTCTTCTGCACAGAGAGCTCTGATGTTGTTCCTGGGATCTGCTGGAGCCACTCTCCCAGCTTAGGAGTCACGGCCCTGAGTGCTCCTACCACCACTGGGACCACTTTGGCCTTGACTTTCCACATCCTCTCAATTTCCTCCTTCAGGGCCTGGTACTTCTCCAGCTTCTCATGCTCCTTCTTCCTGATGTTGCTGTCACTTGGCACTGCTACATCTATCACTATCGCTGTCTTCTGGTCTTTGTCTACTACCACAATGTCTGGTTGATTGGCCAGTACCTGCCTGTCTGTCTGGATCTGGAAGCCCCACAGGATCTTAGCCTTGTTGTTCTCCATGACCTTCTGTGGAATCTCCTACCTGGACTTGGGGGGGTCTAGCTCATACGCTGTGCAGATGTTCCTGTACACAATGCCAGCTACTTGGTTGGGCCGTTCAGTATATGCTGTTCCTGCCCGCATCTTACACCCTGCCACTATGTGTTGGACTGTCTCTGAGGCCTCTTTGCACAATCTGCACCTTGGGTCCTGTCTAGTGTGGTAGACCCCTGCTTCTATGGATCTGGTGCTTAGTGCCTGTTCTTGTGCTGCTATGATCAGTGCCTCAGTGCTGTCTTTTAGTCCGGCCCTTTCCAGCCACAGATAGGATTTCCCAGTGTCAGCCACCTCAGCTATCTGTTGATGGTACATCCCATGCAGGGGCTTGTCTTGCCATGGTATTTCTTGAACTTCCTCCCATGTCTGCTGCTGCCTGCATTATATATCATGTAAAGGTCTAAGAAGAATGAGGAATGCTAGCAGAACACGCTAATTGGTTGCCTGCCTGGGCTAGCACAGGTCCCTGATACATTTCTTTTATAGCAAAAAGGAATGTGTTCCCCCACTGTTTGTTTAGGAACAGAATCAAGTCCTTCCTCTTTGTCATGGCCATCTGAGTTAGATTAATGATGATTTTACTGGATTTTCCCCAATCAGCATTTTTCTATCTTTGACATTAGCTGCCTTGAGTGGTGCATGGGTGGAACAGAAGAATGCATACAGACATAGACACTTTCAAAGTGCTCTAGTGCATATTTAGCAAAGTTGCAAATACCCACCAATACTAGAATCGTACTGATTTCTGTGCATATTTACATGTTCTTATCAAACACCCCAAATCACTTACACTACCAGTAATGTATGGTCATATTCAGTGATGCATCTCTTTTTGTTCACTGGAGAGAAATTTCTACTTAAGCAATTAAGATCAGAGGAGAGTCAGTTTGGTGTAGTGGTTAAAGCATCAGGCTAAAAACTGGGAGACAGTGAGTTCTAGTCCACTTCCAAAATTTTACCAAGAAAACTGGAGGGACTAGTCCAGGCAGTCTCCAGGAGTCAAAAACTGACTTGAGATACACAATTGAGATCAAGCATTCATTAAACTAAAAAGTGGCATGACCAAGTTGATTGCAGAGGACCAGCTAAAACTAAGGTTACATTTATTTAATTTAATACATGAATTTAATATATTGTTCCTATAACAAGAAAGCTATCATCCATGATCAATTGTCTCTAATCTGTAAGACCTAGGACATTACCTCCAACTTTGCTGACCATCAGCCTGTTTTTAGAAAAAAACAAAACAAAAGGCCATCACCATCATCAACTCACCTAGACAGACTTAGCTCTGTAAAAAACCCCAGATATCAACTTTAGTCTCCTATCTATTCAGGCAGCAGATAGGCAAGACTCAAATCACAACTGACACACCATCAGAGTCTCATTCACCTACTTGCCCTCTAATGTGGTCTAAGCCATCACCTGACATCAATTCCACTGTGCTGTTTACATAAAGCAAACAGATCACATCTATCATTTCAGCCTCCCTTGACACTTGACTTTTGACCTCTACATCAGTGTCCTTCAACAAACTTCAAAGGAAGTCTCCAGTTTAGACCAGTCGGATTTGAATGCACTAGTAATTTTTATTTTATTCAGTGCGAGCTAAATAAGAATTGGGGCATCTTCCACTGTTCCTCTTAATTTAGCAAGAAAGACTACTGTCTGAATTGTGAAATGCATCACTGTATTTGCATAGTGTTGACTTGAATAGACTAATTTTGGTAACTCATAGTATTCTGGTGTCCATAGCATATAGCCAATAAAAGGTTGTATTACACTAAATTCAAGATTATTTTGATTGTTTTTGTTGTTACCATGATCCTTGTGAGCATCACTGTCACTACAGGATGTGTTCTTACTGTATTTTAGTGAGCTTGTGGTTGTTCTAGGAATTCTACTTTAGCCTGATTTATTCTGTTGCCTTTGGCAGAGGAAGACAAGTTGTAATAGATACACTGACAAATATTACTGTTGAGTATGTCACAAGACATGATTTTGAAACCCTGCAGACATCAGAAGTCACATACATTTCCCAGTGGCTAATAGCCTCTGATTCTGAATGACTTTCAGCATTTACCTGTATCAATTTATCCTCCACCACTTGGCCAAAGGGGATCCTTGAAGTGGCTTCCACTCCAAGAAAAGATTAAAAATCAAGTTCAAAAGAAAGACTCTAAAAAACACAGCCTCTGAAAATAAGCAACCATGAGCATCAATTCCATATCCCCCAAAACAGTTTAGGTTTGGCAGATGTTCAGGATCTATTGCTTCAAAACTGGCGATGATGACCAACTTGGACAGTTCTTGATTTCATATAGGACCAAGCTATCAGTGGCTAATAATCTTGTTGGCTGAATTCTATCTGCTGAATCACAGATAACATACCTTAAGTACCAGTTGCGGAACAGCAGTGAAAGAGGATTATCACCTCCTGTTCCTCTTTGTGAACTTCCCAAATACCAGTAGGCCATTCTGACGTAGAATGCTGGACTCAATCAGCCCTTGGTTCAATTCAGCAGAACTCATCTTTTGATCTTCCTAGGTCAGTATTTTGGACTCTCACTCAATCTATAGTTATATGTACTTATATGTAAGCCAGACTTTGTCTTTCTTTTAGCAGGTGAATCCTGGGAGCAAAGTTTTCGTATAATATCCATGTATGAATTTGTACCTGGCAGTTAAGGAACCTAGTTGCTGTGACCATCTCTACTATCTATTGTCTGAAGTGATGCTGCTTTAGAGTCTTGAAGACCATGTGTTACTTCATCCATAATCTCCTTCCCATAAAGTTTATAGAACGCTGCTTCTTGGGGTAGGGGACCTGCCACACTGACATTTTTCTTCACAAAACAGGATATAGAACAACAGAATTCAGAATAACAGAATTATAGACTTGAAAGAGCCACCGAGTCCAACTCCCTGCTCCATGCTGTATCCAAATTAAAGTAAACGGCTATCCATCCTCTGTTTGAATACCTCTAGCGAAGAAGAGATCAACATCTCTTCTAGTGACTGATCTTGCTGTTAGGATGTTTTTCATCTCCACTGGATGATTCTAACTTCTACTATTTATGAAAAGGGGAGAAAAAAGTACCCAGTTTTTCAACCCCATGTATGATTTCATGCACCCATAGATTTGCAGTGCCTTTTTAAAGATACAGGACTGGAATTGTTCTTAATATTCCAAGCGTTCTAACACTGTCGTTCTTGTATTTTTGAAAGGAATGGTGATGTTGCCCATTTTATTTTGTGATCCTTCCCTCAGGATCACCAATATGGCATGTGCATTCTCAACTCCTGTTTTTATTCAACAGTTGTGTCCTACCCTTGTTCCCGTTCCTCAGTCAGGAGCCATAAAAAAATGTAATCCCTAAATGCAAAGTTGTGCATGGTTGAATGAGACAGGGAGTCAAAATACAAACTGTTCTTTTGCATAGGTATTAATAAGGCAGTTTGTGCTCCTCCAGAGAAGTTCTTACTCTGTCCAAAAAAGAGCTGAAGAGCACCCAATGGTTGTACTGTAGTTTACCAACTGTGAACTTTTCATTATTTTTTAAAGCATTATGTAATGCTCTCATTAAAACTGAATGTGGGTTGAAAAGCTGTAGACAAGCTCTGGAAGAGAACTTCTATGGTAGGCAAGGGGGGAAATATCAGATGTTCTTAAGGAAGGATACAAATCTTGTTTTAAACAAATATACACAAATCCCTCATCTTTCAGTCCAGGAAAGCTAATGAAAATAAATAAATACAGGATTATAAGGAAGCCATTTGTTTCTTTATTCATTAAGCATTTATATGAGGAATGACTAACAATAACACATGATTCAGAATGATTATTGATGTGCAGAACATTTTGTGCACTACTTGTGCATTGTCACTCTACTCCCTGATCCCTCAAAAGCAGCTTGAAGAAAATCGACATTTGTCTTCATGCCATCAGTTCTGCCAGGCTGAGGAGCAAAGGATGACCCTCATGGTTCTGAGAAGGCTAATGTCTTGCAGTGAAATCAGTTCACCCTTTACTCCCATGCAAACAGGAAATAAGATACATTTTGTCCACTCTTCCCTGGCAATCTACACCCAATAGTACTAGTTGTGTGCACTTATCTAATCATTTGCAAAAATTAAGCATCCTCAAGAAAGAACAGCCAATTCCATGATGGATACTGACCAGGCTACAGTTATTTCTCCTTGAAAATCTAAAGACTGAGACTTAGAAAGTGGGGATGAAACAGGGGTCCCTCGAAATGGGGAAACAAGCTATCCCCAAAATTTACAGATCTTCAGCAGAATTTAACTATTCTTTCAAACAGTCAACACCTGATCCAGAAATAATAGCCTTAGCCCTCACATGATCCTGAACTCTTTTCAGACTGGTACAAAATCTTCATCTGGAAGTGACTACATGACTTCATGCTACAATATCATTGTGGGGGATATATGACAGACCATATGTATGCATTCAGCTTGAACTTAGGTCCTTTTATATCATTTAGAGAACTGACTATTGAGTGGCTGATGATGATGATGATGATGATGATGATGATGAAGAAGAAGAAGAACATGAAGAAACTATCGAAAACCAGTCTACACCATTTGAATACTTAAAGGGAATGTTTACAAACCTTCTAAACCCCAACCGATAGAGGTTTCCCTAATCTGAAAAATATTTTGTAATTATGTGAATACTTGATTTTCATTATGGGATATCTAAGAAGCATAATGGATCAAAAAGTTTGTTGGTTTGATTCTTAAGGTTTGCTGCTGTTTGCCCTATTCTCACGGTATTTTAGAGTTTCAGGAAGTGGTGTTTTTCAGATCATTTTAAACAGTGTTGTTGTTTTTTAAATTATCTTTCTCCCTCTTTCTGGCAGTCTTCATTCCTTGATTTGGAAAAACTGAATGGAATTCCTTTCCCTTCTGCCTGAAGGAAAAGCTGAAGAAGCTTTGAGGGTCAGAATGAAGAGTGGTATATAACTAAAGATGTGCGAATCAGCCTCAGATAATTTTCCATTGGATTGGAAAACTGGAATCAATTCTATTTGACTTAGCATTTAGGTCTGAACCATCAGTTTGATTTAATTCAGTCTGTGCATTGAATCGGTGAATCAAATCAAATAAATTCAAGGCTTCCAATCTATTTGGAGAAAGCGCATTTGCACATGCAGAAAACCTAGCACATAGTCAAATCTTGGCCCAGCCTTTCTGAACCATTCTGAAGACTCGGAGTGGCTTGTAGTTAACACCAGAAAATTAAAACAGAAAATCAACAGCCAGCCGTTCTGACTTTAGCAGAAAACAGATACTGAACAAGAAAAATTAAGTAACTTTAACAGGAAAAAAGCCTCTGTCTTGTTTGCTATTATATTAAATATACTGTGAAGTATATTTCGGCTATGGAGACTATATTATATTTGTGGAATGATTGGTGGATCTCTTCCAAAGTCTGCCCAAGCTAACATTGGTGGCTTTTTAATGTAAATCAAAGGTAAGTAATGGAGAACAAGCAAAAAGCATTAAAAGATTCATTGACTTCCTTTATTAAAAAATAGCCTGTTTCAAAACAAACTGAGGTATCATTACACCAATTAATATACTCGTAAAATCATTGAATGTATGAATTGGGAGGGATCTTCAAGGTCATCTATTTCAACCCTGGACCAGCGCAGGAGTCCACCAACTATCCCCAAGGGGTGGTCACATCAACTCTGCTTAAAAGCTTCCAGCAAGGGGAAGCCTACACTGGTCTAGGCAGACTTTCCACATCTTTTACCTAATAAATAAAAGGATGCAAAATTTAAACATTTCAATCATGAAAAATTGCAAGTTAGACTAACCTTAACAAACAAACATGACAACAATACATTCATTTGCAAGTTCAGTCAGAGGCTGGTCAAAGAGAGAGGTCTTTAGCCTTTGCCCCAAACAACCTAGACCTGGTGCCA
Source organism: Liasis olivaceus (assembly GCA_030867105.1). Lineage (NCBI taxonomy): Eukaryota > Metazoa > Chordata > Lepidosauria > Squamata > Pythonidae > Liasis > Liasis olivaceus. The sequence continues at coordinate 74,161,995 of CM061355.1, forward strand.
GACATAACTGGCTAGGTCTGAGAAAAATAAGAAAAGAAAGAAAGAAAGAAAGAAAGAAAGAAAGAAAGAAAGAAAGAAAGAAAGAAAGAAAGAAAGAAAGAAAGAAAGAAAGAAAGAAAGAAAGAAAGGGAGAGGAGAGGAGAGGAGAGGAGAGGAGAGGAGAGGAGAGGAGAGGAGAGGAGAGGAGAGGAGAGGAGAGGAGAGGAAAGGAAAGGAAAGGAAAGGAAAGGAAAGGAAAGGAAAGGAAAGGAAAGGAAAGGAAAGGAAAGGAAAGGAAAGGAAAGGAAAGGAGAAAGAAAGAGAACTGAGGAAAGCTGAATCTGAGATTCATCCGGTTATCCAATGAAGTTGTATGTTGAGAGTTTCTGGAGCATCAGAAAGAATTACTTTTTCACACAGTTATTAGGAGATTTACCAACAGGCTCTGGGGCAGACCTCCAGATCCCCACGTCCTGGGGAGATACAAATAATACCAGAGAGATGGCTCAATTCCACCGAGCAATAGGACAGGACATCCTTTCCTTTGGAGCCTGTGTGTGTCAGCAGCTTACTTTGCCAGCCAGCCACCAGATGGAGAAAGGAGGAGAAACACGGCAGTACACAAAAGACTTTTGAAAAGGAGGCAGCTGCAGCTCAGACGAGATGAAATCAAGGAAAGACAAGAGGAATAACAGCGAGGAGGAAGGAAGCAAGCAGAGCATGTCTGCCTCCTCATAAAAAAGTTTTGAAAAGGGGGAGGATGGTAGATGGATACAGGCAGAGTGAGCTTTCCAGATGGGACTTTACCCAAGTTCCTCTCATGCTTCTGCGTAAAGAACGAGTGATGGCCACCAACTTAGATACCTTCTAAAGAGGGCTGGCCATTGGGTCTTCAGGAGCTCCCAGTTATGACGGTGAAATATTCTAAAGTTAGAGATACCTTAATTACACTTTCTGGAAAACCACAATTGGAGAACATTCTGTTTGTAGGTTTCTTATCGGCTTCTGTTTGACCATGGTTGGAAGCAAGATGGTGGCATTAAGACAGGTGAAGAAGGCTCATCAGGAACTACTGGGACGTGGCCCCTACACCAGTGTTTTTCAAACTCTCTGATTCTGTGGGCCACTGCTTTGTTTTTATTTTTGTACGGGGTTTGCTTCGTTCTATATTTTTCTATGTTTTTGAGAGTCATTTTGACTGTGGTGGCATACAAATACATATGGATGTTGGGGGAAGGCAGGGTCCACCCAGTTCAAGAAGCATGGCCTTCCTTCATGTTCTTCTTTAAGAGCACGTGAGTTTACTTTTTTATTTTTTTTTGGTGGATAAAGTTAACAATTATGGTTGCACCTGTATGCGCCTTCCCATTCCCTTCACCTTGAAAAATGGAATCCAAAATTAAGGATTGAATTAATAAATTACCCCCTCAAGTGGGGAATAAATGCTCCGTTTAATTACTGTTTAATTTAATACGTTAATAAAGTATCTGTTGACAACTTGAGATGGGGCTGAGATGGCAAATGGGTCCCCTTCCTCCCCATTGTCACCAACCAGACCCCACTTAAGACAAAAATTGGGTACTCCTATGTTGCTAAGCAACAAACTTCCCCATTTTAACATAGCCAAGTGTACCTTTGTCTGAGTTAGGATATTTATCTTTCAGTACCATTTACTGATGGAAGATGAGACCAGAAAGAAACAGACAGTCTCCACATGATCTCACAGACTAATTTCTCCGAACTGGAAAGAACTCTGAAATATGTTAATATAATGTGGTTTTACTTTAAAAATGGTATCCGGGATCCAACCCACATACGACTGATTTCAGTACTCATATTTCACTCTCCCTCTGAAATCAGTGCAAATTCATAGCTTTGGCTAAATCACATCCAGTGTTGGGGTTTTGGAGAGAAGTATCTGTATGGGGTGGGTGGCTTATCCTGCATAATTAGCTATCCGAATTACACACAGAGACGTACTGCTTTATTCTTGGTTGTTTTTTTTTATTTCTTTCCTCTTCTGTTTAATTCTATCAGCTCCAAATTAATCATCATAAACAGTTTCATTAACTATTATAGCCACAATTTGTTTAGCATATTACACTGCAATAATGTAACAGAGTGTACTGTATAATTTTAATTATTATGGAAAGAATATAAAAATGTACCAGTATATAAAAGGCAAATCACTGAAAGGTAATTTTATGAACATGGATTTACTGATTAAAAACCTTTACAGCATCACAGAATCATATTGCTGGAAGGACAATTTGGGTCATCAAGTCCACTTTGCTGCTTAATGCAGGAATTCAAATTCAAGCGTCTTGGAAGCATTTGAATGCAGCCAGTGAGAGGGAGGTCACCATCTCTCTTGTTAACTGGTTCCATCGTTGACCTGTTCTTATCATTGGGACATTTGTTTCATAACATTAAGTCAGAATCTGTCTTCTGTACTCTGTGTCATGCTATCTGAGGAAAAGGGGAACCCGTGTTGATCTTCCTTTTTGTGACAACCCTTCAAATGCTTAAATATAACTTAAGCACATCCCCATCCTCTTCTTCTAAGACTTAATTTCCTGTCCCAGACGGTTTTGTCTTTTGCTGCACCTGTTCCAGATTCTCTAGATCTTTCTTAAAGTGTGGTACCCTTTAAGAAAGATCTAGAGAATCTGGAACAGGTGCAGCAAAAGACCTTCAAGGTGGTGAATTGAGTGGAACTATTGCTTCCTGTGATTTGGAAATGGTACTTCTACTGATAAAATTGCATTGCCTTTTTAGCAGGCCTGTGAAATGCCTGACTCATATTTGGCTTGAGAACAATGACAATTCTAAGAGATCCAACATGGTGTGGTGGTTAAAATGCTGGACTAGGAGTGAGGAGAGTCAGGTCCTAGTCCTCCCTTAGGCATGGAAGCCAGCTGGGTGACTTTGGCAAGTCACTCCCTCTCAGCCTCTCAGTGTTAGGTTCTGCAACAAGCTGCTGATAAACAAAGCACCCCTTACATCATGCATTGATAACTTCTCTCTAAGCACTAGGGAAGGGCAGTGCAAAATCAAGCAGATCTTACAAAGATATGGGACAAACACTATGAAATTTATTTATTTATTTATTTAAATTTATTAGCCGTCCAGCTCCAGTGGACTCTGGAGAAATACAAGTCTAAGATCATTTTTACACATACTATTATCAAACTCATTATCCTCCATCCTATACCTAAGCATAGTTTCTTTTCTTAAGAAGGAAACTTTGCATCTGTCACTGTTAATTTCATTCTGTCATCTTCAACCCACTTCTCTAACCTATCAAAACAAATTTGATTTTTGTTTCTCTCTTCTATAGCATTAGCTATTCCGCCCACTTTTATGTCATCTGTAAATCTGACAAGCATTTTCTTCCACCTCTTCACCCAACTCATTAATTAAAATGTTGAAGAGTCCTGGGCCCAGGACCAAACCTTAGGGCATCCCACTTGATATCTTGCTTCAGTGTGATGAGTATTTGACACTAAGATTCTGCCTAACAATCAAGATTTATCCTATCCTTAACTTGCTTTCTTATCAGGATATCATGTGGTACTCTGTTAAATGTTTTGCTGAAGTCAAGATATATCTAGAGATTTCCCAGACTCTATCAAAGAAATTTCCAATGGAATACAATAATAATAATAATAATAATAATAATAATAATAATAATAATAATAATAATATCATCCCCTCTCACCCGTATGGGTGGTATCTGTCTTCCTCAACCTTGGGTCCTCCACTAGCAGCCTGGGAGTTTGAGGGTTCTGCACAGTATCTTAGCTGTTCCTAGCACTGAATAGAAATTATCACCCAAAAGCTGGGCCTATAAAGGTAAAGATAATATGAAGAATAACCAGAAACATATTAGTACTAGTTACAATTATGTCTTTAAAGTCAATAGGACAATATTTAGGTAGGACAATATTCAGTGGCAATTCCAGTCCCAGAAGACCTTGGTCCATCACACAGAAGCCTTTTTCCATAGTCTCAAGTGTCTGAAGTCCCAACAGAACTTCATTAAGTCCTGGCAATGGCAGAAAGTATCTGGGAGATAGTTCATAAATAATGAATATTGATGTTGTCTCTTGATTCCACATAAACCTGCATGGGACAAGTTGAGGATGGTCTCTGCCCATAATACTTTGGATTTCCTGGACATTCCTCAGATGTTCTACTCAAGCAAGGCTTGGTCCTATCACCATATGTGGAATATAGCATAGCATTACCCCAAGGCCCATTTATGATTTCTAAAGGCACTGAATACCATAGCATGCTTCAAGCATTGTGAGTTTCTCATGTATATCCCAATACTACATAACAACCATTATTCTATAATTTTCTCTTTCCTTTTCTAATGGCTGGCAAAGAGCTACAATACCCCCACTCTTTTATATCTGGCTCTCCTTCGCTTCTGTTACCCCTGTCTTCCTCCAACATTTCCAAAAACCAACACTAAAACTCACAACTGCTTATCACTCCTAACCTATTGCTCTGCTCTCCTAGGACTGTGCTCCAGGTGTCAGCACTGTTTACCCATCATTTTGATGGGTCTCTTTGGGTCAGCACATCCATTACTCATGGATGTCACACAGAAGAAGGTCAAGACCTGCTTTCATCATCTAAGACTGCAGGATATGAAATAATGGATTTAAGTTACAGGCAGGCAAATTCCAACTGAAGGTTAGAAAAAAACTTTCTTACATTAAGAAGAGTTTAACAATGGAACTAATGATGTGGAGAATTGGTGGGATTCTCTTCATTGGACAGTAACAATGAATGTATTTGAATAAAGACTGTATAGCTGTCTCTTTGAGATATGTCCTTATCCATTCATCCATCCATCCATCCATCCATCCATCCATCCATCCATCCATCCATCCAATTTGCATGTTTAAATTTGAATTCCTGCATTAACCAGGTGCTTGGACACAATGGCCTCCATGGCCCCGTCAAATTCTATGATTCCATAATTCTGTGCTCCTGTGCTGAGCAAAAGCCATCTGAGATGAAAACTATCAAAAGGGTTGTCCTTGTAACCTAGATAAGCCAAAGCAATGAAAGAAGCTGGCACATCCCAAAACTGTTCATAGCTCAAGGGCAGAGCACACGCTTTGCATTCATAATGGCTCATGTTCAATCCCTGGCATCTCCAGCTGAAAATGAGCAGGGATTAGAAGGCCCTTTTTCTGAGACTGCCACTGCCAAAAGTGGCAGCGAAGACTTTGGCACCATTCCCTAGTTCCCGTGCCCTGGTGTAATCTACCCAGCATCTAAGTCTAATCACATGCAACAGAAACAAAGACATGGCAGTTTTCTATCCATTCACTCACATACCCACCCTCCACTTCTCTTCTTTTCCTTTTTCTCCATTATACATTTTAGCTTGCAAGATCTTTGCAGCCCAGGAGCTTTGCTTGGTCAACTACCCTGCACATTAATGCTGCTAAATAAACAAACAAATAAATAAATAAGCAGGCAAGTTCTGTGATGTCTATCCCCAATCGGTACATAAGGGTTTGCAAACTCTCTTGACTGCTGAAATCCTAGAACCAGAGTTGCATGGGGCCTTTTAAAGCCACTGAGTCCAACTTCCTGTACACAGTATAGAAACTCAAAGTAAAGCTTCCCTGACAGATGGCTGTTCCGCTTTTCTTGGGCCCTCCAGAAAACCAGAACTCATTATTACCCCCATCCATCCATCCATCTATCCATCCATCCATCCATCCATCCATCCATCCATCCATCCATCCATCCAATTTATATAGCCACTCATCTCACAATCAAGTGACTCTGGGAGGCATACAACACTAATTCATTCCATGGTCAAATTGCTTTTACTCTAGGAAGCCTTCCTACCATTCGACATGGAATCTGACTGACCTTCTGGGTGGCAGCTCTTCAGAGACATGAAAAGCATTATAAAATTCTTCTCCATTGTTTTTACTCATGGCTAAACATACGTCGTCCATCTGATCTCTTTTTAAGGTTTAGCTTCCAGGTCTGTGAACATAGCCATTGCTCTTTTCTGCACCTGTATCCTTCTTAAAGTGTGGATTCCCAAACTGGACAGAATACTCATGGTGGGATCTGACCAATGCAAAACAGACTGGAATCATGATCTCCTGGGATTTCTCAGTATGCTATTGATAAAACTGGAAGACTTTCCTTTTTAGTAGCCATATCATACTGCTGACTCATCTCCAGCTGATAATCAACTGTACTTCCAAGATCTTTTTTGCACATACTACTCACAAGATATAGTTATACATGCCCTTTGTTACCACCCCCTTAATTCTTTTACCAGCAAGAGAAATGTTCTTAAATTGGCCAGTTTGTCCCTGCATTCAAATATTCCTGATAGTTCTATATACTTCTTATTTTATCACTGAATCTGTCATTCACATTCTTTTCCAATGACACCAATCAAATGTGCAGCTGCCTTATCTTTTTTTCTGGCTCCAAAGTCTCTATTTGGAGTGGGATTAGTTCTCCAGCACAGAAGGAGAGCTACCTCCAAAGACAGCTACAGAAGCCCTTTGCACTCAAGATACAGTCTACCAGTCCTGGTTAGGAATGGGGGGAAATCAGTCTGGTTTGCATTTTAGGCAAAAGCTACTGAATCATATATTTTCAGGCATTCCTTCTAAAAAAAAAATATTGCCAGATGCCAACATGTAAAAAAATCAGATTTTTAATTGCAAAAAGGAGAGAGAAATGAAGGAAATGATCACTCCTGATCCATTTTGAACAGCACACACTCAAGAAGCATTTTCTCAAAGGCATTTTGTTCTTTTCTCCAGCACCTTATGCATTCCAAGAAAAGATGATGCCCTTAAATGAGGAGGGGAACATATGGCCCCCCATTTACAGTCCCCAAAGCCACTCAAGAGTTGAACTGTTAGGTCAAAAATGATTGATTGACTGATTATGTGCCATCAAGTCGTTTTCAATTCCTAGTGACCACATAGATAGATTTTCCCCAGGACAATCTATCCCTAACCTGGTCTTTCAGGTCTTCCAATGGTGCCCCCATCACCACCGTAACTGAGTCCATCCACCTTGCTGCTGGTCATCCTCTTCTTCTCTTTCCTTCCACCTTTCCCAGCATCGGAGCCTTCTCCAGAGAGCTGGGTCTTCACATCATGTGTCTGAAGTAGGATCATTTGAGCTGGTCTTGAGTGGGAATTTGGGGTTGATTTGTTCAATGATCCATTGGTTTGTTTCCTTGGCTGTCCACAATATTCTCAGGAGTCTTCCTCCAACACAGGTCAAAAAATGACAGCAGGTAAATGGGCAACATTTCTGGCTGATGTACCATTTTGGTATCGAAAAGTTTCTGCTCCTACATTGGGTTGTTGGTAACCAAATGGGTTTGGAATTATTCATTTACTACTTTTTGATCTTGCTATTTTTCTCCCTTGTGGGACATAAAGGCTGGGTTTACAATTTGGCATAGATTAAGTTGAAGTAGGAGGGGGGCAGTTTGTAGTTCAATATACTGATAGAAGAGAATATGTGTAGCTCAGGGTTGAACTGTGGAGTCCTTGGGGTTCTCTGAGCTTGGCTGTCTTCTTGCAAACGTTTCGTTACCCAGCTAGGTAACATCTTCAGTTGTTACCTAGCTGGGTAACGAAATGTTTGCAAGAAAACAACCAAGCTCAGAGAACCCCAAGGACTCCACAGTTCAGTATACTGCTGGAATCAGGCCATTATTTTGGCAGGTTTGGTGATTCAGACCATCATATTAAGTCATTATAGGTTTATTCTAGGGGTATAACATATCCTGGGAATAAAGTAATAACATTTGGTTAACGTGGGTTTAGACTTTATCGTGATGAAGGCAATCAAACTGTCATATGAGGGTTCCCCTACAGATAGGGGCATCTGTGGGGGGTCAAAAGAGTCAACATGGTGCTTTTTAAAAATGCATTGCACATAGGACAAATATTAGCCACCATATTGTCTTTTCGACTGATGCCATACCCCCCGAACAGCCTTGCGGATGGACATCCACTAAAGCATGGCAAGAGATAGGCCACGCTAGGCTGGGAATTCTGGAAAATGTAATCTCAACCCATCAAAAGACCTTGCTTTGGAAATCAGCCAAATGAATGACCAACTAATAAACTTAGTTAATTATGGAATTGAGAAAACCTACGGAATGAGGAGGAGAAATGAGGCTTAAAAGTAACTCCCTCCATTTTTTTTTTTTTTAAAAACCTACCAGTTTTAAACTGATTTTCCTGCAGGGAATCCAGGTGTTATCTTTCACAAATCGATCCCCCTCCTCAACAGCCAGTAATTCAGCAGGTCAAGTTAAAGCCGACCACGCTGCCAGCAACTCCTGCTGTCTTGATAATCCATCTCATTCCAGGCATGGCGATATGCTTTTTCACCAGCTGCCATTTCCAGTTACCTTTTCTACAGCTGACATAACGTGTCAATGTGTTGGAAGCAGTAAAGGAGTCACAGGGAGGCATTTGGAAAGATAAATGGCAACCAGACCTGGATCATCTTTAACAATATTACAGAACAAGGAGTGGTCCTTTTTGAAAGGGAATGTCTAGCCACAATGCTTCATTGTGCTCAGATAAAAAAGGGAGATGTCTCATATTCTGCAAATCATGATAATGTTCCTCCTCTAGTTCAGTGCTTCTCAACCTTGGCAGCTTTAAGATGCGTGGACTTCAACTCCCAGAATTCCCCAGCCAGCCATGCTGGCTGGGGAATTCTGGGAGTTGAAGTCCACTCATCTTCAATTTGCCAAGGTTGAGAAACACTGCTCTAGTTAGTTATCTTAAAGGCTTTTGCATGGTTCTACTCCTCCTAAATAATTTGCATCACAATTAAAGAGTAAAGAAACTATAAGGATTTATCCACATTAAATGCAGTTATTCCATTTAGGATAGGTAGCCAATTTTCATATATATGTGATTTATCCACGCCTACCACTTTGACTCAAACACATACATATTTCATGCCTTTAAATATTACTTTTAAACTATATACTATACTGTATAGGATTTTTTAACCAACTGTAACTTTACCTATAAACTGTCTTTTTATTTGAGATTTCAATGCATTGCAAATTTCCTCGTACTTTGGTCTTGAAGGGCGGCATAATTTTTTAAATGCTATTTATTTGTTTTGCTTATATGCCACACTACATCTGAAGACTCGGAGTGGTTTATAGTTAACAACAGAAAATTAAAACAGAAAATCAACAGCATAACATAAGAACACAGAGGCCCAGATATCACCAAATGGGCTGCAAAATTGTTGGACATCCCCAAATGCCTGAAGATCTTAACAACTTCAGAATGAAGTGAAATAAAGTACACCTGAAATGTGAACCTGGCCAAAAAAGTTAGCCTTTTGCTGATCTACATCTTTGAGTGTTATCACGTCTATGTGTTGTGTGAGCATAGGTCTCTCTCTGCGGGTGAAAATAAGAATATTTTCCATCCACAATAGGCAGTTGCCATTTTGGGGTTACCGAGTGTGCAATTCCTCCATCAAGTTCTTTTGAGGTCATCTTCCCTTAATCTTCTCCCCTAAGCACTGATTTGCTTGTTCTCCTCCAATTCAACTGATCCCTCTCTCTTGTGTGACAATCAGGCAGAATTACAACTGCACTCAAGGAACTAATTGGCTACTAATAGCCAGATTACCCATTTCCAAAAATGTTTTTAGGATCTTGTATTTTGTGGCAATTTAGGGCTTGTTTTTACTCAAGTTCCCATGGTCCAATTCTACCCGTGGGATGTTCTTCTGTATTAAAGAAAAACATGCTGGAAGTCTCAGATTTATCTTGCTACTCAACATAGGCTCCAGATTGTCCCTGCAAGAGATGAATAAACCTCACTGCAGCAACAGAGAGCAACGTTTCTGGCTATGGGACCACTCATCTCAGAAAATGACCAAAAGTTTCACAAAGCAAAATTCAAAGCAAGCACCTGAGGCCTTTACTTGGGTGAAAAAACAGAGGAATTGCTACAAGAGGCAAAAACAGAAAGGTAGGATATAAATTTAACCAACCAACCGCCAGCTTGCTACCAAACCAACATTTGTTTGGAACTGAAAGAACTCCCAAATTCCCCTGCTTCAATGTGAATTGCAAATAAAATATCACAGGAAGTCAAAAGATGGATGCGCTATCTTAGAAAGCCATTCCCGACTAGTGTCTCTATTCACTTTCCTTCTCCTTCTTCTCCCTCATTTACCAAACCTACATGTACAACATTCCCTAAAATACATTTTTAATATACATTTTCTCAAAGTACGTTTTGTAAATGAAATTCTCCTGCCCTGGCTCCTTAAAAAAAGCTGCCATGATAGATCCTTTCCTTAAAATATAAATACCCATCGTGTACATGATTTTTGTATGCTTTACATCTGCTTTTCAGATGCATTTCGTAAATAAATGTTGGGATGACAGGAGAAATTTGGAGGTCAGAATGACATCAGGTGGGTTTTATAATCAGACAGTGGCAATTTTAGTGGATTTTGCCAATGCAGTCCTACAGAAATCTTTTTATTTCTTCAAATCATCTGTTGCAATTTGATCTTAAATACTGCTGATACAATCTAGTCAAAGAGGTAGATGGAGATATACACATCAGTGTAGACCCAACCTATTTTACTGCCTACTTTTTCAGGCAGATTTCTACTCTGAACAGAAATGCACTGATCTGTTCATGCAAAAACCTAAAACCTGTGGTCCCAACACTGCTTGTGACCTCCAAAAGTCCCCAAAGACTTCTACACTGTAATTTTTAATGTGACAGAGTAGTATATATATAAACACTAACACTAACACATAAACACTAGCTACACAATGAGAGAGTAGTTGTATTAACTATATTTGATTTTAATTTAGTTAAATCTAAGTGACGTGAAATCAAATTCAAATTTTGTCCTTCAAAACCAAGGTCAATCCTCCGTTCAGAAAAAGGTTGTGCATCAATAGTTGAGGAACAGACGGAGTACGTGTGTGTGTGTCAGAGGACTTTGAGGAAAAGATGAACCCCACTGGTTGGACTTCAGTTCTGCTATTGTTTGTCTGTCCATGGATCTCCAGGGTGAGAATGAATGAAGGGGAAGGGGAAAGGGGAACTGTTCCTAGCAAGTTGGGTGCTAAAAGTCTTCTGCATCCTTAGAGGTCTATTGTCAGTTATAAACCATGTCTGAAAGGCACTGAGTGAATAAAGGATAACATACAGCCCTTTCCTAGCCTTAAGTAGGGTTTTTCTTCTTCAAAAAGGCAACCATTCCTAATGCAAATCAAAAAGCCAAACCTCTCCATTTATGGCACCTTTCATGCCTGCAGGCTTCATAAAGTTACATATTTGCAGGGCTGTAAAGCAGTGAACTTTCCATCAGCCATCAGCTAATTAGCCTTCCTGATTACAGTAATTACTATTGATTTATTCCTGAATGACTTCTTAAGTAGCCAAATGCAAGTTATGCTTGAAAGTAAAGACCCATATATGAATATTAATCCAGCCATTTCTGGCAGAGATACTGACACACAAAAAACATTGCATTGGTATGGAGGGTGAGGGTAGGGTTCATGCTGGAAAGCAAATGAGATATAGATCCTTTTTACAATCTTTATCCAAGATGGCGGAGCAACTCCATTAGAACCTGGGCATTCAAGAAGGTAGGGCAAAGATGGGTTTGGATGAAAGAGTGGGTGCTGCTAAGAAATAGAAGGCTTTTGGAGTTAGAAGGACATGACCTGAGATTTGGGTGGCCTGGATAGTTGTGGTACGATAAAGTCAAAGTAAATGTAGATTTAAGAAATCATTATGTTAAGACAGGCCATATGGAGAATATGGAATAGATACAAACCCAGGCTATGCTCGAAAACACCTTTATGGCTCTTAGCACAAGAAGCATTTTATAGACAAGAAATAATAGGCAAAGATAAATGATTAACACAATGAGAGAGACTAGAATTTTGTCAAGGGGAATATGAAATGAAATCAAGGGAAGTACTGATGGCAGAGGGACATAGCTGTCAATGGTTCTCTTATTTACAATTATTAGAAAGATTTAAAGTAGACAAAAGAGTTTATGGTTTTGAACACTGTAAGACTGAATTTGAAATGGAATTACGTACAACTGATGAACATTGAATTGCTAAAATGCATAAACTTCTTTTGAAATTTGAAACAGAAGAGCAAGTAAAAGAGTGTATGATAAAGTGGGCTAACCTTTTTGGTTATAATATACAGATGGAGCAATGGGAAAATATGTGGTTGAAAAGATTGAAATTTACACTATGTTATCATCTTAAAGAGAATTTTTACAAAATGATGTACCGTTGGTATATGACACCAGAGAAATTGTCTAGAATGTATAAAGGCACTGCAAATACATGTTGGATATGTGATCAACAAGAAGGGACATTTGTCATGCTTGGTGGACATATAAAAAAGTTAGAAAATTTTGGATTCAAATACATATACCGATTCAGAAGATTTTAAAGACTAATATAAAATTGAGACCAGAGGTCTTTCTTTTGTGACTGATGGATAAACAGTTGGAAAAAAGTCATGGAACTTTTTCTATATGATAACTGAGCAGTGAGATTATTGTATGCACAAATATGGAAAGATTCAGCAACACCTACAATGGAGGAATGGTTGGTGAAGATGATGGAACTCACCGAGATGGCCAAATTGACTTCTTTGATTAGAGAAAAGACAATATCTATGTTTATTGCTGATTGTAAACTCCTTATGGACGTTTTGTGGAAAACAGAAAAAAATGAACTTATGATTTATGGTTTTGATGATTGGACAGGAGAGATTATAGAAAGAAGAGAGATGTGTTGTAACCTTAGAGAAAGAGGTAAATTTATAATTGTACTTATAACTGCTGCAAAGAAGATCAGAAGCCACTTCTTTGTATCTTTTTTCTTTCTTTTCTATTTTTCTTTTACTTTCCCCCCCTTTCTTGCACTTGTAGCTTTCTCTCTGATTTCTTTCTTTTCCTTTTTTCTTTCTTTTTATTAGTTTGTATTAGTTTTTTATCTTCTTTTTAATATATAAATGAATGAATGAATGAATGTAGGGCAAATATGGTTGTACTATCTCTGCCACTATGTAGAAAGTGATGTCTAAATGTCTACTACAGACATCTATCTGTAGAACAGCATGACTGAAAATCATGAAAAATCTGAGCTTTCAGCTATAGATATAGGAGGTTCTTCATAGAACGCTGCCACCGTCTACATGCACTGTGCAAAGAGAATAGACATGAAAGCACCCTTCTTGCTAGAAGCATGTGCCTGCTTTCAAAATGTCTGAAGGTGACTTTTCCTAGTTACAAATCACTGAACCAACTCCAGCATTCACAGGAAGACAGAAAGCTGTCTTATGTTAGATAAATCACTGGTAAAGTATTATCTGCACTAAGGATGTTCTTATGTTTAAAATCTATTTAAATAATTTGTATAGCCACTCATCTCAAGAAGGTGACTCTGGATGGTGTACAAGATTAATACACACACACACACACACACACACATCCCTCCCTCCATCCCCTCTCACCCCTATGGGTGGTACGTGTCTTCCTCAATCTCAGGTCCTCTACCAGAGGCCTGGGAGTTTGAGGGTTCTGCACAGGATCTGAGCTCTTCCTAGCACTGCACTCTTCTGCACAGAGAGCTCTGATGTTGTTCCTGGGATCTGTTGGAGCCACTCTCCCAGCTTAGGAGTCACGGCCCCGAGTGCTCCTACCGCCACTGGGACCACTTTGGCCTTGACTTTCCACATCCTCTCGGTTTCCTCCTTCAGGGCCTGGTACTTCTCCAGCTTCTCATGCTCCTTCTTCCTGATGTTGCTGTCACTTGGCACTGCTACATCTATCACTACTGCTGTCTTCTGGTCTTTGTCTACTACCACGATGTCTGGTTGATTGGCCAGTACCTGCCTGTCTGTCTGGATCTGGACATCCCACAGGATCTTAGCCCTGTTATTCTCCATGACCTTCTGTGGACTCTCCCATCTGGACTTGGGGGGGGGTCTAGCCCATACACTGTGCAGATGTTCCTATACACAATGCTAGCTATTTGGTTGTGCCGTTCAGTGTATGCTGTTCCTGCCTGCATCTTACACCCTGCCACTGTGTGTTGGACTGTCTCTGAGGCCTCTCTGCACAGTCTGCACCTTGGGTCCTGTTTAGTGTGGTAGACCTCTCTGTGTATATATCGTTCATATACCTCTTTTGTTTCAACTCCCACCCAGCAGGAAATTGCATCTTCACATTGGGGTGGTTTGCTGATGAATGTTGGTGGCACTTTTCAAAAACAGGATTCAGCAACCCTTTGAACTACGCTGTTCTTGAGAGCTACAGATTAAAATCCCAGCCTTATTTGGAGCCATGTGATGGACAAAAGTGAGAAAGGGAGCCTTGCCAATTCTTTCATTCTTTACACTCTTCAGAGTGAGTAGAGAAATTGGAAGAATAGTGTTTTTATCCACATTTGCTAGGAAGTGCATAGAGGTGTTTGACCAGACAGAGCTTCTATTTGTGTTCAAGTGAATGTGAGTAGATCTTTGGACCTGTCCCTTTGATGTAAATCTTAGGGATATTAGGCATTAGGTTTTCACAAAACATTAGTGCATGGTGTGTGTGTACGTGTATCTACTTTCATACAGCATATATACCTTTCTTCTTAAAGCACACAGATTAAAACACAACTTGTCCCCAGATATGTCTGATATGCTTTCAAGCTGAGAATCACATTGCCAAATGTTGGAGAATTGCATAATCTGCAGGTTCACACCAATGCATATTGGCATTTCAAAAAACAAATTCCTCAAATCAGTTCACAGGGTTAGAAAGCCATTGGAAATGGATGAGACCTGTGTGATTTTCTGCTTCCTTAAAATGAAAATTCCATATTCATGGACAGATCTGAATATAGGGAGTTTATTTCCAGACTTCCCAGAGTTTATTGCTGGAAGAGGGGGAGGGAGATCTACTCTTAACAGAGCAACAATATCCAAGCCTTGCATAAGGCTTCAGCGGCTTATACAAGGACAACAGAGACAATTGTCAGTCACAATAGCAGGCAGGAATATGCATTTATTAGGAAATTTCTAGACACCCTTGTTAAATCAGCAGCAACATAACAACTGCTCATTTTGCAACTGTCAGTAAACAGTTGTGAACATTAGATAGCTCTAATAGCTGCACACTAATAGAAGTGGTTTCTTAAGATTCCACTACAGATCTTTCTTTGGGAGTAACCGGACTTGGTCACACGGTCTGTCCAAAACGTGCTGGTAAAGAAGCCTCTCGTTTTCAAAAAATCCCAGCATTGAAATAAATGTGCCAAGCCGTTTAATTTGTTTTTCGCAGCTCCTTCCCAAAGGAAACACTTTCCTTCTAAGTCTGACTAGGGATATTACACATACACATTTTAAAAATTAGAAGAAAATGTAACAGGTATGAATTCTGTCCACAAAAGGAGACAGTACAGTGCAACAAACTTATTTTGAACCAATAATTCCCTTCTAGGTTGTAAGTGCCCCCTTTGATTTAGGAATGGATGAGAATATTGCTTGATTTGTGTTTTCATAAACATTTTTGGTCCTTTTTACTTGCTTTATTTATTGATGGAATTATTTCTAATAATGTATTAATATATGCAAATTTCTTCTTCAGCGTGCCATAACTTGGGATTGTTTTAACATCAACGACAACAAAAAATCAAAGGTGAGAAAAAGAGGAAGTGTAAGATCAGCCCACCTAGACATGGAATGGAGGAAGACCAGGTTTTATTTTGTTCTCTTTTAAGGGCAATGATATTTCTAACACAAAAATGTCTAGAAGCTACAAGTATAATGATGGAATACTCATGGAACAGCTAACTAAGTAAAAAGAAATATTTAAAAAGTAGCACAATGTCATAAGATCCTGATTTCAGGATGACGGTTGCTAAAAACCTACTAGTTGGCCTTAGGTTCAGCTGTTACCTTCATCCCCAGTTCTCCCTCCTCTCTGCAACATGGGCATAATATTTGTCTAACCTAGATTATCTCACTCATCTTTACAAGTATTTTCAGAGCATGTAAGCCAGGCTGCCTGGAAATTCTGCAAGTTGCACTCCAAACATCAAGTTGAGTAAAGAAATGGACACATTGTTATAGCGCTAGATGAACCAAGAGATTAAAAAAAGAAAGTGGTAGATAATTAAAGATGGACTCTCTGACTAATTTTGGTTCATGATAAACTAGGGGTGTGTGCAGCAGAAAATATGGCATGGGACAATATAAACGAAATATCCTCCTCCCTATATTACCTTTCCAGGGACTTGGGAAACAATAAATCTTGTCAGTTTAGCTATAAAACACTTAGAAGGCCAAGGAATGTTGATAAATCTGGGAGAAGATACTAGGAGGTGGACAAAGGCTCTGGGGATCAAAGCCGGTGTCAGATAAACCCATAAAAAGGAAATCCCTAGAAAGCAACTATGTTCTAAAAGGCTGCCTCTTTGTTTTCTCCATACACCATTGTTTCTGTAGTTTCACCCTATGATCTCATAGAATCCACCTGATATCTGACTTCACTAACTGCGTGTAACCTGTATGTTTAACCCTATCATATTGGTCAATAATGTGAACATTCTAATTTGCATAACTCTGTATAAAGAGGTTGCATCCTTACCCCTGTTTAGGTTTCTTTCTGCTGCCTTCGGTACCATAATAGACAATACAGTATGTGCCTTAGTGGAAAGGGTACCGGTCCTCATTATAAATGAACTCTTGGGGGGATCTGTCAGAAAAAAAAAAAATTCTCCTACATGGACTCACAAAAAACTGGATAAGGTGGTTTAAAGAGTGCCTCAATTAAAAAAAAACAACTGTTCTGATTGATGGTTGATTTGGCTCATTCCATAATTGTTTTAAACAGACCACTAAGTGCCCATGGGAGCATCAGTTGAGAGAATGAATCATGTCTCCCGGGGCATCCTCTGGAAAAGAAGATGGTGGCATATCTCTTTTTGCTTCCTATTCAATGTCTCTGGGAGAGAAAGTCCTTCATTCCATCTTGTGATTCCCTGAGAAATCTGCAGCCACATTTTGAATTAAGCTCGGAGCAATAAATGAGCTCTCCTCTCTTACCCACATACACATGCACACACATGTGTACATCTAATTTGAAGCAATCCCATGGATCACCTCATAAAAAGTCAAGGAGTCTGGTTTCTGGAGAACTATCTTCCAGACCATACGTTAGTCTGAAGCCACAGAGCAGAGGATTTCACTTCAGCCTCAACAAAGCTTTCAGGGATTCCTACATACAATGAGGAATTCTTCACTGACTCCAGAATTATAGCTCCCATGTTAGCTAACATTAAAACTTAACTGCAGAAAAAGGGCATAGCACTATTAGGCCAAATGCTCTATTAGTCCAGCTATGCTTGTATCAACATTTTCTTTTGAAGTTCTTTCCGTCTATTCACATTCTGTTTGATGGAAATGAAATGCTTTTTGGATTCTCCCATTTCTCAAGAACAAGAATGTTCCAGTTGAAATGACATGAATGGTGGTGGTGGTAAAGTGTCAGGTTCTTGCACTAGTCTTAGTCGGGAGGTGGCCAAAGATGTTGGTGACAGGGTGCTATTTTTTTACTGCATCAGCTTCTCTTCATCAGCCTGAAGAGGGACGATATCAAGGGGAGCTCTTCCCACTGAGATTCCTAAGACCGGGAAACCAGGGAAGGTGCAGAGTGATGGAGAGACAGATAACTGAAAAACAACAACAGCTGCATCTTTGGCCATGTGGCAACAAGAATCTAAGTTCAGTAAATGTTACCAAAAGATGTCAGAAAAATAGGTGCCTTGCATATAGGGAAGGAAGGTGGAAGATAGATTTCCAGCATCCTGTATCTCAAAATGACCAGCTAGAGTCACAAAACCTGTAAATAATTGCCTTTTCTGTTGATGGCCCACATCTGCTGAAGGACTTTTGAAAGCACTGAACAAATGCACTTAGTCCAGCATTCTCTCCAATAAACAACCAGATACTTCTGGAAACTCAACAAACAGAGCATGAAGATGCTGTAGTTCCCCTGTTGAGTGTCTCGAGAAATTGATATTCATAGATATAATACACCTGTGCACAGATACTCCTTTTAGCTGACATGAACATTGACATGATCAGATCTATCCTTATTAAAAATATATCCTAAAGAGCCATTTAATCTAGTGAATATTCAAATCTAGGAATGGAGAAATCTTTCAGTTCTGCAAATGTTACAAAATGTATGTCAAACTGTGTACATGCTGGGATGTATTTACCTAACTTATATTCTTTTTGTGAATTTTCCTGCTTTACAATTTGGCCATTTCCCCCCAACTTCATATCTTTTTCATGCATGTGTTTCCCATATATGCATATAGAGAAATGTGTTGCATTTTGTCAGTTGCAAATTGCACTGCAAAATTTGGCAAAATACAGACTTCATTGCATGTATTTGTTCTGGTTTCCCCATGCACTGGAGAGGTATAAATACAGTACATTTGTATAAAAATAAAGATGGGAATGATTTCTCAGCCATCTCTACCATTCACTGCATCTTGCAATAGCAAATGATGTCCAGTATACATTATGTGAAGAAGTACCATTTTTGTGAATCATAAATCTACCTGTTAGATTTTCAAATCTAAATTCATTCTGTCTGTTCTCCACATTAGTTTGTGATTCTTTTCAAAGTCTGTCTGAATAATCATTCACTAATTCATGAGAGTTTTCCCAATATACCCATTTTTGCCCACGTTTTCCTAATATATGTATTCCTGCAAGGGAGTTTCTCTATTATCCATGATCACATGTTTCCCTAATATCACATTTTTATATGGAATTGTTTTATTTACAAAGTACTGTTCCTCACAAAAGTGTAGATATCTGAATATAACTACTCAGGGAATATGAATTGAATAGACTGGCATAAAAAAGTGAATTTATCTCATATTTTTATCTGAGAGGGTGAAAAAAATCACTTTTTTTTTCACAGATATTTTTTTTTCTCTCAACAAAGAAACAGAAAATCAGATTGGTTAATCTCTGGACTTCTCTTATGTGAGCACCACTAGAATAAATAGGTATACTGTATCTGCCAGATCAAATCAATGATTGGTAAAGAAGCCATTCATGTGAAATTATCCTATTAATGTGAAGAATAGACGCACACGGATTCATCTGAAATAACATAGTTACTACTGAAAACTGCCACCAGTTCTGATTAAATGATTTTAAATTCAGATTGATAAAATGTGGTTGATAGCTTTCATCAGTTATTATCTAAGTAATCAATTTATGCTTTTGCCAAAAACAAAGCTATTCACTGAAGCATGTAAGCATAGCATGCTTTTATTTCTGACTAGGGAGGTTGAAAACTTTCTACATATCATGGATCATATTTTAAGCATGTTGCTTTAAATAAGAAAAGGCATTTATACAGATACACACCCATGTTATACACACACATACACAATTTTGAGAGCTTCTGCAGAAACTCACCAGCAAATTATATGTTGCTGTGCAAGATCTGTGAACAAATTCTTATCTGAAAATTAACCCAATATGTGTAGGAAAAATCCAGATTGTCATGCCTTGCAAAACATTTACTCTGCACATTGTCCATGCACGCACACAAATATGCACATAAAGAAATCCTAGCAGAAATACATTTTTAGAGGAACTGAAGGCACGCTCAGTGTTCCAGTATCTTAGACTGGGCTGGTAGTACAAACTATGCATCAACTTTGAGATGAGTCAGAAGAACCTGTTCCTCCATTAAATTAGATAGGTAGACCTTCTGGATTATTAGCATGCTCTCTCCCCAGATAGCTAGAAGCCCACCTAGCAAACAACAACTAGAACAACACACCCTTGATCTCAGCAGAGAGAGCTCAGAGTTGAAGCAAAGTAGTTTGATCATCCACATGGAGCCTCATTTTCTGATATTTGGAGAAATCTGACCACTATTAAAGGATATTAGCCAAGCAATCATTTGGGGCCCCAAAAGTACAAATCCATCAAACGACTTTCTTACCTTCAAGGATGTGAGATCTGCAAATGCTGCTTAATCACTGCTATATATTATTCCTAAATCATCTTCTGCTCCCACCAGTCCACTGATGGCAGAGTCCAACCCAACCCAGTTCAAAACAGAATGTCAGGATGAATGCATACAACCTTTCCAAGCATGCTCACCAATGCTGAGATAAAAGAAAACAATCACCAATAACCCCAATTCTTTCAGCAGGTGTAAAATCAGCTCACTTGTTACAAGTTGCATTACTGAAATACACAAGTTTTCCCATTGGTGCTAAGAAGGATCACTCCGTTCCCGTTTACAGAGATGGCAAAATGTCACAGGTTTTGAATACATGCAAAGGACTCAACTCAGAAACGGACACCCTGCCCTCCCCCCAAAAAGCTTGAGTTGGAACTAGAGTACCCATCAAATTTTGAACTTCAAGCCTGCAAACCTGGATCCACTTACCTGATTGTAAGTCTCCCTGAACTGATTAGAACTTACTTCTGAGTAGAGATTTGTGTGATTCTGATGCAAGCCTCTTTACCCATGTATTTCAAGAAGTAGCATATTTACAAACACATGGGATCCCTTAAATACAAGGAGGGGTTTTAAATCGCTGGGTTTCCACTCCCAGGACCAAAATTTAAAATCACTTGAGACAGTCAAAA
This sequence comes from Liasis olivaceus, assembly GCA_030867105.1. Taxonomy (NCBI): domain Eukaryota; kingdom Metazoa; phylum Chordata; class Lepidosauria; order Squamata; family Pythonidae; genus Liasis; species Liasis olivaceus. Next base: position 74,182,730 of record CM061355.1, read on the forward strand.
TGATGCCAAAGGACCTCACAGTTCGAGACAAGCTCATACCAAAATTCTCAACCAAAACATCGCACCATTCAGAATCTCTAACTTTTCTTTCCAATATGAAAGAAGACCCCCAGAGATGTTTATTCTTGTAGGCAAAGTCATAATTTGCATGATAATAATAACAACAACAACAATATGTTCTCACAAAAACAAATAGGTTCATATTACAATCCACAGAAGACAGAAGGCTATACCAAAAGGGAGGATGTTTTTTAAAAAAAGAAAGATAAAAGAACTCATACATTTAAGCTAGTTTGACAGCTCTATTATTTCATGATCCCACTGCGATCTCAAAAGATGCACTCGCGTGCTCAAAATCTGCTAGAAAATAGACAAAGGCTACACCCCCCCATTGAAAAAGTGCCAGTTTGAGTACTCCTTGGGCGTGCTCGCTCCTTGGCTTTTCCCTGCCCCCCTTGCTCTGAAAAGCTTCTGCTGTTTGCAACACCCCGGAATATTACGGATCCCCCCTCTCAGTTATGGAATATGTATCTCTTCTTACTTTGTACATTCATGACTCCCCTTTCTAAACCATGTCAAGTGGTACATTATAGTGGAAGGATTCTTTCTATAACCCAAGTGCAAATTAAAGTAGGATTTGGGGCACAGGCTGTAAGATGGATTTTCTATTTGCTCTTTCCTGGTGCATCATAATGAAAAGGGTGATCTAAAAGCCACGGTGAGCAAGCTTCTTGGTGTGTACGCGTGTGTGCGTGTGTACGTGTGTGTGTGTGTGTGTATGTTTTATGCCATGACTTCTGGACTTTTGTTTGGGACTGCGTGCAGCTGGAAGCCAGTGATTCCTAAATGCTGGTTATCTAAAAGCAAGGTCCCTATTATCTAAATATCAAACCTCCCCTCCAGGAAAAGAGGGGGAAATGGGGCGGGAGAAGTGAATCTCCGAGCCACAATGGGCCCTGGAAACTGGAGTGGGGGGAGAAGACCCATTGAACCATTAAAAGAGAAATCCACCTACCTTAAACGCAGCTCTTCATTTCTCAGACTAACCCCTGATTTAGGACAGCGCATGCTTTCTCTGCTGATATTTGGAACAAAAGCTGGTTCAGAAGTGCGCTCAAACATCAATGCCACAGTAGCGAGACACTAATGGCTATTCTCCCTCTCTCTCTCTCTCCCCCCCTCACCCATCACTGAGTGGAAGCAAAGCCCCCCTTCCCCTCCTCTCCCTTTGCAGGTTCAATGAACAGAAATGATCGTCTCTGACAAGTTAGCTGTCTGGGCATATTTCACATTAATGCAGTGGCATACCTATAGGGCTCTTGTTTGCATTCACTCTTCCCTGGATTGGGATTAGCTGCTTCTTCTACTTGCCATTAAAAAGAGAAAAGAAAAGAAAAAAATTAGGGGATAAATTTAGCATCTTTCAAAAGGGCGAGAGAAATGCACACAGAGGGAGAACATTCAAGGGGGCATCTTTCTTTGATCCTTGGTGAGTGAACGTGCAGAAGCCTAATTTACATAAACCAACAAACTGCTGGTTAATCCGTGAGGGTTTTAATGATTTCAGCCGGATTGAACTTCTGCAAGCCTTCTTCTCCCACCCCCAAGGTTTTTGTTTGAGACTGGGGACTCACAGCGTGAGACTCGCTTTCCTTGAACATTCAAGGCTGAATGATTTTATGTGACCTGCGCTGCCAGATCCAGGAAATGGAGGCAGGTTTTTGTGTGAGGGCGTTGAGGTTGGGCTTCCTCTGTCATTTCTTCTTGCTGTTTCCACAGTTTTAGTCTCTAATGAACCACCGCTCTGAATTCCAGATGCAAGGTCTAGCTTGGGACAACCCACCTCAAGAGGCTGGGGGAGAAATCAACTCTTTTATTGCCACCAGATCTACTCTCTTTTTTGTACTTCCAGAAATGCTTTTCAAGACATTTCCTGTTTTCAATCAATGTTGGGAAAACTCATCCCCTTTGCATAATCCAATCTGATTGGCTTTATGGGGACTTCATGTTATTCAATGGACAACCTCAGACTAAGCTGGTCTATGCGTGTAATCACCAGAAAAGGTGAGAAGTGTTGGTTGGGCAGGGGTACTCCAGTAATAACATTGGAAAGCATGGAGGGGGTGCATGGTGAGTATTTAAATTATAATTGTCCTTTGTTGGAGAAGGCCACTGAAATAGCTAACTATGAATTGACAATGTGGAGAATACTAAAATACAGCTATACTTTTCAGCAATTTATAAACCTGGATCATGCAGTGGTAAACTATGGTACAGCCAAGTCTGTCATTACATCCAAACTTTAGAGCTTGGAAATCATGGTTTATTTTGCATTTCCTTACTTTGACCATCAGTTAATGAGCATCTGAATGGAGGGAGCAATTAAGCTATGGTTAACTTCCCTTCCACTTTCTAGGCACATACACAGTGGGACCTCTGATATTTCCTTTTTGTTACTGTTGTTGTTGTTGTTGTTGTTCATATCCCATTAGGCAGGTAGATAAAATAAAGACAGTAACTGAGCCACCATGATTTTTCCTCCTAAAATGTTAGCTTTTTTTACACACACACACACACACACTACCAAAATAGTGGCTGACATGCCAGATGACATGGAAGGGGGACTGGCAAAGTTAGAAACCTATATTCCTAAACGGAAGCTAAGTTGCAAAGAAGGTGTCAGCCCTTTGAGATGGACCAGATCAGGGTACAGACACCACAAGAAATACTGGAACTCTACTTTATTGATATAATAACAGAGTCTTGGAAACCTGGCAGAATTTCTCTTGTCCTCCCTCTTATATCAAAGAGCGTCAAGACCGGGCAATCTTGAGTTTCTTTCTCAGGCTTTCCTGTTGTCCTGGACTAAGCTCAAGTTTTACAATATTTTCTTCAAGGCCACTTCTGTAGTCCTCTACAGAACATGTAAGCAAGCTTTTAGGGCCACATTTGAAATCTTGAGAGCCTGTTCTAGAAGCTCTCACAAAATGGCTGCTATAGAGGAGGTGATCTATCAGAAATCACCCATTCTAGGAAGATGTGTCCCCTTATCTTTAATCCTTCTGTCTATCCAGGATGTTTCCTATCACCTCATTCCAGAAACTGAGCACACTTGAAAAATTCACCCTGGGATGGGGTCTTTCATTTCATTCTCTAAGTGTGACCAAGGGGCTTCTGTGCCCCCTCCTTAAAGTACTGCATTAGAAGCTATCATTTCTGCTTCTTTCAAACAATTAAAAGAACCCTACCAGAAAATAAAACAAGATGAGTTTGGTCAGAGACCTGGTGGATACCAAAGTGTAGAAGATCATATTAAAAAAGACACCTCATCAGCCATTTTGCAGAAAAAGGAAAGTGAGGACAACCCTATCTTTGCATTTTGGTCCCACACCCCTGTGGAGCTCTCTGATAACAAGCCATCAGTCAGCAAAACCCCATCTTAGACACAAAGCACCATGGGGAGTCTTCCTTAGATAACTAATTCAGGCAGAAGCTCTTAGGGAGATGATCTTGCACAAACCAGGAAATTGAAAGGGTGAATTTCTGAAACACACTTTGGGCTATTGTACATTGTGGCAAGCATCCTGAAGTTGTTTTACCCAGTTATCTCTCCATGCACAGCTTGCAGGGAAAGTTCTTGGAGTAAACTCCCATGAAACACATATAAACCATGGGCTCACACTTGACGGGAGATCAGGAATGAGGAGAAAGGCCAACAAAGAGAGACAGAACCAAACATCTTTCTCGGCCTCTTTCCTGCCAGCTTGGTAAGATGAGGCATATATCAGTGTGGGTCTAGATTGAAATTTAAGGCTTAGTATTTAGAAATGGGTATGTGGATCACAATGTTTGTTGGAGCCCGTGAGGTGGTTGATTTGCGATCAGTAGATCTTACCTCAGTTGCTATTATATGTACTGTATTGTGGTTTATGTTATACTTTATACTGAAGTATAAAATGTATACTACCATCCTGATCTTAATCATAAACAGAGCTGAAAAATAGCCCAGTTTGGCTCAGACCTGTTCATAAGTTGTACTAATTTGGCTCCAGAATAAAACAGAAACATCCGTCTTTAGATTTTCAAAGATCTACTCTTCCCAATAGTGTACAATTTCTTGTGCTGTTGTTTGCTTTTCGACAAACTCGGATGAAATTTGCAAACAGTGCAGCCTCTGCAGGAGGAGCAGATCGTACCCAAAGCAGATGAACAGGTGCTTTCTCTCTCTGTGTTAGTGAGACATCTTTGAATTTAGGGTTTTAAAAATAAACATCTGATACATTCTTTTTCTTGGCAGAATTGCATGACCTTTGCAGGCAAACCAGCCCTAACTGAGGGATGAAACTTCTGAAATTTCAGGCAAGGAATTTTCTACCAGGGAAACTTTTTCTATTTGGGAAATTTTCAAAAATGACTTGGTTAGATTTCTGTATTGGGTAATTTCTGTAAAATACTGTACCTGCTTGGAATTATATCTGAATATCTGTCCATTGAACAGATAACAGTAATGTATAAATGGCATCTTCTAATAAGAGAACCTATCTTATATCTTCAACTATCTTCCCTAGTATGGTTATCCATTTTGTTGCTGCAAACTCAGTTTGTAGCCAAAATATAGGTGAGTCTTTAGGTGCTCTTTCTTCAACCCTCCCCAAAATTGTGATTGGAAATAAAAAGCAAATAATAACCGAGCCCTGATAAAGTTGTTTCCTGGTTGGATGCTGGAAATGTCAATCACAAAGGGAATCCCTTTTCTCCCCTTATCCAAATCTTGTACAGCAAGTGAAGGAGAAACTATGGACAGATCTTGAAGCTCTGGAAATTTGTCCAATGCGGGATTATATTTGGGATTCACCTGAATCTTTATGCAGACCCCTAATTATGAAGCATAGAACATAACAGCCTTAAATAATTACAGCGCTGTAGAAAAATATTAACCTCTCTCTTCAGACTGTCTGAAGTTTGGGATATTTTTGCCCTGAATGTTATCAGAGCTTCATGTGGCCCTTACTGATATATAAAGGAAGTCTAAGTGAAGAAATAATACCAAACGTTTGGTGTTTGCTTTGTTTATTTCTTAAAATTTCTTAACATTTATTTCTTAAACAAAGTCAGTGTGAAGAAGTAATTTCCCTCTTAGTTCAGTCAATTCAGTTAAAGGGATAAGTTTGACATTTGGGTGAAAACTTCATTAAACAATGAGAGTTGACTGAAATCAGTCCTGCCCTATGGATGTTTCACAAACTTTGGTTCCCCTCATCACAGTGAAGTTCTCACTATGCATGCAGATTCTAGAGTTATACTTTCAGACTTGCAAGATTCTGTTATTGTAACCTTACAGGAAAGGCAGTTGGTGCTTCTTGTCTGGACTACCTCAAAGGGTTGACATCAATGTTGCAAGTCTGAACATATATCTTTCCCCCATCGCTTTTACAATTGAAGAAACTAGAGAGGGTCTCTTCTGAGATGTTTGCCATGCCCCATTCCTTCTGCAGGCTAAGCTGCCTCTTATCTGACTGTTCCCTAGTCTGTGGTTCCTCCTGCTCCTCCTCTGTCTCTCAAGGACATTCTCACAGACCATTACAAGTCTCTAGTCCTAGATCCAGATATAACCAGGTCTGATTCTGCCTAGATTTTTTGTTTTATTTTTGTTTTAGATCTACCAACATCAACTAGGTGCTGCCACCTGCTTGAACATTAAGAGATGATATGATAATGTATAGTCAGGCCAGGGCTTTATGGAGATCAAAAGCTTAATGCAGTCCTCAAATCCTGGTATGGAAATATTCTGAAAACATGACTGAGTCAGCTCATTAGTTTATCAGTCAAAACACTCTCCGCTGACATTTGTAATGATTCTCCAAGATCTTGGCAGAAGAATTGCTAGCTGAGATCCATTTAGCTCAGAATACACGGTCCAAGATTATATGCATCCATCAAATATCTTGGGTAGAGCCCTCAGAGATTTCCAATTGTAAATGCTACTTTGATGAAATGGAAAAAACTATTCAATACCTGATTAGAGAGCAATTGAATTTGATTTAATATTAATTTAAATAGAATTAAATCAAGTTTAGTTTTTCTCCCAACCCACCCATTACTTGAGCAAGTACAATTCTTGGCAGGCCACACAAAGATCCAAGTGTGGTCCTCAACCCAGAATAAATTCTGTATACCCTAACCCTAATTTACAACTCTGATGTAAAGTTATGGAATGCTCTTAGATCTTCTGCATCCATATCATGTGCTCTTCCATGAAGATGTCCTATTTTAGAAGATATCCTTCTACTTCAGAAGAAGTATTGTCAGAAGATAGACCTTGACATGAAAGTTTATTTATTTGAAGGGATAGTCTGTTCAGATTTAGTTTAAAGACAAAGAACTGAAGGAACTAGCCTATAAGTTAATAATCAACAGTTAATTCTTAATCAGGCACATAGCTTGCTTCTCTGCTATAGTGAGATGCATTGTCTATCTATCTAAAATATAATAATGATTTTAACATTTGCTTCCCAAGCGCTGCTGGGCTACCTCATTGTGGTGGTGGCCGTGGTAGGTGTTCCTGGGAGGTATGCATGAAGAACTGGGAGAGTATGCCAAGAGTTTATATTCCCAGTAGGGTCAATCAAGGTATGAAGGTCATCCAAGCAAAGTAAACAGGCCCTTGTTTTGGGCAGCAGCAATACAAGAAGATGCTGGTGGCAGAAGATCATTTTAATGACAATTGCAAAAGCATCAGTTCATACGGCACAGGAGAAGGCAACGGTAAACCACATGAATAGAAAATATGAAATACACATGTTCATTTTATTCACTCCTTTTTGGGGAGGGGGAGGAATGTCGTTGCCTTTGAGGTCCTCCATCTATTATTGTGTCTTGGGCTTTCCTGTCTCTTAGATAGGGATCAACCTTTCATTTTGCTCTTTTAAACATTTCCTTTAAAAAAAATCTTAACTTTTTTTGTCCTGGCTCTGAAGAAATTCATAAATTTTTGTAGAGCTTTATAAAAGAGGCGAACCAAGAGAAATCCGCCCCACCCAATTCAATAGACATGGCGACTTTTGTTATATGGAACATTGGGTTGCACCAACTTGCTAAGTACCTTTGAAAGATGAAATGGCAAATCTCATTCAGCATCACAAATACTTTTTGGCATTTGGCCCCAGGACTTTTCAGGCTGAAGCACTCAAACCCCTCCCTTGGATGAATCAATCTGACACTATCACTTCTTCCTATGATAAAAACTTAGGTTCAGACTGACTTGTTCAGATATCATCTGAACTTTGATTGGATTATGACAGTGTGATAGAACATGGCTCTATCTTGAATTGCCTCTGGAAAATACAAAAGATGGTAGCTAGAATAGTGAATAGAATGGTAGATCATGGTCATATTATGCTAGGGTTTATTTATGTTTATTTATTTATGTATTTATTTAGTGCCTTCAAGTCAGTGTTGACTTCTGGCAACTGCCTGGACTAGTCCCTGCAGTTTTCTTGGCAAGATTTCAGAAGTGGTTGGCCATTGCCTTCTTCCCAGGGCTGACAGAGAGTGACTGGACCAAGGTCCCCCAGTTGGCTTTGTGCCTAAGGGAGGCCTAGAACTCACAGCCTCCTGGTTTCTAGCCCGGTGCCTTAACCACTAGACCAAACTGACTCTCGTTTGCTAATATTAAGTTCTCCTTATTCAGTACGTACCTATTGTACTGACCAGCAATGCTTTGTAATGCATTTCCCACAGGCCTAAGACTTACACAAATACCTTTCTGGCTTCAGACCAAGTTTTTAGCTTTAACTTTTAATTTTACCCTGGATTTCTGTCCCTTGGCTTCGTTCATTGTTTCTATTCAGCAGCAGTTCATTATTTTGACTTATTACTGATAATTTTTTAATGGGGATGTTGGATTTTTAAATATTTTTTTTGCAGATTGTCTTGAGGCTTGCAGCTGTAGGACAACGGATTTTATTTATTTATTTATTATTCAATTTGTACGCCGCCCATCTTCCCGAATGGGTGACTCTGGGCAGCTCACAATTAAAAAAACCAAAAGCCTATAACAATTAAAATAGCCCATAAATAATTAAAAACTGAATCCATTAAAAGCCCCTATAAACCAAACCCTATACATAAATACTAAAGACATGCAAGATGATGGAGGGGGGGCAAAATCAATTATTCCACAAGCCACTTCCACTGATGCGAGCCCCCATCCAGCCCCCAGGCCTTCTGGCATAGCCAGGATTTCACACCTTTCCTCTTCAGGAAAAGATTCTGAAAGGCTCAACAATATGGACTAGTGGCCTCCTACGTGAAATATATTCTCAGATTCAGTTTATGTGGCGGCTTGATTATTCTTCTTTTAAGACAAATTTGCCGACCGCCCAAAGCAGTAATAGGAGTGGAAGACACTTAAAAGAATGAAGTCCCTCTTTACAAAACATCACTGTGAAATCCACCCACTTCGAGTTAATTTCTTGCTGACCTCACGGTGATTAATGCAAATTAAATTTCACGCTAATTGGCCTGAGCAGCTTTGCATGCAAACCCGAAATTGGTTTATTTTCGCTAACAGTGTTAGAAAGACACTCCTGCCCTTTGCTCAATAAGTTGAATATAAATTGTTATTGGTTTTAGGGCATGCTTATAAAAATCCATTCAGCTCTGAATGTCAGATAGGAAGGACAAAAGGGAAGCAAAACAATTGTGATGGGGGCTGGATAGATATTCCCTGTCCGTCCGTCCTTCCATCCATCCATCCATCCATCCGTCCATCCCCTGTCTCTCTTTCTCTGTCTCGGTGTTACTTAATAGATATATCAGGCAACGAAAGAACTCTAGGATAGCCAAAGCTTCATATATAGAGACCTATGAAGTGAGATTGAAGAAATAGTGAATATTGAGTCTTGAGAAGAAAAGACAGAGACTGGAGAATGGGTGCTGTTCATTGTTCCAGAGGGTGGGATATACAATGATGGACTTAAGTTACTTCAAGACAGATTGCACTGAATGTTAGAAAAAGTAGAAAATAGGGGGAAAAAATAACACTAACAGCTCAATGACAGACGATGATGATGATGATGACTTTACATCAAATGCCACCAATTCATTCTAGATTCCAGGCTGCTTACAATCTACAAAATAATATACAATTTCAAAACATTCCCAGTAGCTTGGCATCATCTTGACCCAAACCACCAGCAACACTTAGCTACTTCCAGTCAGGGGACATCCCATGCATTGAAGGCTCTTTAGAAAAGCAGTGTTTTAGTGCTATCCTCAGATGACAGTGGGGGGCAGGCAAACTGACCTTGGGAGGTGGGCTATTCTAGAGCATGGGGGTTATGATGGAGAAGACTGCCTTAGGGACACCACCCCTGTCCTATTCCAATGAGAAGGGATCTGCAGCATTGCCTCCCAGCCTGAAATTTTGGCTGAGTAGATTCTATCTGGAGTAGATGGCCTCCAACTGATGAGGACCCAGGTCATAAGGGGCTTTGTAAAAATGAAAAAATATTAAAAAGGAGATGGAAAGGGACACTGTGGAGCTCAGTAGAATCCACATCCAAATTCAGGTACCTTGAACTAGATCCAGAAACCTACTGGGAAATGTCCAGGGAAGAGGTGGCCTTCCTCCATCAGCTCTACTCAAGCAGAGACTAGGATTTGGACCTGAATCTGGATGTGGATTCTATTGAGCTCTCCAGTGACCCTTTTCAGTTGTTCTTTATATTTATTCATTTACAATATTTATAGTCCACCTTAATCCAGGAAGACTTTGGGCAAGGCATAGCAAAATCAGGGGAGAAAAATAAATCTGAGGAATATAATCCCATATATGGAGTTAATAAATGCTGAGCCAAGCTGCTATGAGAGATTGTGGGGAGGCCAGGACAGGAACGGAAAGGAAGTTAGACAGACATAACAAGAGGTAGAAGGTGGCTGGGTTGATAGTTTATCTCATAAATGGCAACTCAGTCCAGGTGGCAAGAAACCTAGGAAGAAACCTTTCAAATCACTCAGAGAGTCTGCCTCGATTAATTTTCTATAAATGGGGGTGGGAAATTCCTCTTACTGCTTCCAAGATTCTGTATTTACCCCAAGACTAACGTTAAAGATCCTGTACTGAAATCTGCGTAGTCCTTGCTTTCTCGATCTCATGTACCTGAAAACCGTGTCTGTTCTTGTCCAGATTTACAAATCTAAAATCTCATTGGGACAGGTCCTGAACAGAAAATAACTTCAGGGATGGAGGTAGGACTGAACATATTGGCACTGTTTTGTGGGAGACATCATAATGCACCCCCCCTTTTTTTTGTCCAGTGTTCTGCAAAGCAAAGAGTATTGTCTGCATATCAACAATAGATGCTAGAGAGGAGTTATTTTCTAGAGTAGCTGCTGAGATTTAGGGAGGGAGGAGTTGTCTGAAGGTAACCACCCAAAACATGTTTCTTGAATGACTTCCACCTCTCTGAGAAGAGTATCAATAAAACAAACAACAGGTAGCTGCTGTTCCCCTTTATAACAGTTAAGCATCCTTCTGACAGTGATAAAATAAAGGTTGTTAAGTAAGAGAAAAGAGCGCCTTAGAAACTTCAGAAAGTTCTCTTGTGTTGGCATTTGCCCCAGATCTTGAGCATGAAGTAAAGTCAGGTGTTTTCTTGAATTTGGCTGCATTCAGTGGAGATTTAAGTGCAGGTTGGGATTAGAAACCATATCCCGATTGTCTGAGAAGTTTGAACGACACCAGATAGTAACTGCCACTCCACTGACCAAGTAATGGTAAAACGTTGGGCTCTTGGTATTCTAGAGCTACTAAGTGCCACCAGTTCAGAGGATGTGGCTGCCTAGTCATCAGAAGGCCAAGGTAGCATGCCTTGCTTGAAGATACATTCTCTGCCTGTAGACGTATTTGAGGTCAAAGATGTCCTCTCCATAGCTCAAGTAGACTGTGTTCTACTATAAACTCATGCCACTTAGCCTCAGGAACTGTTGAGTTTGTGAGCATCTCCTCCCCTAGGCTGAACCACTAAATTAAACAGTCAATTCTAAGTACACTTTTTTCAGACTTTGGATCAACTCTTCCCATCCAAACCAATTATTGGCTTTTCTGGGCTGGAAGAACAGTATGAAGAGTTTCCTGTTCTAGTTAAGCCTTGTTTGAACTACAAGCTATCCCTAGATTCTGGGAAACTCCCACTTTCTTATTTTTCCTTGGTCCTGATTTGCAGCTTGCTGCTTGATCTTTGTGTCTAGTTTGGACTTGCTGTTTGGACAAAACTCCTGGCATGCTCCTAATTCTATCTTCTGGTCTGTTTTCCCTCAAACCTTTGCTGGTCTCTGGGAATCAAGCTCCCTGAGATTATCCCATGCAGGGGAGTTCTGACATTTGGGCTAAAGGCCCAGAGTCCTGCTACAACCAACCTCATTGTTTAAGGGCCTAGTCATATGAGAGGCTTTCTGAAACCAACCAGAAAAAGTTGTAGCTGCTTTATTGTGCCTCTCTCAGAGAAGCAGAGCTGGCAGGGAATCATTTCATCTTGACATATTGGGGAAGGCTAATCTGACAGAAGGCCAAGTATCAAATAAAAATCACATTCAATACATCTTCGGCATCCCACCCAGCATTAAGTTGGAACTTTGAGAATCAGGCCACACTCTAATGGCTCACCAGGGCTCTTTTGACTATCAGTTTAATATCAAAGAGGACAGCAGGCATTGCTCAGCCTTATGGGAGTCTCCAAAGTGGCTGACATTTCAAGTGAAAATGCATTTTTTGCGTTAGCACTCAGTGTTGAGGGAGCAGTGGGGAGAAAGAAGATATAAATTCTGCACAGGAGATGCTAAACATTTGAGCTTCTGAAAGCCCTTTTCTTTGGCATCTTTACTGAAAAAGTTACCACAAAAAATGGGTCTCGATAGCCAACATATCTGCACTGATTTTCTGGGTAACTAAATCTTTTATTTGCCATGTTAACTACTCCAAATACCCTTGAACCACACTAAATGTTATCAAGGTGCTGTGATGAGAGGTATTCTGGGAAGATATGACACTAGAAGAGAATATATGTAGCTCAGGGTTGAATTGATGTCAGGCCCAGCCCAAGAACAACAGGGAAACAATCCAGCCAAGTTCAGTTCTTTTATTGCTTGCACCTATAGACAGAATCTTGCTGGACTAAATCTGTACTATGCTAACCTAATGGATATACCCTGGAAGATGGAGTGGCTATCCTAAGTCTCTTCCTCTTCCCACGCTCCTGCTCTGGACTGTGTGGCCTCTTGTCTCCTCCCGCCCCCTTTCCTCCTGGAATGCGCTCCCTCCTTCCTAGAACCTGGTTCTTTACTGCATTCCATCACACCTGTGGAGCCCTTGGTGTTCTCTGAGCTTGGTTGTTTTCTTGCAGACTTTCGTTACCTGACTAGGTAACAACATCAGTGCACTGAAGATGTTACCTAGTCTGGTAACGAAATGTCTGCAAGGAAACAACCAAACTCAGAGAACACCAAGGACTCCACGATAAGACACTAAGAAGCTAGCTCCAAGTGTCAGCTAGTTTTTGCCATCTTTCTGAAAATAGCTAGGGGTCATAATTCCTAGCCCTATTATAACTTGCATTATGGGGCAGAAAACTCTGGTGGGGAAGTTCCATAAGGAAAGGATAAAGCAATAGCTAATTTACAGTTTACTGGCCAGAAGATATGATCTTACTCAAATATCTCCCTGTGAAAGTTGAGAAAAATCAGATGAGAGCTCTCAAATTATCTAGTTGTCTCCTCCAAACTCTTCAGCCCATACTTTGGTCAGCTTACTCAATTTTGCTAATCTAAAGTCCTTGCTAGCTGGCATAAACCTTCAGCTGGCTGAAACAGAATTCAAATTCCCCAAACAGAAGATACTTCAGCCAGCAAGGCTTGTTTAGGGTTCTTCCTCACAGATATGTTGATGTGTAGTCCTCTAGTCATTGAGTCAGAAGAAGAATGGAGTGCATAATTTTCACTCCCCCCATAACTAGCACTCATCCATCTCAGTAACAAGGCTTGTGGAACAATTTAAGACCAGCAATTGGTAGATTCCCTTTGTTTGTATCTTCTCCCACCCAGTGTCAGCTGCCATCAGGAAAACCCACCACAGACACACTACTTAAATTATAATGGGCTTGGGAAAGTATAGGTAGGTGCCTGGGATGGAAACTTTAGTCTCCAAGTCTCATGGGTAACAAGTAGCTGGTGAAGAAGTACATTCAGCCAATAACTGGTCATTCAGGCTATTTCTGAAGGTAGGTCTACTGCATGGTGAATCTGTCTACCAGTAAACTTTTATTCAGAAACAGACCCACTGATAGGTTTGATGGACTGGAGACAATCCTCTGACCTATCTGCTGTATAACATCGTTCCTGCCACTTGGACTACAGCCAGAACTGGCAAAACTCTTCTCAACTGCATGCCAGTTCCCAATATCACAAATCTGTTAATGCTGCAAGGGAGTGGCTGTACCTGTAGGGAAGAGGCTCAGTTGGCACCATCAGAAAGTATCTCACGGAGGATACAACTTAGTGTTAAAATATGCAAAATACTCCAGTAACTGGAGGGGAGGGGTGTGCCTGCAGTCAAAAGGAATTTGCCAGATGCCAGCCCTTGACTAGGTCATCACCAAGATCATGAATGAGGCCTTGCATATCACTTGTACACCAAGATTTGTGTTGGGAGAAGATGGAAAATGATAATAATAAAAAAACTAGAATAGCTTAGCTGCCTCTACAGTGGACTGGGGATGAGACAAAGTCTACCCTATGAACATGCCTTCTTGTCAGCCCTTTGAGGAAGACCAGACTAAGAAACCAATACCATATAGGTCAGGACTACTTTTATTATAAAGAAATAGTAAAAGAATCTTGAAAATCTGAATGTGCTTCCCCACTCCCTCACTTTATCTTCGTATGAACTAGGAACGGGCATGTCTGAGATGTTTTCTCAAGTTATTTTCTTGGCCTGAGTTGGCCCCACTTATCTCACCATTGCCTTGGTAGTAGTTCTTCCTCCTCTCCTTCAAGGCCATTTCCTATACTCTCTGTACTTCTAAAGATGTTCAGGGGGTCATCTTAGTGCTACAGTTAGTGAAATGTGTGGATGAGCTCTTAGAATTATCCAAGGTTCTGATTCCATCTTTACATAAGGGAATTTCTACTTTGACACTGCTTACTGTGGGTTTGACCCAATATTACTTAATATGACCTCAGTTGGCTTATCTTGTTGAAGCCGTAGGTGGTATGATTCTCTGTGAATCTGAAATACCTACAAAATGGCAGAGAGAAAATCATTCACGCTACTCTCATGTGAATTAAGGGGACAATTTTGCCCAGACTATAATAGTTATTTTGCAGAGGAGATAGAGTTACATCTATCTTAATATTTTAATGTAAGTATATACTTTCATAGACAGCCAGTTTGGTGCAGTGATTAAGGCACTGGGCTAGAAACCAGGAGACCATGAGTTCTAGTCCCATCTTAGGCACAAAGCCAGCTGGGTGACCTTGGGCCAGTCTGATATTGATGGAGCAACTGATAACAATGGTAATGATCAGTTAATAGTGACAGTAACAAAAATATAATGGCCTTGCTCATCCATTCTGCCTTACAAATCTAAGAGATGTTTATTTGTCTCTCCCAATTTCAGGAAACATTATTTAATCTTGAGACTTCACCCTGAGTTTCTTAGAAGAAGAACCAAGAGACCGATGTGACAGATAATTGGCAACCCCGTCACTTGGCAGGGTTCATAACTACAAATCCTCTGTGCTGAAACACAAAAGTAAAGGTTTCTTGGATCTTCCAAGTCCCCTTTGCTATCTAGGCCTCAAGGGTGCTTCATTCTGTAGTACAATCAGATACGTCCTTCCCACACTTCATTCTCTCCCAAGCAGAAATTCTCATGTCATCCTCAGTTAAATTGTACGTGATGACTCTGTCATTAGAATTATTCCATGGAGGAGACAACTTGAGGCCTGCCAACTTCATTAAAAATCTTCCCTTGGACTTCGCAGGAGCACTCATTCAAACTGAACAAACACACAACGCTTTTATGGTTGAGAACAAAGGAACTTTTCCCCACTTTTGTTTGATGTCAATCACACTCGAGATTAAAGCTGGTGTCTTATGTATTCATAGATTCTTCTTCCCCTGCCGTCCACCCCCCAGATCTGCCTTTTTGAAGGGTCGCTATATATACTTCAAAAGGTGTACACTTTCTTTCTTTTTTTTAATGGAGTGTTAACAATAGCAGTCTCAAAAGGGAGTTTCAGGAACCCAACAAGGATTTCGTGGTCTGTATCTTTTTCCCTTTTTGACCTGAAGATATAGGGTAGTTTACTTCATTTAAAAAAAGAAATGATTGAAACAGTAATAAGGAAAGTTTAAAATGCCCCTCTCCCCTTCCATTTAATTTTATTTTTCCAGGAAAAATGTATTGTGTGATTTGGTGACCATGCCAGACATTTTTTTTTTTTTGGCAGAGATACCAAAACTCAAAGAGGTATAGTAGTGAATGTGGTTAGTCACCTAAATGAGTTTGTTGAATGCACTGTTTACTGACAGCCACAGAATATGCAACAGTTACTATTCCAACTTTTTTTTCCAGGATTGGTGTTCACTGAGTTTGAACACTGATCTCAGGCTGCTGTTCTAACACTTGTCATGACCTGTATGTTTAAATTAACTGTTCTGGTTTGCACTTTCAGACTGATACACAAATTAAATTGCTGCTATGTTCCAGGTTTCACACTTCTGCAATTTTGCACTATAGTTTTTTTTTCCCTTTGCATAAAATTAAATTAAAATGTATGAAACACTGGGATAATGTATACCAAAACAACGTATATATGGTAAAATGCATATGCTGACATCTATTTTAAGATCAGCTCTGAAAAATAATGCAGAGTTTTAGATGTTCTTTAAAAAGCATTGCAGATTGATATAGTAATTGAATGAATAAACACATGGGAAATGGCACGGGTTGGAAATAGTATGTACTTGCCTTCTAAATAATAAGCATTATTTTTCTTTGGCCTTCATCTATTTAATTAAATAGAACAAAGAAAAGGAAAGAGAGAAGGAGAGAAAGAGGAAGGAAGGAAGGGGACAATGAAAATTATAGATATAGGGTCTTCTCATATATGTATATATATGTGTATAGATACAGTTTTACCCACCAGTTTCCATTATTGAATCTATATATATACATATTTCATTGTATGTATGTATGTGTGTGTGTGTGTGTGTGTGTGTATATATATATATCTTCCTGTTCTTTACGTATGTGTATATTTATGTATATATGTACATGGAGAGCCAGTTTGGTGTGGTGTTGAAATGCTGGACTAGAAACCAGGAGACTACAAGTTCTCGATCTAACCTTAGGCATGAAGCCAGCTGGCTGATTTTGGGCCATTCCCTCTCTCTCAGCCCTAGGAAGAAGAAGAAGAAGAGGAAGAGGAAGAGGAAGAGGAAGAGGAAGAGGAAGAGGAAGGTGGCAAGAGCAAACCACTTCTGAAAATCCTGTTGAGAAAATTGCAGGGAGTTATCCAGGTAGCTGCTAGTGGTCAAGACTGATTCAAAGGCACAAGTATTTGTATATACAGGAGCGTGTGCACGTGTGTCAATGCATTGCATATAAATCCTAATCAGTGGGTTGTTGATTATAGTATGACATCTTGCAACGTAGTTTCTAGAGATGCTAGCTTCCATAGAGCAATGTCAATCTACTTGGGGTAAAACTGGACTTTGGCTTTGCTTGTAGCATAATGTCCAAAACTGTGCTGGAATGGAATTATGAAGCCAGACTCAGGGAGGAAAACATGCTCTTTTGTCTCCTGAGGAGCGAGGGAGAGATAAGAGGATGAGGCTGGCACCTCCCTGAGGAATTCACGATGTTGTGACTGGCATTACTTGGGAGCTAGGGTTTCAGTCAGGGAAGACTGATGTCAGGCCTAGCCCAAGGAACTCCAGGAGACCATGTAAATTCAGTCCAGCAATGCTTAATAGCTACAACCTCTAGCAAGAAATTTCCCAGACTGAAACCCTAGCTCCCAAGTAATGCCAGTCACAACATCGTGAATTCCTCAGGGAGGTGCCAGCCTCATCCTCTTATCTCTCCCTCGCTCCTCAGGAGACAAAAGAGCATGTTTTCCTCCCTGAGTCTGGCTTCATAATTCCATTCCATCACAAAAACATTCCCAAATTGATCAGTAGCGATCTTACCTTTAGCAAGGAAGTCTGCATGTGGCATGGATATAATTAGAGCTAATCATCTAATCCAGTGTTTCTCCACCTTGGCAACTTTAAGGTGTGTGGACTTCAACTCCCAGAATTCCCCAGCCAGCCATGCTGGCTGGGGAATTCTGGGAGTTGAAGTCCACACACTTTAAAGTTGCCAAGGTGGAGAAACACTGATCTAATCTATACTTTTTCTATCTTAAAAATATTTCTGTGAAAGCTTTGACTGCTAGCTGGTAGAGGCCAATATCTATTGGTCCATTTGGAATGACCATGTTGTATAGGAGATGCAACCTAGGCTGTCCAAGGATTAAATGGTAAAGGTCATGAATCACTAAATGAGAAGGAAGGAAGGAAGGAAGGAAGGAAGGAAGGAAGGAAGGAAGGAAGGAAGGAAGGAAGGAAGGGGTTTTTTTTGGTAAATCCTAGATTAGGCTGTTGTTTACTGCTTCATTGTTTGTCTGGTGTTAATCCCTGCTTATCTGGGTATTGACTGCTGGTGAGGAGGTGTTCTGGTCATTCTGTTTCCTTTTTATTGTCTCTTTTGAATGGTGTCAAAACAACCAAGCAGTAAACAACAGGCTACCAAAATAAAAACAATTCCCCCACCAACACTGACGGGACAAGCTACTGTATATAAACAGAGAGCAAACCCCACTCCCTTCTAGCAGTGAAGATGTTACCTAGCTGGGTAATGAAACGTCTGCAAGAAAACAGCCAAGCTCAGAGAACCCCAAGGACTCTACAGTTCAACCCTGAGCTACAGATATTCTCTTTTAAGCCTATCTATGTAGTTGCTAGTAGTTGACAGTGACCTGAAGGCACATAATTATAAATCATTCACAAGTATTAGAACTGGGTTGTGATACAGTATCTAACAAATTTGGGGACTGGCGGGACGAAATCACAGATATTACTAGAGGCAGCATCACAAATGTTGACATTCCTTTCCCCTCCCAAATTATGAGCTGAAAGATATAATTCATCCCATTCCAACCAGTACACTTGTCAGCCCTGAGAGACAGAAGCTTAATTTCTCAAAGCCAACTCCTTTCTTTCTGTGTGTGCTTTGAGAAACATGTAAATTTCAAATATTACCATAGTGTTAAATGTACAAAAGATCAAGTAATACAACACCTAAAGCTTCTTCTTGGCTATCAGCCTAAATAAACACTGCATTCTTTTGTATATTCTGCATAATTCTATTACAAATTATGGATACTCTTTCAATAGGATAAGACATTCTGCAGGTGCTTTGAACCCCAATCTGTAACAAACCATGTGATTCCTTTTCAGGCTCTGAAGATAATTCTGTTACTCATGGAGGTAATGGCCTAAAGCAGTATTTTTCAAACTTGGACACTTTAAAATGCTGGCTGGAGGATTCTGGGAGTTGAAGCCCACACATCTTGAAGTGGCCAAGTTTGAACAACTACTGGCCTAAAGATTTTTTTTTAAATAGAATGCAAACTACTCTATCACACATACATATCTTCATATATACATCTAAACTTCTGACTGGGAGGATTCTGGGAACTGAAATCCATACATCTTAAAGTTGCTTAGGTTGCGAAACAGTGTCCTAACAGGAGCTGCTGAAAAGTCATTGTGTTACAAACTCAATTTACCAATCCTTCTGTGATCCACGGTACACTCATTGCTAAAGTTGAACTGTTGCATTAATTCTGAAAGTAATTTGCCAACAACTTCAACCATGTAGGGCAAAACAATAGTTCAGGGGGAAAAAAAGGATGATTAGTATCACATACATGTGATCATCTTCCTCCAGGTCCTTCCACCGAAGGAGGTGAGGTGGATCTCTAACACAGGTGAGGGCTCATTAGAGTAAGATGTGAATGAATTTTATATCTATACCCATACCAAAGAAAGTCGGAAGTTACTTTTTTCCTTCTGTATTTTCTCTCTTTTGCTATTTTCTTTTTTTTCCTCTTGATTTTTCTATATTTTATTTTTTGCTGAAATTTAATAAAGTTCTTTTTAAAAAAATAACAAGGGTGAGAGCTTTTTCGGTGGTGCCACCCCACTGATGGAATTCGCTCCCCAAAGAGGCTTGACTGGCATTCTGATTAGCATCATTTCGAAGGCCTTTCTATTTCCCCAGGCTTTTGAACTGGCCTTTGAATTGGGTTTTAATTGTCTTTCAATTTGTACTGGTTTAGATTTTGAACGACTGTCTTACTGCTGCCTAGTGTATATGGTGTTTTCATTTGATTTGATTTTGTTGCATAGGCTTAGATGGAAATTGCATTTTTAGTGTGTTTTATCGTAAACCACCCAGAGACCTTCAGCTATGGAGGAGGTTTAATAAATAAAATGAATAAAAAATAATATTTTTCCCATCAATCTCTGCCAATAAAAAGCAATTGGCTGGCGCTGAATGCCAAGATGAATTTTGATTGAATGGATTGGTGAGGAAATGCCCCGTTGAACCCAAACCCTAGCAACGGCCCCTAGTCTGTAACCTAGGTTTCCTGCTCCTAACTGAGCTTTGATCTTGCTTCTTGTCACCTCTTCATGTGCAGGAAGAAACTGATGGCATTTGTTTTATTTTTATTTATCAAATTTCCAAGACCGCCTGACTCCATAACAATTCTGGGCAGCATACAATATTAAAAACAGTTCAAACTAATAATGACAGGTAGGAGAGAAGAATAAACCATGGTTGTGTGCATTAAGCACCCTTAAATATTACTAGCTAAAGGTTAAGTCTCCCTTAAACTAAGCTGGACTTTTAAAAAATAATTTTTAATTAAAACAGTGTTGTTTTTTACGAAGTAAAAACAATACAAATTTAAAGGAAAAAGAAAGTAAAGACAAGTAAAGGGAGAAGTAAATAGAAAAGAAATGAAAGAAACAAGACAAAATGGAAAGAAAGATATAAAGAAGCAGCTTCCGGTCTTCTTTACAGCAGTTATAAATGCATTTATATTTTATCCTCTCTCTCTGTTACATCACGGCTTCC
Source organism: Liasis olivaceus (assembly GCA_030867105.1). NCBI lineage: Eukaryota > Metazoa > Chordata > Lepidosauria > Squamata > Pythonidae > Liasis > Liasis olivaceus. Next base: position 74,202,982 of record CM061355.1, read on the forward strand.
TTCTTTCCATATTCTACCCTTTCTAATAATCAAACCCATAAATCCCAAGTTTATTTTTTTCAGTTTTCAGCAAAAAGTCCATAAAGGGTTTCCAGTCACGAACAAATGTAGTTATTGTCTTTTCCCTAATCAAACAAGTCAGTTTTGCCATCTCTGCAAATTCTGTCACCATCACCAACTATTCCTCCATTGTAGGTATTTCAGAGTCTTTCCATCTTTGTGCATATAATAAACTCGCTGCAGTTACCATGTACAAAAACAAGTGTCCGTACATTGCCTGTCCATTAATCCCAGAAACTGAACTGGACTTCTGATCCAGGTAATCTTATTGACAACAATACAGAAATGATTTACCTTTGCCTTTGGGGATATATTTTCAAATTCCCAGTCTAGCCTACAGCTCTGAGATTTCTTGGTGTTCTCCCATCCAAATACTCACCATAAAACCTGTTTTGTTTTCTTAAGATGAGCTAGGGTTGGTGATGGGTGGCCATCTGCCATCACTTAACCAGGGAGATATTTATGCAACAAGGTCAGGCTCCTGATAGAGGTGGTCAGTGCTGATGTCCAAATACAGAAAAGCAGGCAGAAAGGCAAACAAAGGAAATGGGAAAAGGACACACTGGCATGTGTATCGATTGTGCGGAGGCTGCCTTGCACTCTGCACATAGAGTGCAATGTACTACACAGGTGACTGTCTTTGAAGAATGCTTGGAAACAACAGCCTGTACAAAATGGGGTGGCTCAGATTTTTTAAAAGCTCATCTGCCTTCCAGTCCGTTTCCAGGCTCACTTCAAAATGCTGGTTATTCTCTTTCAAGATGGACAGCTGGCCTAATTTCAAAGCCTTCTGCAAGAGAAGACTTTGTACGTTGGGCGGGAATAGTCAGGCCTTTTTCTGGTAGCCCACTGGGCACGGAAGGGAGAGGTTAGGAGAAAAGGGGGAGAAATGTCTTCTTCAACCTCTGGTCACCCCAAACGCAGGAAGTAGCCCTTCACAATAGCTCCCTGATGACTTCAATAGAAAAAAAATTGAGCTTCCCCACTTCCAGAGTATATTTCCAGCATAAACACCAACTAGCAGTCAGAAAACTACAATGAAAACTCCTTAATCTCACAACACATGGACAGACTTAACCATAGTTTCAAGTGGGAAGCTGTCAGCATCTTAGACCAAGCTAAATCCAAAAACACAAGGGAATTCCTGGAACCTTGGTATTCAGACAAGCCAGCCATCAACAGGCACATAGAGATAAACAACATCTATACCCTATTCAAAAGAGGCAATAAAAAGAAAACAAAAGACCAGAACATCTCCTCACCAGCAATCATCACCCAGATAAGCAGAGATTAACATGAGGATTAACACCAGACAAACAATCAAGCAGTAGACAATGCCGTAATCAAGGAACAATCAACTCAGACAGACAAGCAAGGAGTAAACAACAGGAAAAAATAACACCCCACCAACAGTAACAGGGCAAGCTACTGTATATAAACAGAGAGCAAACCCCGCTCCCTTCTAGCACTGAAGATGTTACCTAGAAGTGTAATGAAACATCTGCAAGAAAACAACCAAGCTCAAAGAACCCCAAGGACTCCACAGCATAAATTCTTAGGATCACTATATCCCCAGTTGTCAAGATTTGATATGATTATAAAGTTTCTGGCCAAATCTGCAAGCAGACCCACAAAGTTTAGCTAAGCAACTTTATTGCAGAGAATTACAAAGCCATTCATAGGAAGAACTCCTGCATACAGCAGCATGCCGGAAACCTGAACCTCTTGCCTTTCCCAGTTTATAGACCTTTGACTGTTCTTCCCTGGTCTTGAAGCTCTGTGCCATCTCTCCCTTGTTGACCCAATGGCTCTTGGTGGTGTAATAATCAAGGGGTCTCTACCTCGCTGGTTTCAACCCCTACAAAAGTGGTTAGTTTCCTTGTATGAATCTTCTTATGCCGAAGACATTCTCCATATCCTTGACTTGGATATGGAATGGGGGATCTTTCTTGACACTGCTGTTCCCTATCTATAAACCCATCCTTGGTTTTATTCACCATCTGAAAAAGCTCTTTATTCCACCATGCACTTGTCCTGTTAATTTCTATCTTGTACCTAGTTTCTCTCTCTCTCTCTCTCTCTCTCCTGCTTTATTTCATACTCTTAATGGTTCACTTTTGAACAAAGTTTGCTGTTAGTTAACCATGTTAAAATGTTGTTGTCACAGGTATGACAGTTGGGTTCAATACATTTCCTACAGGCCCGCATATTTTCTGCATTAACCAAAGCTTCATGCTGTGTCTTTTCTTCTGTTTCACATTATGCTTTTCGTAGCCAGCATTAGGACAGGAGTGAGTACAAATGTTTTGAATGAAATAACCTTGGAGCTGGGAAGGAAAACTGCAAATCTTAATAAGAGGACCAAGATTCAGGCTGAGAAGAATCAGAAAGGAATGGTTCTTTATACAAATAATGGGAACGAAAATAACACAAGGTAGTGTTCAGAGAAAACATGGGGTTCTTGAACATACACTGCTTTCAAGAAATAGATTGATGGCTAAAATCAGCCAGGGAAAGAACCAGTCAGAAGTGAATATAGCCTGAGTGAATATAGCATGTCTGAAAAACAGATGCTTCTGGAAGAAGATACGACAAGGAAGAAAGCAAAGACCTATCAAATATCGAAGTTCTAGAAGAATGGGGAAAAGAATTAATCAGCAACATCTGACTAATCTGTTTTTCCCCAGTCAGACTTTCCTTCAACATATTTCAATATATTGTTCTAAACAACCTTATCAGTTGAGGAGAATCTATCTACCTGAGAAGACAATTGCTCTTAAATGCATTTCAACTTTTCCTTTTGTTTCTTTTATTAATTGATTATGTGCCATCAAGTCGTTTTCAATTCCTAGTGACCACATAGATAGATTTTCTCCATGACAATCTATCCCTAACCTTGTCTTTCAGGTCTTCCAATGGCGCCCCCATTGCCACTGTAACTAAGTCCATCCACCTTGCTGCTGGTCGTCCTCTTCTTCTCTTTCCTTCCACCTTTCCCAGCATCAGAGCCTTCTCCAGAGAGCTGGGTCTGCACATAATGTGTCTGAAGTAGGATCATTTAAGCCTGGTCCTTTGTGCCTTGAGTGAAAACTCTGGGTTGATTTGTTTGATGACCCATTTGTTTTTTTCTCGGCTGTCCACAGTATTCTCAGGAGTCTTCTCCAAGATCAAAATTCAAAGGTGTCAATACTGTTCCTATCTTGCTTCTTCAAAGTTTTAAGTTTTACTTAAAACAAATAAAATAATAATAATTTACAATAATAAATAGATAATTTAAATTAATTAATGTTATAATAATAAATTTAAATTATTTATTTAAATAAATAATTTATAATAATACATAGTTTTACTTAAAGCAAGTATAATAATAATAATCCCAAAACATCTGGAGCACCAGTTGAACACTATTGGCATTGACAAAATCACCATCAGTCAACTGCACAAGGCAGCTTTACTTGGAACAGTTTATATCCTTCAACGATACCTTTAACACCATCAAACAACAACATCTGCTGATCCCAGGTCCTTGGGAAGAACTCAATAGGTGGATAAATATGCCAAATCCGGTCTAAACATCTGGCTGACTGTGTGACCAACCATAATAATAACGATCTGGAGATGTCTAGAAAAACACTATCTGAAATAGAATTGCTGCTCAACACTGCCTGAATATAAAGCCAAGATATCTCAATGGAGTTTGGACTGGACAAATGTGCCACCCAGCAACAGGGGAAAAATAGTGAAAACTGATGGAAATAATATCAAGAGTCTGGATGAAGAAGATCACTACAAATACCTGGGCATCCTTCAAGCTGACAACATCAAGGACATAGAAGTCAAGAAGAAGGTTAGTAGTGAATACATCAGAAGAGTGAAGACGATCTTAAAGCCCAAATTTAGTGGAGGAAATACCATCATGGCAATTAACACCTGGGCAATTCCAGTCATTAGATACACAGCAGGAATAGTGGACTGGACTCAAGCAGAACTAAAAGCCCCGGATAAGAAGACCAGAAAAATAATGACAATGAATCAGGCCCTTCATCCATGCAGCGATGTCGACAGATTCTGCTTACTAAGGAGCATAGGTGGGTGTGGAATGTTGCAAGTGCACCAGACAGTTGAAGAAGAAAAAAGGGCATTAGAAGAGTATCTGAAGGACAGTGAAGAAGATGCACTGAAGCTAGCATACCATGAAGGCTTACTGAATACTGAAGAGACCAAACTGGCCTACAAGAAAGACCAAATGAAGAATAGAAAAGAGTCATGGCAAGGCAAAGTATTACATGGCCAGTACACACACACACACACACACACACACACACACACAATTAGCAGGCAAACAGATAACAAAAAGACCTGATAATGGCTAACAGCAGGAAGGTTGAGGAAAGGAACAGAGGGGCTAATTCTGGAGGCACAAGACCAAGCCTTAAGAATAAATGCATGCAAAGCCAGAATTGAGAAGACAGCAACAGGCAGCAAATGCCGCCTCTGCAAAGAAGCTGAAGAAACAGTGGACCACCTAGTCAGCTGCTGCAAGAAGATCACACAGACTGACTACAGACAACAGCTTGACAAAGTAACAACAGTGGTGCATTGGAGTATCTGCAAGAGATACCATTTGCCTGCAAGCAAGAACTGGTGGGACCACAAAACAGATGAAGTAATAGAAAATGAAGATGCTAAAGTACTCTGGGACTTTAAAATTCAAACAGACAAGCACCCGCCACATAACACCCCAGACTGAACCATTGTTGATAAGAAAGACAAAAAAGTCTGGATAGTGGACATTGCAATACCTGGAGGCAGCAGAAAAGAAGAGAAAGAACTGGAGAAAATCACAAAATGAATGTGTCAGCCGCAAATAGAAATGGAACGACTCTGGCAAAAGAAAGCAAAGATAGTACCAATAGTGAAAGGCACCTTGGGTGCAATCCCAAAACATCTGGAGCACGACTTGAAGACCATCGGCATTGACAGAATTGCCATCAGTCAATTGGAAAAGGCAGCTTTACTTGGAACAGCTCACATCCTGCAATGATATTTTAATACCATCAAACAGCAACATCTGCCTAACCCAGGTCCTTGGGAAGGACCCGATAGGAAGACAAAAATGCCAAATCCAGTCTAAACATCTGGCTGTTTGTGCGGCCAACAATAATATTCACCTTTAGTGCAATAACCCCTACTTTGAAGCAGTGGGGAAGTACATTGGATTGGCTCTCAGGAATAATGGAATAATGCCGAGGGGGGGCAGGAATTCTGGGGGGGGGATTCTGAGTCCACACATCAGTCCACACATCTTAGAGTTGCCAAATTTGAAAAAAACTGCTGTAGACGGAAGAAGCAACAGGCTTAAAGAAACATCAGGGATCAGTGAGGTGAATGGCCATTGTTTCCATCCAGAATACTTAATATTATTAACCCATGTTAAAACAGGATTCATAGCTGTGTCCAAAATTCTCCTCCTTGTTCATCAATGGTAAAGTTCAGGAGGTCAGATGGAGAAATATTCTTCAAGAGAAGAAGGAATGATCTCATCTTTCAGCATGAAAAATAAAACAGTAACACCAAACCATATATTTACCCCCAAATGGCTTTCTGCGAAATTTCAGTCAGTCAACCAAGCCATTATGGCTCGTCAACTCTGGTTTATGGCTTGGCAGTACAGTGACTTAGGCCATTATGACTTAACAAACCATGGCTTAATGTCAAGCATGAAACCATCCACTGGGTCTTGTAAGGCATGGCTTATGGCTTAGCATATATGCACACACACATTGTTTTGTTGTCATCTTCAAAAGCAAATATATATACACACACACACACACACACACCTGAATATGTGTATCAATATCAGTGCAGAATTTGGGTGACTGTCATGGTTTTTTTCTTAAACCATATCCAATTAGATTGACCCAGACATAAGAGAGACCCAAAAGGACTGGACTCTGGACCAGGTGGTTTCTCTACACCTCCCTATAATGGATGGAGAGACTTTGTTTTTGGTAAAACAAAAGTATTTGACGAAAGTGAGGTGTAAAACTTAACTACATACACAAATATATATGTGAGTGCTTCCTATTACCTCTATACTATATTCCAGGGTTCCTCAACCTTGGCAACTTTAAGATGGGTGGACTTCAACTCCCAGAATTTCCCAGCCAGCCAGTTGAAGTCCACCCATCTTAAAGTTGCCAAGGTTGAGGAACCCTGCTATATTCTATTACTATTACTTCTATACTATTATTATTACACTTACAATGACCTCTCTCTACCAGTGTTTCTCAACCTCAGCAACTTTAAGATGAGTGGGCTTCAACTCCCAGAATTTCCCAGCTGGGTAGGGAATACTGGGAGTTGAAGTCCACACATCTTAAAGTTGCTGAGATTGAGAAACACTGTTCTGAAGTATATTCTACACTCTACAACATAGTTCCTTGTTGCTATCTTCTATACCTCAATGTTTTCTTCTGACAGAGCCTCTTCTGACTTTCTCTCTTTCCCTCTGTGATTTCTTCTACTTTTTCCTCTCTGTTGTCTGGGTGGGGAATTCTGGGAATTGAAGTTCACACATCTTAAAGTTGCCAGTGTTGAAAAACACTGGTCTAGGATTATCTGGGGAGGGGGGGGGGATACCCAAATGGGACTGGATAGTTAAATATGACCTTTGCACTACCATTCTCCTCTGCTGGCTTACAACACAACACAACACAACACAACAACACAACACAAAAGCCCAACTAGTGCCTAAGAGTCCCCTTACAGCATAACATAAAAGCTCACAAACCCAGACCAAGTGGCTCCATCTGAAGAACATCCTCAACTGGCCTGTAATGAAGATGGTGGTCTGAACTTCAATGTACTACAGGAACCCTAGCCATTATCTTTATACGCATGAAGCAAATCCTTCTTCATTTCTTGAGAAATGAAGAAATATACCACTTAGTTTATGTTGTCCTTCACCTTGCAATTTGTGATAAGCCAGAAGTGGAAAATGGTTTCAGAAATCCTCCACTAAACTATTACACAATTTCTTTATTTGGGCATTTGCTTTCCGTTAGTTAATTTTCTGGTGTTAATTTTAGATTTAAGCACATTGAATGAAGTCAGCTCTAGCCCTTGGTTTTATATTCCTGGGGTGCATCCAAGCTTTCTGCTCCCAAAATTTATTAAGGAAGTTACGGTTCTTCAGAAGTAGGGTCAACACTGGGCCGGTCCTAAAGGATGCAGCTAATCCTATTTACAAAAGATGTATTTTTTGTGAGAAGCAGATAACAAAGTCAATGAGATAATCTCTTTGAGCCAGAAGAATTTGCTGCAGCAAAGAGGCTTAAAAAGCTGCTGAGCTAAGAGGTTAATTTTAAGAGCCTGCAAACTTCTCTTAAAAGTGCCTAACGGTTGCCAAAGCCCAGGGGCCTCCACAGGGGCAATGAAAAATGTCCAAAATGGCGGCTGTGTTTGCATGAAACCCCATCCCTTTTTACATGCATCACCATCTTGCCTTATTTCTTCTCTCCTGCGGACATCCCTCCAAAGAAGTTCTTGAACGTTTTCCCCGTCCAGTGATTTTCTTTCATGGATGAAAAATCTTCCAGGGGGTTCATTCTGAACCTGCTTAATACTCCTCTTGTAGTGCTAAGTATAGATTGAGGCTTAGACAGGGGGTTGCCTGTGAATATGTAGAATCCCACGGCTGTCAGTGGATAATGGGGGAAACAAAGCTCTCTTGGTCTTGATGGAATTGATGTTTTGTCTTGTCATTAACAGTATGTTCTTCTGTCTACATTGCTAGTTGAAAGTAACATTTAGGCTGCTTCTAATACATTTCAATTGGCCACTGAATTTACTATTTTCTGAATTTACACTATGTGCTAATCATAAACTAACCCACGGAAGGTAGGTTTACACATGCTAGAACTGCACACCCAACCTCACACATATTATTGAAACATAAAGGCTAGCTAAGTTGTACAAATTCAGACACTTGGTTCTGAACACTCCTGTGATGGAATGGAATTATGAAGGCCAGGCTCAGGGAGATAAGCATTTTCTTAGCTCACTGCAGGAGTGTGGGAACTATAAGAGGATGAGACTGGCACCTCCCTGAGGAATTCGCACTGTTGTGGCTGGCTGACTTGGGAGCTGGGGTTTGAGTCTGGGAAGACTGATGTCAGGCCTAGCCCAAGGAACTCCAAGAAACAATGCAAAATCAGTTCAGCTGTATTTATTAGTTATAACCTCTAGCAAGAATCTTCCCAGACTGAAACCCCATCTCCCAAGTCAGCCAGCCACAACAGTGTGAATTCCTCAGGGAGGTGCCAGTCTCATCCTCTTGTAGTTCCCACGCTCCTGCAGCGAGCTAAGAAAATGCTTATCTCCCTGAGCCTGGCCTTCATAATTCCATTCCATCACAATTCCCATGTTAAGGCAAAGAGAGCATTAAACTGAATTTCACCCCAAAACTAAATTTCTTTCAGCATGTATATTTGTCCCCAAAACTCTTTGGCCCCCTCAACTGATGTTTATACTGTTCTCCTAAAACATCTGAAGATAAGATAGCACACAGCTCTCAAATGTTTCTCACTTTATTTGATATATATTCGACCTTTTCTTCAGGAGCTCAAGGTGCTCCCTCCTCTTATTCCCCACCACAACCCCATTAGGTAGGTTGGCAGAGAGAGGTGGCATGGCCCCAAATCACCTAGGAGCTTCCATGGCTGAAGGTAGACTAGAACCTGGGTCTCCTTCTTCCTATTCCAGCACCTTCACCACTATACCACACTGGCTCTAGGGCTGAGAAAAAGGGACTCACCCAACAACACCTGGGGGGGAATCTCACAGCTTTCTAGGCTACACATTGATTAATTCCTTTAAAAAACAGGGGCAAAGAGGTTAAAGAACCAATAGCAATGTATGAAATGACATATGGGTGTGGAGAAAGCAAGGATAGTCTGCAGGCCCAGAAAAGAATTAAGAGGTATAGTGCATGGTTTTGGTGGAGACCTAATTTAGCCATGTTGCCTTTTCTTATATCATCCCTTCCATTTTTGGGGCTTACTGTTTCTTCCTTCCCTTCTGCACTCCGAAAAAACGTTGCTTATCCTAGAAGGGAAATGCTTGATGGCCACGGATGGAAGTGAGAATAATGCCGTGTAATTAAAGAGTGAAGCAGCAACAGTTTCTTTCAAGCAAATTCCCTTGTAGTCATTTTGTTAATAAGACTTATAATTGTTTTATGCACATTCAATGTGTCGCAGTTACCTAGCCTCTCCATATTCAGGCAGAATTGCTAAATGATTATGCATTCGGTTTCTGCAAGTACTCATATTGTTAGGAACCAAAAGTGAGCAACCAGATATTAAGTGATTGGGTTGAACTTCTAGAAAGGGGACACACTCAATTTCCAAATTAACACATGCCTCTCTCCCCTCCTGCCCGCCCCCAGAGCTTAGTTTTATGAAGAAGGCACCGAGGGCCCAGAGACCCTATTTACAATGTTCAAAGTACCTGTTTCACATTTACTCAGGCCATATTCTTGCTGAACCTCTTGGAAATGGAAGATATACTTTGTTGTTTAGTCATTAAGTCGTGTCCGACTCTTCGTGACCCCATGAACCATATTGCGCCAGGCCTTCCTATCTTTCACTGCCTCCCTGAGTTTGCTCAATTTCATGCTCATTGCTTCAGTGATGCTATCCAGCCATCTAATCCTCTGCCGTCCTCTTCTCCTTTGGCCTTCCATCTTTCCCAGCATCAGGGTCTTTTCCAAAGAGTCCTCTCTTCGCATTAGGTGACCAAAGTATCTGAGCTTGAGCTTCATTATCAATCCTTCCAATGAGCAATCAGAGTTGATTTCCTTTAAGATTGACTGGTTTGACCTCCTAGCAGTCCAGGGGACTCTTAAGAGTCTTCTCCAGCACCACAGTTCAAAGGCATCAATTCTTCGGCGTTCAGCCTTCTTTATGGTCCAGCTCTCACAGCCATACATTACTACTGGAAAGATATACTTACTGCATTCTTAAAGATTACTTCAACAGTTAAATAACTGGGATTCACCAACAGTGAGGTCAGTTAAAGCTTTAGCAGTGTGCCAAGCTTGGCTAGTTTTCACTTGGGTTCTTCTTCTTGTGTATGTGGATGCTCACTCTATGTGACCTTAGCCCATTCTGTTCATTTAATATTTATCTGCAAAAGTAGGTTGTGCAAACCCAATTCATATGTGATCGCCTCATGAAATGCTTTAGTGTTCCAATGCCTCTTCTGATGTTGCTTGCATTGCTTTGGACATGCTCAGGTTCTCACTGGTTGTAAAAGGATGGGAAGGGTTGGGGAAATATTGTTATCATGCTAACATTTCAAGTCAGGTTTCTACATGGACATTCATTGGGAAATGGGAGTTATTGCAGAGAGAATGAACAGCCCATGTTTAACTCTCTGCATTTCAACACTTATCCCCATCTTCTGCAAGAGGTTCCAATCTCCTTAAGTGCTGTTGTAAGTTATTACAATCCTAAGAGCTGGAAAAATGCTAAAAGAATATTCCCTTCCAACATGCTTGTTTGAAGCGGCTTATTTTACAGAGCCCTAATCAGGCCTGAATATTGGGTGTACACATTCTTCAAAGCGGTAAGAGTCCTTCAAACCTCAACTGCAATTTTATTTCATCTCCCCCTCTGTTCCCTGCTCCCCCATTTCTATTGCATCACTCAATTATCACGGTGGCCAAGTTTCATGCCACTTGTCAGAGGATATGATTTCTTTCCTCAGCATAACAAAGTTATTCTTGATAAGCTGTCCATTTTGGCTAGGTCTGGTTCTTTAAAAAGAAGGAGCATATAGCAATGTTAACTTTCATTAACTTATTAAAGTTCTACCTTGCCACTAACAAGAATTTTCTAGACAGTTAGCAATCATGATGTAAAGTTAAAAGGGAATAATTAAAACTGGGTAGCCAGAATTTTGGTGGCATGAGGCAAAATATTCTGGTTCCCCTCCCCTTAGGGTTAGGTGGGGCTTAATATGGGTTTTAAATGGGCTCAAAATGAATTTAAATGTGTCCAGTATGAGAAAAGGTTAAAAACAAATTCTAAGAAAATTTAAAAACAATAAATAAGTCCCAGCCAATTCAAATCTATTTTGGCAAACAAGCCAACCTGAATTTTGTTACTTCCTCTGCATTCCTCTGTTTCTTTAAAGGTCTTCTACTTCTGAATCACAGATTTCACTCTAAGGAGCTGAAGGCCAGGAAGTTCACCCTTGTTCTAGAGATGTAAACAAACATCATAATAGATTTCTATATGGATGGAGCTTAACTTTCTGAAAACTATATGCGAGAGGTAACTTGTTCTGTTGTCTGTTTTTTTTAGAAAGAACTTATTGCAGAAAATACATATTTTAAAAATAGCAGAGACATTTTCCCAACACTAACATCTGGAAAATTTGCACTTAAAAAAAAACAACTGCTTAGGAACATAAAATTAACAATTACAGTCATTGGAAAAGTTGCTTATGAAAATTCCATATGTTAAGAGAAAGTTGCAAAATGAGGGTGTTTCTTTATTATTTTTTTTTTTAAAAACCAGTACGCATCTCTGTTGGACTGGGACACTGCATCTATTTATGGATAATAAAACTGCCTTGCTGTTGGCTGATTCCCACAGTCCTGATTGTCGTCTTAGTGTGATTACAAAAAGCACAAACAACTTCCACTTGAAAAAGAGTTAATGTAATATAAAAAGGAGTTAATCCTTTTTCATTTCTTTTATAAAGGAGAGGAAAACTCATCATGAGAAAATGTTATGATAATGTATTACCATGCTGAGTTAATTGTCAATTCTAAGTTACTTAAGTGTAGTTTAATGATATGTGCAGCCATTTATTTTAAACCTTAATTGTTATTAATGGATTGAAAGGGGTGGGGGAAAATAAGCCAAATTCCTTGCACTTAAAGTAGATCTCAATTAAGAATAAGTCTATAAAGTTCTAAAAATAACCAAACTTTTCTTCAATGAGAAAAGTTAAACCTTTATTGTGGGTTTAATGTGGCAACATTGTATGCCACATTAAACTATTAGCAATGTTTCCTGGGCAAGTCTGTCAAATAAAAGTTCTGGAGAACTTTCAGCTGATGTGATTGTTCATTAATGGTGACAGTGATGATAATGTGGTGCTTTGAAGTTTATAAAATGTTCCTTCAAACGTTCTTTATAGTTGCTAAATATTGTTATGCCCATATTGCAGACTGGAGATAAAAATGTCACTGCAAAGAGTTGACAACTTGCCAAAGTCACCAAATGACTCTAAAGAAGTAAGGGAAATTAAATCAGTGCCTTCCAAATTTATAATTTGGCCTCAGGAACATCATTCTACGAGAACTTTTGCAGCAGAAAGATTTGTATTTGAAACAGACTCTAAAGACCAACAGGTCCTTTCCCATTTTGTAGAGCGGGTGTCTTGGGTTGTCTACCTCAAATATTCCTTTTCCTTTTAAATAAACCCATAGCTCTACCGATAAATATCCAAGCTAAATTTGAAGGTTTAAGAATAATGCCAAAGGGGTAAAGGGTAAAAATTAGAGCTAAGTATCTGGGCCATTTCCAAACAGCAGCAAAAAGGCATGAGAAGGCTTAACATTTTGTTGCCCTTCCATGCTCTTCTGGAGTTCTGCAGACCAGATACGGAAACCCTAGTAAGAAAAGTCATCAGGTATGATGAATTTCTCCAACTTCCTCCAAAATGATGCCGTTAAAACTCTTGAAAACTCAGCTCTTACATCTGCCAGCCAGCATGACTACAAGTGATGTGAGTGAAGTGACCAGCACAGATTGGAAGGTGTGACCAATGAAAGTCCAGAAGATCTTTGAGGGATACAGACACTGAATACTGTGGTAGTAGAGAAATGATGTTAAATGCTGTACTTTTCCTCTGTGTAATATTTCCTCTGTGTAATCTTTCTATTCATTCTTTACAGAAATGCTTTACAACTTATCATAAACTTAAACCTGAGCCTCTGTTATGATATCCAAAGAATTACAATGAAATCTTAATAAGCCATGGTTTACTAAGCTGTGATGTAGGAGCAAAAATAAAATAACTTCTATAAATATAATATTTTTATAGTACAAAATGTACTAAACCTTCTCATATAGATTTATAATTAACTTCTCATGTAAATATAAAAATGGATGAAGACAACTTGGAGTGGTAAACCATACCGTTGTATGATCCTGTCGTTTTTGCTACACTATTTCTGAACTAAACCTACAAAACTCTATTTTCTCAATACTCTATTTTGGTCATCAAGCGCATCTCCTTGCGATGATGAAAGAGGCACCCAACCACTTGGGAAAGAAAACTTTATACTGCCAATCCTGTAATTTTTAAACTTGGTACTTCTAGAAACCATGCAACCTTTCACAAAGAGATATTAACATCCCCAACATATAAACAATTATTTTAAGTTTACCGCCCACATGCATAGACCTCATCACTGGTCTTCATGAGATGAAATCCAGGAGCAAAATGTTAGTACTGTATCATCTTATTTACAGAATTTTGTCTGATCTTCCTAGGGTATGTGGTTTTAGAAAGTAGGGCACCATTCATAAATGTCCCATGTGTATACATTCTTGTAAGGCTGACATTGTTACATTTGTTCCATCATCTAAACACAAGATATAACAAGGTGAATAGACTTGCAATTTCCCCCTTCTCTTTACTTAACTTCATAGAGAAACTGAAAATAAAGTTGGTATTGATGAGTTGTGGTGGAGATGAGTTGTGGTAGAAAGATCTTCAGATCTCTCTTTCTTTCTTTCTTTCTTTCTTTCTTTCTTTCTTTCTTTCTTTCTTTCTTTCTTTCTTTCTTTCTTTCTTTCTTTCTTTCTTTCTCTCTCTCTCTCTCTCTTTCTGCCTGCCTGCCTGCCTGCCTGCCTGCCTGCCTGCCTGCCTGCCTGCCTGCCTGCCTCATTCATTCATTCATTCATTCATTCATTCATTCATTCATTCATTCATTTTGTATAGCCATTTCACATACATCACTCCTCTCAATTTGGCTGCACCATAACACAAAATGTACTAAACTCTGTACTTGATCGGGTACAGTTACTTCAGAATTGCTTATTTTCTGAGAAATGTAAAGAGGGAAGGGGGAAGTGTGAGATGAGATGCATTAAGTTTTCATTTTTTTGCAGATACACACACACACACACATTCCCTTGCCTTTTAATGCAGAACCCAGACAGATCACACCTACAAGTGAGTGCATGGGAATCTGACATGGCACAGCAAATTATTGATTCATAGTAATAATTTCTTGTGATCTCTCTGCTTCTGTCCTTTAAAATACTGCAGGAAATACCTAAACATTTGTCCTGGGGAAGGCCCCTCAGAAAGAAAGCACCTGGGGTGTTGATACTGCGTGTTACCCATCAACAAGAAATTCTAACATACTTCTTTTGTAAATATGTATTTGCAAGACAAGTTGAATTAATTTATATTTCAGCATGGAAGCATAAAGATCACCCAGCTAAATGTGAAAGTATTGACACTTCGGAAAATCCTGTGATTTTCATCAAACTTCTTGTCATCAACCTTTAACAAGATTATTATTTTTCTTTCTCCTACACCACACACACACACACACACACACACTTACACTTCCCAAAGTGTAAAGATCAGCTTTAAGGGTAGACTTAATGGAGTAATAGGATATTTCTTTCATTGGTTGTATAAGCATGCAAATACATAGGTCTGAGAGAAAGTTAAGGATGGGTGGAACAGCTGCTGAAAACTGCAGGCAGTTATATTATAATATCGTATTATTATATATTATATTGCTGAGCTGTTATACTCTCTGTTGTCAGAACAGGCAAAAGTGTTTTTCCTCTCCCATAACTTTTGAGAGGGACATACCAAGAACAGAAGGTGGATAGGAGAGACCTAATTGCTGCATCACACGAGATGCTTCTGTGAGATCTTGATTTAAAGGTTGCAAATGAAGGGATTTGCATAACGGTGTCATTTCACAAAGAATATAAACTGATACAAACAACGTAAATCAATATAATGGTGTCGTTTGTATCATGGTATCCTTATGGATGTGATGTGAAATGCTGCAAATAAGGTAAATGTTTGTGTTTTTTATATTTTTAACGCTCCTTGTCTGAGTTTCTTCAGATGCAGAAGACATCTCCACTATGTTGAAGGATGTCCTGATGAAAATGGCATCCGTTGCATCTGAAGTCCTTTAAATGGGCATCTCTTAAATTGAGGTTTTGCTAGATTGAACAAACCCATTTCCTAGGTTTGTGCAATCAACTGACTGCATTTCCCCAATACCCTCAACCTGGTTCCTAATTTTGCCTGTGGAGTCTTTGGGGTTCTCTGAGCTTGGTTCTTTTCTTGCAAACGTTTGCAAGAAAAGAACCAAGCTTGGAGAACCCCAAGGACTCCACAGTTCAACCCTGAGCTACACATATTCACCTCTAATTTTACCCATTCTCTGAGTCCATACAATACACTAAACCATAAACTAACCATAAGGGAAAGTTCATCCAACATGCTAATTTGTAAAACCCAAACAAACCAAATCTACCACTAACTAGGTTTAGCATGCTGTGTGCAAATGCAGCTAATAGTTAGTTAGCAGAATGGATCTGGTTAAGCCTGTTATATGAGCACAATTGCAGAACTGAAACACTTTATTATATGAGCTTTCTTTACTGCCCCAGAGTCCGAGAGACACAGGCAGGACCCGGAGTTCTGATAATCAATTAGTGCACAGTACAACTTCCAAATGATAGATTCATCTCTGTTGCCCCAGATCTTTGCATTCACCTATGCCCAAAAAAGGCTAAAGGGCCTTCAAGCATTTTCTTGCATCATTTCAAGGAAAGACAGGTTGACTTCAACCCACGAATAAAGCTAAAGCAAAGTAACGGTGACTCTATGAATTACATTCCAGTAAACATCAAGGTACTGAATATTTAATACAGTGAAAAAAAATCTGAATTAATGTACAACATTCAGCAAAGAAGCAAGGGCTCTTGATGTGTTGCTTTGTTTGGTGAAGGGAAGGAAAAGAGTGTTGTTTGTATTAACCTAAAGGCACCCAAATCAATATTTCACGATAATCAAAACCAAGCTTCATAGAATCCTAGTCCCTGGTCTCATCGTACAAACCAGCAAAATAGCTTCTTTCCTCAAGAGGCTAGAAGCAAGGCTAATGTAGAGGGTAAGGATTTTATTTTTTTAATTTGCTGAGGACCATATCACCTTAGTCAAAACCTATCATGTTCACAAGCCAGCAGGGGCCAGCAATTCCACTCTAGATTCTGATAGGAGCAAATTTGGGCATTGTGCTGCAGGTAGATCCATGGCAACTAAATTCTGATGGGATTACATGGTCAGTTCAGGAAGTGCTACACAAAGCTAAAATCTCAAGTACATGCCCTGAAGCCCTAGGACTGCGGAGATGTTTTAAAAGTTAAAGAATAAAAAATGGGAGCTTTCTACCCTCCACAACTCATGTTCATTTACTGTGTTTACCTATAAGAAGCATATTGTCTCAGATAATGTAAGTATGAAATGGGAGAGTTCGCTTAGTTTTATGGAGAAGTAGCAATGGAGGCAGGTCAGTTTTTTCTCACTTCTTCCTGGACAGGCAAGGGTATCCACAGGATGGGGGGGGGGGGGGGTGTCAAAAAAAGTCAAGATGACAGTTGCAGCTGTGGAAGTGAAGTTCCACTATGCACGTAAAAAAGTGGTGAGGTTTGATCATGTGGTCATGGCTACCGTCTTGATTTTTTTGACCTTTCCTCAGATGGTTCTCTGGGAAGGCATTGGGGGAGGGAGAAACCCTGCCTTAAATATAGGGTCATCTTCCTTTCTAGTAAATAAAGTATTCTAACCAATTTCTGTGCCTCCTAGTTCTAGCGGCTTTAGGCAACTTATAACAAATTAGCGATTAATTCAGTCTAATCATTAAAATCATGAAAACCAATAGTATAACAACTCTACAAGGACTGGATAAAGTATCTTCCTAAGTGATACAATGAAGTGTGCGGGCCACAAATCCAGTGGCATCTTGTTTACATATTTGTCTGTCTACTGATACACACAGACAACATCCACCATCCTCTGTGTGTGTGTGTGTGTGTGTGTGTGTCTCCCTCTTTTGAGAGATCAGCAAGAGTGTCTGGCCTACCATCTCATGGTGAATTCTGTGACCAGGGCCTCCCATCTTCCAAACCCTAACCCAGTGTTTCTCAACCTTGACAACTTTAAGATGGGTGGACTTCGACTCCCAGACTTCCCCAGCCAGCCATGCTTGCTGCAGAATTCTGGGAGTTGAAGTCCACCCATCTTAAAGTTGCCAAGGCTGAGAAACACTGCCCTAACCAGTACACAACAAAGATTCTTGAAAGGATCCTCCTGGTTTTATATTTATGGAAGGAGGATGAATCTTACTGGCTGTATTTTCACATCCCCCTTTCTCTGAGTAATAGTTGGAGGTGCAAGGAAGAATAGCAGTGGTGGGCTGTCATAGTCAGTGACTGCTGTGAAAGTAAATACAAGTACTTTTGCTCTTTGCGGCTTGTCATTAGAAGGAAAATATCCTGCTGGTAGTTCTTTGTTCCTTTTGTATTGCATGCATATTTCAGCTCTGACCTTGTGCTTCGCGCTTGTATTTTGCTGCTCATCCTTCCACCCTTGGCACTCAGCTTAACCACATGCACATATCACGGAGAACAAGAACTCAAAACTCAGTTGAATAAAATTGGTGGTTGTTGTTGTTGTTTACCTTGGGAGGCCCATCCTCATTTGCAAAAGTTATCTTCACCTGACTCAATAGTCCCCTCTGCCCAAAGATTTTAGAGAGCAGTCAGGGGTATTCTCCGCCTGTTGTAACAGTTGATTCCCAGACGAATAAGGGTGTCCAGAGACTGTTATGCAAACAGCCTGTAATGGGTTGTGGGAATGACCTTGGGAGACAAGAGGAAGAGACACAGACTAGGCAATGGTCAGATAAGAGGCAGCTGAGCCTGCAGAAGAAATGGGGTGTGCTTCTTGTCTAGACTACCTCGCAAGGCAGACATGGCCAAAATACGTGCTTTCCTGTTTTCAATGAAGAGACCTACTTCCTCAGTTGATCTTACGAATGAGGTTAGGAAGAAAATCAGAAAATCTCCTCCCTAACAAATATGGGGATAAATTAGTTCAAAAGAAGAAATAATTTAGTTGTATTGTATTTCAATAAATCTTGGTAAACACAGCATCTTGCCTAGAAAAGAAACACTTTGGCTTTTAGTTCACTGCCAGAGAACCTCACATTAATTCAACCAACTGGATTATTTTCAGTGTAGAACTTTTATATCCCCATGTGTGTTAAGGTGGAGTCATTTCTTTTTAATAGGGTTCCTATGATTTGGCAAGAAGGCAAGTCTTTTTGTGGATAACAGAAAAGTCTTCAGCTGGCTGTTTACAGTCTGCTGAACTTTATCAGTCCAAGAACCAGCTCCTAAATTAGCGAGGACATATGAGCATATTGTGACACACCCATCACTGCTCGCATCACCGCATTTTGGACCAGCTGTAGTTTCTAGGTCGTCTTCAAGGGCAACCCATGTAGAGCACATGGCAGTAGTCCAATCATGAGGTGACCAAGGCTTGAGTGACTGTCTGAAGGGCACCTCATGAATCTACTCAAAGGCCCTCTTGGCCACAGCTGCTACCTGCTCTTTGAACAGGAGCCCTCACTCCCAGATTGTAGACCACTCTTGAATGGGGAAGTGCAACTCCATCCAAAACTAAAGATAAAATATTCCCAGCACCATTTTCCCCCAACAGCACTACAGGCATCTCTTCTTGCACTTCATCTTCCAGGGCTCCTGAGAAAACAAAGGTTCAGCCCAGAATTGGTGCACAGGGGGAGGTGCATAGAGGCAATATGGTCTAAGGCCTCTATTACATGCCTCTACCAAGTTGCCACCAAGACCTTAGCCAGACTGCCCAAGAAAACCCCAAGTTCCCTCTGAAACCCAAATGGGTCCATCAGCACCTGAGGCAGAGCTACTCTAATAGGTCCCATCCCCTTGGTGGGGTGACACCAGCAAGCCAAAAATCAATCAGAGAGTGATCCAATGACAGCAATAAACTGATGACGATGTCCTCCAAAACCAGATCACATCACAAGTGCCCTGGGACAAAAGCCAGCTCTAACATGCAACACCCATTACAGGTCAGGGTTACAATGGCTTGGGAAAAGTCCATGATTGCTATGGTGGTCATAAACTCCCATCCCATGTGAGCCTTGGGGTCTCCATTGCCAGCACAGCAACAGAATCCAGCAGCTCAGGCAGAGATGATGCTGGGCAGCAGGGCGGAGGATACACCAGCAGCCATCCCAACTGTTTCCTGAAGCCCAACTTCAATCAGAGCATCTCACATCCAGTTATCTGCAAAGCAGAGCCTCTGCAAATTCTCGGCAACTCAAGGATGACAGCACCCCCCCACCTCCCCTCCCCTGGGGTCCTACTATCCAGGTAGTCGAGTGGGGAACACCACCCTCTGGGCCACCCAGGTCTTGGTAATGCAAGCCAACACAACTAATACACATCAACCTGGGTAAATGTAGATTACATCCACAGCCTGGCACTGTCCAGTTATCTTGGTCTATATCTCCTATTTTCCCTATTTAGCATGGTTAGCTTAGCATTTGCAAAGCTCCCTGGATTAGTGAAGCTTTCTATGCACCAAGACCAAGGGAGTGTGTGAATCTCAAGACTGACAAAAGAATAAACTGCTTCACACAGCACAAGATTAACTTCTAGTTCAAAGACAGCCATTAGCCGAGATGGCTTTTAAAAATCAGCTTAGACAAATTCATGGAAAAGACTGCCAATGGTTATTAGCTAAGATTCTACACTGAACATTCATGATTGGAATTCCCCTGGATTCTAATTATGAGAGGCATAAATAATAGAAAATGAAAACGATGGGCAAGGTCTCTTTTCATCTGCTCACTTTAGGACTATTGTAGATGGGTCTTAGTCCACCTTTCTGATGTTCTTAACCTGCCTTTAGCCTCTTTCCACTATAGAACAAGAAACCTGGGTAGCCCTTGACCGAGAAGCCAAGCGTTTGCTGTCATTAACTTCAAAAAGTCGGAACTCCACCAAAGAGACACGAGGCAGCAAGTCAATTCAAGCCAAATTCAATTACAGTCATCTAGAGTTTGAAGGAAGTGGTGAATGCCCCTTTCGGAAAAAGCTTCCTTCTCTTCAAATGACATACTTGGTAGTTTATTTTTCCCACAGAGTATTCCCCTGGCTGGCTCTGGTCATTTCTTTTTATTGGACTAATTTATTGGGGACGCTTAAAACAAATATTTTCATGGAGGCTTTGTACAACTAACAGCGACTTCCTTGCTGTTTGATAAATTAAACCAGTAGGTAATTCCACAAGCTGCTTGCGATTCTGCTAATTTTTCTAGATGCTGTACATTGGAGACAGCACACAGCAATTACCATCAGTAAATCTTCTCAGCCTTGACTTAAAAACTCAAATGCTGCTTGGAGTTGGGAAGATAAAACTAATAATGTGACCTGCTTGGGAGCAGCAATGCAGCCCAGAGGAAATCACTCCCTCCTTGTATACACTGAGAAAGTTCTTGTTGACTCGAATCTGATGCATTAAAAAAAAAAACCCATAAAATATCCCATTAGAAAATGGCTGCTTCTATTTGTGAACCCCTTCAGCATCTTACTGGAATGTCGATAATCATTAGCTTCTTCCACCAGGCCTTCCTTTCCCCCCTTCTCTTGCTGGAGCAACTGAGAGCCAGAAATAAGCTTTCCTTCAGTTAAATCGCACACCAGCATCACAACTAATTGCAATCCAGGGTGTTGAATGTAAAAACCCATCAATATCCCATTTTTTCCAAATTCCAAACATCTGGAGATTGAACTGTTACCAATGATTGCCAGCTTTTGAAATATAACTTTCCTTCTCAATCCACAACTCAAGTCTACGAATGTGTGAAATCTGCAATGTGAGTGGGAGAAATTCTTAAAACCCAGAGCAAACACCTCCATATCTGTTCAGGTATGTTCAGAAATACTTTTTGATTTGATTTGATTTGATTTAAATTCAGTTTTATTTAGAGCTCACTGAAGACGTTTCACTGCTAAAAGTCAAAAGCAAGATGACACATTCCATGTACAGATTCCAGTTAGATTTGTCAACGGAGCTGTTGTTTAAAATTAGTGACAGCACATGTAATTCACTGCAGCTGAAAATGATGACTGTCCTTAGTTATTTTCTAATGTTGTTTCTTTGCTGTTACTTTCCAGTCTCTGAAGGTAAAGCCTTTTTCCCTCCAGGAGATCTAAATCACATGGGACACTCCCCTTCAGTTTTATCAACACAACATCTCTGTGCTTAGGTATGTTTACCTTGAAAAAAGGTGGTGGAGGCCCCTTTGAGATCACTGAATACCTGAAAAGATTTCACATGGAAGAAGGTCAAGATTGGTCCCTTCTTGTTCCAGAGTGCAAGATATGGAATAAATTAAATTACGGAAAGGAAGATTCTGGTTGAATGTTAGGAAAGCCTTTCTAATAGTAAGAGCAGTGGGACCAAGGAACTGGAGAAGTGATGGAGATGTTCAAGCAGAAGCCAGACACCCATCTGCCTAGAATGGTCTGCTTTGGATTCCTGCCTGAAGTTGGACTCAATAGCCTAAATGGATCTCCCAACTTGATGATTCCATGATTCTATAATTTGGTGGCTCTCTCCATTTCTAATCCAATTATCTGAATACTACTCCACACTCATTATTAGCTGATAAGTTTCTCATGCTCATTTAGAAAGCACATTATTGGTATGGCATTTTTTTTAAAAAATGACAGGAACATGGAAACGTATTCCAATTAATTAATACCTGGTATGGCTTCTTAGCTTTTGTAAAAGTTACTTTTATAATTATTGCCAGGCTAAATTCTTTTTCTGTATTGTTTTTAACAAGTTCTCATTCCAGGTGATGAAAGAGAGCAGAAAATATTTCAAAGTAGAAGAAGATTTCAGAGAAATTACAATGGATGAAGTGTGGTTTTTGTGCTCTTATTAACATGCACGTGTGAATGTTGTGTTTTTCATTGTACAATCATCTGTTTAAAAGTCTGTAGCCTCCCTTGGTTTTCTGTGCTTTCCTTGAACCCCAAATCCACCAGAGAACTCTTTGTATGGGCCTTTTTCAACTGTCACTGCTAAGAGGGAGTCCTTCCCCTAGAGACATTCTCCTTTCCTTTGGAGAAATCCTCCATTCCATTTCTCTGCTCACAAATTTAAGGGAGATGTTCAGAAGGCCATTTATATTCATTTGTAATTAGAAGGAAGAGATGGGATAAATATTAAGCCCTCACAGTGGAGCTCTAAATATGTATGCCTAACATTTAAAAATAGGCCATAATTACAATATTATAAAAGCTGCATATTACAGTTAGCAGTGAAGCCACAATACATGACAGGCTGTCTCAAACCTGAATTAGGGCAACCTTGAGTGCAACATTAGAGAGAAAGTTCACCCATTAACTTTTAAAATACACTAGCGTGCACATGGGACTTTCAACCAAATCCATCTGAAGTGTGAAAAGGACCAACACATGGCTAGATCCATATTGGGATGGTTTTATAGACATTTATTGATTGGGCTGCAAAGATAACATGAAAAGAAAATGTAATCTAAAGAGGAGAAAGGTTGGGGGGGCTTTAAGGTATGTGTGGGGGGGGGGGAAGAAACACTTTATTTCTCATTTGGTTGTTCTTCTTGCAGAAACCTCAATGTAGAAGACTCTGAAGTGCATTCTTCTAGCATCTCTGATTCCCAGTGATCTTGACTTTATTAATGCTGAATTAAAGGAGCAGTGAAAATGTTACATATCCTAATTCTCTCACGTAATGGCAGAACATCGCCTTTGTTACCTTGCTTTTTCTCTTCCCAAACAAAGCCCTAGAGAGCGTCACATCTTCATTGGAAATTCAACCAGCACAGCACTTTCTCTAGGTTTCAATGGCAACATTTAAAAACATCAGCCACAATAGACAGGCCAACCTTCCAGAGACCCATTAAACTGATGAAGTTAAAAATGACTCCGTTAAGTGCGAAATCTCAGGAAAAATTGCTACCCTGTTGACTAAAACAGACAGAGTTACTTACAAGGGAGGCTAATCCATTTCAACCTGCCAACACTATATTTCACATTTGATTAAAAACATGGCATTGGTAGGGATGGAAAAATGCTGATGCCAAATCAAGACCTGTCTGCTTTGCCTCTTACCAACAGCTTTTATGAGATTGCTGGGCCTGGAAGAAACATTAATTTACACTCCATGCCTTTCCTTCCAATATTAAATCAGCCCCTAGGAAAACATTGTCTCAAAAACAAACTAGTCAATCTGCCCCTGCTGATATGTTGTAAGATACACATCACAGTGAAGTTCACTGAAATCTAGAGCTTACTTGGTGGATCTCAGCCTGGATGAACACACATCTTGTGCCCTGAACCATCTCAAATTCTGTATTTTTTTTTTCCTCGTCTGTTCTGCTCTTCTCCTGAGATCTTCTTTATCAATAGTAGCATCATTCCCCATGGTAATGAATTAATTTCCATTATAGTTATATCTCACCTTATTTTTTAAGATGGTTAATAATCATCTTCAATGAAATATGGAAGAAGAATCAAGAATATGGGCCATTAAAAGGAAAAGCAGCATTAAAAAAATTCTAGACCAAATCTATTTGGGCTTTTTCAGATAAATGAAAGACAGAATAGTGAACTTAAGAGCTGCTTCTGTTTGTCCCTGTATATCTATATGTACAGAAACACACAATATTGCTTTATGTATGGACATGTGAATTATCAAGGTGCAACAAAGTTTAGAAAATCTCACAGCATTGTAAGCCATTGCAGGCGCCGAAGCACAAGTTTGATCTAAAAATATAATAAATAAATATAAATATAAATAAAGTACATGCTTAGAGATGGATTCTACCATTTGTTGGCCATTGCTGTAAAAAAAACCCCTTTATTTGGCTGTCCCTTCGCAAGGTGCAGTGACCTGATAAGGTTCTGAAGGAGATGTCAATCAAGAGATGGGAGAAGGTCCTGCAGATAAGAATGTAAGGAGAGTTCTTCCAGATCAGGCCAAAGGTTTATCTTATCTGCCATTTATGCCACTTGGGGGCAACCAGATATATATTCTGCAAGCCCACACACAACTCATTATTACACTGTTGCTCCCTAGCAACAGAGCCCAAGCTATTTAAAATTTCAGATAGTTAGAAACAGCCATTGAGTCAATATATATTTTAGTCCAATGCAGATCATCTTCACGTGAAGGGAAACATGGAACAGAGAATGAGCCCACACTTTCAGCTCTGCTTCTAACACTGTGCACCATAACAACTTCACCTCATGTATTCAGCAGAAATAAAAACAAAGGACATAGCAGAACTTTAGCTGTGCCAGCTTCTCTGTAATTGGGAATTCTGTGCAATAGCAGCTCCTGATTACTTGAAAGTCTATGTCGATAGATAGATAGATAGATAGATAGATAGATAGATAGATAGATAGATAGATAGATAGGTTTTCATTGCAGGCATCCATGTCCGCTGCAGAATCATTGAATAAATTGATCATCGAACAAACCAACCCAGAATTCTCACTTGAAGCACAAATGACCAGGATCAAATTATCCTACTTTGGACACATTATGCAAAGACCCAGCTCTCTGGAGAAGGCTCTGATGCTGGGAAAGGTGGAAGGAAAGAGAAGAAGAGGACAACCAGCAGCAAGATGGATAGACTCAGTTACAGTGGTGATGAGTGCACCATTGGAAGACCTGAAGGACCAGGTTAGGGATAGATCGTCATGGAGAAAATCTATCTGTGTGGTTGCTAGGAGTTGTGACCTACTTGATGGCACATAATCAATCAATCAGTGCCCAGTGCACTCATATAGTGGAGATTATTGTGGGCCATTAGTAATGCTTTGTTGATGCAAGTATGAAAGGGAGAAACATCACTCTGACTGGTTCCAGAATGATACCATGTAATGTCATGTTAATACCCTTCCAAAGTTAATCCAAGTGATAGCAGTACTGACTTCCTCCGGTCTTGGAAGAATGATGGGGAAAAAAAATGGCAGATGCTACTCTCTGGTGTGTGGTAGAATGCCAGGTTTTATCAATATGTTCCTTATTCTATTCCAGTGGTTTCAAACCATGCTTTCATCCTTTACTGTGGATCATGACAGAAGATGACCTGTCCTATCTATTTAACTGAAGTATCTGAATATAGATTTTTTTAAATAACATGATTTTTTTTTAAAAGAAGGCAAGAGTTTTTAAATTGATATTTCAGAAATAGAAGTTCTTGTCTTCGGCTGGAAATGGTGGACACACCTGCATTCATCCACATCAAAGGCCATGAAGCGGATTATCAGACATCTGTAGCTAAAGTAAGAGCTCCTTTCTAATCCTACGGCTTCAAGAATTCAGTCTCTGGATGAGGAATATCAAAACATAAGCCCTTTCTTCCTTCCCTCCCTCCAGCATGTGCCTGAAACTGAAAATGACTCTTCCAAAGACAGTTCTCACTGAGTAGCAAGATTTACTGAAAAGAAAGGAATGGGGTTATAAGAATTCAAGCAACTGAGCAATTTCCCACCTACAACCAATATATCTCTACGTACATTACAGAGGAGACTTCTTTATTACCTTTTTAACTTCCCTTCTGTGAACCAGTGGTGCGTCTTTTCAATGATAATTCTTGCACTTCTTGAATCTTTATCAGTCTGAACACCAAACATTACACCCTTCCCTCCTTCCCTCCTTCCTTCCTCCCTCCCTCCTCCCCCCTCCCCTCTCCCTATTCTAGATTATTTTGAATTTTCCCCTAGTCTGGGCCAATGACCCAGACACTTGTAACTTATTTCCGTAATTCCCTGTTACCCAGCCACATTCAGCTTAATATGACTGCTTTCAAAATGACTCTCAGGATAGCTATTTGATCACAGAAAATCTTTACTAATTAGCTTTATGTTAATAAGGAGAAACTGATTATACCTGGAGGCTACAGCAATACAGTTAACTCTTCCATCTATCATAGATGTCATATTTCATGCTCCGTACAGTGTGTAATAATGACAAAAGCACCAAACAGCAAGCGACATTTTCATGGACTTCTCTTTATGATAATGTTGCTCTTACCAGCTTTCAACTGTCAAGCTTTCCCTGGCATCTGCTTCTAATAAACCTTCCTGTATCCAAACTTCCTTTTGGGAATTTGTAAAGAAACTCAGATGTTTGTGACAAATAAATAAGGGCTCTACAAGCTGCAAATATGAAATTGCAAACAGTAATAATGGGATGAGTGTGAGCCAAGGATGTATATTTTTCTCTATTTTGGGAAGTTAATCTGATATGTTAAAAGCCACCTGCACATACAGCTACAAGTGAGTGAAGGGGGACCTTGGAGAAGGACCAAGATCACTTTTATTTATTCTGTGCCCCATACACAGAGTTACAGAATTCAAGAATCACAGCATTGTAAGGTACCATTTAGACATTGAATCCAAGCCCCCGCTTAGTGCCAGAATCCAAGTTAAAGCAACCCTGACAGTTAACTGTCTAACCCTGCATGAACCATCTAGCACGGAGAAGCCCACCACCTCTCTGAGCAATTGATTCCACTGTCAAACTCCTCCTACAGTTATGAGAATCAGAATCTGCTTTCCTGAAACTTAAATCAACTATTCTATGTCTTGCACTCTGGAACAAGAGAGAACAAATCTTGACCTTCTTTTATGCAAAATCCTTTCAGGTATTTGAAGAGTGATGTCATATCCACTCTCAATCATCTTTCCTCAAGACTAAATATACCCTAACTCCCTCAACTCTTCTTCATGAGGCTTCCTTTGTAGTCTCTTGACCATCTTTGTTGCCCTTTTGTAAATCTGTTCCAGGTTGTGGTGCTCGGTGTGATGTTCAGAACACCATTACACAGAACATGGTGCCCAGATTTGAACACCATCAGATACTCAGATTGGGATCAGATCAATGCAGAATAAAATGGAATGGTTATTTGCTGTGATTTGGAAATTATGTTTCTCTTCGTGCAGCCTAAAATTGCATTGTTTTGCAGCCACATCATCCTGCTGAATCATTTTCTATTTGTAATAACTACTATTCCAAGATCCTTCTCACTGCCCTTTTTACCAAGCCAAATATCCCCCACACTGTGTATTTAATTTCTGCTTCCTTTGTACTTGTCTCTGTTAAATTTCATTCTGTTATCTTGAGTTTATTTTTTCCCCCTAACTTACCAAGCTCAGTTTTACTTCTGTCTTTGGAATATTATCTATCCCACCTAATTTGGTATCATCTGCACCTCTGATAAACATTCCCTCCGCCTCTTAATCCAAATCATTAATAAAAACTTTGAAGAGTAAAGGGTCCTGTAAGACTAGGCTGAAGATGCCATAACTAAAGATGAAGCAGGCATGTAAGCAAAGAGGACAAAAACCCAGAATCTTGTCGAAAAGATCTATTGGGTAGGTAGATAAGATTAGGAAATAAGTTGTTAGGGAGACAAAGGAAAAAAAAGTCACCTGAACCAGACAAAGGAAGTTGGGCCTGAGCACATGGAAAAAAACTCAATCCCAGCTAATCAACAAAGCAAAAACTTTTGGACATAAAAAGGGGTCCTGAAGCCCGCTCACTCCTTGAGTCACCTTTGGATCCAGACTTGGAGGTTTCTGTCCCTCTAGCTAGTGCCTGGCAGCCTAGCTGCGAAGGACATGGGTAAGTGTAGATTTATTTATTTTTATTTATTTATTAAATTTCTCAACCACCCATCTCCCCCCAGTGGATGAGTGTGTGTATGTCAGAAAGAGCAAATGTACATTGTAACCAGTAAACTTTTGCTGTTACTTTAAATTCACAGGGTCTCCGTGTATTCCAAAGAACCTGATGTGCCTCAGTGTTTGAAGTGTGTCAGTGATTTGTGTGTGTCCCTAATTATTTCCCGGCTGTTGACCAGGGCTGTGTGTGTCTTGTCTGCTCTAGCTGCACCTATCTGGAAAACCCAGGTAGAAAGCAAGGGGGGCTTACAAGGTCTACATGTCTCAACAGGCTGTGAGGGTGTGAGTGAGTGATCATAAGCCAAACCCGGGAGCACGTGTAACAGTCCAGGACTGAACCTATCCCCCTACTTGATCAACCTTTCCGGTTTGATACGGAACCAAAGATGAACACTGCTATACTACAATTTTCAAGCCAATTGGTATCCACTGAATTGTCACAAGATCCAGACCATACTACATTTGCTCCCATGGCAGAATGTCACGTCCTTTGTCAAATGCTTTGTTGCAATCAAGTTATGTTATATCTTCAGCATTCCCACAGTCTACTAAGGTAAGCTCACTTTGATCAGGCGTATTCATGACAAATCCTTGGCAATGTCTGGTAATTACCCCACTGCGTTCTTTATCATCATTTTTAGAATCTTCCAAAATTGATGTTAAGTTGACTAGTGTGTATTTCTCTGTCCCTCTCTTATTCCCCTTTTGTAGTTTGGGATAAATTGGTTCTCTTCAAGTTCTCTGGCATCAGGAAGAAAGTCTCTTCCCTTTATTTTCTTGCAGAGTTTTGCCATATCCCCCCTATCCTTCAGAGAACCACTATTTATCTACAGTATCTTTTTTTTCTTTACTTGAAGACTAAGAGTCTGCTTCTTCCACGATAGCCTCAAAATTTTTCTGTGTCACCACAGTGTAGAATATTTTCCACATCTCTTGTTTGATTGTTACGCTCACCCAGTGAGCAAGTTAGCACTGTCCAAAGCAAACTGTGATGATGCCAAAATGACACATATGCTCAATAATGTAAGCAAGCCGATGAATGCCACTATCGTGTAGTTGTATCAGGACATTTAACACAAGAACCTCTCTTGCATTTACACGATTAGCTGCCTCTGAAATTTGTTCCTTTGCTTAATTATCTTCCCTAGAAAGTATTGGCTCCCCCATTGGCAACTCTTTTCTTTGACTTGACTTGACTTCTCCTTCTCCTTCTTCATCATCATCATCATCATCATCATCATCATCATCATCATCATCATCACAGTTTGACAACATACTGCAAGGAGGTGAAATTGAACATTGGTTAATGTCTGGCAAAACCTACCTGATAAAGAAAAAGCCAACCAAAGGGGCAGCACCAGGCAACTCCAGAACAATTATCTGCTTACCAGCAACTTTCAAGTTAGCAATAGAAGAGAATATCTGTAGCTCAGGGTTGAACTGTGGAGTCCTTGGGGTTCTCTGAGCTTGGTTGTTTTCTTGCAAACTTTTTGTTACCCGGCTAGGTAACATCTTCATTGCTTGTAAAGCAGGCACCCAATAAACATTGCAATAAAATTGATTCTTCCACAACCCCACCAACACTGACAGGGCAAGCTACTGTATATAAACTGAGAGCAAACCCAAAGAGACCAAACGGGCCTATAAGAAAGACCAAATGAGAATAGAAAAGAGGCAAAGCAAAGTATTACATGGCTGGTAATAATAATAATAATAAAAAAAACCTAGCAGGCAAAAGAGATAACAACAAGATCTGGCAATGGCTAAGAGCAGGAAAGTTGAGGAAAGAGACAGAGGGGCTAATTCTGACTGCACAAGACCAAGCCTTAAGAACAAATGCATGCAAAGCCAGAATTGAGAAGACAGCAACAGACAGCAAATGCCGCCTCTGCAAAGAAGCTGAGGAAACAGGGGACCACCTAGTTAGCTGCTGCAAGAAGATCGCACAGACTGACTACAGACAACGCCATGACAAAGTAACAACAGTGGTGCATTGGAGTATCTGCAAGAGATACCATTTGCCTGCAAGCAAGAACTGGTGGGACCACAAAACAGACGAAGTAATAGAAAAGGAAGACGCTAAAGTGCTCTGGGATTTTAGAATCCAAACAGACAAGCACCTGCCACACAACACCCCAGACTTGACAATTGTTGATAATAAAGACAAAAAAGTCTGGATAGTGGACATTGCAATAGCTGGAGGCAGCAGAAGAGAAGAGAAAGAACTGGAGAAAAATCACAAAATATAAAGACCTGCAAACAGAAGTGGAATGACTATGGCAAAAGAAAGCAAAGATAGTACCAATAGTTACAGGTGCCTTAGGTGCGATCCCAAAAGATCTGGAGTGCCACTTGAAGACCATCGGCATTGACAGAATCACCACCAGTCAAAAAGGCAGCTTTACTTGGAACAGCTTCCATCCTGTGACAATACCTTTAATATTAGTAAACAACAACATCTGCCTATCCCAGGCCTTGGGAAGGACTCAATAGGTGGACAAAAATGCCAAATCCAGTCTAAACATCTGGCTGACTGTGTGACCAGCCATTACAATATATTAAATTTATATGCCACCTGACTCCTAATGACTGTTCAATTGTTAAAACGTTTAAAAAACAGAACAATACAGAAAGCACAAAAACAGGACCAGACAAAGGGACAACGATGGCAGAAGGGAACAGGAACAAAGAAAGGGCAGCAGTTGTCCTCTCCCAAGGCCTGGGCGAAGAGCCAGGTCTTTAAGGCCCTTTGAAATATCAGTAGGGTGGGAGCCATTTGAATTTCGGGGGGAGTCTCATTTCAGAGGGCAGCCGCCGCTACACAGAAGGCACACTTCCAGGGCCCTGAAAAGCGACATTAATTGATTGAACCTGGAGTACGTCAACCCTGCCAGAGTGAACCCATCGGGCAAATACTATGAGAGATATGTGATACATAGAGGAGCATACTCAGTCCTCTGCTCCTCTAACTTTTGCTTCTAGGTCTACTACGTATTTGCAACTTGTTGCAAACTATGTGCCAGGGTTGCTTTTAGGCAGGATCACAAGCATACCAGACAAACTGAAGGTCAAGAGTATTCATCTTCACTTTTGTACCACCCTTAACGTTTATTCCTCCTCCTCCTCCTCCTCCTCCTCCTCCTCCGCTCTCAGGTTAGCCGACTCAACCTCTTGAGTTGGAAAGAAATGTTCTTAAGGTTTTTCCCACCAAAATCCACAGACGCACTCTACGGCTCACCCTCTGGCTAGATGTTGTTGTCCTCAGGTCTACTAGGAAACTGTGGAGTGATTTATGTGATGCACGGAAAGTCTTCAGAGAAATTGCATCAAGTCTTTATCTGGGAGGTTAGTGTGCACTAATCAGATCCAGAATGGATTTCCCAATTTAACCCAACACCCCTACTAAAAGGGCTTGTTGATTTAGCTGGTTCAATTTTATCGAGAGACAGTGAGAAACGTGCAAGATATATGGGCTAAAAACAGAGCATTTTAAGCGCTGGATTTTAAAGGAGATATATAGAATGACAATACTGGAAATGGAAAGAAACAGTCCGTTTGTTCTGAGTGGACAGTTAGGACAGATCTATTCAAACTGCTTCAGTGCCAGATTTCTAACTGTGGGCAATATACAATGTAGAGATTTGCCTTGACACCATGTTCAATCTTGATTACTTAAAATACAGGTAGGACAACAGAAGTGAACTGAATATTTAAAGCACTAGCAATGTCAGTGATCTTCTCCACACTATTCTAAATTAAACCATGGACAAACAAGAAACACTTGGTAAGCAATTGGGTGGAAAAAGTAATGTTGGCCTTACTCATTAGATGTTGGGTTACTCACACTTTTACCTTCACTATTATTATCCTTACTGACCTTCATTGCTGTCTAGAACCCTTGACTACATCTACATCTAAATCTACATCATTTAATTATAATTGCTTGGTTCAATTGTTGTGAGGTACCCAGTGTCATTGAGAGTTGGGCAGCATACAAGTTTAATAAATTATCATCATCATCATCATCATCTACATTGGTCACATCAGTTATATATCAGAAGCACCACTGCATAAAACAATTAACAAAAATCATGAGGGCTGCCTTAATGAAAGGGGTTAAAAAACATGAAAATGGTTTGATACAACCATCAGAGGTGAGATATACCATTTTTTATTTCCAAAAAGAAACAGGAAGTGCCAAGGAGCTTCAGCTGAAATAGTCATGGCAGTATGAACTTTGAATACTCCACTAGTTTTGGGTCTGGCAAGAGTTCACTCAACACGCTTCATCCTAAACTCAGTTTCACAAAACCAACTCTTGGGTTTACATGTTATAAACCCTTTGATTGCTAACTACAATAGCCCAATTCATACAAAACTTTATGCAAAGGCAACGACTTGAGTTCCCAGAACAATTAATCACAGTGTACCCAAACCCATTTCAACCTTTCTAATGTGCAGTGTGGAACATCCCCCCTCCTCCAATATTTAAGCTAATATAAGGTGCTTGAAAACAAAAAAAAAAATTGTACCCAAAGAAGTTGCAAATACCTCGGTCTGCACTGCAATGTAATCTCATACGTTATCGTAATCAGAATTCAACAACTAGGTTTCTTACTGGGAAATTGAATGCATCTGAAACATGTAAGTAACCCCGTACAGGATGTGTTTAATCCCAGGCTTAACAAATATTGTATACTGTTCATTATATTTGGTATGCACAGGGATATCCACAGGATTTGGTCAAAAAATGTCAAGATGGCAGCCACAATGGGATCAGAGTTTCGACTGGAGTGCACATAAAAACCAGGTGGAACTTCAGTCGCACCCTTGGGGTGGCGACCTTGACGTTTTGACCACATACATCATGTACATCTCTCTACTGATTTAAATTCAGAAAAAGGAAGATGTCTGCTGAAGACAAATCCGTCTTCTGCCAAAGCTTTACAAGGCAAAGAGGCCCTTGGAACAGGGTCGGTCTTCACTAATCATCAACTGTTTTGAGAATACACCTGCTTTACTCTTCCTTTCCTTTCTGTCAGAGCTGTTTGGTTGCTACTATTGGTTGTGAGTTTTAAAAAGAGGATAGGAACCCTCTGAGAGTATGCTTTGGGGTTGGGGAGGGCCAATGGGGAGACAGGGAAAAGAAGGTGATAGTAAAAAATCTGAGACAGAAACAGTTGGCTTGAAAAAAATATTGTGAGTATCTACAACAGTGTTTTTCAACCTCAACAACTTTAAGCTGTGTTGACTTCAACTCCCAGAATCCCCCAGCCAGCATGGCTGACTGGGGAATTCTGGGAGATGAAGTCCACACAGCTTAAAGTTGCCAAGATTGAGAAACACTGCCTTAACCACTATATCAAACTGGCTCTCAGTGACAGAGGAGAAAGGCGTTAAAAAATGATCCCCTCCACGTGTCGAGCATGCTAAGTATGTCACTGCTTAATTATAAGAGAATAGTGGCCCAACCTAGAGAAGAACTAATGTGAAGGAATGAGAAGTCTTCTTTCAGCTCCTCTATCTGAAAAAAATTACCCCCTTCTCCATGCAGGTTTTAAAAAATTATTATTATTCTATTGGCATCAGTGAACTTTTTCTTTCTTTAGACTCTGCACCCATTTAGAAGATGTGTGAATGTTTAAAACAAAGAACTGGGGAAAGCATCAGGGTTCTCCAATGATATAGAAGTCTACGAATATGGACCAAGCCAACTTGTCCTACAAGGAAGGTCATGTGGCTCTCTGAAGAGCTACTTGCCTTTGACGGATGCCTTTCAAATGATGCCTCCATTCAAGAAGCAACATGTTCCCTTCATTCCTAAGAGTGAAGGGGAGGAACCATGTGGCTTTGTTCTGCCTCCTTTGGAACCGTTCTCAGCTTT
This sequence comes from Liasis olivaceus, assembly GCA_030867105.1. Taxonomy (NCBI): domain Eukaryota; kingdom Metazoa; phylum Chordata; class Lepidosauria; order Squamata; family Pythonidae; genus Liasis; species Liasis olivaceus. The sequence continues at coordinate 74,236,855 of CM061355.1, forward strand.
CTCCTACAGAACTCACACTATGGGAGAAGGTTGTGAGGACCCTTCTCCCATAGTATTCATCAGTTAGGCCATTTTGGCAAATGTTGTGGACAATCCCAAAGCCAACTAACTTGGTAGAACTTTGGTGGAGAAAATGGAAGGGTTCCTCCCCCTTCGCAGTTGCCTGAAGGAGTTGGAGACCACTTAAATTGTTCCCACCATCCTTTCCATAAAAGCCAGTGGCTTCTTTGCTTTATTGAAATGGATGATGCAATGAATTCCTCATTGAACACTTCTATTTGGTATCTTCCCAACTTTCATTCTGTTATGTGGTGACCCATTAAGAACACTAGTTATCTCAAGGATGGGGGAATGACCATAGATTTAGTCCCCTTAAACTGGCAATTCTAACACGATGAAGCATCATCGCCTTGAGATTCTTTTGATCTCCACACAAGCTGTTCTAGCTCCATTCAAATTATCCCTTTTTCCCTTTGATCTCAATTTTCCTTTACATGTAATGGTGTCTTTTCTCTTTCTGAACTGTGCTAAAATGATGAAAATAATGGGTAATATATCAGGGGTAAGACTTCAAAAAGGAAGGAAAAGAAAGAATCAGGAAAAAATGACAGGCTATCAGAAGTGGTAAGTAATTGGGTTGTTTTGTTTTGTTTTAAATTCCAACTCATTAACATTTGGGGACAAACCATAGCTCAATGGATGAGCAACATTAGGTAAATGTGAAGTTTCTCTGGAGTCAGGTTTGATTTCTGGTGACTTTATGACCATACTCATGCCATTTGCCTGACAGCAATGCAAATTTTTTTTTTTTTAATCACATTGTTATCTAGTCCAGGGTTTCTCAACCTTGGTGACTTGAAGATGTGTGGACTTCAACTCCCAGAATTCTCCAGCCAGCCTGGCTGGAGAATTCTGGGAGTTGAAGCCCACACATCTTCAAGTCACCAAGGTTGAGAAACCCTGATCTAGTCTACAGTATAGTTCTAAGATTTCCTCATGGTCTCCCATCCAAATACTAACCAGCTCTAACCCTGCTTCGCTTTTCTCAAGCTCATCTAAATCTATCCTGGGAAGAGCAATTTGCTGTGAATCTGGGCTGCAACACTCACATGAACAATTAGATGCACTTAGAACATCTTATGGAGATGTGGGGATGATACTGGAAGAGGTAGGGCTAAATATTTTGGGCTCTTTCTGCTGTTTTGCATTACTTTTAAGAATGAGAGACTGTGATGGACTGGAATGGTGGAAGGGGAGTAAAGAATGTGCACTCATCTCCAGAGGAGCGAGGAAGAGATAAGCGGAGGAGACTGGCACCTCCCTAAGAAATTCCATCGGTGTGAACTGGCTGAGCCTGGGAACTGGTTTCATTCTGGGAAGATTCTTGTTAAGGGGTTGTAGCTAATAAACCTTGTTGGATTGATTCTGCATGGTCTCCTGGAGTTCCTTGGGCTAGGCCTGACAGAGACCTTGGGAAGCAAACTGCTTGCACACCCATCCTAAACTTCTCCAGACTCTGAACAAATCCTGCTACTATTGACTGATACAACAGCCAATTTTCAATAACATGATTGCAGGCCGTTGTTTTAAGCATGGCAACGTGAGAGGTCGGCCTTCCAGAGACCTGCTCCCACCCCCAAATTTATTTCCTATTTAAAAAGTGTAAAACTGCACATTTGAAAACTGACCCTTTTGCATTGAAATTCAGAGTGCTAAGGGTAAAGTACAGAGCAGGGGGCAAACATTGAGTCTCCAATTTCTGGTGTAATAAATCTCATTGTAACCATAAAGTTTTTACTGTATTGAATCATCGTGTTATACCCTGATTTTATTTGATTTTATTTTGTAAAATTCAAAGCAGATTACATAATGATCCCAACCCCTATTTTCCCCACAACAACAACCCTGTGAGGTGGATTGGCTGACATAGAGGGACTGACCAAAGTCACAGAGCTGGGTTTCATGGCTAAGCGGGACTAGAATTCACTGTTTTCCGGTTTCTAGTCTAGAACCTCAACCAGCACACTAGATTGGCTTACATTTTCCTCTTGATTTTCTTTAGCTTCCAGTACTAGTTGCAGAAATAACTTCCTCCCTTCGCCCCTTGCACTAAGGCACAATGTGGTTTATTGATTTGGTTTTAGTGTGGGGTGTGAACCAATCCAACTATGATGTATTCAGTAAACTATGGTAGTTTACTGCAATCCTTTTCATGTCCCAAACAAAGCCTAATTTTTGGCATGGGGGGGGGGTGAAGTAGGCAAACAGTACTGCCCCAAAGTGATAGAGAATAATCAGTAAAAATTCTAGAAAAGGCCTTTTTGTCCAAGTGGGTAAGTAAAAGAAAAATCTCAATAAATCTACAAGCTTTAATTTAGCTTTACTTGGGACGTGCCTTGCACCCAAAAGGTTTGGATTTTAATCCCTGGCATATCCAGTCAAAATGATCTGAAGGAACAGAGCTGGAAATGACACAGCTCCTGGGGAGACACTGCCAGAAGAGGACACAGAAACAGAGGCATCTGTACAAGCCTCATGATGTCACATGCATCATGACATCATTAACCTCTTAACACAAATTTCATAATTCAGTGATGCCATTACACAGCTGACTTCACTTGCTCCCCTCTCCTCATGGGTGCCCCTGAACACAATTAGTCTAGAGTAGTGTTTTTCAAGCTTCGCAACTTTAGAATGTGTGGATCTCAACTCTCAGAATTCCCCATGTTGGCTGGGGAATTCTGGGAGTTGAAGTCCACTCATCTTAAAGTGGCCAAGTTTGAGAAACACTGGTCTAGATAATCCAATGGTCTGATTATGGATTCATTCACATGCTACTGTAAGCCACAGGTTGATCCACGTATTTTTTTTTTTTTGTCTGCGCTCAGTCATTACTGACCCTGCAGTGACTGCCTGGATGAGTCCTTGCAGTTTTCAAGGCAATTGTTTCGGAAGTGGTTTGCCAGAGCCTCCTTCCTAGAGCAGAGCCCAGCTGGCGAGCGCAGGAGGCGGGGTCTCCGTTGCTTTGCGCCCTTTTCGGGCGAGCGCGGTTTCGCGCTTACCGGCAACTGGTCCCGTCTCTCTGTGCAAGGCGCTGCCAGCATTTTTCCTCCCACCGGAGTGAGAGTCCCCATTTATCTACTCACGTGAGTTTTCGACCTGTTGGGTTGACAGGAGCTGGGGAGGAAACAGGAGCTCACCCTGTTAACGCGAAGGCTGGACTCGAACCGCCGAAGCGTCAGCCATTTCTGGCCGGCAACTTTCAGCGTCATTAAGCCGCTGCGCCTCCGCGTCCCCTTGATCCACGTATATGCTATGGCAAAAACTAGCTATGGTATGGTTTAGCATTATGGGAAATTCAATAGGTCTGTGTGAATAATCCTTTCTATCCAACACTGTGTGCCTTTAAATACCAGTGCTCTTAGGAATTTCAGACAGAGACCCTTCCAAGGAATGCCACCTGAAACACAGTAATCAGGTTTTTTTGTCATGCAAAGCTATAGCTTATTCACCTATGGTTTACTGAACAAATTACAAGTGGTTTAGACCATACAATTCTCCTCTCCTCCTCCTCCTCCTCCTCCTCTTCCTCAACACTTTACTACATAGTCTTCCAAACCCTTACCCAAACACAAGTCCTGGGAGGTGGGCTGGGCCGAGTGGGACTGTCTGGCCCAAAGTCACCGAGTGAGTTCTGTGGTTGAGGAGGGAACTGGCTGCATCCTTGTAACCACGACATTGCACTAACATTATGACATTAAGCTGTAAACACTAGTCTACAGATCAGAGTGGCTAGATAAACAGAACATCTTTATCACAGTCAGTGACTAGAGAAGTACACAGTTAAGTAATAGAATTTGCAGAGCTCCAAAGGAAAGACATAAAAAAGCAGAAATGTAGCTTGATGTTTATTTATTAAACATCAGCAAACATCAAGACCATTTAACTGGAAAAAACGGGATAAACAGTCTGCAAAAGCACACATAGACGTGAACAGCAGGGAGGAGATGAAAAGGGCAGCGGACTTAGTATCAACCGTCTACATTTTCTGTATCTATAACATCTCAAAAAGAAATATTATTTCAGAGCAGCTTGAAATAATACGACGAATAATTAGCCTGGACCATCCCATCGAAAAACCATGGGCTGTTTTTTCCTTTGGTTATTCCATCTTGAGCCCTTTTATGTACGTAACAGAAGAAGAGTAGAGATGGAAAGGAGGACATCAGATGATCCCTCCTCGATCCTGCACCATTACAAAACCATTTAATGGGCATGGATGCTACCTCTAGCAAAACTGGCCACCAAGTTGGGGCCAAACATAGTCTAACAGCTGGACATAGCAGCCATTATCTCCGACCTAGTCCTTGGAAAAAACAGAGATTCATCTAAACCTGGCTAAATGTTATTGGATTGCAAGACAGAGATTGCCACGTCCCCCATGAGAAACTTTTTGTGAGAGGCACTGTTGCTTTTAACTGCTCATCAGCAGCGCCTCTCTCTGACACGCTCTCAAAGTGTCAAATGTGCCCAACAGCTCAAAAAAGCGGTCATCTTCCCACCATCTGCAAGCCACTGACAGCAGGGGTAATTTACTGAATAAAAGTACCCATTCTCAGCCATGAAGATCCCATCTCAGATTTTGCCTGAGCCATACATTTACAAGATGACAACATCAGAACCCACCTCTCTCTCTCAGCCCCAGATTCCCATGGGAATAGAATTGACCTGAAGGATTTCTAAGTCAGGTCTTGAACTTATAAATGACACTAGGCAAATGCGAAATGTTAGGATGGACAAAGATCCATGAAAATATATCAACCTCTTCCAGCCCAAACCACAAGCCAAAACGTTGTTAAGAGAAACATCTAGATGGTGCTACAAATTTAAAACAAATCCTGTCTCGTAAGAGGTCACCACCTATTTATGGCAACCATGTTTGTGTATGTGTGTGCATGTGTTTTAAAAATCCTCAGAATAAAGCATCTTCTTTGACATAACAGCATTACAGTTGGTAGCTGCAGAGACCTTGTAAATATGTTTGACAGCTGCGAAGTGATGGGGGTCAAACTCTGTAATCTCTTGTTTTCTCGTTGCCTGAAGATAACATTTACCAAAATCCTTTCCTCATAAATTTTCTTAAATCTTGGATGTGCTGGGGCGCTGAGGGTTGGGAATGTTTCTTGTTTATAGGTGCTAACTTTCAAGTTATTGAGCAGTCAATGGTAAATTTCTATATCTCACCCCTCCTAAACATTTTAGGTATTTTTGGCATCAATAGGGACTATCTATATACCTGGGCAAAGACCCAAAGCAAATCTCCTTCCCTCATCTAGAATTCCCATTATTTGTTGCTTCACGTCTAAGAGAAAAGTCGCCAAAGAAATTTAAGCTAATATTTTAGTACTGTCCCTGAAAGGATAGAGCATTAATACTCATGAGTGTTCAGGAATGTGAGCAAAGTGCCCATCCTTTCCTCAAGGGGCAGAACTATTGCTTCCAACAGGAGAAAATGCTGTCAGGAGAACCCTAGCAGAACATCAAGGAGGGCGACCACAAATTCCAGAAATGTTGACAAGATGTATCTCATTCCAGCCAAGGAGAAGACTTTTCTCCTTAGCAAAAATGATGTCTAAGGAGTCCGTTTTCTATCAGGGATATGAAGAGATGCCAAACTTCCAATCCAAAAAAAGTTATCTTGATATTTGAAATAATCCATCACTACGTCTTCCACCGCTAATACCTGCACTAACCTAGGTACATTTCTGGGACCTGGCATAAGGGAACCGGGAGGCAAGGCAAAGAGAAAAATCAAAACATGTCTCAGGAAAGTACTGTATATCTCTTTGTTACAGCACTTTCTGGTGGTGACTAAAAATATTCAGTACACATCCTATGATTGCTGAAATTTGATAAGTTGAGCTATGATTTTATAATGAAAACTCCCCAAGGGCAGCATACAGATGCACCGTAAAAACATACTGACATATTGTGCTCTGTCCCCAGGTAGTGTATTAACACTTTCTTCCTATCGAGAGAAAACAATGTTAATTTTTTTGACAATAATAGCAAAAGAGTCCCTCGAGCCAGGTACTTGGCCTTGAAGATAAATCCCTAACTCAATATTGAAATAATGCAGGTAAGTTATTCAGAGAACCTATGACTGCAAAGGAAAGAGAGATGTAAAGTGTATGGAAGGGATCCAAAAGAGTCATGGAATTAATTCCATATTTGGTGTGTGGAGAAAAGAGCTTCTCTTCAGAAGATTATTACGGAAGAAATATCACTGGAGGTATTGATTGTGGAGGACATTGATTCATCTTGCAGTTCTTGGACTGAGCAGCAAATTGGATTACATGATTTCCATAATCCTTTCCAATTTTATGGTTCTGAGGAAGAGTTTCTCAAATAAATTAAATTATCTCATGATCTACCAAGGCAGTCCTACTTTCCAAAACAAAGCAAAAGTCAACTGCTCCTGTGGGACATCCTTAAATCTTTGGGCAAATTGAAATTAGCTCCTTGGATGTTAAACAATATTCAAGCATGCAGGGCTTGAAGAAGATCTCATAACTCATCTAATCTAGAGGGAGCCTTCCTACGCATGCTACCTCTTGTTTCTGTTGCAGCCTCACCTGCATTTTTTCAAAAGACAGGGCAGCACTTGCACGAAAAGAGATATATCTTCTCTATGTGTTGCTTTCTACTGGAGTGTCCTGGATCATAAAGAGGAGGGCTGGTCAAAGAAATGGGAGGACTGGGGGCACTTTACTCAAACTCCCATCAAATATCGAGAGGCGAAACTACTCAGGGAGAAGACACCATAATCTCAACTAGGGCAGTGTGCCAACAATCTCTAGAAAATGCCCATCTTATCTGGGAATAGAAAGAGCATTTCACTTGAATTTATACACGGGGAAGAGAATTTCCTTAATAATGGCTTGGAGATGAGCACTTTCGTCTTTTTCCTAATTTTCCATTTTCTTCTTTTTGTGGCCATACATTGTTGCAAACTGGCAACACAAGGCATCATTCTGCATCCTTCACAGTATCACAGCCCTGCTATTATTCTGGGCCACGGTAGGGGAAAAAGTGTCACCCTCCATAAAAATAATCTGTAAATAACAACAACAACAACATCTGGCTGACTGTGTGACCAACCACAATGGGTGCCTTGGGTGCAACATTTGGAGCACCACTTGAAGACTATCAGCATTGACAGAATCGCCATCAGTCAATTGCAAAAGGCAGCTTTACTTGAAACAGCTCACATTCTGCGACGATACCTTTAACACCATCAAACAGCAACATCTGCCTATCCCAGGTCCTTGGGAAGGACTTGATAGTGGATAAAAATGCCAATCCATTCTAAACATCTGGCTGACTGTGTGACCAACCATAATATTATATTATATTAATATAATAATTTATATGTATTATATAACCCGATAGGTGGACAAAAATGCCAAATCCAGTCTAAACATCTGGCTGACTGTGTGACCAACTATAATAATATTAAATTTATATGCTGCTTGACTCCCAATGACTCTGGGCGGCTTACAATCATTAAAATATTTAAAAACAAAGAAGAATAGGAAAAAACATAAAAACAGCCCAAGGCAGAAGAAAAATAATGGGCAAGAAAACAAACCCAGAGGGGAACAAAAAGGGAGAAAGAGGCATCAGTTGTCCTCTCCCAAGGCCTGGGCAAAGAGCCAGGTCTTTAAGGTCCTTTGAAATGGCATTAGGGTGGGAGCCATTTGAATCTTGGGGGGAACCTCACTCCAGACGGCAGGTGCCACTACAGAGAAGGCGCGCTTCCAGGGCCCCAATAGGTGGCATTGTGTAATCGATGGAACCCAGAGCATGCCAACCCTCCCACATCAAACCAGTCGAGCAGATAATATGGGAGACAGGCAGTCCCTCAAGTAGCTAGGCCCTATGCCATGTAAAGAAGGGTTTAGGGCTATAGTCTCAAAGTATGGGCTATGCTGGCTTGAAGCTTAGAGGAACAGAGTCCAAAACATCTGGAGGCACCATATTAACTACCCCTGCTACATTCTGGGAAACATATATTGCCAAGACAAGGGAGCAGCAACATATGACCATCTAAATGTAGCTGATCTCCAACACCCATCAGCAGAGCCATGGAGAGAGATGAAAAGAGTGGAGTCCTACAATATCGGAAGGGCAACATGTTCCCCATTTATAGACCAACTATTTAAGGAATATCCCTGAAACACTGATGATTCAAGTCTCTTTCTGCTCCAATTTTTAGGCTAGATAGAAACAACTGGACTAATGCTTTGAACATGCACATTTAATGATTGATTTAGTTAAACTGTCTACAGCTTCTCATTTAAAAAATCCCCAAGCTGTTTCAAGTAGATTGGTACCACTCTCTAATGACACTAAAGTTTAATTAGATTGAATTCAGATGACAGCACAGAACTGCTTCTTGTGTTACTCACTCAAACATAGCTGCTCCCTCCGTTGTCTTGGCTAGAAAGTTTTGTTGAGGATAGACTGTTGACAACTATTTTATATTCTAACTTAAATAAAAGTGGAGAGAACATCCTCACTTTCTCAAATATCATCCTGAATTCCTTGGAGGAAAGGGAAGATTAGACCTAGCATCAAAGAGCATGGGGCATCCTTAGTCAATTTGCAGACCATACCACTTTTCTGATTCCTGGATGTCTTAGACTTGCAATATTAATGTTTCTGAGAAATTCCTTCAAGTCAGCCAATGCTAGTTTCCTTTGGGGCTCACCAAGATCCCTGAATGTCTAATGGAAACCACAAAACTGATGGCTCCTCTGATTTTGAAATAAGGTTAGGTGGATCACCAAATCTGATCAACTGACTGACCTAAGTCTGCTTGCAAGAGCACCACACACAGATCTTCTGCAAGTGGGACTTCAGGAGACACAAAACAAAACTTCCTCTCCTTCCTGAGGAATTATCTCATATTAGTTCACGAAAGCAGAGTAGCCCCGCGTGTCATTCCAAATCCTTGCTTAGAAAGAGAGACACTCCTTGCCTGATCCGGTCTGACAATCTGGAGGAATACCTGCAGCTTCTGCCATAGACTTCACACTGAGAAACATCTGCCACCAAGCACCCAGCATAGCTTGGCAAGATGTGCAACAAATTAATAAAATGTCATTTATTTAAGAGCCAAAATTAGAACATGTGTAAGAGCACACCAAATTAGTTTGCTGTAACAGGAGCTTCTGCTCAACCATTATTACATTCAATTATTGTTTTGGAAGAAGGTAGATGTTAAGAGAGCGGCAGTGGCTTTGTGCCACTAATTAGTTATTGTTTTTTAAAACAACCTAACAACACAGGGCCTAGCCCAATTATCTTGCAAATTCAGATATAGGCAACCCAAGGTGTCTATACTACATCTGGCCCTGGAAACAATTTTATCTGGTCACTCAAGATCATGTTACGTTTCACTAAAGGGACGGTTCATTCCCCCAGCCTCAAATGTTATTTAAGGGAAAGACTAGCAAGCAATATATCTCCCTCCAGCACACAATTACATTTTACTGGGCTGGATGATCATATTCTGGAAAATTCAAACACAACTTCATTGTGAATTCAGCTTCATTCCTGCTCTGCTTCATCCAAACTCATGACATTTAAGCACATGCAGGTTCCATGGCTGTGAAGACCTTATGAATGAACAGCTTCTCCATCTACAAAAGTCTTGGCATGTTTGGGCATCTTAATCATTTTCTGAAGAAGAGGGAACCAATGGGTGAGCAGAAAGAAGTCCAACTTTTGGGAGATGGGGAAGAGAGGGTCTCTCCATAAAACTGAAACCATTCACCAGTGATGGGCAACGGATGGGCCAGTCACAGGGCATCTGCGGGGGGTGTGTGTCAAAAAAGTCAAGATGATGGTTGCAACCATGTGACCAAAGCCCCACCCTTTCCTCATATGTGTCACAATGCATGTAAAAAAGGGGCGGGCTTTGATTGCACACTTGTGACTGACATCTTGACTTTTTGAGATCTTTCCTACAGATATCCTGGTTAGCAAGTTTGTTTAGTATTATGAAAGCATCCGATATCTGTTCATAAAAAGTGGCTGCCATGGGGCACAGCCAGAAACAAAGGGCAATTTTCTAGAAGAAAAAATCAATTAGGTTATTCCCTACTCCCATCCCTCTTTGTTAGCCTCCTTGGATGTTCTGTAGCATACCTTAAATCTTTTTTTCTTCCAAACAAGGCAAATGAATACAGAATCTACTCTTTTTAATTTTTTTCTTTGAAAGTCTATAGGCCAAGAAGCATACTTGGAAAAAAAAATCATGCTAGAAATTAGCACTTTGCTTTGTAGAATGCCTATTTCCCATATCTTTTCTTTTCTTTTTTAAGGCTCTAAAATAGGAATAATAGTTAAGTGGAGGGAGGGGAATCTGGCAGGCATTTTGAGAAGCAATCATGGGCAGTATAATGTAATGGTTGAGGTATTAGACAGGCTCTGGGGAAAACCAAGTTGCTCTCTCTCTTAACCCAACCTTCTTCACAGGTTTGTTGTTGTAGAGATAAATAGGAGGGAACATTAAGTAACCACCTCAAGCTTCTGGATGGAAGATGGGATACAAATCTGATAAATAAATAAGACAGTGTGCTGGGGATGTGAATATGAGAAAAAAATGGTCCTCTTTCATCTCTTACTCCATATTTGCTCTCCATCATATTGGTTGTCGTGTAACTGGCAGCTAACATGGTTGAGAGGTCAAGCTGTTGGACTAGGAGTAGACAGACTCAGGTTCAAGACCATCCTCAATCACAAAAGCTTTCTGGGTGACTTTGGGCCTGTCCCTTTTTGACAGCCAATGTTGGGCTTGTGAGGAAGAATAGATGGAGGGAGTAACAATAACTCAACTCTTAACAACTGGAATCCTTGGACCTTAAAGGGCCTGCACTTTTCATATTCAGACTCAACCTTGGTCAAATGGCTTGACTAGAGGTCACGTTTGAAATATCTCATCCTATACTACTGAATCTGAGAAGGTCCAAGGGTTTGGGGTGATTGGGGTACAGAGATTCTTTATTCTTAAGTCATCACCATAGGCTCAAATGTTAAGTGATTCAATAGAAGGATTTGGGACCTAGTTAAATGTTCTGTCTTGACCCTAACTGAATAATTGTTGTCAGATGAGGAGAAAGACCAAGTTGATGCAATCAGGGAATCATCCACAGAGAGACCTAGCCCTAAGAATAGTGGTGAAGTAATATCAGGTCCCATTGATATTACCTCTTATGATTTTGATCCTGAACTGGAATTCCATGGAAATACTGTCTTCTCTGTGTAAAAAGCTAAACAGTGGGGAGATGCAGAAGCATCCTGGTGCAGGAAATCAAGATTGAACAGCACCAACTATACTCAGGCAAAAACTGAGAGCATCCTCTATTTAATGCCCCACCTTAGCACAATCTGATATTGGAACAAGTCTTTATGACCTCCCAACCCTTACTTCAAGGTGAACCACACCATATTTAGCCCTTGCCATGAAACCTTCTTAGCAAAAATGACTCTTGCTTGACTCAGATAATGAAGTCTACCTTGTCCTTCAAACTTTTGCTACCAGCAGCAACTTTGATCCTTTTGAACACAAATTGTATTTACGTTCCATGCACAACTTTAACATTACTAGTTTCCTGATATTTGTTTTGGCCAGTGGGAGGGAGGCAAGATATATTAAGAACAATCCTGAAACAGAATGGATCTGGAGAGTACAGACGTTCATCAGCTGTAGCTTTCATCCAGACACTACCATCGGAATGTATAAATCAGCCACAAAAGTTGTGGGAAATCAAGGAATGAATAAAGGGACATTAGAGCAGCAAACCAATAAAGTTAATTCAATTTAAGAAATATCTATGAGTTTTGAGATGAACTGATCAGATCAAAACATCCCAGACTGTACTGTGAATCAGTTACCAGATTTCTTTCAAATCATCCAACATCGTTCTTGGTTTAAAACAGAAGAGGAGGTGGAGGAAGACCACATTGACTTGTATAATTCACCACTTAGGTTCTATTTGAGTGCAAATGAAAAAGAAAGAGTTAAGCCAAAGGCGTAATAGAAATGTGTTGATGTTGTGTTGATGTTGTGGGGAGGAGGGGAAGGATGTTTGTGTGTGGAAAGATTTCATCACACAGCTGTTCTTGGCACCAGTTGCAAGCATGAGGGACTGCAAAGGAGAACACTCTAGGGTATAAACAGCTGGTTGTTTCCTAAAAGATATTAAAAAAAAAAATCATTGTATTCAACGTATTCAACAATAATGGAAAAAAATAACTCTCAGGAGGGATTTTCTTCCCAAATTTTGATTGTTGTATATTTTCCAAGACATTTCTGGCATGGTTTTTTTGGCTGTTATGGGAGGAAAGTAATACATATATTTTGTGGAAGGGTTTATGTATTCAGGAAAGAAAATGCTCCTATCTGGAGCTGTGTAGTTTGTAATGTCATTTCCGAGTAAACAAGCTTTGAAAAGAAAGATAGAAAGGAAAGGAAAACAAGATGTAAGTCTCTCTCTAAGCTGAGAGCGCAAATGTAGCCATTTGTATTGGTTCTCAAGATGTGTTGGACTACATCTCCCAGACTTCTCTGGAGCAAAGTCCCAAGAAACTGGGAATGTTGGTGACTGTAGTCCAACACATCTGAAAAGCATCAGATTGGAGAAAATTGAAGTACATAGAACCAGTTCCTGTTGACATTACTTTCAATCCACATGTGAGGTTATCTCAAGATATTTCAGCAAGTAATTTAAAGACCCAACATCTGTATTTGCACAACCTGGCTAATATTGGTAAGCTTTAATTTAGATTAGGTTTTGTGTTTAAAATGCTGCATGGGCCCAGCTTCTTTGGTTAGTTTATGACTCAATGTCTTGTGCAAACCCCCAGAAAATGGGTTCCTTCAGTAACCAAATCTAAGTGTACTACACGGATATGTACTGTTTGTTCATTGATATTCAGGCAAGTTGTCAGGGTTACTATTGCACAATGTATGAATAATAATTTGCTCAGTTAAAATAACTTGTAGAATAAAATACACTCTCCTTTCCTTCCTGGAAAACTCCTGTTTACTTCTCCTTAAATTCATTGCATAGATAGAGGAATCTAACATAATTAGCTTTGATTGACAACATTATGCAGCAAATTGAGATACAGTTGTCATCTTGGGATTGAAGTTGCTAACAGGTAAGACCAGGAATCAAGAAAATTCCGAACAGAGTCCACTAGATTTTAGTGAACAAAAGCAAAACTAGTAAGAAATGCTTTGAGCTAACAATACTTGGGTTCTAGATGTGGGATGAATGGTACAATTTCACTACAAAGAGCTTGGTTTTTAAATGTATTTTATTTATTTACTTATATATCAAATTTGTCACTGCCCATCTCATTGAGATGACTCTGGGTGGTTTACAGTAGAGATAACATTCATTAAAATACAATATAAAAACAATCCTAATAATAAATAGTTTCCAAGAAAGGTGGAGAGTTGGCAAATAACTCAGGGAGCATTGTCAGGGTGCTAACCACCCCCAGGGAGGTTTATCTCTTTCATGAAAGTATGCCACCAAATTAAAACTCTGCAGCTGATCAATGTGTTAATTATACTAGAACTCCAGCATCTGATGGCAGTGCAATCAACTGGCAACTCTAGAATTGGCTTGGAAATCCCTAACAAATATTCTGAAAAAGTAATAGGGTTATGCCATTCAAACTAATCTAGATATGAAAGAAAATATGCTAGTTTCATTTTAGCCTATAAAATTAACCAGGCTTAAGAAAGGAGATGTGCTACGTTAGCGATGTTAAGTTTGCAATGAAAAAAGTTGGCCTCTTCAATGTTCTTTATATATCATCAACAAGGCGATTTGAGAAGGAAGGACTACATCCAGATCTGCCTGGCTGATGTGACCTGCTTCATTTTTTTTTTTTTTGGAGAATCTTGATTTTGGAGTCATTTTAAAAATCATTCTCCAAAATGATACCAAGAAGGGCTAAGAGATTTCTAGGCTTTTGTGGAGAATTTTAGAATCAAGACAGCTGGAAGGTTCAGTGGCTCCAGTTTCTGCTTGTTGCAGGATCTCCAACTGCAGTATCAACTTCAACACTCTCAAACTCTGTTTAATTGCCTTCTTTAAAAGTCCACTCCCTCTCAAGGATGGATGCCAATCTGTTTGTATGAATAGGAAGATTCTCCAATATTTGGTCAACACTTGCTTCTTTGCAAAGGTTTACAAACTGGTTCTAGTCTTCTCTTCTGGTGCCAGGAAGAATAACTCAGGTCCTCTTTTGCATGGCCCATCAGATGCTTACAGACATGCTACTTCCTACTCCTCACTTCTCCAGCCTAAACATTAGGTACGTGTGAATCATCTGCGATCTGATCTGAGTTGTCAGTCAAATTTGATGAGCCAGGTAGATTTGATTCAATTCATCAGTCTGAACGGTCAATTCAATTCAGAAAAAAGCACAATTGTGTAAGTGCAAACACTCATCAAATTGTCAGACTGATAAAGAATATCCAATTGGAATCATCAAGTTGATCTGACAATTCAGAGATTATCTGAGGGGGTGATTTAATTGCCCTAAAACTGAATCCTAGAACTGAATATTAACACAGTCCTACTAAACATATACACAAGTCTTCTAACCATTCCTTATAGGATTTATTTTCCTTCTCTTTCATCATCTTAGGCTGTTTTCTGAATATGTTCCAGATTCACAGTGTTGTCCTTAAATGGCAGCATAATTAGACACCAAAATCCAAATGCAGAATATAGCAGAAGTATTACCTCCTATAACTTTGGTACTATGCTTCCTTGAATACAACCTAAAACTACGTAAATTTCAGTTTCCACATCACATTTTTGTCCTATATTGCATATGCAAACCACCAACACAGCTACAGCAGGTCTTTCTCATATATTTTACTCCCAAACCAGACTCCCAATCTTATTGTTGTGATTTTCATGTTTTGTACGTAAATACAGATTTCCAAAATGAAATTCCATGTTCTATGAGTGAGCAACTTGTGGAATCTTGCAGCCTCCTCACTTCAGGAATCTGAGATTATATCATGAATATGATTCATGAAGCAGAAGGGCTAAATTGTGGTGGTGGGATATTTTTTCTTTTTCAAAATTATGTATTATCTCCAAAATGACCATTTTTAAAGGCCATTTTCAGCATGATTTGGGAGGGGGCATTGCTGTGAAATTAAGGGTGAGGACAGGTCTAAAAATGTTTCCCATCCTTAACTGAACAGGTTGTAGAACCTGGCTAACCTCATCTAGGCATGGAATCTAAGCAAGGGTATGTCTGGTTAATACTTGGATGGGATCCTACCAGAAATCCAAGAGTTGAAGGCTAGATTGAGAAGTTGAAAAAATATCACAGAAGACAAAACCAATTCCATACTGTTATGCTTAGGCCATATGGATACGTCCAGGAAGTCACCAGAATTTTATCTTGGTGGTTGAAGTCCACAGGTCTTAAAGTTGCCACGGTTGAGAAATACTGGTCTTGGCTATCTCAGTTATGTGTTAATTACAAATTTGATAAACCTCCTGTCCAGGTATTTCTCCAGTACACTTCTTCTAATGTAATCTAAAATTAAGTCTGACTTTGCATGTACATATATTAGGAACTTTTTGAAGTTGCTTCCAAAGGGTCCTTCCACTCACTAAACCCTGCTGTATTGTTTTGGAGAATTTGCATTTAACTTTTTAAAAGTATGATCATTTACACATGTGAATACGTGCCTGACTTTCTTACACACAGGTGTGTGTACACCCATTGTCATTCCACACATATGCTTTTTGAACCCCCAGCTGCAAAATAAGAACCAAACTTTCTGCCTTCACCGAGATGGCATGAGGCTAAATTCATTAGTGTTTGTAAAGGAATTCTAATAGTCATCGGCAGGTGGTTAAAATGGCTGCCAATTTGAATGCCAGGTAATTTGATAGGATAATTATACAGCTTACTAAAATTAGAGGCTCTTTGTCTGGAGACTTCTGAAAGCTGAACAATGAACAGTAAGAATAAAGTTAGGCATCTCCAGATGTTTTCAGTTCTAATGGGCAGCTTTCTCCCTTCCCCCTTATGTTGCTAAGGATTATAAATTGAGCTTCAGAACGCAAGTGGTGAATGGGTGAATGTTAAGAAGGATGGAAAAGCTCTCGTTCCCCAAAAGAAAGGCTTTTTCCAGAGTGCCTACAGTCCCACAGCTCCATGGGTCCTCCAAAAATAACAAAATCTGATTTTGATATCAGATGAATTCATTTGTCTATCAATTCATTCATAAAAATAAAGATTTAATCCATTTGTAGGCCTAACTTGGTCCAAAGCAACCCACTGCTCCCTCTTAATTAATTAAAGATTCCATAGGCAAAATAAATCAACTATTAGGGATGGCACATCCCCCTGATTGCCACTTGGTGATTCAGCAGATCTTTCCTTCCTTCGGTTAGTTCCATCTCCCCATGAGAATCAGGTCATCAGTTGAAGTCCCTGATTCTGAGTCCTCCATGATAATGATTTCGTCTCCATCCTCTCTTGGAATATCACTGGCTGGAGAAGGAAGAACCTGGATGCCTCCTTCCTCGATTACATTATCACTTTTTTTTTAATAATAATTTTTATTCAGGTTTACAAATCCAAAGATAAAACACCAATACAAACTAAGCAGAATATAAAATGTAAAGAAAAAAAGTAAAAGATGCAGAGAAGAAGAAAAAAGAGAATAAGAAAAATATATAAAGAAATTACTCCCCCTCCCTCCAGACAAGTATAAACAACTTCAGTAACTTAATACTTTCTCTAATATTCAATAAAAAAATCCCTTCCTCCCATATCTCATCTCTTATCAATAAACAAACTGTAAAAACTTGTCATTCAGTCCTAATCAGCAAAAGTCCATTAAGAGCTACCAGGAATAATAACATGTATATTTTCACCTTAATCAAATAAATCCATTTTATATTCCAATTTATCACTTTCTCTGAAAAATAAAGCAAAGGAAATCTCTCCCCATATCTTATCTGTTGTCTATAAACAAATCTTTAAAGCCTCGTCATTCAGTCCTAGTCAAAAAAATAAAATAAAAATCCATTAATAGCTACCAGAAACCACATATATATTTTAACCCTGGTTGAATAAATCCACTTTATATTCCTTCCATTTGCTTTTAAAAAGCTTGATCTTTAATCCCTTCAAATAATGTCCCACAAATTGATTTCCTATCAATTTCTCCTTGTCTCCTTTCAGAAACTTCTTCACTAGTTTAACAGATCTCTTTTGTGAATCCAGGATAAGAAAGCTTTCCAAATCACTCTTCTGATTTATTATTTATATATTCCCTTTAAGTATTAAGATATCAGCCAGTTTCATTTGTAAATCCAATGTAGCATCTTTTTACATGTCACTCTTGTAGTCTGGCATTTTAAAATCCATTTTCAGATCCATGTTCAGATCAGCTTCAGTCTCTGTTTTGTCCAATAAAATCTGCTCCTCTTCCATAACTTCTTTTGAATCCATTTTTATAGTAGCAGACAATCTTAAGAGTAATTTCTGGGTACATTGTTCCCAAATATCCTTGGTTTCTTCTATAATCAAATAGCATTGCTCCATTGTATTAATGGGTCTCTTCTCCTTTAATTGTAATCTTTAGTTCTCTCTGGTTCCCTCTAGTCAAACTTCAAAGTCCCCTCTTATCATATGTTTATTTTCCAAACAACAAAACTTTCCCAGCAGAGGATTTCTTACAGTTAATTTCAAAATCCTCATATATATTTTTATGACATTTTAAACAACCCCCAGAAAATATTCTTTCAAGTCCATCTGGCCCCTTAACTTTCCAAAATCAACACTCTAGTCTCCTTTTTGCTGTTTTTCAAAAGTATTTTTTTCTTCTTTTTAATCCTTAAACTTACACGAAACTTCTTCCATCAAGGATAGAAGAAAACTCTCCCGCCATAATGAAACCTGCCCTTCTGAAGGTCCTTAACATCCAAAAAGCCATTAACAAGCAATTTCCTACGGTGATTAAGAGAGGTAGTAGGCGAACCACAGTGTCCTTTTGAAGGCACTGAACCACAGTTTAGGCAAGATGGTTTTCCTCCCGGCTCCCAGAGCTCTAAATCCTGGCAGAGATCACTACTTTATGATCTCTTCGTGGGGAGCCTCTGTATGGAGCAAACTTGTGGGTGATCCTAGTCCTCTCCTTAATCCAGAGAGGAGTTCTGAGGAGACGATCCATTCACTGTCTCCTCTTTCTGCTGTGACCGTCAACTCTGCTTTTTGTGAGCCATCTTCAGTCTGCCATTGCTTCCCTGAAGGTCTGATTACATTATCATATTTCATACTTTCCACTTCCAAGAGACTTGAGCTATGGACAATCTATTTATACCTACATATGTCCCTCTAATACACTTAGAGCATTACTGAGTGCATAAAATGGGAGAGGGTTTCAGGAGGGTTGAGTGTAATGGTTCCCACTACATTCAACATCCCCATGATTGTGCTACAGCCATGTGCTAGCAATGACCTTAGCCCTTCTCAAATTTAGCTCTTGCAGTATTTTGCTTATTAACAATTTCCTCCCCTCTCTTGACATTAACAATCTCTGGGACCTTCTACACAACTACCTCACTAATTTACTAAATTCACACCCTGATGTTACAGTAATAATTGCCGTTGACCTGAATACATGCACTGGGGGTAAGAACACCTCTTTACGAGCCCGAAAGAGAAATCCATAATGCTGGGAAAGTAGAAGGAAAGGGAAGATAAAGATGACCAGCAGCAAGGTGGATGAACTCAGTTACAGTGGCCATGGGGGCACTGTTGGAAGACCTAAAGGGCCAGATTGAGAACAGATCATCCTGGAGAAGATCTATCCATGTGGTCACTAAGGGTCAACACTGATTTGATGGCACATAATCAATTAATCAATCAATCACTCCCAAGTCTGACAATCTAAGGAGAAGCCCTGTAATATGACAGACTTTCAACTGGCCCAGTTGTCAGACAATTCAGACTTTGTCATTTTTAATGGCATCACCAGGGGATATTCCAATGGGAAACTGCAATGGGAAGTAGGAATAACCTTGAGGAGCAAGAGGAAGAGCCTCATCCAAGACAACCATCAGATAAAAGAAACTTGAGTCCTCCTTCAGCTCCTAGCAAACTCTCCTGAGCAGGTATCAGTTTATTATCCTTATTGTTCAGGACCTTCTATCAAGATTGTCTACAGACTTCCATAGCCTCCCACATATAAGATCCAAACTCTCATTTGATCCTGATTTCATCAAAGCAGAAAAGGCTGTGCTTGTGGCAGGTAACACCTTCTGTGATAAATAACTCAATGTATATATCCCATTCACTCTTTGAACAAAGAACTACAAAGCCCTTTTAAAATTAAAGAAAAGGAAATATATGAGTGAGGAATGGGGGACTTTAATCACAGATATTAAGCTGAAGAATCTTTAAAGACAGAGGTTTTGTTCCACTTGCCAAACATTCACAGAATCCTGGAAGAACTATTTCCAGAGTATTTCCATGAAAGCATCACTAGATATTCCAGTGGTCACCTTCATTTGAAATGTTCTTCCCAAATGGTCTCCTATGTCCACATCTGAGGTTCTCATTTTCAAATGAAACCTGGAAAAGCTCCAAAAGGAGAGGTTATCCCTCTGAAATTATTAAGGGAGGACTGGCAGACTCCAGTGCTGATTGCCCTGTTCACCCACATTAACAGCTGAACACATTTTCCTACTGATTGGAGCTATTTTTATTCCATTCTGTAAAAACTAAGGAAATAGATTAAACTATAGACCATCAGATTGCTTAATATAATCAGCAAGCTACCAATAGAAGAGAATATGTGTAGCTCAGGGTTGAACTGTGGAGTCCTTGGGGTTCTCTGAGCCTGGTTGCAAACATTTTCGTTGTTTTCTTGTAAGCGTTTCGTTACCCAGCTAGGTAACATCTTCAGTGCTAGAATGGAATACACACTATTCAAAAGTGACAATAAAAAGGAAAACAAAAGACCAGAACATCTAACCAGCAATCATCACCCAGATAAGCAGAGATTAACACCAAGATGACCACCAGACACACAATCAGCAGTAAACAAAACCCTAATAAGGAACTACCAGAGGGAAAAAAATAAAACAAACCCCTCCACCCCCACCAACAATGGCAGGGCATGCCACTGTATATAAACAGAGAACAAGCCCCATTCCATTCTAGCACCGAAGTTGTTACCTAGCCGGGTAACAAAACGTTTGCAAGAAAACCACCAAGCTCAGAGAACCCCAGAACTCCACAATCAGCAAGCTGTTTGCTAAATGTTTTATGTATTTATATCTATTTATGTTTTCAATGTTCGGTGTGAGTTGCCCAGAGTTTCCCCATTGGGGGGAGATGGGTGGGCAAGAAATTTAATAAATAAATAAATAAAAATAAATAAATATCCATATTTAAAATTATTGGACTGGGATGAAAGTTCTTGGTCATTTAATATTCTTTCCAGCCCAGAAAATCCTTTCCTGCAGCTTCTGTCAATGTTAAAACTTTTTTTTAATCGATTATGTGCCATCAAGTCAGTGTCAACTCTTAATGACCACACGGATAGATTTTCTCCAGAAGGATCTGTCCCTAACCTGGTATTTCAGATCTTCCAATGGTGCACTCATTGCCAGTGTAACTGAGTCTATCCACCTTGCTGCTGGTTGCAAGAGAAACCTAAGGGGGTCATCAACAGATAAAAGGATGATTTCCTCTTATTCAGCCCCTCCATCCAGCACCACTTTGAGAGTCAGATGCTCCCCTCAGGGACATCTCTCTAAAGCTGTCACTACCCAGATAGGAATGAAGCAGAGTGTATTCTAGCCCCTCTACTTTTTAACTTGTATATCAACCCTAAAATCCAGCTCCTATGTGCCCTCCCTAATTATTTCCCTGTATTACTAGACTGAGTGGTTCCAGCTTTTTATATGTAGATGACATCATGATCAGGTCCATCTCCAGGTGGGAATCAGAAGGCCAGTGAAATCTTTGGCCTCTTTCTGCTCGGAGGAAAGCCTAGGGATCAATTATCAGTAAACTAAAGTCCTACTATTTGCATGAAATTATCATGAATTTCAGAATTGGCAGATAAATGGGAATGCTATCAAGCAGGTGCACACTTGAAGTGCTGTTCCAGGTCTCATTATCTTAGAGAGAATATTTTTTTGTACGTGGCAAGTATTGCTCAACATGGCTTCTTAGCTACCTTATGATTTTTCCATTTGAAAGGAGTCCCACTTCATCCCTGCAGCTTGTACGGTCATGACAGCCAGAGTTATCTTTTAGCTACTCTTTGGTATCCATTCTACACTTTTAGGAACCTTGAGATCCTTGACATTCAGTCTAAGTTTGTTAGAGCTGTCCTTGCATCAAGAGCCAGTTTGGTGTAGTGGTTAAGGCACCAGGCTAGAAACTGGGAGACTGTGAGTTCTAGTCCTGCCTTAGGCATGAAGCCACATGAATGACCTTGGGCCAGTCCCTCTCTTTCAGCCCTAGGAAGAAGGAAAGGGTAAACCACTTCCAAAAATCTTGCCAAGAAAACTGGAAGGACTTGTCCAGGCAGTCACCAGGAGTCAACATTGACTCAAAGGCACGTACAAACCCCCCCCCCCAACAACACAACCTTGCAACATGTACTGAAAATGCTGTTCTTCATCTACAGATGAGCTTAGTAGCCACAGATATTAAGAACTTGGGATCATCTTTTTATCCTTTGGCTAAAATTATTTTTTTTTCCTAACGGGTTTGGCCCCACAGGTTCTTAGACACCATTTTAAGTCAACTTGGTTGAAAAGTTATTGGCAAGCTTCTCTCCCTAGAATTTTCACAGGAAATTGCCTCTTCATGCTTTGAACCCTCAGACGTAATCTCTACAGCATATCTGAAACATGGATTTTCAAATCAACTTGGTGCTCAGACTCACAAGATGGGGTCTTTTCAAATGGGTACATGCAGTGTCTACATCTCAGTCCTGAAATTTCATCAGGTCTTCATTTTGGCCAAGCTAGATACATTGTCCCAACTACCCTGTTGGGACATTACCAAAAAAAAATTTAAAAACCCTCCCCTCCATCAACTTACATATTCTTGTGTCCATGGCTCAGTAGTCCTTGAGCCATTTGCTCTTTCATTTCTGTCTCTACATGGTATCCTGGATGACTTTTATTCACCCTATTCTGGGGAAATTCACCGGCAGAGGACATGATCCTTCTGTCTGTCTGTATTTCCTAATTCTGCACCTCTGTAAGTCCTGCCCACCTCTCCTTGGGCCTGAAAATTTCCACGAATTCCTTTTCTTTTTAACCTTACAAATGTTCAGTTTTTACTAATTATATTTTTATCTGACTGCTGGCTGTAATGACATAATAAAAGATAGATAGATAGATAGATAGATAGATAGATAGATAGATAGATAGATAGATAGATAGATGATATGGGATGACAACACAATTTGCACATATTAAAACCTTTTCTGGTGCAAGAAGGATACTATATATCTGAATGGTCTTTTTAGGAAAAAAATAACTTCTCACAAAGTCTCACGACACAAAAAATTCCTTAAGTATCTTACAGAAAGGTATCCAATAATATGCACTACCCATTAAAATGAACATAACATGGAATACTTTTTCATGCAGATTTTTCTTTTCAACCCACCATCCCATTCTCAAACAGATTAATACAGAAACAGGAAAGAATGAAGCATATCAACTATCGCTACTCAAGAACTATTCCATCCTGAACAGTGAAAGGAGATCAGGAAAGAGGAGAGAGACAGATTAAGAACAGCAGAGTCTCCCAACAAATAACTGCTAAATTACTCATGATCAAAATTATTCTTGGATGAGGAAAAGAGTTAATCATCCTTGCAGAGGAAAAGATTTTGATGCTTTCCTCACCAGGGATAGGAAGCCTTATGGCAGCACAAAAACATTTCCTTTTTAAGCACCCACATTTGGTCCAAAAGCAACCCACCTTAGTTCTATATTAAAATAATTGTGTTCATGTATCGGTGCATGTGTGTGTGTGAGAGAGAGATCACTTTCCCTATAGTTTGCCATTTAGCTGGTACAACTGTGTCTTATTTAGTAGGGCTGTGCAAAACTTCAAGATGTCGCTTTGCTTTGAGGATTTGAGCACAGCAGCCATGCTGGACAAAGGAGCTTCTGCAGGACAAGGTCAAAAGTCAAGATGGTAGCCACGACAGTACAGTAAAACCTTGGTTTGCGAGCATAATTCGTTCTGGAAACATGCTTGTAATCCAAAGCACTTGTATATCAAAGCGATCACCCACAATCCCGCAGCGCGAGAGAGAAGAACCATTGGCTCAGTTGTGATCATGTGATGTCTGGCGTCACGTACTACTTGTATTGCAAGACATCGCTCGTTTATCAAGTTAAAATTTATTAGAAATGTTTGCTCGTCTTGCGGAACACTCGCAGAACAAGCTACTTGCAATCCAAGGTTTTACTGTTTAACCCAAACTCCGCCTGGTTTTATGTGCCATGCACTTAAAAAAAACAGGCAAAACCTCGCACCAATCGACACTCTTGCTCCTTTCTAAAAAGCAGAAGTAAAAACAGATGTGTCCTTTTGCTTCATCTGCTTTGTGTATCTCCTCCCCAGCCTCGTCCAGCACTGCAGAGCGTTCTCTGAAGGTCCTGTGCAGGGCAAACGGTGGAGGAGATTTACAGGAAGAGTCAGCAGGCAATGCCTGGTTCAGGCCAGCCACCTTGAAGAAGCCATTCCCACCCCCTCTGCAGCGCCCAGCATTTTGTCGAGGTGAATCCAAGCTGCTTTGCAGGGGTACAAGCATTGTGTTTACAAACTGAAGAAGAAGCCTTCCAAACTATCCCGTGTCCAGCCTTTCCCTGTCTTAGCTCCAACTCTTGGTCCTTCTCACTGCAGTTGGAGTCAATAAAAACTCATCAACTTTATGACCGTATCACTATTGGCAGATGTTAGTTCTGAGTGCGTGCAATGCACTCAAAAGCTAGGATCTCCATCTGGTTTCAGGAAAGCACAGGAAAACCATATTGCCCTATAAAAAAAACCCCAGTTCTCCAAATGCTTCCTTCTGATTCCAACATTATGCCCTTTCTTTGGTGATAAATATTCATTCTAGTTTTAGTGCCAGATCTGATGACTTTAACCAATAAACAAGACTACACTGTTTTACTATGTTGCTGCTGTAACCATTTTATTTCAACCCGTTTCTTTGCTTTTGTGCAGGCAGTTGAGAACAGCTACAAAGGATTCAAGAGAGAAAAGCATCAGGCACAGAAAATGCAGGGAATGGGGGAAAAAATAGGCCAGATGGGTATGAAATTTTAAACTATGCCTTTGTTACACTCTCACAAAGAGACAAGTAGGGTATACAAATCTCTAGAGATCACCAGTATAATTTCTTTATCATGTTCCATTTAAAATTTAATTACGTCATCTACAACAAGAGGAATTTGAGAGCTCAAAGTAGGTCAGGCAGTGAACATCTTAACAATGTTCTAAGGATCTGCTACATGGAGATACTGTCTTTGATGTCTTGGTATGAGCAGGAAAAGATTGATTGGTGTGAATGGTGAATGATGAAAAGCTGGCCCAAAATCAAGGCTGCAGGCACTGTTGTAAGTATAAAGTAAAGAATTAAAACATGAAATCTTTATTTCTCCTTCCTCATTTCTACACTGTTTACAAGGCCAGGAAGAATATGCATTGAAAACAAACCTCAAGCGCTAAATGTATGGTAAAAATTCAGGTTAAGCATCAGCTTCATTCAGTTTTCCATTTTCTCAAACTTATATCGGTTCTAACCCTTCTTGGCCCTCATTTACAAATATTTTTAAAGGTCTGCAGGGGGAAAAGTGTGCTTTACGTGCATTTCTCCTAATAAATACAACCTTACCTCACTCCTCACCTGCTCCTCTTTTGCAAACTCGAGAGAAAAGGCACAGATAAAAAATCATTTTGGGGGGGAGCCAACCATTGGAGTTCAGTAGAAATTCCATCTCAAGAAAGGGGGGGAAAAAGTTATAAAATGAGGTTGGAGAAGTCAAGGCTCTTATCACAGCTTGTTGTGTTTTGATAATTCTGCATTTTTTGAACAGGAGAACAGACGGCTCCAAGCTGATGGATAATAGAGAATGCATTCTTTTCAATCTATTTTCCACCATTTTTTTTTAACACATACTGTATTCTAACATCTGCATTAAAGCTAACAGATGTCTTTTTATATACATGTGGTTTGACCTACAGGCTGCACTGGAAAATGCCAAGCAATGGGTCTACTTCATTTCAGATTTTGAATGTACATGGTGGGCACCCTCCCAAAATGGTGCCATGAGGGGTTAGCTTGCCCTCCCCGCACCCAGGATGATCACCATGATGGATGTGGCCAACCTCAAAACATCCATCTGGCAAAAGGCAAAAATGCAGATTAGCTTTCCTACTCCCACCCTCCTCCCTACAAGCTATGAAGCCCACCTTGCTCGTTTCTATTTTCTGATCAGATAAGTGCTGTTCCAAACATGAGACTACAAATCCCAATTGTTATATATAGTGTTGAGATCTATCTAGAGCAGTGTTTCTCAACCTTGCCAAATTTAAGAGGTGTGGACTTCAACTCCCAGAATTCCCCAGCCAGCCATGTATGATCTAGAGTGAGTTTTTGAAATAAAGGTGATGCTGCAACCTAGCATTTTTCTTTCAACATGTCAGTCCCCCCCCACCCCTCTGCTTTGTTTTCCTGAGCTTCAAGCATGCTGTGGCACATAAGTGCCATTTTAGGCAATAAGTTACTGACAAATTTCCTGGCCAAGGGCCCCGCTTAACATCTAGAATGGAGTTCGGGGCCAGAGTGAGTAGGAGGCAAATCACCCACATAAATCCGACTTGGTGCAAGAGTTTTGCAAGTTTCTTTATCTTTCAACAGTGATCCCTATTTAAGGCTTATTCTACAGTTTTGATTGCTCACAGCCTCAACCTGAGAAGAAACTATGTGGTCAGTTTTCATCAATCGTGGTTATAGAGGGCTGGTGTCACAGATTGCCCACTCCTGCGATAAAGAAGGATGCTACCTCTGAGCTCCCTAAGAATTGGACATTCATATTGGACGTGAGGAAACAAGATAGTTTGTGGGAGAAGCAACTGCATAACGTCTCACAACCTTTTCTCTCTCATTGTTCGGGCGAGGGGCTGATGGGAGGAAAAGCAACTTAAAATATGGAGGTCTCCTCATTAATTATTTATACCTCATTTCAGTCTCTTGATAGAAACACTCTTCTGTAATACACATCTTAAAATGAGACTTTGGATCCAGATTGCATTACGGTTGAACAGAAATTGGTATTTTCCCTAGAATATTTCACCTTGGTAACTGTTTAATAGCTACTTTAAGTGCTACGATTGAAATCAGAAGCAGGCGATTATTTGTATTTTGATTATAAGAGATAATGGGTTTGCTATTTGGATGGGGCCCAAGAAAGTTTTACCAACTGAGACTGTAATTTTGGAGTCATAGAAAGATGCGATGGCTATTCTTCTGGAGATGGGAGAGATATGAAGAGTAAAATAGACACTGTTAACACTACACTAACCAGATTGGAAGTGGCTAAGAACAGGACATTTCCATTGGAAGACTGTTGGAAGTCAGTGAGCACATCTTTAATTGACTGTTCAATCTGTGGCGATTCTTCTGGAAAACATAACATTTGTGGAGTCTTCCTTTCAAACTATGTGTGACTGAAATTTCACAGATCCCCACCCCCCTGAAAAAAGACCTATTGCTTCCTTTAGGGAGGCCCTAATGGGGGAAAGTACTGGCTTTGATCGATAACGATCAGATAGATTGCAACTTGTTCTTTACACTACTATGCCCCCAGCTTAGGCTGGCTTTAAATAAGAGCATCTGGTTTCTGAAAAATCAAATCTTTAATCAATGCTCTGGGTCAAAGTCAAAATAGGACTCAACGATTGTTATCTTTCTGGAGGTTGAGAAAGTCTTTGAAACGGTTTCTTGGAAGTCTTTCTAATGAGTTTGGACTAAACTAGTTTCTCCCAAATTTTAAATTTTGGATTGATATTGTTACTCAACCCTTAAGTCATGACTGTTATTAATGTATGTTCTCTCCTTGGCTGAAGCATATACCAAAAGATCCTCCCTTCCTTTCTCCTTTCCTTTTAATTTGGCTTTAGAATCCTATATCAATTAGAAATTCTGAAAAGATTAAAGAAATCTGGTGAAATCTATTTTGGGATAAACTGAGCCTCTCGTTGTTATTTTGGACTAACTCAGTTCTGAGAAAGCTATTTTTAAAATGTTTCCAGATCTTTTTTTTTAAGTTTGATTACTTCAAATATTGCCTGTCAGTTCATTCAACTCAAGCATTTGCTATATGGTCTATTTGCTCCAGATGTTCTTGGCGCTTCTGAAGTTGCACAATGATTGCAGGTTATCAAAGAATTAACTGTGGTTCCTAAGTCAGTCACCGGTCTTTTTTTTTGGCAAGAAGATAATAAATCAATATTAGGTATTTAGTTATTCAGCTTCTGCAATAATGAGCTTCAGTGTGTTGTTCAAGTAAACCAGTGGATGGTTGCTTTGCAAAATGTGAAATTAGCTAAATGAAGCTGATACAGTGAAAGAAACTGTTGCACGCTTATTACACATGTCAGAGAATGTTTAATGAAGGTTGGCTGCAATTGCTTTGCAATTCATGAATTAGAATATTAACTCACATGGTTTGGACTAGTCCTAATATTGCTATATTTCTGGAGAAAATCAACAGGACTGTTAATATGGCTCTGGATCAATCCCTATGCATTAATAATACAGATGTTCTTCTGGGCTATATCCTTAGTCTTTGAAATCTATTAAGACATCAAGAATTGTGGGATTTGGGGGCACAAGAGTTGGCTAAAAGAATGGTCATGTGGCACTGGAAACAGATACCTACAGTTAATTGCAGCAATAGGTAATGCATCAATATTTGAATTAGTTCATTTTTTTCTAACGGCCAAGGACTTTCAGTCAATATGGTCAAATGTTTTGGAGATGTTCTGTTTACAACATAATTTCCTTAGGCAAGCACTAAGGAGCACTCCTTGCAGGTACACCATCTTTTAATCACAGTAAAGAATTTATGGGAGGTGGGGAAGCAAAGAACCCCCTAATCTAAGGTTACCTGATCTCGGCTGCAAAAGTCCAGATGACCCTGAGATGAGGTCAAAACTGGTCGATTTTTCTGCTATTTCTTAGATTTATATCCCGCTTTCCATTCAAGAGCCCAAGCACACCTAGCACTTCTTCCTCCCATTTGTCCCCACAACAACCACCTTATGAATTAGGTTGGACTGAGAGAGAGTAACTGGCCCATAGTTATCCAGAGAGGTTCTGTGGCTACGAGTGGACATGAACCTGGGTCTCCCCAGTCCTAGCCTAGCACCTTCACCCCTGAATCACACTTGCTTTTGGTCTGAGAGGGAATTATTGGCCCAAAGCCATCCATCCATCATCCATAGGACCACCTTGAATCTGGGTCTCCCTTGTATCCACACAATATCTTAAACACTGCACCAGCCTGGCAGTCTGTATCCTTGTTGACATCTTATAGTTACTGAGATTTTTGCCCCCAGATTTGTTAATCCTACCTAAGCACAATAATCCAACAAAAATGTAATTTGACAGTTTCCCAAATTCACCAGAAAATCTATCTATGTGGTTGCTAGGAGTCAAAAATGACTTGATGGCACTCAATCAATCAATCAATCATCATCAATCAAAGTTATCAATGCAATGCTTTAGCTTCCCAAATCTTGCTTCAGGCTAGGGAGATGATGAAGCTGACTGCTTCGGATTAAGTCCAACCTGGTGAGCTGTTTTCTGAATTTATCTGAGGCTCGGGCTGAAATTTATTTTCAGGAACTAGCCCTGCTTTGAAATAGACTAACAAATTATGTTTGGGGGTAAATGTATAGTCGTTAAATGTTAAGCTTGGCAAAGCACTCAACTTTTCACTGTTTTGAACACATGGTGGTTGATAACTTCTGCACAGCCTCACACTCTGCTGGTAGGTTTTTAAGGTTATTTTTACGAGGTCCCCTCATAAATGTTTTCTGACAGCTGGGCTTAGTTCAGTAAACTAAATTACGATTGCAATATATGCTTGGAACCTTAACCAGAGTGAAGATTATCTATTACACATTTGATCTTACTGAAAAGGCCACGAAGCAGCAATTTATTCGCACACATTCACATCTTCATCCACTGTTTACCAAAAGATATATATGGGTATATCTATCTGTCTTTGTCTTTATCTGCTGTTAAGATCCCAGCCATATTAAAAACTTAAAGCCAGCCTTGAGTCATGCTTGATTTCTAGTGCACTTTTCTATGCACTTTTCTTGGCCATGTTACAGAAATGGTTTGCCGTTGCCTTATTCGTGAGTGTGTGTGTCTGTGTGTGTGCGCCTTTGAGTCATTGTTGACTCCCAGTGACTGCCTGGACTAGTCCCTGCAGTTTTCTTGGC
The DNA here is from genome assembly GCA_030867105.1 of Liasis olivaceus. Lineage (NCBI taxonomy): Eukaryota > Metazoa > Chordata > Lepidosauria > Squamata > Pythonidae > Liasis > Liasis olivaceus. The sequence goes on from CM061355.1 coordinate 74,266,495, forward strand.
AAGATTTCAGAAGTGGTTGGCCATTGTCTGCTTGCCAGAGCTGAGAGAGAGAGACTGGCCCAAGGTCACCCAGCTGGCTCTGTGCCTAAGGCGGAACTAGAACTCAGAGTCTCCTGGTTTCTAGCCTGATGCCTTAACTGCTACACCAAACTGGCTCTCATTGCCTTATTGTGGGGTATATTTTTGACTCCCCACCCCTGGAATTTCCTAGTAAACCCTTTTCCAAGGACTAACCAGGAACAAATAGAGTATACAGTTAGTCCTTGGTTAGTGATGGTAATTGGGACTGCAATTTCCATCACTAAGTGATGCAATCATAAAGCATATCATGTGACCGCATCAGTTAGTGATGGCAGTTCCGGCAGTCCCCGGTTACTGTTGTTAAGCAAATCACTGCAGGCTGTTAAGTGATGATCTAATGCGACTGTGACTTCCGACTTACTGCCAGCTTCTCCATTGACTTTGCTTGTGGGAAGCCAGTAGGGAAGGTCACAAATCGCGATCATGTGACCATGGGACGTTACAATGGTTGGAAATCTGGGCAGTTGCTGAGCACCTGGACTGTGATCACGTGACTGCAGGGGCACTGTAACAACTGGAACTTTGAGGACCGGTCTTAAGGACCACTCATTCAGCACCGTCGTAAGTTTACGGTTGTGGAATGAATGGTCGTTAAGTGAAGACCACCTATATTTGACATACTCAAGAATGATAGCAGTACTGGGCCATTCTCTGTCATAAGACAACCCAAATTTAACCTTTCCTTATTTTAGGAGCTAGACAAAGTCAACAGCAACAACATATTCAAAATGAAAAATTGATTACTTTTGCCATTTGCGTGGCAAATCTATAAGGACTTAAATTTTTCTAACAAAAGAAGATACAGATGAACACTTTTTGGCCAACTATACAGAGAGATTGCAAAATATAAATAATCCAAAACTGCAACTACAGTCAAAACTGCCATGTTGACTTTTTTGACCCCTCCCCATGGACGTACCCAACTAAGTGCTGCATATCTGCCACCTACTAAAACTACACATTGGAGCTATGTGACTATGAGATCTCTAAACACAAGCATTGACCACCAACCTAATATCAATCAATTTCCATTTTAAATATTAAGATTAAAAATGTCCCAAATCTTACAAGATAACCAAGGTGTGCCAGGTTCCCTTTCTCTAAAATTTTATTTTTTTAAATTGAAATGTTCTTGTTAAAAATATAGTCAAAAGAAATGGGTAGCATATATGCATGCATACTTTACAAGTATTCATTCATTCATTGACACTTCTCTTAATTCACCACCAGGCAAAATCATGCAATGATCCTAGACTTCTTAGACACAACCTTTCTCAGAAACGTAATTCTGGTGCTCAGCCTAGGACAATAGAGAGAAAACCCAATTTTTTGGCCATCCATTCTTAGCTATACAGGGGAAAGCTAAACATGTTTTCTTTTAAAGTTTTTTAATGGTTTATAGCCCTTTATGATTGCAGCGTGAGAACATATGATAAATGTAGAATATCATTATGGAGGACAAATTTTGACCTTCCTTTTTCTATAAACCCTTGAAGATCATCTCTGTCGCCCTGTGTGTTAGACCAGATTGTTCCTCCATCCAGTATTCTCTCTTTAAAATCCCAATTTTCTCAACCTTTAATTATTTTGGGGTGGGAGAAATCCAGGAGTAATGAGCTTTTAATAAATTAGGAAGACACTACTAAATGTTTCTAAATGTAAATGTGAAGTTAATGATCAATCAGTCAGGGGGAAAAAACCCCAAACACAAGAGAACATACTTCTCTTTAATCAGTGAACTGACAAGCCTTGTCAAAAAGGTACCTTAAGACTTGTTGCTCATTTCCAAGAGGTACAAATCTGAAAAATATCTATAAATCTCAGATGTTTAGTACTTCTCATTTCACCACTTGTACACATCTGTTTTCTTTCCTAGGGTGGTTGTTCTCAATCTTCATTTTAAATAGCAGTTATTAACAGGAAGGAGAAAGTATTGAGGAAACCGTGGAAGATATCTTGCTTTAAAAATCAAAGCTTTACAATTACAGCCCTAATTGATTTCTAAAGCAAACAGGACTGTTTATTTTTAATATATCCATTGCCAGCTAATTGTCATCCCAAATTAGATTAACAATAGCCAGTGTAATTAAGAAGAATCATCTGGAGAGCTCCAAACTTGCAGTGCACAATGAAATGCCTTAACCGATATGCCACCAAATGCTGATGAAACAATGTTGGAGAAATACAGCTGCTTCTCTGCCAAAGTACTGCAACTGTTTTGAATGGAAGCACACCTTTGCGACGTTCACAAATCAAAAATGCATCGCAAAACAGTCATGCTACAGTGATGAATTCACTGGCGAATAAACACAATCACTTCAGATGCTCCTTGTTGGGAGGGGTCTTTTATTCGTTTTTCATTTTGCTGCCCCCCCCCCCAAGCCTTTTTTCTACTTTAGAAATTCAGTAGGGCTCTAAGGCAGCATTTCTCAACCTCAGCAACTTTAAGAGGTGTGGACTTCAACGCCCAGAATTCCCCAGCCTGCATGGGGGATTCTGGGAGTGGCTGGCTGGGGAGTTCTGGGTGTTGAAGTCCACACCTCTTAAAGTTGCTGAGGTTGGGAAATCCTGCTCTGAGGGAACATCGATGGTTTGGAACATGGGATGACATACGATAGCATAAACCCTTGCTTAATGTAGAAATAAAGGAACAATTTCACGTATTCAATCATTGAAACACAGTTCTTAACAAGTTCACTTACTTCTACAGATATGTCCATCTCCCATCAATACTGTCCTAGCGCTAAGAATATTGTTTAATGCTGTCTTCTAAACAGGAGTGTTGGAAAATTATATTTGATTTCTCGCTTGGTTTGCACGCAGCACATTCCCTGTCAGTCCCTCAGTCCAGATCGGAGCAAGCACACCCATCGCTTGAGGTTGGTTTATTTATTAAATATCAACAAACACTAAAACATTTAGCTGGCAAAATGGGACAGAAAGCAGGCAAGAGCTAGGAGAGAGAGGCACGAACAACAGGTCAGAAAGCACATTCTCTCTGTCTTTATTATTCCAGCTTTCACCCTTTTAGGGACAGAAAAGAATAGAGCAGAACAGAGATGGAAAGTGGGCCACCAGGTGACCCCCCCTCTGTTCTGCACCACGAAGGAAACAATTTGGTGGATGAGAGGGATGCATCCAATAAGGAGAAAGTATTCCATGCTTCAAAGAGGCTTCTAAGCCTCTTGCGGATGGCTTCATCCAGCCGCACCTCCTCAATCCTTCTCAGCTCCCTCAGCTTGCTGGAATATAACCTGTGAGGAGGCGCCTTGCCAGGGCAGGCACAGGGATGTCAAAACAGTCAAGATGTCACTCACAACCGAGCAAACAAAGGCCCGGCCCTTTTGTAGATGTACTGACGTCACATACACCTACAAAAGGGCGAGGCTTTCATAACTGTTTGGACTCTTCCTGCAGACATCCTCATGTCCTGCCATTCATTCATTCATTCATTCATTCATTCATTCATTCATTCATTCATTATATATATATATATATATATATATATATATATATATATAAAGATTTCTTTCAATATAGTAAAATATACAAGACAAACAAGAACAAAGAAATCAGAAATAGAGATCCAAGAAAGAAACTGAAAGAGAAAAAGAAAACATTTTTTTTGATTGGCACTTCTACCCCTCCAAAACAAAAGGAACCAAAGGCATGAGAGATTAAAAAAAACCACACACACAGGCTGAGGAAGACAGACAATTCCTACATACCACAAGATTATACCTACCAAAGAGCAGTCTTGGGAAAGAAAAGAAGTTCAGAATTGACAGTCAGGAAGGATAATGACAAAAGCGTTTATTGATAAACTCAAAACATTCATCAAAACCCTTTCAAAGCCAAAGTCCGCATTAAAAGCTGCATTTATTCCACCTCCGTGTCTCTGCTGCAGCAGAAAAAGAGAGATACGGTGAATCAATATTCTTGTTCAAATAGTTGTTAACCAACTAGATCAGTGTTTCTCAGCCTTGGCAACTTTAAGATGTATGGCGTTCAACTCCCAGGATTCCCCAGCCGGCATTCGTGGACTTCAGCACCCAGAATTCCCCATGTGGGAGTTGAAGTCCACAAATGCTGGCTGGGGAATTCTGGGAGTTGAAATCCACATATCTTAAAGTTGCCAAGGTTGAGCGCACTGAACTAGCTTACAACTGCCACAAAGATGCCACTATGGGGCAGTTGTTGTCAGCTACACATTGCTGCTCTAAATAAATATCAACTTGCAATGCAATAGTCATCGAACACCTTTTCCTTCTTCAGCACTGCCACTTGCCAGGCTAACAGAGAAGAAAGAAAGAAAGAAAGAAAGAAAGAAAGAAAGAAAGAAAGAAGGAAGGAAGGAAGGAAGGAAGGAAGGAAGGAAGGAAGGAAGGAAGGAAGGAAGGAAGGAAGGAAGGAAGGAAGGAAGAGAAAGAAAGACGGACGGAAGGAAGGAAGGAAAGAAAGAAAGAAAGAAAGAAAGAAAGAAAGACGGAAGGAAGGAAGGAAGGAAGAAAGAAAGAAAGAAAGAAAGAAAGAAAGAAAGACGGCAGGAAGGAAGGAAGGAAGGAAGGAAGGAAGGAAGGAAGGAAGGAAGGAAGGAAGGAAGGAAGGAAGGAAGGAAGGAAGGAAGGAAGAAGGCAGGCAGGCAGGCAGGCAAGCAAGCAGGCAGCAAATGAACAGGCTGACAGAATAATCAAGATTTGATTGCAGTGCCTCAGAAAGCTAAGCAGCCACAGAATCTGGTGCCCACCCAGGCTTCTCCTTGTCAGCCCCGTTGCAAATAAATCATTCCCTGATGGACATGTATTAAATTGCCAGCCTAAAGGTCAGCGATGGGGCCACACGTTGTGTGGGGTTGAAAGGTCTTCTGCATTTAGTGCAGTGAGTGTACCCAAAATGCCAGGGATGGGATTTTCAGCTCTATATATGTACTGCCAAGACTAACTAGCTGCTTATCGAGAAAAACAAGTATTGCTGATCAGCTGCGTCCAGAAAGTTGTGTTGCATTTTCTTTGCTCTGCTCTGTCTGCCAGCCCCTGTCAGAGTGGAGGCCGGCAGGGAGGAACCAGCAGTTCCCAGGCCAGAGATGGCTGTTATACAAACCTATCACAATTTCCCCCCTTTTATTGTCATGTTATAAATTTGAGGCATTGTATTATTTCAAGGCAGTTTTCAAGGCAGTAGTATTTATGTACCGTACTATGATTTTTTTCAGATTTTTAATTTTATTTTATTTCAAGCAATATCAGGTAACTACATTAACATAAATCCAAGATACATATAAAGAAAAAAAATATAAAACATACAAAAAAGAGCTACTACAATCTGGATAAAGAGACAGCTACTACACTAACATTTACCATATATAAAGAGTACACAAAATTATAATCTACTACTATTAAGGTAAACCATAAAATCCAACCAAATTTGATAAAACTGTGGTTCCTGCTTCTGAAGTCTCATGACCTTAACTTTATCTGTGATTTTTTTTTCTAATATGGCAATTGAAGAGACCTTGCTAATCCACAACTCAATTGATATATCATCTAGACTTTTCCAATGTTGCATAATGGTTGTTTTGGCTGCTAAAATTAAATAGATAATCAATTCTTTATTTTTCAGCCTATGGGCTGGTCCTGAAAATAAATGCAATAAGCCTAACTCGGGAGAACATTCAATTCTTTGTTACTTACTTACCTCTCCAAAACTTTTTCATCAAAAGGGGATAACTTTATCACTTGACCATCACAAATGAAAAAATGACCCTCCCCCCCTTTTTTTTTTGACAACCTCTCCAACATTTGGAAGGATAATTTTGATAGATATGTGCCAATCTAACAGGAGTCCAATTCCAATGCCAATAATCTTCCACATCAATTCTTGCATTGAAGCTGAAGTGAATCCACCCAGTTCCTATAACTGCTGCCAATTTGTCTCCTGCATGAGATTATCAAGGTCAGTATCCCAAGCTTCCTTTAATCCATATGGTGGATCTCCTATTTCTGACTGCCGTCATAACCTAAACATTTTGTCTACAGATTGTTCCTTTTGGTTGTTCTAAATAATGAAGTATTAAATTCTCAGAATTAGTATAAGGCCATATGGTTGGAATACATATGAAGTACATGAAATAATACACAAATACACAGGGCTGTACTGTAATATGATTAAAATTTATGAACGTTGTATTTTTTAGAAAGCCTAAAACATTAAAGGGAAAAGGGAAAAGGCTATCCCTATTCACTGAAGTTTAGGATATCAATATTACAGACATAAGATTCATCGTCTTTTCATCCAAAGCATAGCATAAAAAATAACCACTGCAATTCACATTAAAGTATTAGTTATACAATAATGGGTTTGGTCTTGAACTAATGGCTTAATACTAAGATCTCCACTGTATTGTTACTTAGTCTATGTGGGTATATGTGTCTACATAACACATATATAAATATAACACTAAACAATGTTATCTATTGATAAAAGGAAATAAGAGATAGATAAAGCAAATTTAAGAAAAATTAAAATACCTAAAGAGGGAGGAGGAGGAGGAGAGAGGAGGAAGAGCAGCTATTCGTTTTTCATAATAACCTATCGCAATTTTTCAAGGCCACCAAACAATATAGTACCTATTTAGTCTGAAGGGTGAGAGGGGAGAAACTTGAACGTAAACCCTTGAGAATATATAAGAGTACCTGATGTCTTAGCACCGTAGCAGGCGGTTATAGAGAGGAAGGAAGATGACCTTGATGGAAATATGCAGGCACATTCTTTAACTCCTGAGAAACAAGATCATATGCGGGCAAGGCTCAGACAGAAACCTTCCTAACTGACAGGAGTACAAGAAGTATAAGAGGAGGTCCAGCAAAATCAGACTTACAAGATTCTGTTGTTATAGCCAATCTCAATAAAGTAACTTTAGCCTTCCTGTGGAGTTGATTTCCTGGTCTGGCCTCCCTAGTGGGGTTGACATCCGTCTTGCAAGTCTGGTTGCACTGGACCTCTTCCCCTTTCTTATACTCCACTGAATTAGGGTGGCATCTACCGGGGCTGCTTTCAAATGTTATCTTGTTGTTCTGGACTTAAACAATGTTTCAGCCCCTTTGGCCTAGGTCACAGTCCTTGCATATTTTCATCAAGGTCGCCTTCCTTACTTTCTACAGCAATCAACGGTGAAGTTGATGGCTTCATTCTGGCCTGCAATGAAGATTCTAATCTAACTGGGCTTCACCTGTGAGTCTTCTGCCTAGTCTCTCCGAGAAGCTGAGCAAAGGGTGAAGTTTCAGGAGATTAGATTTATTCCTGAGGAAATCAGAGGGAAGGATATCATCAAGGGAAGGATAAAGTTAGGAATCAATGGAAGGATATTTGGCCTGCATGCTGTAGCATGTTGAGTGGAATTCTTTCTGTATCAGCTATTACTACTATATATGTTTGATTGTGAGACATAAATACAGTCCATTTGTACACATCTTAAGTATATTAAGACTGTGCAGCACTTCAGATGCCAAAAGGAAAAAGCTGTGTTCAGATGCACAAGGGTATTCCTAGAGTACCTGCCTACAAGATCTTAAAGCAGTGTTTCTCAACCTTGGCAACTTTAAGCTGTATCGACTTCATCTCCCAGAATTCCACAGCCAGCATGGCTGGCCAGGGAATTCTGGGAGTTGAAGTCGATACAGCTTAAAGTTGCCAAGGTTGAGAAACACTGCCTTAAAGCAAAGATGTCATTTTTTCAAGTTCACAGTATAGTTGCAGACAGCAGCAACTCACCTCTAGAAAAGAGGCAGCTTCTCTCATTTATTGAATAACGATAGCTGAAAAGGATCGTCCAGCACACTAAGCCAAAGGTAAATAATGATGCTTTGGTGCAACGTGTGAATGGAGTGCATGTCTTCATCTGCTCATTGAAGCTTTGGACTGCTGAGAGATGGCTGCCAGCCTTTCTGAAGCAAATCGTTTCCCCTTGATGCTTAACCTTTCTTACAAGAAAATTGCAAAGACTAAAAGGAGATATTGCTGGTGTGCTGTTCTGGGCTGTTTGGACAAAGGATGAAGACAATGCTACGAGCAACTAGAGGCTTAACTAGTGCAAACCCATAGGAGACACCTGAATTCTTCCTTGATTGGTAGACAGCTTAAAGTTCAGGGGCAAGCAGAAATCCAGAATAGGAAGAATGTGGAATTTGGTATAAACAATTTAGGGCCTTCTTGCCCAACCTGTGATAAAATAAGACAGTTGAATTATATCTAGAGCAGTGTTTCTCAACCTTGGCAAGTTTAAGATGTGTGGACTTCAACTCCCAGAATTCCACAGTCAGCATGGCTGGCCAGGGAATTCTGGGAGTTGAAGTCCACACATCTTAAACTTGCCAAGATTGAGAAACACGGCCCTAGAGAGACCAGGATGGGAAAGACTAAAGGAGGGCATAGACCACCAAATAACTAAGTTCTACGGTTGGGGTTTCTTCCCATGATTTAAATTATCAGCTTGAGTCACACCAAATATTATCTGTGGCTGCATCCATAAAATTACAAAAGGGAGGGTTTTTTGTCTTTATGTAGGAAATGTACATCTCTTTTGCCTCCTGGTCCTCTGGTTCAAAAACATTATGTCTGTTTTGGAAGCACCAAAGAACAAGGAGCCCAGATATAATCAGCAGAAATAATAAGGAAATAGTCTGATACACTTAAAAGCACTGGTGCTGAATCTACCTTGCCACTTCCAATCTGCTAGAAAAGTATTCTCTGCCTTAAGAGATTCACGTGCACATGAACCTTTCAGTACAGTTCTGCTTCTTATTACAAATCAGCCATCCCCCCAAGAAAGAAAGAAAGAAAGAAAGAAAGGAAGGAAGGAAGGAAGGAAGGAAGGAAGGAAGGAAGGAAGGAAGGAAGAGAGAGAGAGAGAGAGAGAGAGAGAGAGAGAAAGAGGGGGGGAGGGAGGGGAGGGAAGGAGGGAAGGGAGGAAGGAAAGAAGGAAGGAAGGACCCTAAAACACAAGCAGAACATCTGAAAACAAACTGAAGTTGCCTGTGAAGACTTCCAAGTCTAACTTGGCAGGAATTCACCTAGGATATTCTTTAAACAATATCCCAGCAATTAAAATGAAGTGATTAAAAAAAAAATTACACAAATCATCTACTGTTGAAAGAACCCACTCTACAGCTGCTTCTGTCTGACATGGCCAACGTTCTCTCTCTAAAACACATATTTTTCTTAATGACTGTTTCTTTTAGAAATGGCCTCTCCCTCTTCCCACCCCCCAAACCTGTGACAGGCTGTCTTGGCTGCTTCAGTCAGAAAGGCAGCAACTTGGATCCAACAAACAGATCTGGGTTAGCAGAACAGCTTGCTTACCTTGGTAATATTCCAGATATCTCTGTGGCAGTCTCGCTGCAACAAAATAGAGACAGAGAAAAGGGGGGGGGGGGGGGGGGAGAAAGAGATACACAGAAGGGAAACTTCATTAGTATTCCAAAGAGTTTAATCCTACTAATAACTAGGAAGATTCACAAGAACTTCAGATATACATTAAAAGCATTCAGTTTTAATTAGGGAGGCTTCCACACTTCATCTCATTCAAATGCTCCCCAGATTAAGAATTCCTTCCTTCCTTTCACTCCTGCCAGATATGCATTGCTCTGTGTACGTGGACAAAGATAAAACAGTGCAGAAAATCAATTCTGCAGAGGGCAAGAGAAAGAATAATTTTGTTTTTACCAAAAACAAAACAACCTGCCCCCCCCCCAAATTTTGACACTGATAAGAACGGATAAATACAAGGGAGAGGAACATTTGCTGAGGTTATATCTTAAATTATGGCAAGATTCATTGTGTAGGGTGTTTTACTTCTCTGCATGTGCATAGGTGGATGTGAATTATACTATAACACATCCAGGTCATATTTTTATGATATTTCCTCAAAGCATACATGCTCCATAAAAAAAATGAGAGATAAGCAAAGAAAAGGCAAAGAAACGGAAATCGGGCCATCAGCACAATGTCACAATTTTGGAATTCATTTGGTTCATCTGGTTTGTCAGAAATGTGAAAGTACAGATCAGAATTTAGGACTCTACCCTGTTTATTCTGGATGGCACTTTTCATAATGGTAGGTGGGAATTCTTACTATCCCTTGAGTGTTTCAGCTAGGACAGGAATGATTTATGTAACGCCGTGACATTTGGTGCGTCCTCCAAAATTAAAATGATTTTTAACTTACCTCTTTAAAAATAGAAGTTTAAAACAGATGAAATCTCATGGGAGCGCCAAGCCTTACAAGATATCAACCTCCTCGTTCAAGAGCTTGTAAGATCTTATGGAAGAATACTAAAATCATATGGTAGCCCCATTCTTCTGCAAGATTGCATGAAATCACAGGAGTGAGATTGCCTGAAATTTCATGGTCTTGGGAGAATTTAGATCATTTTTTTAAAGCATGTACACAGGCTTTAGAGTACAGTCACGCCTTGAAGTCCAGTGTGCAGAAAAGTGGCTTAGTTCTGTTCCAAGGATTCAGATTGGAACCTTCTTCATAAAAAGGACATAACACTTACAGTCTCCTGGTTTCTAGCCTGGTGCCTTAACCGTTACAACAAACTGGCTCTGAAGTTGGATTAGTTGGATAGAAATGAGAATGGGAAAGGGGAGATAGATCATAGATCTGTGGGGTCTCAGGTTGCCCAAAACTGGGTAAGACTCAATCTTCTTTTCATACTTCCCATCAGGTGTTCATGTACCACAGTAGCATCTATGGAATCTGCTTTCCTGTCCTGGCAGAAATTCCATAAAAGTCTGCTAGTGTGTCAGCATAAGCCCCTGAGATGAATGGAGTGAGCTGGCGATTCACATATTTCAGAAGCAAACTTTCACTGGCTTAATTGCATTGGAATCAAAATGTCACCATATGGGTCAATCTAATTCTCATGTTAGCACTATGCTCAACAGAAGGGTCAATTACTCTGGAGGTCATGATCAAACTCAGAAACACTGTTTGTGAGTTACAACAAACTGACCTTGGAAAAAAGGTGGGCAAAACTCTAGAGTTGGAAAGGTGAGATTTATTCTGAGATTCGAGATATCTAAATATTTGGGAGGGAATAAATGGCTAGTGCCACAGTCCACCCATATCAGCTACTCTAAGAGAATTTCTCAAGAATTGCTAAACCTGCCCTCATCAGCCAATTAAAGGCAATCACCTTTGCTTTCCCTCTCTCTGTGTAATGGTATATGAGAAAGACCTTGAGAGACATGGTGAAGAGATGCTTGTTTAGGGAATGATCAGATAAGAGAGGGCATAGCCCACAGCTGCATAATGGACAGAGAAAGAGGCTCAGAAGGGACCCTCCCTAGCTTCTCAGGCTGTCAAGGAGACCGCAGGAGTTTTGTACTTTCAGACTAGCAAGATTGTGTTAATATAGCCTTACAGTAAAGTAGAATTAGCTCATCTGGACATGTTTTGTATCTGTTCGACTGGGGAAGGCTGACACTATGCTTCAAAAATTGCACCGAAGTTGAGTGACCAATAAATTTAAGCAAACAACTCAGAAGGAAATGTTTGTAATTCCAGATATGTGAGACCAAACACATCATCCTCACTCAGGCTGGATTCATACCCCACATTAGCCTTGTCTGGGTTACTGAAAGACATTGGTTGTGTTTGTGTATCATGCAGTGCCCCCACCCAATAACATATTCTGGTTCAACCTAATGGCCTGGTTCACACAACCTGCTGAGACAAGGGTTGGGGTTTTCCACAACTTGAACAAGAAAGAATCCAGTCCAATTTTAGCCCTGTCTAGTGTGTTGTGAAAGTCCAGCTGTGGAGATCACCAAAGTGAGAAGGCTGTCAGCATAAGGCAAAAAGAGCACTGCTATACCCCAATCAAGAAACAGGATGGAGAGATATTTCCACCCAGGAAAGAAAACGCTTCTGTTGTTCTACCTCATCTTCAGGTCACTTTAGAATTTCTTTTGGCACAACATTTAAGCAGATGGTATCTCATGGTATCTCCCCAAAGGTGGGACAGGGGGTACAAAAATGAAATACAATTGGGAGTGGTGTTAATAAAATGAAAGAAAGGACACACATGCCTTGATTGACATTGATTGATTGATTATGTGCCATTAAGTCAGGGTCAACTCTTAGCAACCACTTAGATAGATTTTCTCCTGGACAAACACACCTCTTAGCCATCATATAATTTATCTATTAAACAGGAGTCCTATACCACACCCATCAGAAGTCTGACACATGTTTCTTCTCCTTTGAACTTAAAAAAAAAGAAAAAAAATCAAACCACATTTTCCCCAAACCAATTTGTTGAAAAAGTAACTTTTTTTTTTTTTGTCCCAACACTGTAGAGAGAAATGGAAGGTTGTGTGTATGCTTGTGTGTGTCAGGACTTGGGGTTCCAAAGTGATACAAAAATCATATATTTTTATTCCCAAATCTTATACAATGTTATAATTTTACATTGGGCTTATATAGTTTTCTATCATATTATTAAATAGCACAAATAAAAACAATGAAAATATTCTATAAAAGCACAAGAACAAAAACCCAGCAAAAACCAGAGGTAGCAATTAAGTGCAGGCAAACAGAAATCTTTCATTTCTTGTTTGAATGATCATCTAACCATGCAAGGGGCAGGGGAATAATGTTCTTTGGTGTCATCAGTTGATTGTTCAAAGAAGAAAAGAAGGTGGATGATGAGAACACAGGGTTTTTTGAAAATGCAGGAAAGGTCCTTCCCCAAAGAAATAGTAGAAAGAATAATTGAACCTCCTTTCCACTATACCCAAATTCAGATCAGGTATTTGATACATGATCTGCTATTTGATACATGATTTTTTAAAATTATAATTGGCTAAACTGCCTAGATGGATTGTTTGGGATTTGGGCTAATGGCTAGGGAATGCAAAGGGTAAGGGAAGGTGGTTAAATCTGCAGTAGACACCAAGTCCACCATCTCAGAGTTGAAATATAATGGGCTGCAGTACTGAAACATGGAATAAGGCCATACCCAGATTTCAATACTGCAACCCATTATATTTCAACTCTGAGATGGTGGACTTAGTCCTCTACAGCAGATCTGGGTATGGCCTTATTCCAGATTTCCTACTTTTGAGCATATTCAGAAAGCTGCTGAGATAATCAGCAACCAGGAGAGGTGTCTGGATATGAAGAATTGAAGAGCATACCTTCCTTATCCCTGATAGACTTGAACTTGCTAGTTTCACCTGTTCCCCTCCCAAAATATATGGTGGTTTCCATGCATAAATGTTGACATCCACACATTGTCCCATCAATCATTCTTCTGCTGCTGTTGTTTGTCAAATTCAAAGTGATTTTGCTTGCATTTAAGAAAACATAGATAAGGGGATAAAAGGGATGCTAACTGAATCTGCAGATGACACAAAGCTGGAGAGATTGCTCAGAAGACAAGCTCAAGGTTCAAAAGCATTGGACAACTACTTGTCTGGGATAGCCTGAAGATTCCTGCCCTGGGCAGGGAGTTGGGCTACAATATCTCCAAGGTCTCTTCCAGCCCTATGCTTCCATGATTCTGGCACAAGAGGTATCTGCCATTTGCCCAGGCTCACCAGCTGGAACAACTTCCAGGACTGGAGAAATTTTTTAAGTATTGAATTAACTCTACTTCCAAGCTTCCGTTTCACTCTTCCCATCAAAAATGGATTTATGCCATGCCAACTTAGTAATGCACATACTGGGACAGATCACTCACATGTAGAGAGTAATCAGAAATACTGTCTAGATCAGGCAACCCCCCAGTGCATTGGCCATGCAATCTATCAGCTTTATACCGTATTTTATGAGTGGAAATAGGGCGACCTGCCTTTCACAGTGATGGGCTGTTGACAATGAGCTACTTGTACATGTTCTGAATATTGGCTTGAAGTCCTGCATCTGATCCTTGGCTCCTACACAACAGTTGCCAACAGTTGCCAACAGCTCCAACAATTCACACTTGTCAAGGACCGGAAACCTACTTGGTGTTGTTTTCAGGCTGAAACAGTCAGGCACAAGGATATCAGAAACGTATGAAGGGGAAGAAAAACACAAATTTACCTTTTAAGAGATATCTGAAATCTGAATATATCTATATTTACAAATCGCAGGTCCCAAATACTATAATCTTTGATACTGCAAAATCTAAGAGCAAATATAAAGAGTGTTACAATTATACTTGGAAAACAGATTCAATCAGCTGGTAAGTGGCCACCTTACATATATGAACGACAAAGCCAGCATCTCAAGGCTGATGAAATGCTGCTTAGCAATGGTAAAATGAGATGCTTTACAGAGAAGATGGGGAATTTGCCATCAGGATATTGTTGGTTTCCAGTTCTTATCAGGTTCCACCAGCACAGCCAAGGTAAAGCATGATAGGAATTATATTTTGAAAATATCTGGAAAAGTCACAGGTCCATTACTCCAGAGTACACCAGGAGTAATTTTATCCAATGGTCCACATTTTTTGCAGCTCAGCTTCTGGAAGTTGCATGTAGGAAGTGAGGCAAAAGGGGGTGTGACTATTCCCCAGTATCTCCTATCCTTCTTCAGAAATGTATTCAACTACCACCAGTTTGTATGCACTCACAATTTGGGTTTGTAATAGGAGTTGTACCAGTATTGGCTCATCTTCCATGATGTCACAGCAGGACAGAAAAGTCACCTGAGAATGTTGATAATCAGTATAGTTGGAGGAGACATGACTTAGCAAAGAGGATCTATATGCAGGTTATAGGTGGAAGGGCATGAGATGAGCAGAGTAGCCAGCTAGCTGATAGAGTTCTTGGAAAAAGGAAATGAAGGAAGTAACAGAAGTAAAAGTTAAAGACTCTCTTGAGTAGAGTTTGATTCCTGGTGACTTTGTGTACACATCTATGTGGTTTTCTGGGCAACAATACAGAAGTGGTTTGCTGTTGTTTGCTACTGAGAGATTTTTCAATTTCTACGTTAGCCCACAACCTTGAGACATTCTGGTCATCTCCCATCCAAGTAATAACCAAGTATGATGCTGTTTAGCTTTTTCAGAATTAGCCAAGGTTGATTAGAAGCTACCACTCATCTGAGCAATATCTTTCCATCTGAACACAACACGCAACACCCTACAGAAACTCCTAGCTAGGAAAGGGAGGGGAAGACAATATCAGATCACTTCTTGGTGTGAATGGGGGTGGAATGCCAAATGCCATGAGGAATGTGTGGGGAGTGGGGAAAGAGGGCTGGGAAGACTAGATTCTACTGCTTTAATTGTCCCATAAAGCCAACAAAAACTGTTTGCAGACGTCTAGGGTAATGAACATCTCAGCCCCTATATCCCAAAGGCTGACAATTTGAAGGATAATAATTTCAGAAAAGAATCTTGAAGTCAAAGCAGTGTTGAAAAAACAGGGCACTTCACGAGCTGCTGAATGTGCACTTCAGTTACAAATTTGTCCTCTGCACTGAACCACACAGCTTCCAATACGGGTGCTTAACTTTTGTATTGACTTGACTCGTTCATTTTCTCCTTCCCTTGGGTTTCACTTAGAAGCTACACAGCCTCTTTCCTACGGTGCACTGCATTACCCAAACCAACAACTTCCTCCGGAAAGGAATTCACAAGTCTCTCCTTTATAGGTTTATCAAATCTGATTTCACCTGCTTTCTGTACCCAGTGTCTCCTTTCAGCATCTGTTCATATTTTCTTCAAGACATCTGTCCTCCAGTTCAAGAAGCCATTCCCTGTATTTTTGACATACGACAGTAAGTTTGCACTCCATTCTTGCAGAATGAATGTTTCCTTTCCCCATATGTATACAAGCTATTTTATGGATTGGTCTTTGATCACAATAAATCTTCTTCGATAATACAAAGAAGAAATAAATTGGGGTGAAAAAAGTTAATCTAAGCTAAGGTGCTACATGGAAGGTTTTTATTATTTATTTTGGGGAAGTCAGTAATAAAAGAAAGGATGTGGGTGCCAAACCTCCTCAATTCCTGGATGTGGAGGTCATTTTAGAAATAGAAACCAGGGACTTAGGAGATGCAAACAGAGAGCATGGTGAAGAAGTGCACTCCTCTGTCAGGGTATTACCCTGGAGTAAAGAATTTCTCAATGAGAATATGGACTTGACAGAGCACAGCTTGACTGTGTTTGCAATCCCCGCAACCCGCCCAGAGCACACACCTGTAGGGTGTGTCAGCATGACACAGCACAAACCACTATATATAGCAAAGTGCACCATGGGTTACAGTGTGGCTGGTGATAGGAGTTGTGCCTGGTGTTGGAGTTCTGGGAAGTAATTAGGTATTTGCAGGTTGGTGGTGTACATTCTGTATATATTGTACAGTAAAGGTCTGTGTGCAAGTTTTCTACATTGGATTGTGGACTGTTTATTTTGTCTCACTCATGGAGCACCACTGCGCGGAGTGTACACTGCACACCCTGACATCCTCACCCAAGTCAGAACAGCTGCCAAGTGCCTGGATTTCTCCCCCTCCCCCAGGAAAGGTGAGGTACCTATATCTTCCAGAATTCCTATCAAACCTCAGTCCACAATTAGATGCTCTCCTGATCTTAGGAATTAGGGAGTAATCCTCTTGATGCATTGGGAGCAGTGGATGTCATTCCAGAACTTTGTAGAAGAAGGGTAAAACTGATATTGACATAAACCCATGATAGATATCATCAGTGACACCCACTGCAAGCCACAAGGATGCCCAAATGACACAGTTGGTGGTATCATCACACAAATATCACCATTCCATTCTGGCATCCTGATGTCTGCAACAGGTACACACATGACATGTGTGTAATGATATCATCATGCATGTTTGTTGCTTTCTCCCCTCTCCTCCCGGGGGACGCTCATGGACATCATGTTTTTAGGTTTATGCAAATGCGAAGGGAGGAGAATAATACCCAGAGCCATATTTTTGTGGCGAGAGTCCCTCTTCTCATCTACTCATGATGATTGAGAGCAGTGCAAACAGGGCCGGAACAGGCCTGCCATGTCCGTCACCAGCATGAATTTGCAAGGGACCCCCAGAACTGGTTCTGAATGTGTCTCCTCTTTAGCCAGCACGAGATAGCACTGAGGACAGACCAGATGTTCAAGCCACTAAGCACAATTCAGAAAGAAGACAGAGTCTGGAAAAGTCTTGTCTTTGCTGGATTCTTGCCATTACGAGTCTTCCCTTTCTTAGCCAAAACCGATGGTGCCACACATTTCTCAAAGCCCTAACCCAAATCCCAACAAAGATTTTAACAATTGTCTGTAACATCAAACAAAATGCTCTAACCTCAATGTACAACCCTTTGTTAAACTCTCCCCATGGTACAGGCAGTTGAATTTCTGGCTGGTTCACACAGTTCATGCTTAATCCAGCTGGACCTCCTAGCATCCCATAATTTGTGACCCTTTTCTGTGGGCAAACAGTTTCCTCAGGGACCCAAAGTGTTGCTGGTGGCAACTGGGGAGTTTGTTATGTGTTTGTAATGGCACTTCAGTTATTCAATTTCCTGCAGAAATAGAGAACTGATTACAATAATACAGTGTTGTCCAAACTTGGCCACTTTAAGATGAGTGGACTTCAACTCCCAGAATGTGGCCAAGTTTGGACAACACTGCAATAATACATTATTTGAATGGTTTGGTACCCACTTGGAAACAGTCACATGAGCGTTACTTGACATGAGTCCCCTCTTGGGGTGGGTAGGGGCTTTTCACACTATTCAGCTGCTCTAAGCCATGTAGTACCAGCTCTGAATTTGACTTTTTCTTCAGCTGTATTGTACCAGTCTGTTTTTTTTCTTCTTCTCTCATCTTTCTTTCTCTCTTTTTCACACACATTTTCCTTTGATAAGCAAACATCAGCAAGCACTCAAACAGGGAAGAAGGCCCTGACAAAGGGTCACCCATGAACTTTTATAATCAGTCTGAGGGAGAAAAACAAAACTTCAGGAAACGTGATGTGGCTTGACCATTTTGGGGAGCAGAAAGCAAAAGGAGGAATCAAATTTTAGCATCCCCCCCCCCCACAATTACCTGATTTATAGTGTTCTCATGGGCCAATATTGAATAGTCTCTCTTCCTTGATAGGCCCCCATCTCAGAATAATGTTACAGGATGACTTAAAATTATTTTAAAGGCCAATGTGTGTGTGTTTGTGCATGTATCTGTGTGCAAAACTTCAGTTATTGGGCTGATTATAAAATCATAAACAAAGAAAGAAATAACAATAGGACTTGCTGGAATGGGGGGGAAAGCAAAGATGTCCATTTTGGGAAAAGCTATTCACTAACTCTCCCGTTAATAAGACAAGGAAGCCTCTAATTAATACAATGTGTGCATGTAGTCCTACCATTCTAAAAATCACCAGAAGGAGGATGTTAAAGACTACGCAAAGTCTAGATGTACTGGAGATGTCACCATCATTTATATTTTGGATTACAGTTTGGAGCAGATCACACTGCTAGGATTTATCGTGAAAGCAAGAGCTATTTTTCTCCTCCAAGAAAGTTCCCCTCTGCATCAAATGGACATGAAATTCTGTGGGAAGCAGAATTGTCCAGTTCCTGCATGAATACACCAGCTGGAAGGAAAGTCTGTGTCTCCTTTGGTTAAGATTACCTTCAATTGGGACCTGCTTTCCTGTAATTTAAGACCACAATTTTGCATCCTGCACTCTGGGACAATGGAAAACAGCCCTTAACTTTTTTCTGTGGGATATTCAGTGATACTCAATCATCTCCTTGGAAAAGTGACTTTCTCAAGGCTGAACATATGCAATTCTCACGCTCTGTCTTTGTTGCCTTCCTTCACACCTGTTGCATTTTATCTAAATCCTTCAAGTGTAGTGCTGAGAACATTACACGGCACTCAAGGTGGGATCTGAGCAATGCAGAACAGAGTGAAATAATTATGATTCATAGTTCAGAAGCTGTACTTCTGTTGATGCAACCTAAAGTTGACTTTGTCTTTTAGTAGTCAAGTCATGCTCCTGAGTCATACTTAGCTTGTGATCAACTATTATTCCAAGATCCTTTTCACCTGCACTATCACCAAGCCTCGTATCACAGACTGGGCCAGTGAAGTTGATCCTTGCTTCCTATATGAAGAACTTTGGATTTCTCTCTATTAAACTTTATTATGTTGTCTTCAGCTCATTGCTCTAAGTTATCAGGATCATTCTGGGTTTACTTTCTTTCTTCTAGAGTATTAGTAACTTGGGGGGGGGCTTCACATCAATCTTGGTGACTACATGGAAAAATCCATTTTTGGAAGTGGTTTGCCCCTGCCTTCTTCTTCCTACGGCTGAGAGTGAGAGACTGGCCCAAAGTCACTCAGCTGAGTTCTAGTTCTGCCTTAGACATGAACTCACAATCTCCTGGTTTCTAGCCTGGTGCCTTTAACTGCTACACCAAACAGGACCTTAATTAACAACCCATTCAGTTCTATTTGGTGTAATTCTTTCTATTGATTTACATCAGAAGTGAGCTGGTGCATGAGTCTCTTTATTATGATTTCCAGAGCTCCAAAGGTGATGTCTGGAGGTTGAGTCATGGCAACTGGGCTTTTCTTTTGGTTTGAAACATTTCGTTGCTTGTCCAAGCAGCTTCTTCAGTCTATAAAGTTGGTTAGGGGAGACCCCATAAATGTCTTCCAGGGTGGTTGGCTAACCAACTTTATAGACTGAAGAAGCTGCTTGGACAAGCAGTGAAACGTATCTTACCAAAAGAAAAGAAATCCAGTTGCCATGACTCAACCTCCAGACAATTCCACCTGGATGACTGAGAATCTTCATCAATCCAGAGGTGATGCTTCTGAAATTCAACAACTAAATAAGAATAGCATGATGTTTCTAAGCAAAGAACAGTAAAATAGCTACATTAAGCCTCCAATATTCCTGACTCTTCTATTTTAAGTTAAACCCCTTTGAGGAACCTGCCAACCGCCCAATCTTTCTAAAGGTATAATTGCACTTCCTCCATACCTACCAAGGGTCTTGCCTGATTTTCTTCCCAAAATAGACAGTTATAGAAAAACACACGTACCATGATTTTATTTATTTATTTATTTATTCAGCTTGTATGCCGCCCATCTCCCCCAATGGGTGACTCTGGGAGGCTCACAATAAAAAGAAAAAACACAGTTCTCTCCAAAGATGGCTAAAATCTATAAATAGTTAAAAAACATATTAAAAATGCCCTAAAAAACCTCCTCTGATTTTGGCCCTAAAAAAACCCTGTAACATGCTGGGGGGGGACAACCCATCATCCCACCAGCCATCTCCACAGGTGCGGGCCCCCCTCTGGCCCCCAGGCCTTCTGGCAGAGCCAGGATTTGATACCTTTCCTCAAGGCCATGAGGGAGGGGGCACACCGGACCTCAGAAGGCAGGATGTTCCATAGGGTGGGCGCTGCAGCAGAAAAGGCTCTCTGCCTAGACCCCACCACTCGAAATTCCCTGACTGGTGGGGTCTGCAACCTGCCCCTTCTGCTGGACCGAATGGGACGGGCTGAAGTGACCAGGGCGAGGCAGTTCCTCAGATAACCCGGTCCCGTGCCATAAAGGGCTTTAAAGGTAATGACCAACACCTTGAATTGGACCTGGAAACAAACCGGTAACCAATGCAGCTCACGCAACAGCGGTGATATATGTGCCCTCCTAGGGGCATTAAGAACTGTCCGTGCCGCCGCATTCTGCACCAGCTGTAGCTTCCGGATACTCTTCAAGGGTAGCCCCATGTAGAGCGCATTACAGTAGTCCAACCCAGAGGTGACCAGGGCATGAGTGACCGTGCGGAGGTCCCCCCGATCCAGGAAGGGGCGTAACTGCCGCACCACACGAAGTCGTGCAAAGGCCCTCCTAGCCACGAATGCCACCAGCTCTTCGAGCAGGAGTCGTGAGTCCAGGAGAACCCCCAGATTATGCACCGGGTCTGACTGGGGTAGTGCAACCCCGTCAAGAACCAAAGATGACAAAGTCCTAGATCTTGAGGCTCCCCGTATCCACAGCCACTCCGTCTTACCAAGGTTCAGCTGAAGCCTGTTGTCCCCCATCCAGGCCCCCACAGCCTCCAGGCACCGCGAAAGGGCAGTCACAGCGTCACTTAAGGCACCTGGGATGGAGATGTATAGTTGGGTATCATCAGCATACTGATGATACCTCACCCCATGGTGCCGGATGATCTCACCCAGCGGTTTCATGTAGATATTAAATAGGAGTGGTGAAAGCACTGGCCCCTGTGGCACCCCACAAAGTAGGGGCCGGGGGCTGGACCTCTCGCTCCCTATCAACACCGATTGGGTTCGGCCTTGGAGAAAGGAGCTGAACCAGCACAACATTGTGCCACCCAACCCCAACTCCTGCAGCCGACCCAAAAGGATACCATGGTCGATGGTATCGAAAGCCGCCAAGAGGTCAAGAAGAGCAAGGATGGATGCACTCCCCCCATCCCGCTCTCACCAGAGATCATCTAAAAGTGCGACCAATGCTGTTTCTGTCCCATAACCGGGCCTGAATCCTGACTGATAGGGGTCCAGATAATCCGTTTCCTCCAGGATCCTCTGAAGCTGCCGCATGACCACCTTTTCTACCACCTTCCCTAAAAAAGGGAGGTGGGAGACTGGACGAAAGTTGTCCAGGAGGGTGGGGTCTAGCGATGGTTTCTTGAGGAGTGGGTGGACCAAAGACTCTTTGAAGGCTTCGGGAACACCCCCTCCTGCAAGGATGAATTAACCACTGCCAGGACCCACCCTAAGGTCACCTCCTTGGTAGATTTAACTAACCAGGAGGGACACGGATCTAAATCACAGGTGGTCGCACTGACAGCCCCAAGGACCCTGTCCACTTCCTCAGGGACAACAGGATCAAACCGTTCCCAGATAACTGGGCAAGAACGCTTCCTGGGCAACCCCTCTGGACCTACTCCATGCTTGGCTTCCAACTGAGAATGGATCTGAGCAATTTTATCCATCAGGTGTTCAGCAAATCCCTCTGCACGACCCTGCAAGTAGTCCTCCGCCCCCCCCTTTTCCCAGGAGGGCCCGGGTGACCCTAAACAGGGCTACAGGGCAACACTCTGAGGATGCAATAAGAGCAGAGAAATATTGACGTTTCGCCGCCCTTACCGCCACTAGGTAGGCCTTAATGGCAGCTCTAACCCATTTTCGGTCTGATTCGTCCCCAGTTTTCCGCCAGCGGCGCTCTAGCCGTCTCTTAGCCCTTTTCAGCTCCTTCAACTCCTCCGTGAACCACGGGGAGCGCCGGGAGTGATGGGCCAAGAGAGGACGCACAGGCGCGATCCTGTCCAAGGCCCCAGCCGCCTCCTTGTTCCAGGCTGCGGCCAGAGCCTCCACTGGGCCGTTCAGCAAGGCCTCAGGAACAACCCCCAGCTCCCTTTGGAACCCGTGCAGGTCCATCAGGTGCTGGGGGTGGACCGTTCGAATAGGTCCCACCTCCCTGCGGAGGGGGGCAGCATAGGAGAATCCTGCTGCCACCAGGGAGTGATCTGACCATGACAGGGGGGATAATATAAAATCCCCCACCAGATCACGCTGCCACTGCTGTGACAAGAAAACCATGTCTGGAGTGTGACCACTGTCCCGGGTCGGGCCTTGATGACCTGGGATAGGCCCATGGCTGCCATGGTAGCCATGAACTCCCGAGCCGCCTCCGAGGCCAACCCCAGGGACGGCAGATTAAAGTCCCCTAAGACCATAAGTCTGGGGAACTCCACTGCCAACCCCGAGATGGCCTCCAGCAGCTCAGGCAAGGAGGCTGCTATGCAGCAGGGAGGCTGGTACACTAGCAGCACTCCCAACTGATCCCGTGTGCCCAACCTCAGGAACAGGGTCTCACATCCAGCAACTTGTGGAGCAGGGCCCCTGAAGGCCAATAGGGATTCCCCAATGACTACTGCCACTCCCCCTCCCCTGCCCTGGGGTCTCGGCTGGTGCCACACCCTAAACCCGGCTGGACACAATTCCGAGAGGGCTACTCCCCCCTCTGGTGCCAGCCAGGTCTGGGTGATGCATGCCAGGTCAGCCTGCTCCTCCCCAATAAGGTCGTGAATAACGGGGGCCTTATTGTTGACTGACCTGGCGTTCAGCAGCAACAGACGAAAGCCCGGGCCTCTGTAGGCCTGCTGACCAGGCTCTGGGCTTGAGCTCTGAGGGCCCGAACACGCCACCGGTATAACGCATCGGGGGTGTCTTCCCCGAAACGGCCTGCCCTCTGGCTCCTGCCATACCGCCCCATGCCCGTCACCACCTGAATGCCCGCCCTAAACCACCTGAGATCCTCCTCCCCCCCCTCCAGGCCTCCCACTTAAGGGGCCTGCCATACCACCCACCACACAAGGGAGAGGAGACAAAAAAGGGGTGGGGCAGCGCGCCCCTGTGGCACTTCAGCTGACCGCTCTCAGCGCCAACAGGGGGTCACCACTCCCAATCCTCTAACAAACACTCACCCTCTCTCCACTGACTTCTCTCCCTGGCCAGAAGAGAAGGGCCCCATTCACTCCTACCCTCTGCCCGTCTCCCACCCAGGCAGAGAGCAGCACATTCATCTCCTCCAACTGCAGTGTCCACTCACACATGCCCACCCGCTCGAGTCCCGCCGTGTGATTGTTAAGCAGATTCTATTTTACACGCTTATTCCTCTGTTTCAGACTTAAAACTGGAAGTGAGGAGTGAATATTTTTTTGCCTATATTCTGTATTAAGGCCCAGCAGTCTTTGAAACTTCTCAACAGGGTTCCTACAAGATGTTCAGGCTAATCACAAAACCCATTATATAACTTAGTGCAGTGCACTAATTTAGCAATTGTGCATCGTAAGCTATGCATCATAGCTCAGCATTTGATACCAACCCATCCAGTTTTGGCTTACACAGTAAACCACGCTTAAGCAAATAATGGCTTAGCCTTGTGCGTGAACCAGCCCAGTCTTTTTCCTTTTAAGAATCATCAGAATTCAGAATGTAGCCATGAAGGCCTTGGAAAAGATATTCAGATCCTGTGATGTGTCTAGACCTGCAAAGATCAGAACAGTGCAAGCCACAGTATTCCCTGTGACACTCTATGGAAGTAAAAGTTGGACTTTGAACAGCAGGATAGGAAAAGTATTGGCGCCTTTGAACTTTGGTGTTGGGGAAGACTTATGAGAATACCAAAGACAGCCAAGAAAACAAACCGATGAATCATTGAACAAATCAACCCAGAGTTCTCCCTTGACACACAAATGACCAGACTCAAATTATCCTACTTTGAACACATTATGCAAAGACCCAGCTCTCTGGAGAAGGCTCTGATGCTGGGAAAGGTGGAAGGAACGAGAAGAGGATGACCAGCAGCAAGGTGGATGGACTCAGTTACAGTGGCAATGGGTGCCCTGTTGGAAGATCTGAAATACCAGGTTAGAGACCATTTGACATGGAGAAAATCTATCTTGGTGGTCACTAAGAGTCAACACCAACTTGAGGGAACATAATCAATCAATGCCCAGAGAATCAACTAAAGGTATGTAGAGTGGTAACCGTTTATTGGAAAACACAGTGCGTCACAAACCAGCAGGACCTATTCTCTCCCCCAACAATAATAAGTTGTTAAAGCAGTTTTGCACCATTACAAAAAAAAAGAACAAAAAATACCTGATTAAAATGTACCATCCACAAACCAGTTCCCTTTATTAATCACTGCAGCACTGACACGCTGAGATTCTGCCCCAGTTAAATAATAGACTACTAACAATCTGAATTAACTCTTAAAGAGGGTTGTGTGCTCATTAATACCTCACAGATTTCACCTTCCGAAACCAGCCCTGGAGGCGTGTCATTGAGTTCAGGGACAGAAAGTGACATATTAAGCTTCATTTACTCAGCAATGTTCAGAGACAGAAAAGTGAAGGAGCAGAAGGAAATAGTGGGGGAATGGGAAAAAGAGATCCAGTATAAATAGGGAGTGGGAATTACAAACTGCTTCTTGCCTTGGAGTTTAGAAATAGATCAATCTTAACAGAACGCTGCAGATTATAAGAGAGTAAACAAAAGGCAGATGAATCTCATTTTTTTAAAAAAGTTAGGTTTTCCCCCCTTCCTTCAAACCAGTTAGACTTCAAGAGCTTCTTATTGAGGGTAATTACACTAATATTACCAAGGGACACTAATTTTTGTTGTTCAGTCGTTAAGTCATGTCCAACTCTTCATGACCCCATGAACCATATCACGCCAGGCCTTCCTGTCCTTCACTGCCTCCCTGAGTTTGCTCAGTTTCATGCTCGTTGCTTCAGTGATACTATCTAACCATCTCATCCTCTGCCGTCCTCTTCTCCTTTGGCCTTCCATCTTTCCCAGCATCAGGGTCTTTCCCAAAGAGTCCTCTCTTCACATTAGGTGACCAAAGTTTCTGAGCTTGAGCTTCATTGTCAATCCTTCCAATGAGCAGTCAGGGTTGATTTCTTTTAAGATTCACTGGTCTGACCTCCTAGCAGTCCAAGGGACTCTTAAGAGTCTTCTCCAGCACCACAGTTCAAAGGCATCAATTCTTCGGTGCTCAGCCTTCTTTATGGTCCAGCTCTCACAGCCATACATCACTACTGGAAAAACCATAGCTTTGATTATGCAGATCTTTGTCGGCAAGGTGATGTCTCTGTTTTTTAATATGCTATCTAGGTTTGCCATAGCTTTCCTCCCAAGGAGCAAGCGTCTTTTAATTTCATGGCTGCAGTCTCCATCTGTGGTGATCTTGGTGCCCAAATAAATGAAGTCTGTTACTGCTTCCATTTCTACTCCTTCTATTTGCCAGGAATTAATGGGTCCAGATGCCATGATCTTAGTTTTTTTAATGTTGAGTTTCAAGCCAGCTTTTGCACTCTCCTCTTTCACCCTCATCGAGAGGCTCTTTAGTTCTTCTTCACTTTCTGCCATTAGGGTGGTATCGTCTGCATATCTGAGGTTGTTGATGTTTCTCCCTGCAATCTTAATTCCAGCTTGTGATTCTTCCAGCCTGGCATTTCTCATGAAAGGGACACTAATACTGTACCCCAAATTATATTGCGCTGCTGAATACAAACAGTGCAGCGTGAGCATCAACACAGAGGAGTGGTAAATGAACTTCTGAAATGAAGACGTGTTTATTGGAGGTAATACACACACACACACACACACACACACACACACACACTATATGTCTCTGTCTGTACACACACACACACACACACACACATACATACATACATACATATTAGCGGCTGGATAGCGTAGTGGTTAGAACACTGCCTTTGATGCAGGAGACTGGGGTTCAAATCCCGGCTGGCACCTACCTTACCAGTAGGGGTCCTTGGGCAAAGACCCCCTAATGCTTCACCTGCCTACCTCAAATATGAGAGTGACACGAACTAAGAGCATCATGCTGGCTCAGACGTCGCCCGGGTCCGCATCAGATGTTGGGGAACCAGGACAATCTGATGTTAAGTGGGCTACTGGAACAAACCATACATGGATGAGACAAGAGAACTTGGAAATGATGGAATGCTACTACAACAGCAGACCTAATGAGAGGGGATATATGAAACGTATGAGGGAACTATGGACAGACAGAAGGCCTACATCCACACTAACTGAGAAACAACTAGTTACCCAGTGCTTCAACATAGTAAAGAGGAAGCTGCTCTCACAACTTGAGATAAACCAACTCTACATTACAACCTGGACTCAAGCAGACCTGGAAGAACAAGCAGTTGTGCAGCCAACACCTGAAGCTGGAATGTCACTGCCACCCCTTCCATTACAGAGCACAGCAGCTGATATGAGGCATAAGATCATGGATAAACTAGCTATAGTCAACCCTCGAGTCTGATTACCAAGGCTCAGTGGAGAAGTACCATCAGATAGTATGCTAGAAGATGCCAACAGAGCCCTCCAAACAATCCCTACTACCACCATAACTGAAACCAATGAATTGGTATATGCTACAGCCACTGTAATCCTTGAACTGCTTGGCTACACGATCAAGAAGAACAGCAGTACATACCCACCCTGGAAAATGAGATTGGAGGCTAAGATCAAGGCAACTCGGAGAGAAGTCAGTCAGCTGGTGGAACTACAGAAGCATGTGGAGATTAAGGATAAGACTCGGCTACTGAAAAAATACATGGGCCTGACTCCATCTGAAGCCCTAGAGACTGCTAAACAAAGGCTCACAGCACTGGCTGCCAGGCTAAGGAGATACACTAGAGAAGCAGAGGCCAAGAAGATAAATGCCCTGTTCTCCAAAGAACCATCCAAAGTGTACTCCCAACTGCAGTGCAACCACAGAGTAACAGCTGAGCCACCAGCAGCAGAAACTGAACAGTACTGTAAGAACATATGGGAGAAAGAGAAGACACATAACACCAGTGCAAAGTGGCTGCAGGACCTGAAAGCAGACCACAGCAATCTCCCAGAACAGGAACCAGTCACCATCACAGTAGCAGACATCCAACAGCGGGTCAAGAACATGAAAAGCTGGACAGCACCTGGCCCGGACATGATCCACACCTACTGGCTAAAGAAACTAACAGCAGTGCATGAATGCCTAGCAGCACAGATGAACCAACTGCTAGCAGCAGGCTCCCACCCAGACTGGCTAACACAAGGAAGGACAATGCTGATCATGAAAGACCCTCACAAAGGAACAGCACCATCCAACTACCGGCCAATAACCTGCCTCCCCACAACATGGAAAGTTCTATCAGGCATCCTAGCTGCCAAGCTACAAGACCATATGGGCCAGTACATGAGCACAGCTCAGAAGGGCATTGGGAACAACACCAGAGGCTCAAAACACCAGTTACTCATAGATAGAGCAATCACCCGAGATTCAAGGTCTAGGCAGACCAATCTGAGCACAGCCTGGATTGACTACAGGAAAGCCTATGACTCAATGCCGCACACATGGATCTGTGAATGCCTGGCGCTATACAAAGTCAACAGGACACTAAGGACCTTCCTCAAGCACTCAATGGGACTGTGGAAGACAACACTGGAAGTGAACTCAGGACAGCTCGCACAAGTGGCCATCAAGTGCAGCATATACCAAGGTGATGCACTGTCCCCACTGCTGTTCTGCATAGGCTTAAACCCCCTCAGCCAGATAATCACAAGGTCTGGATATGGGTACAAGTTCAAGAGTGGAATCACCATCAGCCACCTCCATCAAGCTGTATGCTAAGAGTGAACGAGACATCGACTCACTGATCCACCTGACACGGATCTACAGCAAGGACATTGGGATGTCATTCGGACTGGAGAAGTGTGGCAGGATGATAGTAAAGAGAGGGAAGGTAGTTAAGACCGATGGAGTGGAATTACCAGTGGGCCACATAGCAGACATAGAGACCAGCTATAAATACCTTGGTGTCCCACAGTCACACGGGAACCATGAGGAGGAGGCAAGAAAGACAGCAACATCCAAGTACCACCAAAGGATAAGACAGGTCCTGAAGAGCCAGCTCAATGGGAAGAACAAGATCCATGCCATCAACATGTACGCCCTGCCAGTCATCAGATACCCTGCCGGTATAGTGAGCTGGCCAAAGGAAGACATGGAGGCTGCCGATGTGAAGACCCAGAAGCTCCTCACAATGTACGGAGGTTTCCACCCCAAGTCCAACACCCAGAGACTGTACACCAGCCGCAAAGAGGGCGGGTGGGGTCTGATGAGTGTCAAAGCCACTGTCCTGGATGAAACCCGGAGTATCCAGGAGTACATCAGTAAGATGGCACCCAAAGATGAGCTGCTGAGAGAATGCCTCAGGCAGCAGCAGACATGGGAGGAAGTTCAAGCGGAGGAAATACCATGGCAAGACAAGCCCCTGCACGGGATGTACCATCGACAGATAGCTGAGGTGGCTGACACTGGGAAATCCTATCAGTGGCTGGAAAGGGCCAGACTAAAAGACAGCACTGAGGCACTGATCATGGCAGCACAAGAACAGGCACTAAGCACCAGATCCATAGAAGCAGGGGTCTACCACACTAGACAGGACCCAAGGTGCAGATTGTGCAAAGAGGCCTCAGAGACAGTCCAACACACAGTGGCAGGGTGTAAGATGCAGGCAGGAACAGCATACACTGAACGGCACAACCAAGTAGCTGGCATTGTGTACAGGAACTTCTGCACAGCGTATGGGCTAGACCCCCCCAAGTCCAGATGGGAGATTCCACAGAAGGTCATGGAGAACAACAAGGCTAAGATCCTGTGGGGCTTCCAGATCCAGACAGACAGGCAGGTACTGGCTAATTAACCAATTAACCAGACATCGTGGTAGTAGACAAAGACCAGAAGACAGTGGTAATGATAGATGTAGCAGTGCCAAGTGACAGCAACATCAGGAAGAAGGAGCATGAGAAGCTGGAGAAGTACCAGGGCCTGAAGGAGGAAATCGAGAGGATGTGGAAAGTGAAGGCCAAAGTGGTCCCAGTGGTGGTAGGAGCACTCGGGGCCGTGACTCCTAAGCTGGGAGAGTGGCTCCAACAGATCCCAGGAACAACATCAGAGCTCTGTGCAGAAGAGTGCAGTGCTAGGAACAGCTCAGATACTGCGCAGAACCCTCAAACTCCCAGGCCTCTGGTAGAGGACCCGAGATTGAGGAAGACACATACCACCCATAGGGGTGAGAGGGAATTTATATATATATATATATATATATATATATATATATATATATATATATGTGTGTGTGTGTGTGTGTGCGCGCGCGCGCGCGCGCGCACGCGCGCGCACAAAAGGTCTTCTGCCAATTAACAATGCTACTTGAGATGTTCAAGGTCAAATGCCTTGTCTGCCTACAAGCATGGAATGGAAACACAGCCTTTTTGCTTGTTGGGTTATATAATTTTCTATTCAAGCATTTGAGGCAGGCTATAATTTCCTTAAAAAGCAACTTAGAAGCAGGATTCACACAGCAGACTAAATCTTCCACTTGGATTAACAACCAACAAGCTTCTTGTCTTCACATGGTAGACTCTATATAAACAGATCAACCATATGGGGATACCCTAGTCCTTGCTGGTGTTAATAGAAAAGCACACTAACCTGGTCAAAAGTCACCATTTTGAGAATTCAGTCTCCCCCTTTCTCTAGGAAGCAGCTGGTATCTCCTGAATCCTTGTACCAGGTGAATACTGATAAACTTTCATTACATTGCTAGCTTTTCTCCACTGGCAGGCATTACAAACAATTATTATTTGATAGATACATCTGCTATACATTTTGGCTATGACATTGGCAATGGAGATGTTGGTCCTGTTGCTCTTCACTGATGATACCTAAGTTCAGGATGGAAGATGCCATTCAGTCCTTCTCTTCTAAAGCAGTACATTCATGCAGTTGAGTATGACATTACAACCCTGTGCAAATGTGCTTGAAAGTAAGTCCAAAAAGATTTCATGGAGTTCACACCCTCATAAATTCTCACTGTATTTCAGCCATAGAGTCCAAACCCTAATCTTTGCTCAAGTCAATGGGCATCCAAAATCTCTCTACCATTTCTCACAAAATCCTCTCCTGAACACATGAATATCTCTCTATTTTTTTCCCCCTATACAATAAAAATAATACATGGACTACCAGCCTATCTCTCCATGGTGATGCATTTCAGGTTATTTGCAAATACCTTTCACTCCATTTTTGTACATCATCCAAGAAAATGGATAGCATGCAATAAATATAATCCAATTTTCATTTCTGCTGCTCCAATGATCCCAACCATTTGTGTCTCCACTCAAATCCATATGACATAATAGATCTTAAACTTGTTATACCTCCCTGGACCAAATATTGCCTGTACTACAGAAATATAATCTGGAGGGAAGACAAATAACATTTTGGTGGCAGATTGTTTTAAATAATAACAGCTGTTGGATGCCAATTCTGAAAGTTTGGGGATCTGAAAATTATTCCCAGCACAGAAGCTGAGTGGGAAGAATGCAGGTAGTACAGAAAGATCCCACACTGAATAGACATGCATTACTTAATTTAAACAAATGACCTTAAGGGAATATACATCGTCATGTGTGAAAATATGCAAAATAGGCAAATGAAAATGTGACACAAGTATATGATTCTTCCAAGCCATAATGCACTTTTTCTGAGTTCATGCACCTTCTTCCTTTCTTTAGACCAGCCTTTCTCACTCTGGACAGCCTTCAGAAGGGTGGATCAACTCCTAGAATTCTCAGGGATGGTTCTATTGGCTGAGGAATTCTGGGAGTTATAGTCCATGAATTAGGAGCATGCCCAGGTTATAGAAGTCTGTTTTCGGCTTCAGAGCTAACATCTGGAGCTGGAGCTGCTCCTGGAAAGATATCTAGATCAGCATCTGTTGTGGACCTTTTAGTTTGGATTCCTGTCGGGCCCGGCCCAAGAATAACAGGGAAACAGTCTAGCCAAGTTCAGTTCTTTTATTGCTTACACCATATAGACAGAATCTTGCCAGACTAAATCTGTACTATTCTAACCTAGTGGATATAACCTGGGAGATTCTAGGGAGTGGCCACCCTAAATCTCTTTCTCTTCCCACGTTCCTGCTCTGGACTGTGTTGTCTCTTGTCTCGCCCCCACTTCCTGAGAACCTGCTGCTCTATCTACTACGTTCCATCACAATTCCTGCATTGAACAAGAAGTCATAATCAATGACCTATTTTATTAATGTATTTTGAAAATGTATAAGGTTGCCCATCTTAATCAAATAACTCTGGGTGGCTAGCAAAGCATAAAACAGGGACATGCACATAAAAACAATAACAAATAGATTCTTCTGATTCTACAATTCCATGATCCTATATTGGTATCCATAGCATCCCAATACAGATTTATTGACTGGATTCACACACCACACAAATCTTTAGTCTGCACCCTCTATTGAACCCTAAAGTAACTAGACTGCCAACTTCTCCCAACATTCTAAATCACATAAAAAACTCAACAAGATTAAAACTATCCCTTCGGGGTAGTCCAGACCAGGAAACCAAGTTATTAACACTGAGTACTAACACTGCCTTTATGTAAGTTTACAGTAACAGAATCTTGAAAGTCTGAAAGCACCCCCCCCCCCCCCCGCCTTTATGTTCCAGAGAACTAGGAAGGGTTGACTCTGAGATGCTTTTTCCACCTCCATTCCTGCTTCGGACTTAGATTTCTCTTAACAGGCAGTTGTCTAGCCTATGGCTCATCTTCCTGTCTCCCAAGGTTATTCTCACAGCCCATTACAGTTTGTGTGAAGCCAGATTTTGAGTTCCACTGGATTTGCTGATCACTTTTAGGTTGGTGGGTATCAAGTTGGAACCTTAGGTTAAATCTTTTATTTTATTTTTTAATTAGGAAAGAGGCCACCGCAGTGGCTGCCCAAGCTTTTTGCAATGCCTTGCCTTTTGAGAGAAGGAAGACCCCCAACCTTTTGGCCTCCCAGGAGGCTTGGAAACTGTCTTCTTGTCCCACCAAGTATTTGATTGATGTCAGTCTTCAAGGTGGGCCAAGTCAAGAAATGGGGAATCCAGGAAGGCTACTTTATTGGTGTAGAATCTGATAACAGAATCTTGAAAGCCTGTCCAAGTTTGTCCCATCTTATACTAAACAAAATCAAGACAGGGTTATTTTGAGTTTCTTTCTCATGTTTCTTACTATCTCTGTATAATTGCTTGTCCAAGTTCTCCTTAACAGCTTGGTCTTTCCTTCCCCCCCTTAATGGCTGTCTCATACCTTCTCCAAGGTCAGTTCTGCATTCCTTTACAGTCGCTGATAGTAGTTGGGTTGGCTAGTTAGTTAGATTGAATTAGACTGTTGATTGTTGTTTTTACTGGTTATTCTTGCCCTTATTGTAAACTGGCTTGAGCTCTTGTGAAATGGGCAGTCTGTAAATCATTGTTTGTAACACATACATATTTTTTACCTTGGCAGCTGGCTCAGACCAAAAATGGTTCTTTTCTAAGCATGATTCTCAGAGAGTCTGTTTAGTAAAATTTATTGAAATTAAGGGGATGGAGTGACACGACTCCCAGCCACTGGAATGTTTCACTTTGAATATTATGATAGAGTCTTCTGGATTTTCTTTCTAATGGTCTTCCAATGATCCAGAGAAGAGGCAGTTCTCATCATTAATAAGAAGGATCCTTGCAGCTGGCTGTTCACATAATGGCCTCTGAAAACTTCATAAATTTCAGAACCAATTCTTACTTTATTTTTCCATTCAATACTTAGGAAATTACCTCAATTCTCAGCTAGGAAGCAGTGTTTAGGCCAGTGTATCTCTCACAGGCTTCCGTACCTGGGGCCCTCAAGATGTGCTTCATTTCAATGCTATCCATTCCCAAAATCTGTGGCCTTTTTGTACCCCAAATGGCTGGACTAGTTATAGTTTGCCATGCTGTGGACATTATAAAAGGTTGGCACCTCCCATAATGTCCTTGACCACAGTGAATGATGAGACCATTGATGGCATGATGCTTTCTCCATTCCACCACTACATTGGGAATGGTGCAATGGAGCTGGTGATGTAATGGCGGCTTCCCAGAGAGGGGGGGAAAAAAATCAGGAGATCATTGTGTAAATAACCTACAACAGATTCCTCCATGATCAGGGAAGAGACCTGCTAATCTTCTGGTTTAGAGGAAAGCAGAAAGAAAATCAAGATGCCTTCACCAAACGTTCACAGAGATGTACTGGTTCTCAGTGGGCCACTGCTGGAAATCTTGCAAATCCATCTCTTTCTTCCCAGTGACTCTTGCTAAAGAGATTCTGTGAAAATTGCAAAGAACTCTTTTGGGTTTTAAGCAGATGCCAAAGATTCTGACAGCTACTTCTCTGCCCTAAATTACCGTTCACAACTGATCAGGACCATCTACATTTCTGACCTGACTGAATCCCAGCTTAATAACGGTTTAAGAAGCTGCACCCACTTAATATTTGGTGGCCTAGATTTATTTAAGTCCTCTGCCTTCTCCGTGCCACCCAAATGACTGCCTGAGACGATCACACAATCAACTATCTTTATATCACGGCTTGTTTTGGTAACACAGCTGTCTGGAATGAAAATACACTGGGGAACAGAAAACTGAAACTAATTTAAGACTTTCAGTGGCAACCACTGTATCAGCCTTTTACTACTGACACTAGGACAATTTAAGGCACCATAAAAATCCACAAGTTTTATTGGAGCACAAGCTTTGCAGATGGAATAAACCACGGACACTGAATTTCTGTTATCATAGTTAAAAGTGTAAAGATTCCGCAGCATCCTTGCCTTTCGGTATCCGACGGACTTCTTCAATCTCTACAAGTGATATGAAATGACGGTTGGCATTTACAGCTGATCATTAACTCACTTCAAAAAGACGGATCTGCTCTTCAAAACATTTCTTAAGATGTTAGGACATCTTTCTGAATTCACAGGCACACCCCGACATACACAGACACATCTCCAATGTGCAATCCTTCCAACAAATTACTTTTGTGCAAGAACAATAAAAAAAAACCTTAAAGAGATTTAAAAAAAATGCAAAGGAGCTAAATTATAGATAATATTCCATACAGCTCTATAACTTTTTTTTCCCCGAAAGGGGGAGAAAACCCTACTGCTATATACTAGCGTTTCTTAATTCAGTGCTGATATGTAGCATATTGCAATTGCCTGCAATTACAGTTAGCTATAATTAAGAACAATTACAGCTTTTATTTTTCAGTTGTGCTTTAAAAAGCACATTTGTAATAAAATTCACCACTTCTCCACCTCCCATCTTTCCACATTCTGTTTTTGAAAAAGGTGAGTGTAATTATACATCCCCTATAACATTGCCAATAATTAGTTTGACTCTAGCATCTCCCGAAACCATTTTCATTTTATCTGTCATTGCCACCATCCACCTTCAGCAGAACAAACTATAAAATTTCCATCATTAACCTTTGTCACCTTGGATATCTGCAAAGAAGCCTGGAAAAAAAGAAAAGAAAAATAAAAGGAAGGCTTTGTTGCTTAAAAAGGTATTTTATGGCCCAACTAACGTTTATAATGAACTGGGTGGGTTTTCTAACCCCTCCCCATATTTTATATTACAAGGCAAAATGCTTTGTTTTGTACAAAGCAGCCACATTGTTTTGTTATGAAACCAAGCAATAGATAAAAATAAAGTGGGACTTCGTGCGTACATTTAAACGAGTTTCCTTTCCTTTAAAAAGTTTCATGGAGCAAGGTGAGGCGATTCTTTCATTGGAGAAGTTCAGGAAAGCAATTTTTCAGATGATGTAAAACTAATCAGACATTCAGATTAAAGAACGTTTGAATGCTTTGCTGAAATCTGTTATGCAATTTCTCTCTCTCTCTCCCTGCCAAAGTGGCTTCCGTTTTTCTACCTTATTCTCAGGGTACTTGAGAATTTCTTCTGAATTTCTCTTGATATTCTTTCTTTTTGAACTGGCGTTACTGTTAGGACTAGCAGAGGGTGCAACTGCTGGTATTGTTCCTTTGATATATATCTTCCATCACTTCATAGTCTTCCTAGTTGCCAGTATGCCCTAGGATGAAAAAGTGTACTCAGAAGAGTTTTCTCACAATGAATGGAGATTTAACAGCTGCCTAAGATACCAGGGAAGGCTAAGGAAAGAGAAGTTGACCCACACCTCTCAGTCATAGAAGAAAAGGAGAGAAGTAAAAGAAGTAAGAGTGAAAATAGAATGCACGCGGGAAGAGAAAGTATGAAATCTATAGGAGGAAGTACCAATAGAAGAGAATATGTGTAGCTCAGGGTTGAACTGTGGAGTCCTTGGGGTTCTCTGAGCTTGGTTTTTCTTGCAAGAAAACAGCCAAGCTCAGAGAACCCCAAGGACTCCATAGGAGGAAGTGTTAGAAGACTGAATAACCTGCCAACAGAACGAATGGAAAGTATTACATATGTTGGGAGAAATTATTTGAAGAATTGCATGCATTGAGGGAAAGGTATAGAACAGTGTATCTCAACCTTGGCAACTTGAAGATGTGTGGACTTCAACTCCCAGAATTCCCCAGCCAGCAACTCCCATTCTGGGAGTTGAAGTCCACACATCTTCAAGTTGCCAAGGTTGAGATACACTGTATAGAAAGTCCACCAGAGGGAGATGACACAAGCATTGACCTGTCATGACACAAGCCACTCGTTTGGTAGGTGTGTCATCACCCACACATGCCAAAAGGGTGGCGCTTGCATCCCACTGACACAACCCTACTTTTATCCTTCTGATGAGACCCTTCCATCCTGCAGATGTTTCTGACTTACAACCTGCCAACCCCAAATGCAGCTAGCCCGCAACTGGATAAAACCATCTGGGTTTGTTCTCTGAAAAAGAAAAGGGGGCAGCAAAATCAAGTGCGGAAAACCAAGAATGGTGGGGCCACGATTCCAGGTTGGTGCCCAGTGGTTTTTCTTTTCTTCTTTTGGAAGATTAAAGAGCTAGAACAGGATGCAGAGCAATGTCCTCATATCTGGATGATGGTGAATTTCCTTCTTCCAGTGACCAAGGCAAAGGGATGAGAGTGCTACTCACCAGTTGCTAAATCTCTTCCAGTGGTAGTTGTTCCCCAGCCTTCAGGTCAAGCAATTCCCCAAAAAGGTGAACTGAGAAGATGGTTTAGTACCCAAACTAAAGGAGCTGTGTCAATGGATCTTAGTACGTCTATGTTGTCATGCATAGGCATTGCTCCAGGGCTGGCTGGGGAATTCTGGGAATTGAAGTCCACACAACTTGAAGTTGCCAAATTTGAAAAACACTGGCCTAAAGCATTCTCCTCCAACCTGGCTACCCTTCAGATGCAATTGCTAAGAATTCTGGGAAATGGAGTTCACACATCTGGAGGGATCCAAGTTAGGGGAAGGCTGAAATAAAGGGAAAGGGGCAGAGAGAAATCAGGCAACAGTAGCTGCCAAAGGGTAGTGAGTGAGTTGTGGGTGTAGGAGGAAAAGAGCCATGTTAGTTTGTGGTGGCGATAAATCAGGAGGGGTCTGACAGCACATTTTCTGACTAGCAAATATGATTAAAACTTATTAAAAGGCATAAGCTTTCAAGAGCTGCATGAGTGGAAGTGGATCCACTCATGGTGGACATGAGTGGATGTAAACATGATCAAGGTGCTGATATTGTTTGTAAACCTCCTCTGATTTCTCCCAGACCAACCACCCTTTTCGTTGTATTCTACTCTATATTCTGCTTCCATTGCCTTAAAGTAGGAACAGGTAAGCTACGTTCTTGGAGGCTCTCAGATTCTAACTCTTGTCCTCAAGCTAGCCTGCCCAAGGGTCATGGTTGATGGAGAAGAGGACCAGTAAGAGGACTGTGGGGGTCTATAAGAGAAAGAACAGCATCTCTCCGGGGCAATGTGTTAGCAGGGTGCTATTCTCCCATTCTTTGATTTTGTTAAAGGCAGTTTAGGGGATTTAGACAATATTGAGGTGGGAGGAATGGATGTCCTGGTACCCTTACGTAGCATGGCCACCCACACAGAACTAACATACAACTTCTAGAGAACCTCTATGGATTTGCCAACATTTCAGACAACCTAAGACAGGTCCTGAGAGTCATCCAACCTTTGTTGTGCCAAAACAACACTAATAAGGAGAGGCTTTGCATCACCTTAAGAAGGGCTGAGCAACACTTTGCTCATAGTGTTTCTCATTCAAAGACCCCATTTTGTGAGCCCTATGTTCTTCATGAGACTGAGGACAAAGGTTTATGCCTGTAAAGAGCACAGTTTGCCATTATATAAGGCAGCTATCTGTCTGGTCTCCCTCTCCACTGGCTTCCTTTTTGAACTGACTCTTCTCCCAGCTTGAAGCTCTCCAGTTGTGTTGGGCAACAACTCTTATCTTAGCTAGCATGTGAAACATTGGTTACATCAGGTATTGCATACTTCATTTCCATCCATCAAATTGTGTCCTTCGTGTTGCCGAATAGGAGAGGGATCACTTGGTGTCCTCCTTTCCATCTCTACTCGGCTGCTGTTATGTCCATAAAAGGGCAAAAGCTAGAATAAGCAAAGGCCACTCCCTTTGGAACTGTCTATGCCAGTGTTGTCCAAACTTGGCCACTTTAAGATGAGTGGACTTCAACTCCCAGAATTCCCCAGCCAGCATGGCTGGCTGGGGAATTCTGGGAGTTGAAGTCCACTCATCTTAAAGTGGCCAAGTTTGGACAACACTGGTCTATGCTAATTAGCCACCGTATTGTTTCCTGGGATTCTGGAAAGTTCTGATAGAGATAGAAAGGTTCGACACTACCCACAATGGAGGAATGGTTGATGAAGATGATGGGACTCGCAGAGATGGCTACATTAACTTCTTTGATTAGAGAAAAAACAATATCTACATTTACGGCTGATTGGAAACCCATTACGGACATTTTGCATGAAACAGAAAAAAATGCAGTTATGACTTGTGGTTTTGATGATTAGAAAAAGAACTGGATAACAGAAAAAAGTGAGGTGTTTTTTTTTGTAATTACAGAGTAAGAGATAACTTTGTAATTATACTATTTGCTGCAAGGAAATCGGAAGCTTCTCCCTTCTATTTCTTTTTATTCTTTCTCACTGCACTTTCTCTTTTTCTTTTTTCTTTCTTTCTTCGCTGCTTCTCCTTTTCAGCGACGTCTGTCAGTTTTTAGGTTCTTTGTAAAACTTCTAATGAAATTTATATAAAAAAAGAAAGTCCTGATAGAGATAGTTATTGTTAATGTGAATTGTTGATATTAAGATTTTTTCCATTACTATTATCGTTGTTGTAAACAGCTAGCACAGGACTTTCACACCTTTGCAAGAGCCTCTTGAAACTGGCCAGCATTGCAGCTTCCAGAAGTGCGAATTCATGGCAGTTATAACCTGGGTAAGCTGCCTTATCACTAAAATGTGCGGCACAGAACGCGAGAAAGAGAAAGCGTGTCTTTAATGCGTCCAACTGTAGAAATTTCACTGTCTCAAGATTTCAGAGATCCTGTTAGTTCCTAATAAATCAACAAGGAAAGTTCTTCAACATTCTTTGTTGGTAGATATGTGCAATACTGAAATACACACATTGGGTTATATAGACAGACAGACATATATATATATATATATACACACACACACACACACACACACACACACACAGACACATACATACACACACACACACACACACACGTACACACACACACACAGACATACATACATACATACACATATATACATACATACAAAATAGCACTAATTTCTCTAGGAATATTAAATTAAAAAAAAAAAAAAACAATACAATATTATCATTAAAAACAACCCACTGCCTCCTATAGTATGATTCTTACCAGGCCCTATTCCTTCCTTTTTAAGTTTTAGAAAACACCTATGTAACTGCACTGTCTGGTTTTGATGTAATGTGTAGTTTGATTATGGACAATCAAGCCATTGTTGACTCAACCACATTGTTCGACCCTGAAGAATTCTAGCATTTTGTGTTATAAAGTGTGTGCGCGTATGTATATGTGTGTGTATGTGTGTGTACACATGTCTGTGTATATGTGTATGTGTGTAAAATAAATGAGAGCCAGTTTGGTGCATTGGTTAAAGACCCTGAGCTAGAAACTGGAAGATGGTGAATTCTAGTCCTGCCTTAGGCATGAAAGTTGGCTGGGTGACCCTGAGCCAGTCGCTCTCTCTCGGCCCTAGGAAGAAGGGAATGGCCAACCACTTCTGAAATCTGGCCAAGAAAACTGCAGGGTCTCATCTAGGCAGTTGTCAGGAGTCAAGACTGGAGTGGAAAGTGATATCAGTGGCTTTCCTCTGCCTGTATTTCCTCTCTCTTCTCTGCCGGCCTACTAGCCAACTTCTTTATATTTATTTATTTATGATTTATTAAACCAATTTATATAGCCGCCCATCTCACCACAGGGGCAGCGTACAGCAAAGCTAGAAACAGTCAATAAATACATTAAAAATATAAAAAGCAAAATAAAACAGAGAATAAAAGGTTGTTAAAAATAAGGGAGCCACCTCACTCATTCCCCCGTCCCCTGAGGTCCTCAGGCCTGCTGGCCTAACCAAGTTTTAAGGGACCTCCAGAAGCTCAACAATGACGAGGCCAGCTTCACCTCAGGGGGGAGTAGGTTCCACAGTGCAGGCGCCACAGCAGAAAAGGCCCGCTGCCTGGGGCCCACCAAATGTAGGTCCATGGGTGACAGAACCCATAACATGCCGTCTCTGCTGGGGACGGGCAGATGAAATTGGGGAGAGGCAGTCCCTCAGATAGCCCGGCCCCATGCACCTTGAATTGGACCCAGAAACAAACTGGTAACCAATGCAGGTCGCGAAGCAGAGGTGTAACGTGTGTTCTACTAGGAACACCCACAACTGCTCGCCCCGCTGCATTTTGCACCAGCTGAAGTTTCCAGATACTCTTCAAGGGCAGCCTCATGTAGAGAGAGTGTATAAAGAATTGGTTGGCAAAGTTCTTTTAATCAACTAGGTGAGCTACATTTTAAAAATGCAAGCCTTAACACATCCACACAGTAGCACTATGGTGTCACAGTGCACATTTTGCCATTCTGATGAAAGCCCGGGATCTTATGGATGCTTCTGGTTGTAGGCTAGGCTGGGAAGTTGTTTATTCCAATTTAAGAGTTCCAACAATCCCAACATAGAATTTATACATTTGTTTGCAGGATTCTTTTTTTCCCCTCTAAAAAAAAAAAAATGCAATCCAGAACTCATCCAGTTCTCTAGTGGCTGCATTAGCCATGAAAGTAACTTTAGAAGCTGTTCAGGTGAGTGAGAAAAGATACTTGCATCACCTGGCTTATAATATAATGGAAACTTTGGTTGCTGGTGGAAAGATTGAGATGCAGCAGGAGTGCAGTGAGCATTTACCGTATTTTTCCGACAATAAGACGCCCCCATGTACAAGACAACCCCACTTTTCCAACCCCAAATTAAGAAATCAATATTTTAAAGATAGTGCAGAACACATTTTTATTTAGTAATTAGTTAACATTTACCTGCTACACTCGGTGGGAGGAGGTCCAAACCGTCTCTCTGCAGCTCTATTTCCAGGCTCTTTTGCATAACTGATTACATTCAAGCACGAGTGAAACTGCAGATAGCTTGTCTCTGCAGACAGACTTCCTCTATTTGGTTTGTTCAGCATCAGCTGACATCAGTTACACAAGGCTTATGATTGGAGGAAGTCTGTTTGGGAGACAAGCTATTTCACTCGTGATTGGAGGCTGGCAATAGGAGGAAGCCTCTCTGCAGAAACAAAGTATGGGCAGTTTTGCAACTGCGCGATTCTCGGCTGACTTCCTTGAATAAGACGCCCTTCAATTTTTAGGGTAAGGATTTTAGAAAAAAGTATCGTCTTATAGTCGGAAAAATACGGTATATAGTATGACCAATTTTCAGCCCGGACTAGGAATGATGCAGCTCCGAAGGTGGAAGAATCAGACATAGGAAGCACGCCACCGAGGCAGATTACTCCAAAGTGACCTTTGTGTTTCTGGAAAAGTAGTCAGATCCAATCTAGTCAACGTGACCTCAATCTGTCCTCTTCAATGCATGTGCCAAACCCCTTACCGCAATCATAAAACCTCAAGCTATGCAATGGTCAGCTCACACAAGCTAAACAGGAAAAGGGCTGGTTGGTGATTAGAAAATGCAGATGCACTCTAAGAAAAGGGTGGTTGGTTGACCTATCGGGTGGAACTATCTGCGTTGGCTGCCCCTTCGCTATCTCTATTAAAGTTGGAAGATCTGCAACGATGGCTCAGTCATTACTTTTCAGCCTAACCTATCTTGTGGAATTGTAAAATTAGGGAAGGGGGGATCGAAGCCCCTGAGTTCCTTGGAATAAGGGCAGGGAAACAACCTGCGTTAGGTTGATCTAGAAAGGACTATTTACGTTGAAGAACTTGTGCTCCAGCTTCCTTTTCCCTCTTCCTCCACCATCCCTTTTTCCTTGTGTGCCTTGCCTTTTTG
The DNA here is from genome assembly GCA_030867105.1 of Liasis olivaceus. Lineage (NCBI taxonomy): Eukaryota > Metazoa > Chordata > Lepidosauria > Squamata > Pythonidae > Liasis > Liasis olivaceus. Next base: position 74,308,589 of record CM061355.1, read on the forward strand.
ACTGTGGGCCTTCTCTCATTTATTTTTTTCCTTCTGCTTCACTGATTATGTCATATTCTGTCAGCCTCTTAGGGCTGAAAAGCAGAATGGAAATGCTGCTAATGAACACAAGCATGCATGGATGTATACACGCGCGCACGCACACACACAAATACCCTTGTCTATTTAATAAATGCACTGTAGAACCATCCATTGGTAACCGCAGGTGCGTGAGCTGGTGGTTGGCCAATTCTGCAAAGATCGCAATTATCCAGAGTTGTAGAAAAATGCCACAAATTTCAAATTAGGTACAATAGTAACAAGGGTTTTGCAGAGATATACAGAACTAGCTCAAATAAAATGCTATAGAGAAAGTTGGCATGCATGATATAAATGAGAACGAACAAATTCGCTGTGTGTGTTGAGAAACTAAAACTATTAAAACGTGGCTGGAAATCTCCCTCTTATCACGGATCATACTTAAACACACTTATTTTCCCAGGTTAAATAACCTTTAGAGGTTATTGTAGCAGCCTCCTATTTGTACTTGCTATAACTTTTAATTTATTTTATTTGTTTTCTAATTTAATTTTAATGGGTTCTTAGTGATGCTTTAACCTGTTGCTAGAAGCCACTCAGAACCATGAGGAGAGTGGGCTTCTCTTAAAGTCTTTTCGCTAAATAAATAAAACTACAGAAATGTCCCCGTTTCGCTACCTGTGAGTTGGATATTAAAATATTATACTTCTTTAAAGCCCTGGAGATACTTTGGCTAAGCTCTTAATCATTTCAAAGAGATTAACAGTGGGCCACAGAGGAGGAGGAGGAGGAGGAGGAGGAGGAGGAATAATAATAATAATAATAATAATAATAATAATAATAATAATAATAATATCCTTTATATGCTCGTAAGTTGACACAGAGGCTCTCTTTCTATCTGGTTACTTCTCAGCGCCTGTTTATGCACAATTACTAAACTGTAATTACTGAATCATTTATTTATTCATTTCTTCATTAGATTTTTAAACCGCCACAATCTTATGACTCTCGGTGGTTTACAGAAATAAGAAAACACCCACAACCCAACCATACAGGGGTGTCCACAGAGTGTGGTCAAAAAAGTCACAGTGGCAGCTGAAACAGTGCAATCGAAGTTCCTTATGTGCTTGTGGAATAAAAGATTGGGAGGGGCTTCGGTTGCACAATTTGGGCTGCCATTTTGATTTTTTTGACCTCCAGCATCTTACCCCCAGGTAAGGTGTTCCAGAATTTGGAGATGGGGGGCAAAAAGCCATCCACCATTTCCTTCCGTTTGCCTCTATATGGCCGATGCCTAAGACGGGCCACATGCATTGGTGAAACCGCATTTTGGTACCGCCAAGTCGAGAAAACCTGCATTTTGTTGTACCGCTTCTTACTCGGTTTGATGATTGAGAATTTGCTTTCTGTTCCTTTCTAAAGGAGAAGAGGGTTTTGGAGAAATCCTCCTAGGTGGAACATGATGCTCTTGTGTTCATTAACTAATAGGGGTGCCACAATATGGGTGAATTTTTCGTAGTAGAGGATTCAGTTGGCAGGATGGCTGGGGGTCATCATCTGAAGAGAACTCCTCCCGTGGGGCTTTTTCAGGAATGGAACAATTGTCCTTGAGAATATTGTCCCTCTGCTGGAGAAATTTGGAACGATCACCTGTACCCCCAATTCCTCATGGATTTGGGGGAAGAACTTTGAAAAGCCGTTTGTCCCCAATTCTAATCTTTAGAGCAGTGCTTCTCAAGCCTGGCAGCTTTCAGATGTGTGGACTTCAACTCCCAAGATTCCCCAGCCAGCCTAGCTAGGGAATCCTGGGAGTTGAAGTCCACACATCTGAAAGCTGCCAAGCTTGAGAAGCACTGCTTTAGAGCAGTGTTCCTCAATCTTAGCAACTTTAAGATATGTGGACTTCAACTCCCAGAATTCCCCAGCCAGGGGAATTCTGGGAGTTGAAGTCCACATATCTTAAAGTTGCTAAGGTTGAGGAACACTGCTTTAGAGAATCACACCAAGATTTCATTTTGCACTGTGCTTTTTGCACTGGGCACAAACACAGCCTTGAGAGAACAACACCAAGAAGAGGACAGTTCCCACCAACTTGTCTTCTTTTCGTTTGCTTTGTCTTCCTGTTGTTGTTGTTTTAATTCTCCTGTACAACAATGAGCATCTTTGTTCCTATGGAGGTTAAAAACAGACCATACCCTTGATGTATTTTCTGTTTCTATCTTGTAGTGCAAGACATTTGTATCGTGAGGCCCTAATGACTTCCCTATGGACTCGGCCAAGGGAACACTGTGTCTTTGTGAAACCGTTGAAACCCCCCCAAAATGGCAGCACCATTTATTATCTTTTTGTAAAAAAAAGAAAGAAAGAAAGTAAGAAAGAAAACAAAACCCAAAACTATAGTTCCTACTTCGAGCTGTGTTGGGTGCTGAATACCAATGATGTAGCAGGGATAGCATAGAAGCGTGAAAGCAGGAAGAGATGACCTCTTGATCAGCTTGCTAGAAGGTTCAGCTGTGGGAGAAACTATGAGATGCTGATTGATGGCTTGCATGCATGTCAGGGAAATGGCCCAGGATGTTTAACATGATGCTGCTGTCAAATCTGACAACCTTGTGTCAGGTTCTCCACTGCATTTAAGGAAGTTTACAAGTATATCTTGTGGTGCAGGGTCTGGGGAGATACCAGGGGATCGTTCTTGCCTAGTTATCTGGGAACGGTTTGATCCTGTGGTTCCTGAGGAAGTGGACAGGATCCTCCGGACTGTGAGGGCCACCACTTGTCATCTGGACCCATGCCCCTCCTGGCTCGTGAAAGCAGCTCGGGAGGTGACATGTGGTTGGATCCAGGCGATGGTTAATGCATCCTTGCAGGAGGGAGTGTTTCCAGCGCCCTTTAAAGAGGCATTGGTGCACCCCCTCCTCAAGAAGCCCTCCCTGGATCCTACTGTACTGGACAACTTTCGTCCAGTCTCCCACCTCCCCTTTTTGGGGAAGGTGGTTGAGAAAGTGGTGGCTTCGCAGCTCCAAAGGGTCCTGGAGGAAATGGATTATTTGGACCCCTATCAGTCAGGTTTCAGGCCCGGCTATGGCATGGAAACGGCATTGGTCGCACTTATGGATGATCTCTGGCGGGAGCGGGATGGTGGAAGTGCGACCATCCTTGCTCTCCTTAATCTCTCGGCAGCATTTGATACCGTCGACCACGGTATCCTATTGGGACGGCTCAGGGATATTGGGGTGGGCGGCCCAGTTTTGTGCTGGCTCACCTCCTTTCTCCGGGGCCGATCCCAATCGGTGGTGATAGGGAGCGAGAGGTCCCATCCTCAGCCCCTCCATTATGGGGTGCCGCAGGGTTCGATTCTCTCTCCGCTCCTTTTCAACATCTATATGAAACCGCTGGGCAAGATCATCCGCCATCATGGGATGAGGTATCATCAGTATGCTGATGATACTCAACTATATATCTCCATCCCTGGTGAGGTAAGTGGTGCCGTGACCGCCCTTTCGCGGTGCCTGGAGGCTGTGAGGGTCTGGATGGGGAACAACAGGCTCCAGCTGAACCCTGGCAAGACGGAGTGGCTGTGGGTTAATGGCTCCTCTGTATCCGGGACGTTGTCATTGTTGGTTCTGGATGGGGTGGCACTGCCCCAGACAGACCCAGTGTATAATTTGGGGGTCCTCCTGGACTCACGGCTCCTGCTCGAAGAGCAGGTGGCGGCCGTGGCCAGGAGGGCTTTTGCACAGCTTCGGGTTGTGCACCAGTTACGCCCTTTCCTGGATCAGGATGCCCTGCGTACAGTCACTCATGCCCTTGTTATCTCCCAGATAGACTACTGCAATGCACTCTACATGGGGCTACCCTTGAAGAGTATCTGGAAGCTTCAGCTGGTCCAGAATGCGGCCACGTGAGCAATTTTGGGGCCTGAAGAAGGACCCATATAACACCTTTGCTCCGTGAGCTGCATTGGGTACCGGTTTGCTTCCGGGTCCAATTCAAGGTGTTGGTTATTACCTTTAAAGCCCTACATGGCATGGGGCCAGGTTACCTGAAGGACCACCTCACCCCCACAATTTCAACCCGTCCCACCCGATCTCACAGAGAGGGCATGCTCCGGATCCCCACAGTAAAAGAACTTTGACTAGCGGGGTCCAGAAGGCGGGCCTTCTCTGCTGTAGCCCCCGCCCTTTGGAACATCTTGCCCCCGGGGGTGAGACAGGCCCCCTCACTCCAGGCCTTTCGGAGGGTTTTGAAGACCTGGCTCTGCCATCTGGCCTGGGGCGGGGAGGGAGGATACCAGAAATGGGGTTGGCTGGCCCCTTAGCAGCCTAGTGTGGCCCTATTGGCCTCTTGGAGTTTTTAGCTTTTTATCTCTATCTTATTTTTGTAAATTTTTAGTTTTTATAACTTTTATAACTTTTAAACCTTTTATAATTTAATTATGTATTTTGATTTTAGTGGTTGTAAGCCGCCCAGAGTCCCCCGTTGTAGGGGAGATGGGCGGGGACAAATCAAATAAATAAATAAAATAAATAAAAATAAATATCTTGACATTATCAAGTTTTGCACTTTGCACCATCCGCCATATCTTTAGCTAATGAGGGACAGGAAACCCCAACAGCTCTATCTTCCTAGATGTTATAAGGAGACAGGGAAGACGAATTTTAAACGGCTGGAGCCATTCTCTACAGCACTACCCCCATGCTGAGCATCACATTTTGTTTTCCTCCAAAATAGCTTTCACCAATGCACATCATGTCTTATTTATTCATTCATTCATTCATTCATTCATTCATTCATTCATTCATTCATTTATATAGCTGCCCATCTCACGCAAAATGACTCTGGGCGGCGTATGTCAATTAAAAAGAATAAATACATAAAAACAATTACAAATAAAAAACAGAAAAAGTACACAAAACAGGAGGGGATAAAATTAATAAGGAAGTCACCGCAAAATCTCCCTGGTCCCCTGGGGGCCCCAGGCCTGATCACATAGCCAGGTCTTGAGGGACTTGTGGAATGTTAAGAGGGATGGAACTAATCTCACTTCTAGGGGGAGAAGATTCCACAAGGCGGGTGCCACAGCAGAGAGGGCCCACCTTCTAGGATCTGCCAAATGTAATTCCCTGGCAGACGGGACCCACAGCGTGCCTTCTCTGCCAGACCTGATGGGACAGGCAGATGTAATCAGGGAATTTTAACAGAATTAAATCTGCCCATCTGGTCCAAACATCTAGAGAAGGTCACCTGAGAATCTTCTTCCGCTTGAAAAATGCCCACCCACACAAACTACTTCGCTGCAGTAGCCCCCATGCTCTGCAATGCTTCCTATGTTCAGCTCCATCCAAACTTCCATTTCACAAGAAGGTACAATCAGTGCTATTCCCATGTGCTTTCAACTCTAGCTAATTATGGGGGTCCATCATGGGAATTCTTATTTGTTCCTATTGTCCTTTCTTCCATGCTTTGTTGTTCATAAATTTGCAGAACATCAAAATCATAGCCAATCAGACAAACATGAGAATGTCTAAATTTTAAGGTATCATCACATGGTCTCCTGCACAACAGCTTGGACAATTCTCTTCTCCAAATTGCACCCAAACTCATGAGTTTGGAAAACTCTCCCTGAAATCTTGTGCAAAACTGTTGAAACCGCCTCAGCATTTGCATCATCTTGAGAAGCTCACCATGGATAGGGCTGCAATCTCACATGAACTGAGAATCATGGGAGTTTTTCTGTCAATGTTTACATTTTTTCCCCAACTTGATTTAATTTAAACTTAATTTGGGGGAGCTGCTTATCTTGTTTTGGAGTGCAACCGATGCTTGGCACCTGCAAGACTCGGTTGCTAATGCCTGTTCTAATGTCATCAGCTTGATTGTGCAAGATCTCAGGTTCAAAATCCACTGTGTATGATGACAGAAAAAGAGCAAGGTTAATGGACAGAGGATTTGATTTCTTTAAAAGGCTCATCTTTTGACAGAATAAACACTAATTTGGACAGATTGGATTTCTAGTCTGTATTAAGACATTAATGAAATTGAAGCAGATATACCAAATCCTAGAGTTTCACTTTGCATCTGTACTGCAAATGTGCAACTTTCAAACAAGCCCGCAATAATAGAAATGGAAGAGGCTGTCCAAAAAAGAACCAGGGTACCTTTTTCACAGATCGTTTCTAAAAGGCTGGCACAATTTCTGCACAATGCTCTGGGACTTTAGAATTCAGACAGACAAGCACCTGACACACAACACCCCAGACTGAACAATTGTTGATAAGAAAGACAAAAGAAGTCTGGATGGTGGACATTGCAATACCTGGAGATAGCAGAATAGAAGAGAAGGAACTGGAGAAAATCACAAAATACAAAGACCTGCAAATAGAAGTAGAACGACGATGGCAAAAGAAAGCAAAGGTAGTACCAATAGTTACAGGTACCTTAGGTGCAATCCCAAAACATCTGGAGCACCCCTTGAAGACCATCGGCATTGACAGAATCACCATCAGTCAATTGCAAAAGGTAGCTTTACTTGGAACAGCTCACATCCTGCGACAATACCTTGAACCCCATCAAACAACAATATCTGCCTATCCCAGGTCCTTGGGAAGGTCTCAATAGGTGGACAGAAATGCCAAACCCAGTCTAAACATCTGGCTGGCTGTGACCAACCATAATAAGGCCAGTCACTCTCTGCAGGGTTGCTGTTTTGGGGATACAATGATGGAAGGTCCTGGAAGAAAGGCTGGAGATAAATCTGTTTAAATAAAAGAAGGTGGAGCAATTTTACTCAACAGGCATTCCAGTATTGAAGCATTAACTTGCTGCCCGTGGAAGAGCATCTGGGTTAATTGCTAGGTGCCATGCCTTCTCTCAGAAAACTCATCACTGGTCTGTTGTAGGCCAGATTCATCCATGCTAAGGTATATTACAGTTTGCTCAGTTTTTAACCTTAGAGAATGGTTGCATAAACCCAGCTTTTGTGTCTTATTGAACAAACTATGATTCAAACAAAGCTGGCCAGATGCAGGGGGAGCCACAAGAAGGGTCAAAGAAATCAATTGCAAAAGGCAGCTTTACTTGGAACAGCTTATATCCTGCAACAATACCTTTAACAACATCAAACAGCAACATCTACCTATTCCAAGTCCTTGGGAAGGACTCGATAGGTGGATAAAAATGCCAAATCCAGTCTAAACATCTGGCTGACTGTGTGACCAACCATAATAATAATAATGCATTAAATTTATATGCCGCCTGACTCCCAGTGACTCTGGGCAGTTTCTAATTGTTAAAAGCATTTAAAAGCAAAGAACAATACAAAAACACAAAAACAGCAGAAAATAAAAGAACCACGATGGCCAAGAAAACAAACCCAGAGGGGAACAGAAAGGAGGAAAGGAACATCAGTTGTCCTCTCCATAAGCCTGGGCAAAGAGCCAGTTCTTTAAGGCTCTTCAGAATGCCGGTAGGGTGGGAGCCATTCAAATTTCAGGGGGCATGTATTGCTATAGAGAAGGCACACTTCTGGGGTCCCCATAGGTGGCATCGTTTAATCAATGGAGCCCGGAGTGTGCCAACCATGCCAGATCAAATCGGGTGGGCAGATTCTATGGGAGACAGACAGTTCCTCAAGTAACCAGGCCCTATGCCATGGTAATAACCCAGTTAAAACCAGGAGTGGGCCAGCCTGTAATTAATAGTCTAGCTTCCAAATTCTGGTCCAAGAGATAGGACAGAGTAAAAAAATATCTAATCGCTTCTCATAATCCAGTAAGGAAAACCCTTTGCTGATTCAGCTCCATCCACTGCCCACCTGCTTATTATGAACCCCACAAAAGATGATCATTGCTGATTTATCAACATTTAATTAACCTTTTCTCACCAAAGGGATGCAATTTGTTTAAAGCCGCTTCATCGTTTTCAGTGTGGCATCAATTTCCAGCCATCTTCCTTTTATTTCCCCTTCTTGTTTTAAATATTATACAGAGATTGCTTACTTTCTTCATTCTTAATTCCAAGGAAATGGGTGCTAGTATCCTATAAAAATGAATTTTGAGTTTGCATTTTGTGGTGACACTGGTATGATGTTGCTATTCCTGTTTTATTTATTTATATTTAAATAAATAAATATTTATTAAGAAAAGGGCAGGACAATGGTTGCCCACCAGTGATCTCAAGAGAAAAAGTCAAGTTGGTGTATTTTATCTTTAAAATGCTCACAATATCTAAACCACATAAGCTTTTAACATTTAAATAAGAGAGAAATCAGACAAACAAACAGAAGAATCAGCAGAAAGCTTTCTGTTTATTGGGTAAAAGTCTGTCCCCCACAAGTATTATGATTATTATTAGATTGATATCCTGCCTTTAGTTGATACAACTCAAGGTGGGGGACATAATACTCCTGCCCCCCATTTTCCCCACAAGAATGCTGGGAGGTGGGTTGAACTGAGAAAGAACGGCCCCAAATCACTGAGATGGCTTTCATGATTAAGGGAGGACTAAAACTCATGGTCTCCCAGCTTCTAGTCCACCACCTTCACCACTACACCAGACTGTCTCTCATATTGAGAAAACAACATGGAGATTCGCTGGAGAGCCAGTGGATACAGACCATGGGTGGCATAGAAGATGCTCTTTTCTATCGACAAGCCAAGAAGCAAAGCTTATTTTTTAAGCAGGCATTTCACCCCAGCTATTGAGGTTGCTGTAACTTATTTGTTCTACATGGGACTGCCTTTGTATATAATTCTGAAACATCAGCTGCTTTAAAAATTGGCAGTCAGGTCTCTCTCTGGGGCAATTTGAGAGATCATATTATACCAGTGTTTGAAAAACATTACATGACTTGCTGATTTGTTTCTGGACAAAATGCAAAGGGCTGGTAATTACCTTGAAAGCTCTTAAGGGCTTGCATCTGACTCACTGAGGTTGAACATCTTGTTCTGCATGATCCCTGTCACTTTGGGGAGTCTTCCTATAGGTCCCTGCAGCTGCCCTGATCTATGGAACTGATACCAGTTGTAGTCGGTAAGAGGATCCTCAAATATTGGTGCCCAGGGCATCAGTGTACCCACCCAACATCTCCCAGATCACCTGACTTTTAAAAAAATATTTTAGAGAAAAAAAATAACTCAGAAGTAGACCTGCCACAAAGCACTAGCCTTTAGCATCATATTTATTTGCAGCCATATCTTTGGATCCCAGAAAAGTCCCATTGATATGACAGACAGCCCCCTGGGCGGTTTGTTGGCATTCTGGCCAATGGAAAACCCAATGGTGGCAACCATTTTGTGAATGGGCCCATTACATGTTCCCAATGTCCCACATGATCTTGGGCCCCAACGAGTTGAGCCGCACAATTAAATGTAAAGAAGACAGCCACTAAAAACCATGTATTTTTAAGGCAAAATACTCCTGTGGTATGGCTTATTCCAATTGGTTTGAAACCAGTGAAAATCTACTTGGGATTTCTTTTTGTAAACCTTCTAGAAACACACAATTGTCATTGTCAATGCATAATGCAATAAACAATTATAATTAGGGAAGACCACTGGTTCCTGTCATTACGATGGGGATCAACTCTGGAATGAGAAACTAATAAATGGTGATATTTATCATGCATTCTTCTGTCCGCTTGAAAAAGAAGATTGGCACATTTCATCATTTTCCCCTCTGCTTCCAGTACATAGATGTAGCTGGCAGGGGGAAAAAAAAAAGGGGCCATAAAAATTCTCTGCAAATACGATTACACATAAAAACCCTATAAACTGCATAAAGTGATAAATGAACTCAAACCAAACAGCTGTACTTTTTCATTTATTTTGGAACCAAGCGGTGAAATCATGTATAGAAAATAATAGTAGAGTATTCTTGCTTTATTTTTGTTTTTAACTCTTCAGGGCTTAATTGAATTACCCAACTGCTGGGAATTTAAAATTTAAGAAGGAATATCTTGTTTGAGGTAAATTGAGTTCCATGTCGCTGAAAAAATGGAGAGAATTGATATATTAGCGGTAAGCTTGATCTATTTCAATAACGCCCTTAAAAAACAACAACAGGAATGTCATATGAAATATATATTTAATACCGTGACTGAAATTCAAACTAAAAGCAATGCTAAGTCATTTGGGGACTCAAAATGTGGGTCAGATATGGATGAAGGCCACTGAATATTTAATTGTGAATGATATAACTATGATACTAATTTTGGAGGGGGAATGAAGATAGGACATGGGGACAGAGGAGAAAGAGTGAAGAACGTGGGAATTGGAAGGGAGAAAAACACATCAGAAAAGGACACAGGAACATGGGGCAGAAGACAGGGAGAGGAACACCAAAGCAGGTTTCAGAGAGAGAGAGAGAGAAGGACTTGAGAGTGGGAGACATGGAAAAGAAAACGGGAAAGACAGAGAGAACACCTGGATTTATTTACTGATATTTATTTGCATTCCAGCAGCCATACCACAGGAGTATTTTGCCTTAAAAATACATGGTTTTTAGTGGATGTCTTCTTTACATTTAATTGTGTGGCTCAACTCGTTGGAGCCCAAGATCATGTGGGACGTTGGGAACATGTAGTGGGCCCATTCACAAAATGAACAACACAGTAAAACCAAAATGAGTCAGTAGCATTATACCAGGGTTCCTCAACCTTGGCAACTTTAAGACGGGTGGACTTCAACTCCCAGAATTCCCCAACCAGCCTTGGGGAGGTCCACCCATCTTAAAGTTGCCAAGGTTGAGGAACCCTGCATTATACAACCTACGTAGAGAATGGGGTATATTCATCAGTATAACCAAAGTTCTTAGGACCTTCCAGGACCAGAGGGAACAAGACCACAGTGTTCCAGTCCCCAAGGCCTGATGGAATCACCATGTCAGGAGTGTCTGCAGGGTATGGTAAAAAAATGGTGGCCACAATGGTGCAATTGAAGCTCTGCCTATTTTTGTGTGTGTGTGCATGTTGCATGGACGTAAAAAACAGGAAGAACTGATTGCACCATCGCTGCTGTAATCAAAGTTCTTTGAGTTCCACAGCCTCCATATCACCAGTTCCAAACATATGTAGCTTGGATCGCCAGTTTTAAAAAAGATTCTTGGTACCTACTGGCCATAATTTTAAGTCACATTCTGTGAGATGAGTGGCTATATAAAATGAATGGATGGATGGATGGATGGATGGATGGATGAATGAATGAATGAATGAATGAATGAATGAATATGAATTTAATGATGGTTCAAAGGGGTTGCTGCTGAGTTTTCAAAAGGCAACTTTAACTCTGATTGGAATAAGATGGTTGCATCAGATGCCCATCGGAGATGTGACACAATGGACACTAGGCCTGGGTGAACCAGTTCTGGTAAGCTGCTAAGAATGGTCAGCTTCATTAGCTTTCTTCCCAGCTTAGCATGTTGTGTGAACCCACACCATTTGATCATTAATGGTTCAGGGTCTTGTGCAAACCAATTCCTAAATTCAGGCGTGAATATTCGAGCAAGTCCCTGAAGCTAATCCTGAAGGAAAACAGAAATTCATTTGCAGTTCTTCTGCATCTACTTGGATGAAAGAGACATTAACTTCTGCTAAATGCGAGGAGTCATCAAGTTTTGGAGCCTCAATCTTCGGCTTAAGAACTCTCCTTTGGACAACATGAGAAATCTGTTTTTGCTCAGGATGATACCATCTGGAAGAGTAAACAGATTCGCTTTTGCTCTCTGTGGGGAACAACTGGTGTCTTCAGAGAACTGTTGTGTGGCACAGCCCAGTGTCACAAAACAGCAGTTTTCCTGGTTGGTTCTTTGTTGTTGTATCCAATGTGACCATCTCTTGTTACAAAGCTACCAAGAAAGAAAAGGTCCTAATATTTGCCCGAGTTAGGGTGATAAAGATTAAAAAACTCCTGAATCATAAAATTAAATGGACTCCTCCCAGTTCAAGCTCTGAACATCTGGATTTCATGGAAACATAGGACATTATAAACCTCTCTCTTAGAGGGAAGCTCATACGTGCTTTCTGATCCACAATAAAACATTCCTGCCAACATTTCCCACTGCTGCAAAAAGAAAAAAAAGTGCAGAAAATAAAACCTACCCTCCTTGTTTTAATTCCACACATTATTCCAAACGGTGGCAGCAAAAAACCAAAATAAAATAAAAAACAAGGAAAACCCAGCCACCAAAGTGGGGGGGGGAGGGAATACTCCAATTAATTCAAGCACAATCAATATAATTGCTCTGCGCAGCACAATTTTTCTTCAATGTAAGAAGCTTATTCCAATTCTGATACAAAGCACTTAAAAACACACACATACACAGCTGGAATAGCTTAATTAATAAACATTGATTGCGCTCATTGACTGCTGCAAATTGTATTAAATATTAATAGCATTTTGTATATTTTATGTGTCTCATGAAAGTTTTATACCTTTGCCCTGCAGCTGCAGTAGATTTTATGTAAGCCTGGAAATGTGAATGTCGGTGACTCTGTTAACACATCCTAGAGTGCAACCATAAATAAAATCAAACTCATTTAGGGCTTCACAATCAAATGCACACAAGTCTGTACATGCATTCAGAACTCCTTTTTCTTCTTATCGTTTTTCCCGCAGGTGCAGGGTATGCTTTTTTCCCTCCCAGATCGACCGAATGTTGATCTGTTGGTTGCAACAGAAACTGACTGACTGGCTTGTTGCCCGAGCCTGACGCTGTGGGCTGAGAGAGAGGGACTGTCCTAAGGTCACCCATCCAGCTTTCCTGCCTAAGGCATGACTAGAGCTCACTGTCTCCTGGTTTCTAGCCTGGTGCCTTCACCACTAGACCAAACTGGCTCTCATTTGTACATGCATTGAGAACCTCACAACAAATATCTCTCGAATCCAAATCCGAATCCTCCAGAGAGAAGTTAATTCCCACAAAAGGGGGGGGGGGGCAGAGAGGGAGAAAACAAGCACAGACAATAAATCAACACAATTCTCTTATCAAACGTTATTAGTTCAGAACTCTGAACCTAAAAGAAAATGATTGATAAGAAAATAATTATAAAAAATTGTTCTGCACTACTTGTATGCTGTGCAAAAATCAGGCGTATTCACACTACTACTGTGGGCATTTGCTATTGGCTGGTCAAGTAGAAACATTCCACTTTCCCAGAGTAGGACTGGGTTTGCTCTTAATATCCTAAGCCACAAAAAATAACCAAGGTTAAAAATTAACCAAACTTTGCCTGTTGGGCAGAAGCAGCTGCTCCAGTGTAAACTAACATGGTTTTGTGTGTTATGAAAATCAAAGCTATGTGTCTCGGATACAGATCGGGGGATGGAGATTAGCAAAGTTTGCTGGATCCCAAGTTGGAACTTGAGGGATCTTTGTGGAATCAAAAGGATAGCTATAGGCACAGACAAATCCAAACACAACCTCTTTATATATATAGAAAGGCAGAATTAAAAGGGTTTTGTCTTTGTTTTTACAAGAGAGAACGTCTTGCAGGGTTAAAAATGAAAACCTCACCGTGTATTTTTCAGACAGCTGGCCTGAAAGTACAAAAATAACCTAACATAAAATAAACAGCCAGAATGTTTTAGTTCCTGGTCAGCTAACAACTTACACAGGTTGCAATGGTTTTGATGCTAAGTTGGAAATTGTCATTCAAGAGTGCCCTTAAGGAAAAAATACTGTTTGACATGTATTAGGCTTAATAATAAATCCTCCCTCTTGCATACTGGAAGATTTCTTTATTTTTTTCTCTGCAAACTGGTACCTCCTCATTTTCTTTTCTACCTTACCAACTGACCAATACTTAATATATTGATTAAAAAAAAAAATAGAGTTTTCCTTCAGTCGAGTTAGATTCCTGGTGACCCCAGAGAATCATAGAGTTGGAAGGGACACCTGAGATCATAGAGTCCCACTGCTTGCCTAGTGCAGGATCCACTAAAGCAGGCCTGCACAATATACGGCCCGCAGGCCGCTTGCAGCCTGCCAAAGGATTTCATGTGGCCCTCATCGCTCATGAGCGCAAGGCCCGAAAATGCAGTATGAGGTTTTTTTTAAATAAAGTTTCTGCAATGAACTGTCGCGGGGTGATTTCCGGGAAATAACCAATCAGCGCTCAGCCTGTGAGCGCTGACATGTTATGACGGCAACGAGGGCGGCAAATTGCTTGTCAAAGCAGCTCTGGGAGAACGGCCATTTTGATAATTGTAAATTTTACAAGACAAATACCTTTGTAAAATGGATGATCAAAAGAAGCAGAAGATCGAATCAGAACATAAAGTGTTTAATCCGGAGTGGACAAATAGATACTTGTTTTCATACACCAGAGACAAAATATTGTGACTTGTTTGCTGAGACGTAATGGCCGTTCCTAAGGAATACAATATGCGCCGCCATTTTGAATCAAAACATCCAAGACAAATTGGACACCAATGAAAAACAAATTAAAGCGTCCAAATTGTTGAAAATTCTCAGTGGGGAGCAACAGTTTTTCAAGAAAGTACACTCAGAAAATGAGGCAGCTACTAAGGTTAGTTTTCAGATTTCTAAAGAAATTGCTGCTGCTGGGAAGTCTTTTACTGAAGGTGACTTCATAAAGAAGTGTTTGTTAATTGCAGTTTCTGGATTATGTCCCGATAAAAAAAATGTTTTTGAGAATATAAGCTTGTCCCATATGACCGTGCAGCGAAGAGTAGCTGATATAGCCAACAGCTTTAACGATCAGTTAAAACAGAAGGCAAACAAATTCAGCTATTATTCTTTAGCGATGGACGAGAGCACTGATTTGAAGGATAATGCTCAACTTCTAATTTTTGTTCGAGGTGTTGATGACTACTTTGAAGTAACCGAGGAACTGGCTGGTTTGTACTCCATGCGAGGTCAAACTACTGGGAAAGAAATCGCAAATCAAGTGAACAAGTGTGTAACTGAAATGTTAGGCATAACATTTGAAAATATAGTGGCCATTTGCACTGATGGCGCTCCATCTATGTGCAGGAAAAACCTTGGTGCAGTAACTCTTGTTGAAGAGTTTGCTGGCAAAAAAAAATAACCAAGTATCATTGCATTGTACATCAGCAAGTGTTATGCAGCAAAGTTTTAAATTTCGACCATGTAATATCAGTGGTAGTTTCGATCGTAAACTATATTCCTTCAAGGGGACTGAAGCATAGGTCATTTCAAGCATTTCTTGAAGAGGTTGGTGCCACCTGCAATGATGTACTCTATCATACAGAAGTTCGTTGGTTGAGCCATGGAAGAGTATTGCAATGTTTTGTTGCTCTCAAGGAAGAAATTGTTCAATTCTTAGAGAATGACTCGAAAAAGTTCCCAGAGCTGCACAATGAAGTTTGGAATAATGACTTGTATTTTTTATGTGACATTACAGGTCATCTAAATGAACTAAATTTACAGCTTCAAGGGAAAAGTCGACTTATTTTTCATATTCTTGCAACAGTAAAGGCTTTCAAAAATGAAACTCAGGTTATTCAAAAGCCAACTGACAAAAGGAGAAATGTGCCACTTTACTACATGTATGAAACATATTCCATTGTGCAAGCATGCCGAGTTAGGAGAAAAATATTCAAATAACATTGAACTTTTGATCCAGGACTTTGACAGAAGACTGACACTGTCCAAAGAAGACGACATTAAATTTAAGTTAATTGAAGATCCTTTCTCTGTGGATCCACAGGAACTCCCTGCACATTTACAGCTAGAGGTTATTGAATTTCAGTGCTCAACAGTTTATCAAAATAAACACAGAGAAACCAGCCTTCAAGACTTCTACAAGAGTTTGGACAAGGGAAAGTTTAAAAACCTGCTAGATGCTGCCATACAGGTTTTCAGCATATTCGGGAGTACCTACATATGTGAACAAACCTTCTCCATTATGAACTTGAATAAAAACAAGCAACGATCAACTCCAACTGATGAACATTTGGAAGATATTTTGAAAACACTGATTTCAAATATGATTCCAGAGTACGATAAACTGATTGCTGACAAGAAGTGTAATACGTCCCATTAACGAAATGTAAACAGTAAGAGAACCTTAAAAATATATTCAAACGTACCAAAATAATATTTTTTTTCTTAAGTAATAAGTGTAATAATTAAGATTTCCCTTTTTTATAATATGGTTTATTTTATTTGCAAAATAGTTTAATCATTAATTATACTATAATAGTTATAGTACAATTAATGATTAAACTATTTTGCAAATAAAAAATATTATTATTCCATTATTATAACTTTACTTGGAAAGTGAAGTGCTAAAAACCTATCTGCGGTCTGAAGAAGTTTAGCCTATTTAATTTCGGCCCTTACCTACTGCCAAGTTGAGCAGGTCTGCACTAAAGCATCCATGTTAGCCAATAGCTTCTTCTTAGATGTTTTTTCACCTTCCCAATCTAGCCTGCAATTTCTTGATAGACCCACATCCAAATACTAACAACATCTGACCCTAATTAGCTTTTCTGAGATCTCCCAAGGTTAGCTGGGTGCCGGCCCCTGCTACAAACCAGTGTGCTGATCCCAGTATTTAAAGTGGAACAGGATAAGGGCTCTTTGGTTTACACGTCTTTGGAGTGGAAAAAAACTGGAGCCAGTCTGGTTTACATGAAGGCACAGATCCACATGCAAGTAGACCGCAACTGGGGCCAGCAACTAAGCAAAATATCATGTGACCACAATGGACTTACAACATCACTTCCTATTTGGTCATTAAGGAGTCACCATGGGTCATTAAGTGAGGTATCACATGACCGCGATTTGCGATTTTACTGCCAACTTCTACTTTGACTCTGCTTGTTGAAAACCACAGAACACTACGACAGCTGGTTGCGAAGCACTCAAATCTCAATCATGGAACCGTGGGAATGTTGCAACAATTGTAAGTGCGAAGACTGGTCATAAAGTTAATTTTTCAGCGCTGTCATAACGTCAAATGGTCACTAAACAGGGCAGTCATTAAATGAGGTCTACCTGTATTTCTATTTTTTGATTTCCCATCCCCACTGGACAGTTGAGAATCAGCAGGAACTCACCCATATTTCTGAAAATTAAATGAAGTTAAAGGCCAGGAGATCTGATCCTGTGAAAGATGAGAGTAGGGTTTCCCCCCTCTATTGGTGATTATTATTATTATGAAAGTATTTATCAAAACCAGTTAGACAGAAATATGGATTCATTTCCATTTTGAATCTGATTCAGAGAAACGCCTAAAATTCTGTTGCCTCTTAATTTGCAACAATCCTAAAGATTATATCCCAAAGCAGGAATAATATCTTGATCTGCCCATCTGGAGGATGTGATATTTTGTCTAAGCCATCTCACAGACAAAGACACCCACAAACAGCCTGAGAAGAAATATTTGGATGTAGTCTGTTTGCCAAAAACAGCATAAAATCATCTCCTTAATTAACACTTAAGCATTTCCCCAAAACTTTACTACATGGCAGCAGCTAGCTGACTTTGGCAGATCTACAAAGCTGAACAGGGGTAACACCGGTTCATATTTGGATGGGTAACTTCCTGGAAACTTGAGAGCTGCAGCCTATACTGGTAAATTAAAAAAAAAAAAAGTAGAAAACGACAATAGAAAATCACTTCCATATCATCTTAAGGAAGCTGCATGTCCTGTAAGTCAACAGAAGCTGAACTCAACTGGAAGAAGGCTCCACTTTTTAATTCCCCCAAGAAGTAATAAGAGGAATTCTGAAATCCATCTTCCAGAAAGTGACATTCAACGTCCCTCTGAAAATTAGATTTAGTTTTCTGGAAGTTGGTTCAAATAGAGCTCTTTAATAGAGCTTTAGGGGATAATTTGGGATGGTGCTATTAGTGAACTTTATGGCTCTGTATTATTGTTCTTGCTCCTTATTACTTTTATCATAAAACATTGCATATTTGTGGGATGTTTTTATTGTCGTTAATCACCAGGAATCCTTGGAGACTAATGCAAACCCAGTACATGAATAAATCAATCTCAAGTGGTTAGAATTCAGTATTGCATCTTAGCTCTGACCATTCACACATTACTAGCTTCAGTGGTGCATCCCAGATAAACGTCAAACCAAATACTATCTGGTCTACATCATGCTGTGTTTGAAGTGTGAGGAGAAATTTCTTCTATGCGTATTTTGTTTAGAAACACAAAGCCTGAATTAGTTTACCCCACTCTGGAGTACCTAAACCATGTTTTGCAACATTGATAATACTCGGGAACCAGAAAGCGTGATTTAGAAATCCGTTCCCACCCATATTGGCAATGATCTGCTATCTTTGAGAGCATCTTCTGTCGAACAAAATGCTTGATTATATGTGACAGTAAAGCCAAGTGAAACGTTTAGCATTACATAAAGCTGTGCAAATATGTTTCATGACTTTTTTTCCTGGGCTTTGGATAGTAAAATTAGGGGGAGAAACATCCTGATGATTATTTTCCAATATTTTCTTGGATATGAGGCTAATAATTAGCAATGGCTTCTTCCACCTCCCGCTGGTTGATGGAACAACAATAGCAGTTGTGCTGTTGGACTGGTTGCTGTTTTGTATCCTCAGAACTGCCCTGGACTAAACATCATTTCGGGAAGGAATGACTCCCGAACATTTTTAACAGTCACATTTCATTGTTGGCTCTCAGGGGCCATTACTGCTATTTTACATAATACATTTTCTCCAATGCATCCTTATGGGAGTGGCTCAGAACGTTGGGGACCGCTCCATTCCATGCCCCCTTCTCCTGGTCACATGACCCAGAGCAGCATTCATGCACTGAAATGTACACAAATGCAGCGCAAGGGGAGAGTAGAAACCCATACATACACCTACAGATGCAATACGTTATTTTCTTACACAGAAGGTGATAGAGATGCCTCCTGTGGTGACTGCTGGTAGAGGGGCTGGAAAGAATTTGACAAGCCATGTTCTGCAGGCTTTCTCTGACTTGTTTGTATTTCCCATTTGTGTAACTCTACACACTTCTCTCTGTAACACAACCCTTCCCACTCTCTTCCAAGCAGGTTCCATAACCTCTTTCCTTATGTTCACTTTCCCTTCTTTCTGTTGGGAAGTTAATCTAACTTCTTCTTTTTTTTTTTTAAATACACACTTCTCCTCCAACAGCTACTCTACTTTCTTTCTGCTTTCTTTTATTTTTTTTCTTTTCTCCCATGTCCATTTCCCCCCAAGATTCTCTCTTGATGCTCCTGATGCTATCAAAAAGGGCTTTCCTGCATTCAAAACCTCTCATCACCAGTTTTCTCAAAAAGGCCCAGACTTAAAGCCCACTGTTGCCTTGGTAGCGGTTCTTCCTCCTGTCCTTCAAGGCCATTCCCTATGCTCTCTACATCTAGCAAAATATTTTTTCTCTCTCGGGATCACATTTTTATAGCCTTCTGCTTTCTTTTAATTTCACAGACCCACTTCTGGGTACAACCTCCCTATCCACAAAATTGTTTCTCTCATTGTGCACAGTAGAGGAGGAATCACCTGGTGTCCCACTTTCCATCTCTATTCTGCTGCCATTACGTACATAAAGCTCTTAAAGCAGGAACAACCAAAAGCCACTCCCTCTGGGACTGTGTCAGCCCTAAGAGTCAGACCACGCCAAGAAATAGCTTTCCTTTTCGTTTTTATAGTAATGGATCTTCCCTCTCTCTGTCAAGGGCATCCTCTTTACTCTCTACAGACTGTTCATCCTAATTATCTAACAACAGGATTGTTTCCAGTGTCTGTGGAAAGTTCTGTCTTTTTTAAGATGGATAGAGAAAGAGAGAGAGATAATGTAAATTCTTGCCTGCTGTTTATATCTTTCCTTATTTTTGCCTGTCTTTTATCCCATTTTTGCAGTTCACTGTTTTGATGTTTGCCAATGTTTAATAAATAAGCATCAGGCGATATTTTTGCTAGCAGAAATGCGTGGAGGGTGTGCTTGCTTTGATCCAGATTTAGGGGTCGTGTGGGGGAGTGGGTGCAAACTAAATGGGAAATTTATCCATAATAATTTTCCAACAGCTATAACATACCTATTTTTTTTTTTTTTTTTGCTTTTTCATTTCATTTGTTAATGCACCCTCTTTCTTTACTTCTCTTACATTCTGAGTCAAGGTTTTCCATGTGTCATGGCTGACATTGGTGGCTCCACAGATATTGACTTCTGCTGCCTATTATGACTATGATTTATCCAGGCTTTTACACATTATTTAACAGTTACATAACAAAGGGTATAGACCAGGGGCAAGCAGGACATTTGGATGACCTTGTGTGACATGCAGCCTTCCCTGCTAACAGTGAGGCCTGTACTCAGGGTCTCACAACATTCAAGATGGCGGTCAATTTGGTGCAATTAAAACTCCACCTGGTTTTTATTTGTGCACCATCGCAGTCACCATCTGGACTTTTTTTTTTTTTTTTTTTACAAAACTCTGGGGACAGTACTGGTCAGACGGGCACATTTTAACCAGAATGCCAAATGCAAATAATGCCCACTTTTACCCCAAGTATGCTCATGGGAGTTGAAGTCCACAAGTCTTAAAGTTGCTAAGGTTGAGAAACACTGGTCTACACACTCCCAGTGTTCTTCTGCACATAGAACATGCTTCTTATCCCTGAAAAAGTATTTTTCATATTTTTGGGTTTTTCTAAACAAATCACTTAAATTATTTTTATTCCGCTCCCTTATCTTATTTGTGTGTGCGTGTTTACATGCGTCGTTTTTACTTTCTGTTCGTGCTTCCATTTTAACTGCTGTTTGTTTAATTGCTGCCCTGGGAACTGAAGTATTTCTGCTGAAGAATGGGATATCAATCTGGAGTGAAATTTAAAAAGGAACAAATGGGGATTGTGACTGACAAGCAGGGCTGCCAAAAAGAAAGGAAAACATTAAGGTTGACCCTCTTAAACAGGGGAAGTTGGAGCATATGAAAAAAACAAGAAACATGCTTGGTTTTTGAGTTTGCTTTAACACATACATATTTGTAGGGGAGACTCTTTTTTGGTATTAGAGATAATACATCATGGCATCTCTCCTGTTTCCTCAGAAATAGGAGGAAAATATATTGGTTCCTACTGCATGAGAGCTGTAGGGGAACCATATTTATATAAAAACCAATAGACCACACAGCATGTGTGCATTCTCTTCTGAAGACCTAAGCTAACAGCTTCAGAAAAGATTTTCACCCAGCTACCTAGAGAGTCAGATAGCAAACAGGATCAGCACAGCCATTTTTAAACCTTGGCCTGTGAGTAAGTTAAACCAGCATCTCATCCATGTTGCCTGGAAGAGATTATTCAATTATTTAAAGGACAATAACAGGGCTGCACTCTACAACTTCCTAAAGAGACGAAAAAATGGACTGAGGCAACGTAAATGTATTAAAAAGCACAGCTGAGTGGACACCATCTGGGTGTCTACAGAGTCCTTCAAGGTTCCCTGTATTCCCTTTCCAACTCTGCTTCAGATAATGGATCTTTGTCTTTCAGCCGCTGAATGGCTGGTTTTGCCCACCAGGCTTAAGCAGCTCAGTTAATGAATCCCAGCAACTGTTTTCATACAACTTGGTAAGTTTGGTGCTTGTAAAACTCAGTTTGCTTTGGGTGTAAACAAACTCAAGGCCACTTGGTTAATTTATGACCCAATGTTTGGTGTGAGCACAGAAAATGGCTCAACTCAGTAATAGGTGGAGGGTGTTCAATGAATCCACGCAAAGATGGCTCATCTCCATCCTGGAAAGACACAACTCAGAATTTCATAGTCTGTAGACTTCTGGAACGCAGGACCATATCTGCTGTTTCAGCCAGACTGAATAACCTGATTTTGAATTCCCAATAGAACATCTATTTGATTTATTGGATTGATATCCCATTTTTCTTCCAAAAGCTAAAGAAGATCTAAACAGCACTTCCAGGAAAAAGGGGAGAAAAACAAACAGAAAAGAAAACCAAAATTAAGAAACATATAGATGACTTCCGACCTACTTTTCAACAGATAATTACATTCTTATTGTCCCTCCTCCCTCTTAAGTATTTTACAAGTCCCTTCACCCCTTCGTTCAGTCCTCATCTTTCTTAATCTTCAAATCCATGAATCATCAATTCATTTTTTCTTCTTTCAGCAAAAAGTCCATGTAAGCCTTCCAATCTTTCAAAAAGGTTTTTGTTGTTTGTTCTCTGATCAAACAGGTCTGTTTCACCATTTCTGCGAATTCTGACATTTTCACAATCCATTATTTCACTACGGGAATTTCATTATTCTTCCATTGTTCATTTGTTGTTTTTCTACCTAACAGCAATAATGGGGTTAGATGGGGTGAGGGAGAGAGAGTGTTGGTCCAAAGTCAATGAGGAAGTTGCTGTAGTTGAGGTTGGACCTTCTAGGCTCCTTCTGATCCTAGGCGAAGACCTTAACCACTGAAACACATTGCTGTAGGATGGCAGTTGAATCAACATACCCCTGTATCATAAACATTTTCAGATTGAGGCACAACTCTTGTTTTGTTTTGTTTACATTAGTCTCTTATCTCAAAAATGGACAGGTTCAATCAGATGAAGGATTCTATTCTTTTTAAGCCTTTTTAGAAATCTCTCACAGACATTATGATTAAAATTGTAAGATTCCTGTAGCCATAGAATTTTTCATATGGCCAATTCTGAGTCCCTCATTCTGGTCCTTCTGAAAGCATCTACAGCTCTTTTGTTCCTGTCAAAAGTTCACCAGTATGAGGAAATGGGAAGGAGAAGAGAGAAAGCCTGAAATTTTGGCATAAGCAAACTAGGTGTTTTGAATCCAAGGGCAAATTCTTGCATTTACCAAGTATCTCCACCTAGCCAAAATGGAGAAAAGAGAAGAATCTGTGTGAGACCAGCATCTAGTTAACTTGGTTGATCTTAAAAAGCTAAGTAGGGTTAGACCAGATTAAGAAAAAAAATCTAATAGAAGACAGCAGCAGAATTTTTCCAGCTTGTTTCCAGGAAAATGACATGGAATATCAAATCACTCACAGCTAAACTTGATTTGAAGGAGGTTTATTCTTTAATGAACTGATGCCTAGAATAAGAATGGAAAGAGTAGAAGGATGTTATTCCCTTCCTTCTATCCTGCTGATATTGCCTCGAAAGTGGTTTGAAGTCTTCTCTACATTACATCTGTTAAATACATCTTTCCACTGTTTTTTTTCCTTCATTTTACCCTATCAGTATTTCTCAGTCCAAAGCCAACAAAAAGATAGTAAAATGTGAACTGGATATTGAAATGGATACTCAAGTGTATTTTAGGGTTAAAATATCCAAAAACATAAATGGCAAAATAGATTAAAATGTGGATTTTTGTGCACTTTAAAAAAAAAAACGTGAAGGAAGTAAAAACAGGATGGACCAAACTCAAGGATTAAAACACCCTGAACCAGTACAGCTTTATTGCAGATAGTCCCCCCAAATGTATCAATCTGTGCAAAGTTTTCGTCTTAGTGTAATGTATGGCCCCAGCTAAAATGTGTTTGTTTAGAGATTAGGATATACAAAATCCAAGCTGTTAAAGAACATTGGAAGACCTTTAAAATATATATTTGTTGGGGAAAGATTCCAAAGAAATAAAAAATAGTTTAGGTGCTATACATTTAAGCAAAAGTATATCCAATCGTTCCTCTTTATATATACAATCATGATGCTAAAGAGTTCATGCTTTCAATACATTCCCTTAAATCTCCAGCATAAGACAGCGTTAGGTAAATACGCTTGATGTATATGCTTCCCTTCCCTTCCCTTCCCTTCTCAAATTTCTTTTTATCACATTCCCCAAATGCTGTCCTTCTATAGTGGGGTGAAATTTGTTCTCATGCAGGATGATAAAAGATATCTTGTGTAGAAAAGTGCCATAATGGATTGGACATGGAAGATAAAGGAGGGGGGAAAAAACCCCAACTGCTAGATTTGAATTTAGCATCTTTGAAATACAACAGCTTTATCTCCTAGACTACACTGTGTTTGCTTAACCATCAGACGGGATTACAGGTTCCAGTCAGAGACAGCCTACCTTAGATACATTTTCCTATCTTTCTAAAATGCAGTTGCAAGTCTTTCTTCCTCTGTTTCACAGTAAGAGATGCATGCACAAAAAACAACTTGCACATCCAATTTATTTCCCTGTGCACCTTTGCTTCTCAAATTAACCCATGGAGCGGAAATGCTTTTTAAAAAAGGCAAACTAAAAAGAAGATTTTAAAGATCCCTAGTCCTTTTCAGGTATGCATTCCAATCAAAGGAGATGACACAACCTATAGTTCCTGTACACAGGAACCATTGTTTCAGAGAATCTAGAGTTAGTCAAAAAGAGAAGAAAGCAGCGATCAAGCTGTATCAAGAATAAATGTCACCAGATGTCTTATATTGGCTAGCTTATAACTTGTGGTAAGCCACAATGTTGTTTGCTTGGTTTCGGCTTAGTATACTGGAAAAACCTATTGTTTGGCCATCATAGCTTTTAACTCGTATCTTGTGTGACCGCAGCTGTTTATCCAACAGGCTGCATTTGACAAACAATGGCTTGGGGATGCAACCAGGATTCCAGTTAAGCAACAAGAGTTTAGGAGTAGAACCCAGTTAGAAGAATAAGAAAGCCTCTTTCATAAGTGTTTTCACATGATATTGTTTTTAGAGAGTTAGTTTTGATGATGCGATTTTATCATGGTTTAAGATGGTTTAATGTTATACTCCTCTATGCAAGATCTGATTGATTAATAACATACGCTTTAAAATAAGATTCTTTTTTTTCAAAGAACAGTTAGTGGTGCTTTGATTGCTTCCTTGCCTAACTGATGGGAGTACATTTAGACTGCTGGGGGCACTCTCACAAAATGGTGCCCTCACACAAATGCTGCTTTTCCATCACTCTCCCAGCTGTCTGCCTCCAGAGGCTCTCATCCGGCCCACCTTATTTTGACCTTGTTTTCTGAGCAGATAGATTCTGATCTAAAGAGAACACTTGTTTTTCCTCTAAAAAAATGGATCCAGAGGCATAATCACCAATCAATGCAATTTATTTTTATTTGCTTATTACATTTCTAAACCATCCCAGTTGTGTGCATAATGCTAGAAGCATGCACTTTGCACTGCAACATCTCTACTTCCCATTTCATTTTCCTTACATTCATTTTTAATGAAGTTTAATGGGCCAGAGCATTAATAGAGTTGTCTATCTCTAGCCAGGGGCATCTTTTTTTAAAAAAAGATGGTAGCCAGGACTGTTTGATCAAAGACTTTCCCTTTTTCATGTGCAAAGCATGTTTTTTTAAAAAGGGCGGGGCTTCAATTGTCCAGTTGCAGCTGCCATCTTGAATTTTTGGACTCCTTCTGCAGATACCCCTATCTGTACCTTTCACTCCCCTTGGATATCTTGCTGCTGACCCATTGGCTTGAGTGCCTCTGGATGCTGTCTCAGCTAAAACTCTTCTGACTCAGAGTTTAGTGAGGCCAGAGATCCAAAGACCTCCTTTTTAAATTAATCTTGGCCAGCAGGAGGTATTAGATTACACCAGATTCCCAAGCAGAATTGTCCCAACATTTGATTTGTCAAAACCACTCCAATTCATGGTGTAGACTTTTTTCTCTTGAAAAGTGGGGTAGAAATAATTGTAATAAATAATGGTATATAATTCCTGCATCAAACTACCCTCTTGCTTGCTTAAAGATACCACATTCCTCCATCACTCTTACCTTTTCATTCGACACAAGTCAGAATATTCATTCTTCCTAATTGAAATCAAGTTGAAATTAATATTAACAACTCTAGCCTCAGATCAAGCAGACCTAGTCCATTTGGGGGACAAACTTAGAAGGAAAAACACAGTCATGTTTGTTAGTCATCTAGGAAAAATAAAATAAAAACAAAAGTTCTGTGGCGTGCCTAAGGATTGGTAGATTGATTGATTGATTGATTGATTGATTCCTGGAATTTTTATTCTGCTGCCACAGGTGAGCTGGAAAAACAAGTTGGCTGAATCTAACCCTAACCCTGAGTCAGATTTCTACATTTAGAGTCCTAATTTAAATCCTCTGCCAGATTCCTCCCTGGATCTTGGGTAATCTGGAACGGATCAGAAATATTAACATGGCAACCTCTGAAAGACTGGAAATCCACTATCTGCAAAGTATAGTTTTCAAAATTTCAGTATTCATACACACTGCAAAATAATTCTCTGCTTTGTTTTAAAGACTGTACTCACGCTTGCAAGCTGTGCCACTCTGCAGGATTTTTGCATCCTTTACCTTAAACTGCATTCATCTTTTATCGTTTAGTTAATGAGCAATTCCTCCATTTTATTACTTTATTATTGGTGATCAGCAAGTAGATTTGTGTGCAAAACAGTAATTAACCCCCAGGACAAAGCTCAAGCAGGGGCACCCTTCCTCTACCTCTACCATTCCCAGCATCCTGCATCACTCCCATGCCCAGGTGAGAAAAGCCCCACCCCTGGATGGTTTGTCCATCTGGCCCTAGAGGCCTTTGAAGAAGTTGGGTATTTAGTCGAGCCCCAGAGCAAGACCAGACCTCCTTTGATGGGTCTATCAAAAGGGGAACCGCCAAAGGTCTTTGAAGAAGACCTTTGACATTGGTGAGGAATCTATTCTATTTTATATACCTGGGAGAATTCTGTAATAGAATCATGGGGTGGGGTGAAGGACACAACGAAGGGAATTATGAGTAGAGGGAAGTACAGCACTAGGAGATTAGTAGCTCCAGTAATAAGAAGAGAGGTGAGCCATAATGTGCCTGTCTCCTCTTCTGAGGGACTGTGGTAGCCTGGTAGCCATACTGGGTTACCCTGCTGTTGGCCAATGTCAGGAGCTGAAAGGGACAGCTTGTATTTCCCAAGTGGGCCCTCAGTGACTCAGTACAGCACCAGAACAGGTTGGGAAATGGATGTAATAGTTCCCAAACTGATGAAGATTCAGGAGATCACAATGCAAATCACCAGCAGCAAGCTTCTCCATCCTCAGTGAGCAGACCTCCCTCCTCCTGGGATCATAGCAAAGCTGTTAGAAAGAAAAACCGAAAATCTCTGCCCTGATGTAAGTACATTTGTTCCCTTTGTTTGCAGGTTCAGCTTGCTTGCATTGTCATTCATTCATTCATTCATTCATTCATTCATTCATTCATTCATTCATTCGATTTATACAGCCACCCATCTCACTTTTATGTGACTCTTGTCTAGTTCACACAGCAAAGCCATCAAGGCATGTCAAGGGTCTGTTCTTCAGCCACCTTGCTGAAGAACCTGAAGTTATTTTGGGACCGAGAGGGAGTAACTGATCCAGGGAGTTTTCATGGCTGGTGGGGGTGGAGGAGTCAAGCCTGGGTCTCCTTGCTCCTTGTCCAGCACCTACACCAGTCCCATACTGAGTCTTGGGCTGAGAAGGAAGGACTGCTCAAAGTCCCCCAGGGAGCTTCTGTGCCTGAAGGGCATGGCTACAACCTGGGTCTCCCTACAATAGCATGGGGTTTTTTTCAATATGCTGCCAGGGCAATGAAAGCCCAGTTTTTCCCTAAGTGTGGTCCCTGTTTAATACTACTTGGATCACTGATCAAGAGATCACATTGCAAGCCAACATCGTTGCCACATCCCACCAATTCAGTGGTATGTGCAGAGCACTCACCCACTTGACATGCACTAGAGCAGTGTTTTTCAAACTCGGCAACTCTAAGATGTGTGGACTTCAACTCCCAGAATTCCCCAGCCATCTGGCTGGGGAATTCTGGGAGTTGAAGTCCACACATCTTAGAGTTGCCAAGTGTGAAAATCACTGTCCTAGAGAAACACACATCTTTACAGTATAAATGTACTAATCCAATGTGAGTATTGGTACAGGGCATTTGCTCAAAAGCTCAGGGAAGGCCTGTTCCCTATTATGGAACAGCTTACTGGGGTAGGCAGTTCTGGGAGTTGAAGTCCACTCATCTTGCAAGCCAACACATTGTTGCCCACGTCCCACTAATTGAGTGGTATACGCAGTGCACTCATACGATTGACATGCACTAGAGCAGTATTTTTCAAATATTTTTTGAAAATATTTGAAAAATATTTTCAAACATTTTGTGAAAATATTTGAAAAATATTTTTCAAATGCTATGTCAAGGTATACAGCCGAGTATCAAGGGCAAAAACGGGAGCCAGGACCCCCACGGCTACTGCTTCCTTCTCATCATTGTCAATGGTTCCACATTCTCTGACTTGAATTACATCTGGGGCAATTTTCCTGACCGTTTTTTCCTCCTATCAGACCCCTTCCTCCCGTGGAATGTCTGCAGCTGGAAAAGACTGAGATGCCTCGAATTGTTTAAAGATCTTCTGCTTATAGCCAAGTCAGCTCCCCCTGCTTATCCCAGAAAGAATCTTAATTTGAACCTTGTAGGAGAATGGTTGGAGAATTTTGGGTCAATAATAAAAACATATATATCTAGGAAGTTGGCTTGAGTTTACCTACACCTTGGCAGTGTGTGATAAAACTGAATGTGGCATAATCCTTAATTTTCCCTCCACTGTCCAGCCGTTATTAAATAACTGAAGAGGAGGCATTAGACATACAAACAGATTTATTTTCAACCTATCTCCAACTTTTTGAAAAAAATAAACACTGGGAGGCTTTGCTGTTTTTAGAGCAACAGAAGTAACTAAAAAAAAAAAATCCATAAGAAAGCTTTTATCCACGTCACGCTTCTTTAAAAGGGCAATTTTCTACAGAGGGGAGGAAATGAAATTTGCTGAAAAGGGTCTTCATCTGCACAGATATGGACAAACCAGGACAGGAAATTGCATTCTTCACTTATCTGATGGCCCCACATTTGTGGGGTGAATAAGCTGATAAAGTTGGGTTTCTGTATTTTGCAATAATTCCACATTAAACCAAGATGTTTATTCTAGACTAGAAAGTTGTTGAATGTCCATTATGCAAAAGGCACATTTTTCAAGGCCACAGTTCCATTCAGCATCCAATTCCCGGGGCAAGAAGATCCAGTTGCTGTGTTTGCATGACAATCTTGCACTAAAAGACACAGCATTCCATTTACACACCATGTAAAAGCTTGGTTGGTTTTAAACTTAAGGCTTTGTTTTCCCCACAGCTAAAGGTGATGTATGACCAAATTCTGTCTGGTTAAGTTGTGATTTCTCTGTAAACCCTAAAAATGGGTTAACTCAGGAACAAGATCAAGTTTGTTTTGTGAATGCACTCAAATGTGATATTTTGCTGAGCAGGAATATCTCTTCCAGATGATTTAGAACTGCTACTCCTAGGGTTCTCCTAGGGGCCGGGAAGATGTCATTTTTGGAAGACTGTTATCTAGTGGTAACAGAGATATTGCCATCGGCTACAATTTTGGTGTCTTTCTCTTAGAACACAAAATAAAAACACACACGGTGCATACATTCACCTCACACTGCATGCATATATCTATCTATCTATCTATGGGTATTGCATGCATGTGGTATGTACACACACACACACATACACACATGCAGTGCAGCCAATTCTTAGCACAGTTACTTTCTAGGACAGTGTTTCTCAACCTCGGCAACTTTAAGAAGTGTGGACTTCAACTCCCAGAATTCCCCAGCTGGCTGGGGAATTCTGGGAGTTGAAGTCCACATCTCTTAAAGTTGCTGAGGTTCAGAAACACTGCTCTAGGACCTGGGATAACAAGGTAGGGAGAGGCCGCCTGCAGAATGTGGCTTCTGGAATTTTTTACAACCCCTTAAAAATAATTTCATTCTGGGTATGTGATTGAGAGGGAGGAGATGGTTTAGAAGGCAGCAGCCAGTAGCCTTCCTAGCCACTGGCCAGCTATCTCTCCTGTAGGGATGCGTGCAGAGTTGTTTCCTCCACAATCCCATCCAGATCCAGCCCATTTTCCATTTCTGTTCCAGAGTTTTCTCTCCCTATACCAAATGTAGTCCCACTCTGTTCAGCTTTTGGTCCTTGTCACCACCATTATGCAACTGAATTCAGATCAAATTTAACTGATGAGCAAGCAGCTAGTCTACACTCTTTGTAGCATTAGTCATGTACTAAATATTTCGGAATGACACAACTAGGAGAATTACTATGCAAGCTGGGGCTTATCTCTGTATAGTCCACATTCATGCAGATGTCTGAGCAGGGCAATATTGGCCCCAGTATTGCTGGTTTCTAAGCAGGACAACAGGAATGGCTGGGAGAAGATAATTAGAGTACCAGCTACCCCCAGCATATGGGTATTGATTCTTCCTTCAAGAGATGAGGGAAACAAATATCTTTCCTCTATTAAGACTTGGCAAATCTGTAAAGTTCAGTCCAGGTAAGGTTCACTGTTCCAACCTTAAGTTTGTTCCATCTCTTTTCCATATCGCTGCAATAACAACAACAACAACAACAGTAGTAGTAGTAGTAGTAGTAGTAGTAGTATAAAAACATTTTTGCATGTATTTCTCCTCATGCATCCCTTTTGGTGATGTTTCTATTGAGATAAATAGATTTAGCAAATTGTTTCCCCTGGAAAAACAGTTGCGCTTGCATTTTTGGAGTTCCTAATTGCGTCCCTAGATATGTATATTGGCATATAAATGCCTCCCAGTTCTGAGAGAAGCTCAGGAAGCATGAAAATCAGATCAGGGTCAATCCCACACCAATGCTTGAGAAAAGGGAAGTTTTCTGTTGAATGAAATACTCCTGCTGTTGGAAACACTGTCTCTTTTGTCTTGGTTTTCCAGCGTATTTTCTCCCCTGCGGTACAAAGATAGTTCAGGAGGATGAGAAACCAGGCAAAGCTATAAAACTGCAGCACAAAAATTATCTCTGCCTAATCAAAATTGGACCAGCATCAAGCAATATCGTTATTTTCCCTTCCTTGGCCTGTTGACAGAATACTGAGAATAAAAGATTAAATAAGAAGATGACAAAGTAAAGGGGATCTTCTGCATGCAAGCTTCCCAAAGGCTCTTTTCCTCTGTTTTTGAAATTTGAAGCTGCCACATTGCAACAGCTTTCAATTCTACCTGCAGCTCGTCTCATGTTCCTTTCATCCGAGCACCGTCATCAAAAAGGGGTTGGAGCCCAGCTAATGGAGACACTAAATACACCACTTCAAAGAACATAAAGGAGGATTTTAAAAAAATTAATAGAAGCCGAGTAAATAATTTCCAAGGACACCAAGTGCTCATGAAGGAAAGCAACGTGGGCCAGAATTTTTAGCCTAACAGTCAGTTTTGGATGAGTCTTCCTTGCAGAAAACTCAAGACCCTTCTTCAGCCTGGATGGGTTGGACTTCAACTCCCATAATGCCCAGCAGTACTGGCTGGCCTCAAGGGTACCAGGTTGACAAGGGCTGGGCTAGAGCCTTTCCCCCTTAAGTTCCCTTTTTCAAACCACAGAAGTTCTTCTGGCTTGGAATCCTGTCCTTTTCTATTCTTGAATGCTTTCTTGTCAGAAAAACCAGAGACCAGGGTTATGATATTGGCCCGATTCAGCAGAGGCCTTCCTCTTGTGCACCACATTCACCAGGCAGTAGAGAGCAAAGGCTTGGGAAAAGGCTGTGCGCTTGTTTGCTCTTTAGCAGAAGCACTAGTAGCTACTCCAATGTACTAGAACAGTTCACTGCCCTAGTTCACACAGTACAACAAATCTTGGACACCAGTGTGTTGTCCATCAATACAAATGAGTCCATTGCTTTGGAACCCAGCAGACCTCCTGCTATAACTGATTTTTAAAGCATTTTTAATAGATGCCATCTGGCTGTAAAACAAAGCCCCAGCAACAAATGTACAGGTAGTCCCCAGGTTAAGAATGCCCAGGTTACAGATGACCCATAGTTAAGAACGGAGCGTATTGTACTAAAATACACAAGGGTTCGAGATCATTACACAATACAACTCATACAGTATTATACAATAATACTGTTCCGGCTTACATACAAATTCGACTTAAGGACAGGCTTTGGGAACAGAACTCGTTCTTAAACTGGGGACTACCTGTAATCTGTATTTTCAAGAAAACTTTTTGGTTCCACCTAGACTTCAAAGCCAGTTTTAGAAAACAAATAGCAAGTAGATACAGTCCAGGGATTTCTTCAAGAAGTGCGTCCAAGTATCCAGGAAAAAAAAGTGGTTTGCAAGAGAGCAGGCCCACCATTTTATAAGAGTGCCAACAATATGCTTTCAAAATTCCAAATGAGCCAGCCGACAACCTCAAAGTTCAGGATCCTTGAACTAATCCATGAAATGCTTTTCTTTGCTTCTGGCCTTGTGTCAGAAATAATAATTATAAGTTCTTCAATACACCTTTATTATCCAAGTCTGCCTCGCTGCATTGTGTGACTTATTGTGAAATCATTAGATGCTTGCTAAAAAGCGGTACAATGTTAGTAAATAAATAATATTGCTGAAAAGAAACGTACAACTGGAAGCTTGGTAATCGTCTGATCTTATTAGAATTCACAAGATAGATAGATAGATAGATAGATAGATAGATAGATAGATAGATAGATAGACAGAGAGAGAGAGAGAGAGAGAGAGAGAGAGACAGAGGTGATAGAGATAGATAGATAGATAGATAGATAGATAGATAGATAGATAGATAGATAGATAGATGAATATAGGTGATAGATACAGATGATAGATAGATAGAGGTGATAGATGAATATAGGTTATAGAGGTAGGTAGGGAGAGAGAGAGAGAGAGAGAGAGAGAGAGAGAGAGAGAGAGAGAGAGATTTAAAGGGCATACAAGCCAATACAGAACTTGACACAATTTAAAACTATTTTATTACCACACTTAAAGAGAAAAGGACGGTCAGGAGGGGGATGGGGGGATGATAATACACTTCTGGATTAAATGCTGAATCCCCAACAAGCATCTGCAAACTTGTTGGCCTTCTTTGTGATATAGCTGGACACATTATTCTCAGGAAATCAATTCCATGGTATGAAGTTTTTTGACATTTGGAAAGATAAAGTGATATTTTGCAATGCTCAAGGCACTCTTAAAAAGAATCACAGCTTGCACAGATTAAGACAAGAGTAATAAAGAGTGATTCTTCATAGATGCCCCAGTTTCTGATGCTTCGAAACAACACATTCCATAAAAATGGATTTTTTAAATGGGGTTGGGGGAAGGGATAGAAATGAAAAAGTAGAAAGATCTGGTAAGCAAAATATCTCCAGGGTTGGAGAAGAACTTTATGAATATATAGGAGGGTGGCCATAAATTGGCTGCAAAAAGGGAGATTCGCTACTGGGTGGCAACAGAGAGTATGATTCTTCTGCAGCTCTCCGCTGCCATCTATTTGTTATTTGATCACTGCAGCCCAAGTGTCATAGCTCTAATATGCAGGTAGGGCTTGCTTAACAACCAGAATTGGGACTGGAATTTAGGTCACTAAGTGAAGCAGCCATTAAGTGAGTCATCATGTGACCAGACTTGATTTTATGACTTTTGTGGTGGTCATTAAGCAGATCACTATGGTTGTAAGTGAATAACATGGTTGTTAAGGAATCATGGGGTTTTAAGTGACTCATTAACGCAGTTCCCCATTGATTTTGCTTGCCAGAAGCCGGCTGGGAAGGTTGCAAATGGTGATCATGTGGCCCACAGACACTGCAACTGTCGTAAGTGTGAGCTGGTTGCCAAGTGCCTGGATTATGCTCACGCGACTTCAGGGGCACTCCAACAGTCGTAACTTCAGGCACTGGTTGTAAGTCACTTTTTTAGAGCCATCATATCTTTGAATAGTCACTAAATGAACAGTTGTTAAGCGAGGACTACCTGTATATGGAAGCTTGGAATAGGATAGTTAACAGAAACCTACCATATATACTAGAGGATAATATGAGAATTTTAGGAGCCAAAATACACCCCCAAAATTGAGTTCAGTTTATCCACAGATGGGCTTATCCATGAGTATATATAGTAATACAATTGTGAAAATTAAAACATATGAGAATTTCAACGCTTGGCTTAACTGTGGATGGCGCATTTTTTATGGTATTTTAGTTAAAAATTTGAGAGTTGGCTTATCCCCAGGTATATACAGTACCTTTCCTATGAGATTTTAGAAGTAGCTTAGGGATTTGGGGGAGCAACCTTCAACATACTTGGGCGGAAGAGGAGGGATCGGACAGGTGAATTTTTCTAGCTCCAACAGTCAGCCATGCTACACCCATGACAGGTGCTCAGTTCTGAACCAACCTGGAGAAACTTAAGAATAGTTTTGTTTTGTTTTTTTTAATTTGGCAAAAGTTGCTGCTGCTTTAGGTTTCACCTTCTCATCGCTCCGATGGAATGCCCTTGATTAAAGCCACTGAGCAAATATTCTTAGCTAAAGAGAGTCAGTCTGATGTCCCTTGAATTTTCCACTGTCGCCACTGACTTTCAACAGATGAAAACTTTTATTTATTTCATTACCTGTTCTGCAGCCTGGACTAACCCCAGTTCCTGCCTTCAGGCTTACAATAAAAACAAAAAAGAAGGGGGAGGAGGAAGATTCATTGGCCAACATAAATACTGCCTCTAGTATGCTCTGCGTAGAAAAGCACAATCATAATTACCATTCTCGAAATAATTGTGGGTCTTGGGTCTTGCGTGACCTGCATATTAGAAATAGGCAGTTCTTCAGAGAGGCGTTTTCTCCAATGAAGATGGGTGCAAAGCTCCCCTTCGCAACTGTGTTGCCATACATGGGTCCTTTCCCCATTGCTAAAAGTGAAAAGAAACTCTAGCCATGTTCTACCATGCTGAGATCTTGCCCAGAGAGGTAGGAGCCAGAAGAGGCTTCTGCACATGCACAGAAGCTCTTCCTCATATTGGAGCTGCCAGACCAGGCCCCCAAAAGCAACATGCAATGTCTCTTCAAGGGAAATCATGTCATCTTTTTGTTTTGATGTTCCAACCCTTTGGCAGCTTCCTTGCACAAGTGTATTTTTGGAGAAAGAAGGCTTACAGTACGGGCCATGTGCTGCAGATCCAGGACTGATGACCGATCACAAAGAAACTAACTCTACCTAACCTTTTGATGAACGATTTGATGAGCAGCTTCATTACATCTTCCTAAAGCTTTCTAGATTCAAACAATGCAATTGTACTCGACCACAAACTGAATTCAATCCAGGTGGTAGCAGTGAGTCCAGAAGCACATTCTGCAGCATTAACAAAAGTCTTGATGAAGCCGTCTGGATGATCACATCAAGGATTGCTGTGGCACCCTATTTTTACCAATGGTCCATAATATATCTCTTGTGTGTCACCGCACAAAAAGAATCTCCATTCAGCCTTATGGACAATCATGTCAAGACCATTTTTGGGGAGTGTGTTACTGGCATGCACAGATACATAATGCATGGATGAGGCCATAGGGGAACCACAGAACAACCCATGCTCCAATTTCAGACTTTTAGAAATTGTTCTCCTTCTCAAATCCTGAAACAATAAAGAAATGAAGTGTCTGTGTGTGTGTGTGTTTACTGGAAGGAGGACACAGACAAAAGCTTGAGTATCAGCGTACAAAGAACTGTACAAAACTTCAAAGAGGTGCTTTCATTCATGGAAGCTTTGATCAAATTACCCAGCAGAGGCAGCTTCATGAATGAAATCAAGGGGTGTCTAACTTAGGCAGCCTTCCAACGCATGTTGCAGCTTCAACCGTTTTGCTGTTGTTTCTGGGGTCCTTACAGACAATGTACCATCTTGCAACTTCACTTCAGAGCACGTTGTAGAGGGGTCCTCAGTGGTATGGTGGCCTCCGTGACATTGACATGAATTGCTAGCCAGTCAATTTAATACCTCATTAAATTCTCTGCCTGTCAGAACTCTTTTCCGGTGACAAAGCTAACACTGCTTCATTGTTGCCTTTCTCCACTTCTTTCATAGAGCCTCAACTTTGCTCTGTCTTGTGCGCTTACATCCTGCTGGCCCAACTGGGAGCTCAGCTCACCTCTGAGCAAGGACTAAGGGCTCAAGGCTGGCTAATCCAGCTTGTCCTGTTGGGTCAATCCTTATCTTTAAATTCTGCATGATTGGGATAAGGTTTAAGGCTCTCGGCAATGAGCGAATGGATGTCAAGCTAACCCTTACTGACGCTGGACCAAGCTTTTACTGCTATGAAGAATACAGATGTGGCCAGGGTAGAGATGCTCCTTTCTCTGTGCCAGCCATGTTTTCTGCAGACTGTCTACCTCTGTGCCATTTTTTTCACCGGGTCATCCTTCTTCAGTTCTGGAGTCCTTGGTGCTCTCTGAGCTTGGTTGCACTGATGATGTTACCTTGTTGGGTAATGAAACATTTGCAAGCCAACAACCAAACTCAGAGAGCACCAAAGACTCCACAGTTCAACCCTGAGCTACAGATAATCTCTTCTATTCTTCAGTTGTCTCCACTAACTGGCTATACAACAGAGCAGCTGCACCAGCAAAACCAGCATTTTGACACCATCAAGTTTGGGCCAGAAGTCATGCTTGCTAAGGTGTCTTGCCCAGCCAGCCCCCCAGCTGAGCTCGCCAGCTGTCCTGGCACCCCACAAAACCCAGGGCTGGGGAATTCTGGGAGTTGAAGTCCACATACATTAAAGTTGCTAAGGTTGAGAAACACTGCCATAAAAGAAGTGCAAGGGGAATGTTTCAAAATATTGAACCCCTTGATGGCATCCGGCTGAAACTTGGTAGGGGCCATGTTCCCAAAAGCATTCACCATCCTTGCTATTATCTACACACTCTGCAAAGAAAAATGAAGCACCTGACATTTTGATGTTTCTGCATTCTAGACTATGGACAATTAAAAAAAAAATTAAATCTCAAAATAGCTCC
Organism: Liasis olivaceus; assembly: GCA_030867105.1. Lineage (NCBI taxonomy): Eukaryota > Metazoa > Chordata > Lepidosauria > Squamata > Pythonidae > Liasis > Liasis olivaceus. Next base: position 74,345,427 of record CM061355.1, read on the forward strand.
AACCCAAACCAAGCTGCCTTCAAAGCCTGAGCTGCAAACTCAGATCAACTCTCCCAGTCTCAAACTTTTCTAAAGCATGGTTTGACATCTTAATTTGATAATTGGTCTGAGGGCTCCCCCTCTTTTTATTCCTGATCAATGGCACTCTGAGACATTGTTAAAGTTGACTAGATTCCAGCATGCTCATAAAAGTTTCGCAGGGCAAATTATCAAATTCAGGAGTATCTAGGCTATCACCTGAACTTGTACAAAGGGCCAGGACTTTAAAGTTTGCCAAAACCCTGTTATAGATTGAACAATTAAAAAATGATAGGATTTAAAAAATGACTATCTTCCCTTGTTACCTGAGATGGGGATTGTGGTAAAATACTGGGTTTAGTATGCAAAAAAACCCAGAATCAATCCAGAGCATTGCCAAGTACAGGTAAGTCCTCGCTTAGCGACCACAATTGGAACCAACTCTGTCACTAAGTTGCTAAGCAAAACATCATGTGACCATGATGGACTTATGACTGCACTTCCCCTTTGGTCATTAAGCAAAGCGCTGCAGTCGCTAAGTGAAACCTCATGTGACCACAATGGACTTATGACCTCATTTCTCCTTCAGTTGTTAAGCAAAGTGCTGTGGTCACTAAGTGAAGCATCATGTGACTATGACAGACTTACAACCTCACTTCCCCTTTGGTCATTAAGTGAAGCACCACAGTTGCTAAGCGAAACATCATGTGACTGCGACTTACAATTTTACTTCTGCCTTCTCCATTAACTCTGCTTGTCACAAGCTGGTTATGAAGCACGCAAATGGCAGTTAATATGACTGTGGGACACTGACAGTTGTAAATGCGAGGATTGGTTGCACAGTTGTTGTTGTTTTTCATCATTATAACTTCAAATGGTTGCTAAACAAGGCAATCAGTAAGCGAGGACTACCTGTACCACTAGGAAAGTTTCATGGGTCAAACATAGAGATTTGCTACAAGTTAGCATAGGCAGTGCTTGGCTCGATGATCAAGATCTAACTTGAGAAAAATCAGATTCTGTGTTCTAAACTAGGTTGCGTTCTTTTCAGGCTAAAGCTATAGTTGCTGGGTTTGCAACAAGTCAACATTCAATTTAATTATCAGTTGCAGATTTTTGTTTTTAAAGATCTACCTAAAGCCACTGGAAGACAACATCTGTTGGTTTGGGGTTATAATACCCATTTTACACTGAAACCAATACATTTCTAGGTAAAATTCAAATGTCTGGTTTTAGCCTATAAAGGCCTACATGGCTGATGTCCATGTACCTTCAGGACTGCCGTCACCTACCAGAATTAGCCTGACTGAGCATCCGTCCTGGGAGAAGCTTTTGGTTATAATCCACTTTAATGAGATAAAGGGAATGAAGCCCAGGAGGTGCTCTCAGTCCCTGCTCTGGCTTATAGAACAGCCCCCTTCGGAATTAAGGCTCACATCACCCCTATTAACATTTTAGAACCTGCTTAAGACAGGACTTTTCCCTATAACATCTGAGAATTAGTGACGGGTTGCTGTTTTTTCATTTCAATTTCACCATCGTGTTCTATTTTTCTCTTGTATTTTGGTTTATTACTTATTTCTATTACCATTATATTGTTTAAAAATTTGATTTTCATGATGTTCATTGCTTGTTTTACTGGATGGCTGTAAACCACCAGGAGTTTTTTTGATGTGACAGAATGCAAACAGAATAGATAAAAGCCAAATATATCTGCACATTAAGTTAAATGAAATTAATATGAGCGAGGCTTTGGGGACTGCAGTGAAAGCTGGGGGGTGGGGGTGGAATTGCAAGTTGTGCGACCCTTTTGTAAACAGACAGCACTGAAGGTCATGTTACATGTGTGGGTGATGTATTATCAGCATCCTGACTCCATAAGAAAAAAAAGAACAGCCTCTACAATCACCTCCTATTTTTAAAAAAACAAAATTTAGTTTAACTCCATGGGTTTTTCTAAAAAAACAAAAAAAGTATCTTAACATATCATCTTCAAAATACAGGTAGTCCTCGTTTAGTGACTACAATTGGGCTCAGCAACTCAGTCATGAAGCAAAGCGGTCGCTAAGTGAAACATCACGATTTTACGATCTGACTTCAGCTTTCTTTTGAAGGTCATAAATGCAAGGACTGATTGCAAAGTTACGTTTTCATCACCGTCGTAACTGCAAACAGTCGCTTAATGAGGCAGTCACTAAACGAGGACTCCCTGTAAAATACACCCCAACCTGAATGCATGCAAAACGGATGACATCTGTTTGTGGGTAACAAATGGAACCACACAGAACATAAAACATTTTAAATGACCTTCCCTTAAAGGTAGTGCATTGCACTGACTGGAGCAAACAAGGTATTAGAGAAGGGCATTCATTTTCAGACATTTCAAAAATCACTTGTCCTGAATACCAGTTGAGTTCCTTCTACTTTTCATTAAGAAATCCCAACAGGAAGCACACATTATTCCTCCCAAATCCCCAACATGCCTCATCCCCCAAAACATATTTAATCATGCTTATAAATATCAGCAGTAATCTTCAGTAAATGCACAATATGTTTCTATTATGCCTGGAAGTTCCCAAAGCTTTGCCAGATTCCTAGGAAAACGACCCGTGATCCTGGCAAGAATGAGGGGGAAAAACAGCCGTTCCCACCTCAGCCTTTTCCAAAAAATCCAACTCAGATCACTTACAAAACAAAAGGGTCATGTTTAACGTTAGCAAAACATCAGGAACAACTAAAAAAACAAGGCAGCTCTCCCCCCCCCTACTTTTCCTTGAAAAGTGGGCCTGTAGCCATCTTCTTTTGGACAGAAACCTAAACACTGGTTGTGTTTTCTAAAATAATCAACAAACAAACAAATTGCTAGAACGGTGCTGGGTCACCACAAATTCAACAGACAGCTGGAAATTTAACTAGCATCCAGGTGCAAACCTGACAACTTTATTAGCATCAAGACATCCTACCAACTTTTCTACTTAATCATGGCTCTATAGATTAGGTGGCATTATGGTGTTAGGAAGATGGTGAACGCTAACATTTACTCTGAAGCTACCAGCAAAAGGCACGGTGATCCTTTCTCTTCCATCGTGAAGCCAGAGCATGGCACTGCTTTTTGATTTCTAGGATTTTCTTGTTCGAGTCCAAAACAAGTCTTATGATTAAATTATTCCTTGACATTTACTTGCTCAAGACTCACAGGCTGGGTTTGTATAATGTGCTAGACCAGGCTAAAATGGAGTTGGGGAGTTTACAGTCCAGCACGTTCAACAAAGCTCAGCCCTTATCCTAGTGTGTTGTGTGAATTGGACCACTGTAACTCATAATATAGCTTATTTGTTTGGACACTGAATGTTCTGTGAACACAGCAAACTGATGTTTTTGTTCATCTTGCTCTGGCTTTTAGTGTGTGGGTGAGCCTAGCCTTTGAACCATCTTAAATAATCACATTTTTATTTGGTTTGCATTTGTATCTAAGTGCAGTGCCTGACCTATTTTTCCCTACAATGCTGTGAGGGATGTTGGGCTAAGAGGAAAAACCTACAATATTTTCTCAACATGCCTAAAGATGGGGATGTTTGCCTCCTGTTCTGTTTACCTCACTGAATATGGTTTGCAAAAGATCACCTCATTTCTCCACATTCTTTCTGTTGGGGAGGGAAGAAAAAAACTTGAGATAACCTCAATTTAATCCCAGTCCACCTCTGGAAGCTTCAGGAGTGATACAAAAGAGTGATCCTACATATCTCTACAGAACAAATATACTTAAGTTTTCAGAACAAATACACATTATTTAAGCGCACACTTTTTTTTTATGCAGCCAGAAGCTTCCTCCCCTCCCCTACTCCCATATTTTGGAGACTAAAGACCAATTCATATATTCTAATATTTGTAACCCATAAGTAAGAAGAGGGGTGGGGGCAACTTAAAGCATCTCCAACTAAAGCATCTGTTTAAAAAAAAAAGAAAGAAAAATGGAATTATTGTAACAAATTTGAAAAGATTTCACCAGCAAAACACCCCAGCCTCATTAGAACATTCATTCTAAGCATGGCTAGACGGGTTGGTTGGATCCATCTCTATGGGGAGTAGGTTCTACAGCAGGGCCTTCACAGGAGGGGCAAACAAAATCAAGATGGCAACAGTGACTGCATGATTGAAGGCCTGCCCCCTTTTGGGGGGCAGGGGTATTCATCACATATGTTACACATGTAAAAAAAGGGAGGAGGCTTTGACCATGCAGTCCCAGCTGCCATCTTGACTTCTCTGATCTCCCTGAAGACATTCCTGCTCCATAGGGGAAGTGCCACCATGCTACCAAAAGGACAGCCACCACAGAGATCAAAAGCATGGCCTCCTACCACAGTTCTCCAAATCTACTTTGGCAGGAGAGCAAAATGGCACACTAAGCTTGTTTTGCCTAGGGACACCATTTCTTCTATTAGGAGAAGGAGAAGGGAAAAGAGAAGGGAAAGGAGGAGGAGGAGGAGGAGGAGGGGAAGGAGAAGGAGGAGGAGCAGCAGCAGCAGCAAGAGCGGAGGAAGGGGGGAGGAAGAAGAGGAGGAAGAGGAAGAAGAGGAGGTGATGCTTGATGGTGATAAGGTATACGGTTGTGCAGTGCTTCAGATTCAAAAGCAAAAAGCTACTTTGGAGCACGGGAGCTAGCACAGAACTCCTTTCTCCTTAGAGCAGCCATGCCTTCCCTAGTATTGCTTAGCTGGCTTCTGCAACCCTCCCAAAGGACTTATTAGTTGCGGAGTTTCAGGGAGGGGATACATGAGCACACCCACAGGCTCCAAACAACCTCTTCGCCTTCAAATCCAAAGCACTGCAGAGCCCTAATAAATTATATAAATTATTAACGTTTTGGGAATTGCAAGCTACTCTGAACATGGATTTAGTTATCATGTGTGTCATCATCCATATAACTAAAGAAGAGTGGTTATTTCTCACTGCCTGGTCCAAATCAATTATTATTATTCCTTTTCTGTCTTTCTTTCCAGTTGTACATGGCAACATTGCAAAAACAAATACTAAACAAAAAATTCCCTTTCTTTTGCTTTCCGCCCTTCTGGATTACATCTGGCCACAGTGCAACTCTGCAAAACAAAAGGAACAGACTTTGCTGCCTAATGCTTAAGCTCATGCAACCACTGGACAGTTAATTGCTCACCGCTGAAGGATTCCAGAATAATCAATCTTCGGCTATATTAGCCTGAAAATACCAGCATTTCACGTTTGCACAAATTAATGCATTAGAGCTCATCTCCCATTCTGTGAAGCACAACCACAGCTCATAAATCAAAAGCACCTAAACGTTATTGGTCCTTGTAACCAGATGGTAGAGCTTTCTTGGAATCTGCGATGGTATTATTACCGTGAGAACGTGACACCAGGCTTCCTTCCTGACATTGAGAAATACCTTTTATCCCAGATCATTGAAAAAAGAAAGGGGCGGGGGGGAGATAAAGGCAACTGTGGTGTCAAGAGCAGCCAAGTCTTCTTTAATTATTATCGTTGCATTTATTCTACTAATGCTCTTGGGACAGTTCAGAGTTTAAAACCATGGCTTATCTTTTAAATAAATATAACAAGGACAGGGTAGAAAGCTAATTGGTCCCAGCATTGCAAAATTCTGGTACAGTCATTCAGAGAGCAAAACTACGAACATGTCCCCATAGTTTTCTTGACAAGAGTACAAAAAGATTCGCCATCACCCTCCCCCAGATGCTTTTGCCTAGAGTACAGGTAGTCCTTGCTTAACAACCATTTGAAATTACGACGGCGCTAAAAAGCTACTTATGACTGGTCCTTGCACTTACAACCATCGCAATGCCCCCGCAGTCACGTGATCGATCCGGGTGCTTGGCAACCAGCTTGCACTTACGACAGTTGAAGCGTCCCATGGTCACGTGGTTGCTATTTGTGACCTTCCCAGCCAGCTTCCGGCAAGCAGAAATCAATGGAGAACCACATGATTCACTTAATGACCACGTGATTTGCTTAACAAGCAGTGATTCACTTAATGACCATTACAAAAAATGCTGCGAAATTGGGTGCAGTCACATGATGCCTCGCTTAACCACTGCCCTGCTTAACAACAAATTTGCCAGTCCCTATTGTGATCATTAAGCAGGGACTATCTATATAGCACTGTCAGCCCTGCTAGGTTAACCAGACCAAGAAATCAACTCCCCAGGGAGGCTAAAACTAATTTTATTGAGTGCAGCTTAATAACAGAATCTTGCATGTCTGATTGTGCTGGACCTCCTACCATTTCTTATACTCCGGTGAATCAGGGAAGTGAAACGTCTGAGCCACTTCCAAATGTTATGTAGTTGCTTTCGACTTAAAAAATGCTTTAGCCCCTTTTGCCTAGACAACAGCACCTGCATATCTCCACAAAGGTCATCTTCCATACTCTCCACTTGCATTGAGCTTTACCTGCAGACTCTCATTGAAACACCAAACAGGTCTGATCCAGCTTAGTGTCAGAATCCTCGCAAGATTTCATAATAGATTATTATATGGCTAGTTTAAAAAAATGGCTTTTTACATGCTACGGTTCTGCCATTGTAAAAGGAGGTGGGGGGGAGTAGGAATGAGAAACCGTTTAAAGCAGATGGCTCCTTATCACAGGCTCTGGCATGCTCAAGGACATACCAGCAAGGGAATCAGAAGACCAAGAACTAAGGGCGATGAAGGGGGGGAGAAACTAAGGGCGATGTAGGGCGGGAGAAAGTAAGAAAACAGCTTTTGGCGCGCTTTTGCTCAGTCTTAGCAATGCTTTGGATCTGTACACTTATTCTCAATAAATGAACTTTCTTTTGAATCAATATTGGTTGCAAGGAAAGTTACTGGATTTGGGATCAACAGGTGGCAGCTAGTTACATTTTTCTAAGACTCCCAGTGCAGACTTCCACCAGGGAGATTGCCCTGCGGGGAGTCCAAAGCCTCACGTTGACTAGGACCAACCGAGCAGCGGGATGGCTGACGATGTAATTGAGGAAGAAGAAGACAGACCGGTCCCTCCTCCATTGGAAGTGAAGGTGATAACCCAGGAGGAGCCGGTGCAATCATTGCGCCAAGCCCGAGCAGGGCCGAAGGCAACGGCGATGAAGGGATGGGGCCCTTCGATGAAAGATTGCATGGGGAAATTGGAAGGGCAGATGGGGTCCCTATCCGATGATATGCAAGCGTTAAGGGCAGCGGTGGATCAACTGCTTGGAGGGGGATTTACGCCTCCCACGCGAGAGTCAGCGGCCACACCGGGAGGTACGGAGGCGGCAGAGCAGTCAGCCGAAGGTGAGACCTCCAGCAAGGAGGAGGAGGATCTCACACCTAGCAGAGCCAAGAAGAGCCCGATGCAGCAGTGGGGAATCTCCATGAAATTCGGGGGAGATGCTGAGCAGCTAGCTTGCTTTATCACCCAGGTTCGGATCTACATGGAGGGCTATGGGGGTCTGTTTCGCAGCGAGGAGGAGAAGGTCTCCTATGTGTCCAGTTTTTTTGAAGGTACGGCTGCAGAATGGGTGGTTGGCCTGCATAGGGCGAAGGACTGGGCTTTAAGGAGATTAGAGGATTTCATGGCGGTTCTCTGCACGCGCTTTGAAGACCCGTGCATGGCGCTTAAAGCACGACGCGACCTGGAAAGGCTGAAGCAGGTGTCCAAGTCGGTACCAGAGTACGCCTACAAATTTCGGGGGTTGGCTCAAAGGCTGCCTCATGTGCCTGAAGAGCTCCTGATCGAGTTCTTCCAGAGAGGCTTGCAACCCGAATTGTTGCAGCGCGTGGTGTGCCGGGGTTTCCCCAAAATCTTTAATGGATGGGTCGCTGTGGCTGGCGAAGTGGAGGAGCAATGGCGCACCATAGAAGTAAGAACCCAACTTCCGCCCTTACCCGGCACAAAGAAGGCGGCACCCAAGGCAAAGACCAGCGCGCTGGAAAGTAGCCGGAGCCGGCGTGTCTGTTTCAACTGCAGGGAGCCGGGGCACTTTGCTGCTGCATGCCCTAAAGCGAAGACAGAGCAAGGAGGCAAGAAGGCAGAGCGGAAGGGGCTGAAGTCTTCGAAGCCCGGCAAGAAGGAGTCAGCGGCAGTAGGCAGTGAGACGGGGGCTAAAGCGGCAACATGCGGCGGCAGCAAAACCTGGAAGTTGTTAGCTCCGCTCTCTCTCCGACAGGCGGCTGCTCTTCCAGAGAAAGAAAGCAGCTCACGGGAGGACTTGGAGAGCGAAGAGATGGGGGTGAGTCCCATTAAAATTTGGGTGGAACTAAGGGTGGTAAGGACGAATCGGAGGGCAGAGATATGGGCGCTGATAGACTCTGGCTGCTCCCGAAATCTGATTAACCCCGTCCTTGCCCGGGGTTTGGGACTGCGCTTAAAGAGACTCAAAACCCCTGTGATTTTTATTCAGCTGGACGGATCCCCACCGGGGGGAGGGCTGGTGGAATATCATACTGAAGAGCTTGAGCTAACTATGGGGGACCATAGAGAGGCTATTAAATTCCTAGTGACTCCCATGGCATGCAACCCAGTGCTTCTGGGCATGAACTGGTTAAAAAGGAAGAACCCAGAAGTGAACTGGGAGGAAAAGATCTTGCATTTCCCGAAGGAGGGGGGAGTGGAAGTTGAAGGAATTACCGAAACATTGTCAGATGGAGAGATGGGCGCTGTGAGTGGGGAAAAGGCAGTGGAGCCTGCAACCCAGATTCCCAAGCAATACCGCGACCTGCAGGAGGTGTTTAGCAAAAGGGAGTCAGATCAGCTACCCCCCCCCCCCATCGTGCCAGTGACTGTGCCATAGAGATTGAGCCGGGGGCTAAATTTCCAAGGAAGAAAATGTATCCAATGACACCCAAAGAGTTGGAAGCATTGCGGGAGTTCATTGATAAGAATCTAAAGAGGGGCTTTATTGTACCTACGCATTCTCAAATTGCTGCACCAGTGGTTTTCAGAGAAAAGAAGGATGGCTCCCTACGTTTGTGCACAGATTATAGAGGGCTAAATGCCATTTCTACTGACAACCGGTACCCACTCCCCTTGATGAAAGACCTGTTGGCCCATTTATCCAAAGGGAAAATTTTCACGAAGCTGGATTTAAGGGAGGCATACTTCAGGGTGCGAATCCCGGAAGGAGATCAATGGAAATCCGCCTTTAACATGACCCTGGGGTGCTTCCGTTATGAAATAATGCCGTTTGGATTAAAAGGAGCGGCGGGGGTGTTTATGCAACTTATAAATGAGGTGTTACAAGAGCATTTATACCAGGGGGTGTTGGTTTATCTGGACGATATCCTGATTTACACTGAGACCATGGAGCAACATGTACAATTGGTCAGGAAGGTACTAAAAAAGCTACTGGAGGCTCAATTGTATGCCAAGCTCTCCAAATGTGAATTTCATAAACAGCAAATTGACTATTTGGGGTATAGAATTTCGCATCAGGGAATTGAAATGGACCAGGTCAAGGTGAGGGACATCCTGAGTTGGGAGGCTCCCAAAACCAGGCGTCAGCTTCAAAGTTTCCTGGGCTTTGCTAACTTCTATCGGCAATTCATACCTAACTTTGCCCAAGTAGCACTCACTCCCACTCACCGATTTGTTGAAAACCAAGGGCAAGGACAAAGCGAAGGCATCAAAACCTGGAGCCCCCTTGGCCTGGACTAAGGAGTGCCAGGAAGCTTTTCTAAGTTTAAAGCATCTGTTTACGGCTGAACCGATCTTACAGCACCCTGATCCAGAACAGCCATTTGTCATACAGGCAGATGCTTCAGATGTGGCAGTGGGAGCTGTGTTGTTACAGAAGGGGGCAGGGGGGGAGCTATTTCCATGTGCGTACATATCCCGGAAATTTTCAGAAACTGAGAGACGCTGGTTGGTGTGGGAAAAGGAAGCGTTCGCAGTGCGCTGGGCGTTAGTTTGCTGGAGACACTTATTAGAGGGATCACCCCATCCCTTTGAAATTTGGACTGATCACAAAAATCTAGAAGCTTTGACTGCACCAAGGAAGTTGTCACCCAAACAAATGAGATGGGCACAATATTTTCATCATTTTAACTTCTCCCCGAAGTACATTCCTGGGGGAAAAATTTTTTTGGCAGACGCCCTGTCTCAATTGCCTCAACACAACAGCAAGCGGGAGGAAATAGTTGCTCCTGTAATTCCATGTACCCAAGCAGCCCTAAGAGTGGTCACTAGAGCTCAGAAAAAAAGGGGTGAAGAACAACCAGAAGGAGAGTTGTTGAAAAAATTAAATGCCCAGATTGCTCAGGATGATTGGTTTAAAAGCAACAGCCAATTGCTAGTGAACAAACAAGGGGCATGGTGGTGGCAAGATAAGCTATATGTCCCTGCAGACGCTAGAAAGTGGGTCTTGCAAAGAAGTCACGACAACAGAACAGCTGGGCACTTTGGTTTTGTGAAAACATTACATCTACTCAGGCATCAATTTTGGTGGCCAACAATGAGAAAAGATGTAAGGGAATATGCAGCTACATGCCCCATGTGTGCAATGGCCAAAAGGAGAGGGGGCAAACCAATGGGGCTTCTACAGACAGTAGCAAACCCTGGGGCTCCTTGGAAGCAAATTTCCATGGACTTTATTGTAGACCTGCCTGAAAGCAACAAAAAGACAGTTATTTGGGTAGTTACAGACCATTTTTCCAAACAAGCACATTTTGTGGCATGCCAATCCCTTCCATCAGCCCCCAAACTGGCTAAGTTATTTATACAACACGTCTACCGAGCTCATGGTGTCCCAGAACAAATAATTTCAGATCACAGGGTCCAGTTTACTGCCACGTTCTGGAGGGCGTTCCTAAAACTACTGGGAGCATCGCAAGGCTTGAGTTCGGGGTACCACCCCCAGACGGCGGGATCATGTGAACGTCTGAACTCAGTGTTAGAACAATATTTGAGATGCTTCATTAACTACCAACAAGACAATTGGGATGAACTGTTACTGTTTGCTGAAGTAGCTTATAATAATGCAGTGCACCAAAGCACTGGCCTCACCCCTTTTAAAATAGCTATAGGACAGGACTTTGTACCCATCCCAGAACTACCTAAACAATCCACTCAAGTCACTTCAGTTGATGAATGGGTCCAACAAATGGCACAAGTGTGGCCTCAGTTTGCTGCGTCGTTGAACTTTTTTCAAAGTCAGTTGGCCCTACTGGACCATGGAACAGAATAGTTTACTGCTGTCTCATTTCTCCTGTAGAAGTAACCAAGCAAAGTGACCACCCAGGAATGATTTTAAGGAAGAGCTATTTTTTTCTTAAAATATTTCCCAATACCCCATTTGCTACAATATATTAACTACAAATACAAAGTGTCTATATGATAGCTGTTGTCTTACAATCTACTTAACCTGATCACTGAATTAACCTGTTTTGCGGGGGGTTGCATAATGTAATCAACGATAAATTTTTGAAGCCTAGATTCACCCAACAGACTTCACCACAGAAAAACTAAACATGGTTAAAACTCATTGTTTAACAAGTTTCATGGATGCAGCCACTGATCTGGTTGAAGGCTGTTTACAGACTACATGTATGTTCTGTATCTCCCATGTTTGCCAAATATTTCATCCTTGGAAATCTTACAGGTAGATCAACCAGGAGACTAAAAATGAATATGCATAGGAAGGAATCAGGGTCTAACATCAGCAGTTTTCTATGAAGGACACTGCAGGCATTGATCCAGTTCAGAACCTCTCTTCTGATTTCTACAATGGGCATGTGAATGCCAAAAGTCAAGCAGATGGTTCAAGATGTTGGGGACACCATTCAAATGTGCAACTGCCTTCCAGTTTAAGACCATATTTATCCTGGTGAATTCCTGAATGAAGGCCAGAAATGTCCTGTTGACCAGGACATTTTGTCAGATTTGTGAACATCGACCATGATTGGCAGTTCTTAAAATATCTCAATATATCATCAAGCTTAATTTTATGTGTTCATTAAATGTTACCCCCTTTTTCCAACGCTGATTGCCTCAGGGAGGGAAGCAAATGAATCTTACACCCATCTTAGCCTCAGCAATTGGTCCTCCTTCTACGGATTCCATGTTCCTCCCATACTCTCAACCTAAAAAAAGTGCATAAATTCTTCTTCTCAGTTTGCTGCCTCTGAGCTTTTCAGCCACACTTACATCCTGCTTCCCTTGCCTTGCCCAGTGATAGATACTCATTGCCTGATGTCCATGAGAGGTCTTATGGTTTCTTTCAAGTCAAGTGAAACTCCTAGTGACTTGATGGTCACATCCATATAATTTTCGCAGCAATCACATGAAGTTATTTTCCATTCTCTTCTTCCAGGATCTTTTTCAACTAATCTAGCCTGCAGCCCTGCGATCTCACTGCGGTCTTTCATCCAACTACTTACCAGTCCTGACTCTGCTTAGTTTCCAAACCTAAACAAGGCCAACCAAGTGATGTCACTTGCTGAGTGCTGACTCAAAAGAGCAGACCGCTGCTTCCCGGTACAGGTAAGTCCCCAGTTTAAGAACAAGTTCCATTTCCAAGGTCTGTCCTTAAGCAGAATTTGTACGTAAGTCAGAACTGTATTATTGTATAATACTGTATAAGTAGTATTGTGTAATGAACTTGAACCATTGTGTATTTAACTCAAATCATTGTGTATTTAACTTGAATTTTGCTACAATAGACTCCGTCCTTAACTATGGGTCATCCTTAAACCAGGCGTTTTTAACCAGGGACTACCTGTAGTCTTCTTCTGCTCTTTTCCCATATTTGCAAGATCTGGTATCAAAGAGAGGCTCCCTGAACTAATAAAAAGCATGTTCTGTGCCCAGGATTTCATTGCAAAGCAAAAGCATGTTGACACAAATGTTTCTGACACTTCCCCCTTCTCCCTGTCACATACGTAGACCTGGCAGTCAATGTCAACATTCATTAAGACTTTGAATTTACTACAACACATTTGTGAGTAGTCTTGGGATGAAGAAATGCATCCCTTCAGTTTCTCATTTTCCCAAACCTTCTGATCCCTTTGGTGCCATATCAACTTGAGAATTAGCATTTAAAAAAAACAAAAAACTGCTCGCCCTTAAACACAAACATATTTTCACACTCATCCTCTCTAATACACACTTTCTTCCCTAATAATTTTCCTAACAGGGATGCATTTTTAGTTATTTTCACGAATAAATATGTATATATTCCTTTCCTGACTTCAATCTCAAAAAAAGGCAGCAACTTCATGTAAGTACATGAAACCTTACGGGGGAAAAGAAACAGAATAAAAACAATAATGTCTTGACCCAAGGAAGTTCCTTTCAAACTTCAGGAACAGAGCTGGGGGAAAAAAAAAGGTTAAGGAAACAGCAGTAATGTACATGCAGACAAATGCAGATTGAACTGCATTTTTACTTTTAAAAATACGATGTGGGAAATGTAAAGCACGTTGACATGGGATACATCCAGGCTGATCTGTAAATGTTTTCTGAGCCTCTCTCTCCACAGAGTAGGTCATATATTGATGACTTCAAATGCTAAAACTGGGCTTGGGTAAAGAAAAACGCTTAACATGTTAGTGAGACAATCTTTTAAATACAGAACCAACACTTTTGCTCTGGTTCATTTCAGAATTTCATTCTAACAAATGGGATTGCCTGTAGTATAGTAGAAAATTTAATCCTGGAGAAAATCTGTCTATGTGGCTGCACAGAGTCGACACTGACTTGATGGCACATGATCAATCTATCATAGAAAATGGCTAGCATAAAGGCAAGAATTTAGGAAAGGAGGAAAAGGAAAAGAAAAAGAAAAACCACAACAGGAATTTCCTCAACGTTTCTAAATATGAAGGCCCTGTTTCTAGCTATGGTGATTTGTAAAAACTATAGCAGAGTCTTAGTGTGGAACATTATTTCTGCAGACCTATAATATTTTTAGGTTTAGATTTAAGAACTATAATATGTAACAGAAAAGCATGTAATTTTGTAGGCTTTTTTGTTTAAGGGTTATATTATATCACTGCTTTTTCTGGGTATGGAGAAGAAAGCTTAGAAGGGTTCTTTTCCAAATTTGCTTTCCAAAAACAGGCAGTCCTCAGGTTACAATGGCAGCTGGGACCGGGATTGCTGTCACTAAGTGATGCGGTTGTAAAGTGTGATGTCACGTGATCTCATCAGTTAGCAACAACAATCCCAGCAGTCCCAGTTGCCATTGTAACCCCAAGACATGTGGGTCGTTAAGCAGGAAGTGGCGGGAATCCCAGATAAGGAACGTGAGGGTGCTGCGGAGGATGTCGAAGGGAGGTGGGGAAGGCTGGGGGAGGGCTTGGAAGGCCCTGTGCAGGCTGCATGAGAGTTGGGGGAAGCCAGGGAGGGGGGTGCTGCAGTGCACATGTAGGAAGGCTGGGGGAACTTACCAGAGCGACTTGCAACCTTTCCTGCTGGCTTCCCCATCGACTTTGCCTGTGGGAAGCTGGCAGGGAAGGTCACAAATGGTGACCACATGACTGTGGGATGCCGTGACAGCCAGAACTTTGAGGACTGGTGGTAAATAGCATTCGTTCAATGCCACCACAACTTCGAACAGTTGCTGAATGAGTGGTCGATAAGCAAGGACTACCTGTATGCTTAGACGATAGTTCCCCAAATTTCCCCCAAATAAGCCATGCTAGAGGGGGAATTTGCAGAGTTGCATTCTACACCTCTGAGGGTACCAGGTTGGGAAAGATTGTACTGAAATCCAGCATAAATTACCCAGATCTAAGGAGAACCTCTACCAAAGTTCTCATCTCCCATTCCCATTCCATGCTAGCACCTCAACCTCAAGTCATGGACCCCCTCCTCCTCGCCTCCTATTCATCTGCTGAGTGCAACATGGACACCCTCAGCAGACCAACACAGTGGTAAGATGAGGATTGGATAGCCATTATTAAACCTTGGAGAGAGAGAGAAAAAAACATTGTGGTTTAATGTGCACAGCTGTAGCAGACTCTGCCCAAAGCAGCCTGTGAAGAGTGGACTCATTCTTGGCCAGCATTCAAAGTTGTTTCAAGAACGCTATCTGCTTATCCTAGGCCAACAGCCCCTGATTCACACCAGGTGAATCACGGTGGTGGAGCGCACCTGGCACAACACTGAGCACATTCCTGCACATAAGCTTGGAATGTCAGCTAAGTTGCTTCTCCCCCATATCTCTGGCAAGCAAGCACCACTCTGCAGAACAGGATTGGCATATGCTTCTCATCATTTGGGAATGGTTTTGCATGAAGAAAAATACGTGTATCAGATGGGGTGGGGCGGGTGGTCAGGGGAATACTATAGGAAGCTACAATATTCAAGCATTTTTCATGAAGAACAGGAGAAGGCAGGGCAGTGTTATGCCACAGGCACTCACCAACACATCTAATTAGGTACCAGCTGATAACTTGAACATTGAAATAAGCAACTAACCTAGAAGAATCTATTACTCCACTCAAAGAAATCTCTGTTTGCAAAGGTGGTTTTTCATTGAGTTTCCCAACACTCCCTAAATTACGGACCAGCACTATTATTTTTAGAAGGTCTCTATGACCACCACTTTCTCACAAGATGTTTTCCAGAAAAACAACAACAACAACTAATAAAAAGGGTCTGAGAGAACGCACACACCCATCTTACGGCATCCTCGAGGAAGTTACACAATTATTCTCCTAATATGAAAAAGTGTTGCAGGGAGAGGCCCAATGAGATTCTTTAACAATTATTTTCCTGCATGGTATCAGAATTGCTCCATAGTCTAAGCTTCAAGATGGGATTCCACCATCCTAATGAAATGTTTATCAGTGACTATACTTCAAGGGGCAGGTACCAGAAATAAAATACAGATGATCATAAAACTCTTCCCATTAACAGGGCTGGAATCCAATAGTTGCTATTTCATCAGGTCATCAGTAGAGTAACCTTACATGACCTCTGAATTCGAGACGTTCTTCTCTTCCACAATTAGCAAACTTCCTGACAGCGAGGTAGGGAGCATTTAGGTTGTTGCACAACCTTCATCATAAAACACAGAGATTTACACTCTGTTGCTGTTGCTTCTCTTTCCATTCCTCCCACCCCTTTATATCATATCTCCAGATACAGTTCACTCGCACTCCTTCCCCTTTCAAGGACTTGCAAAATAAATAATTAAAAAAGGTCCCGTTTAAGAAAAGGGAGAGATGAAAACTCTGCTGTGTTTTGTTTTTGCGTGCCAAGCTTCTCTTGGCTGTCCTAAGCTTGCATGTAAGGCAGGAGGGGTAAAAACACAATTGTAGGAAAGGAAAATGGAAAGGACACACACTGTAATATTACTAGGAATAGGCTGATTTGCAAAACAACATCGTAATCCTAGAAGCATTTTAATTGCATTTGTTATTTTTGCATTGAGAACTGTTCAAGCTGATGATATATGAGCTGTTATTCTGACATGCAGCCAGTTGTCTATACTGCAATATTTCTAAGACCCAGAGATTAGTCTTTTGGAACAACATGGGAAAAATATGACAACCTGAATGTTCAGGGGGGAGGTCTAAGCTAACATCAAGATGTTTCATAACAAGGCTCTAGTGCCGAATGTGTGAACCCAGCCAACTTTGGTTTATGATTAAAAAAAGAGAGATAAACTATGCAAGCTGTGGTCTATGCAGTCTAGGTTCTAATAATATGATATTGCCATGGATCAAGATGGGAAGAATGAGTTTGATTTGCCCACAAATCCTAGCTAATAGGGGGAAAAATATAGCTTAGTGCACATGTGTACCCAGTCAGTTGTAGCGTAATCAAAATAAAATATAATTAAATAAATTCAGCTCAGAGTGATATCTAAGTCTCTTATTGTACATTGATGAATTGAACTCAATCTCAAACCATACATTTAGGCATTACGGACAATTACATTATCTAGCAGGCTATATTAGTGAAGTTTGGCCTCCATACACAGCCACTTCTCTCTCAGCATGGCACAGTGAACGACAAAAGTTCTGAAATACTCTGAGCTACAACCCTGTAAATACTAGCTTCAGAAAAAGCCAGGATCCTGAGCCGCTGATGATTGCAATACAGATGGGATGCAAAAAGATGCAGTTCAAAAAAACAGTTAAAAGCTTTTGAGGTCAATGGCAATGCATTCGAAAAAAGCGAAATGGGCAGTTGCAAGTTCATGGCGATCTGACCCTCCTTCATGAAGAAAAGGCCAAGATCCAAGTGGAATGATTGTAAGAAAGCTAGGAGCTGAATTCTGACCAGAATCCAGAAGTTGGGAAGCAAAGGCCACTTGATCTTTCTCAGCCCTTCCTCTTCCTTTAAAAAGAGGCCATGCAAGTTAGCTTGGGAATAAAAATAGAACTTGTACCTTATTTCCCAAAAACAATGACCACATGGCCACATATTGCTCATGCTCTGATGACTGTATTGAAGCTGGGAAGTCCTAAGTTTAAACACCAGATGAGTGAAGGAGAGCAAAGGTTGTCCCTAGTTTCAAAAATAGGGGAAAAAATAAGACAAAGAGAACTACAGACAATTCTCAGTCAATATCAGGGGATCATAAAACAAGTGATTAATAATCACCTCAAAAACAATAAACTAATTACTGGAATTCAGCATGATAATTAGTCACTGGTCTGAGATGGACAGCTATATAAATTGAATAAATACATAAATAACTTGGTCAAAACTAACCTAATCTCATTTTTTTAAAATCAGATAACTTCCTTAGTAAATTGTAGGAATGCTACTAACATAATATATCTTGACTTCAGCCAGGTATTTATTTAATAAATTATCCCACACATTTTATTATCAGGCCTCTGACAGCATTCATCTATGGTATGTCATGAAACTGAAATACAGTATTTTATTCATTTATTTATTCCTCACATTTATACCTGTGATCAATTCAGGGTACCCCAGAATTTGGTCCCTGGCACTCTGAAACAAAGAGAATGTTGATCGTGTGTGTTTTTATGCCGCTCCAGTCGATCATCTGAGCAGGTTATAAATTCCCCAATAGAGTAATCAGGATAAAAGCAAGATAATTTAAACTTAAAAAAATAAATAAATAAACCATGAATAATGTTCCTTATTGGCCTTCCAGAACAATAAGGATGTGGTCAGCTTTATTTCTGGGGACTAGCTGTTCCATTAATGCAGTAGGGAGAATGCTTACCAAATTTAGAGAAGACACAAAGCTGGGTGGGGAAATTAATAGTCTAGAAGAGAGAAACAAAATTCCAATTGAATTTGATTGGTTAAAGAAATTAGCTGAAAATAACAGAATGATATTTAATAGCAAGAAATACAAACTTCTTCGCTTAAGAAGAAGAGATCAAATGACCAAGCGTAGGATGCATATCCATGCAGCTATATGCCATATTTTTCATTGGTCAGAGCCCCTGCATTATTAGGTTGGTTTTACATGTTACATGGCCACCAGGGGGTGGCATGTGACTAGTTTCATCCTTACTGGGACTCATCAAACACATACAGCCATTATAGTTAGTACTAGGTCTTACCAAGTTCAACTTGTCTACCAGGATTCAAAGAAATGGCCACTTAGAATCATCGGGTGGCAGGAACCTGGGCCTTATGAAGAAAGACTGACAGAACTGGGTATGTTTAGCTTGAGAAAAGGCAAAAAATGTTGGGATGTGATTGATCTCCTTAAACACCTAAAGATGTGTCACACAGAAGCTCAAAACTTATTATCCATCATCAAAGAACAATGGCTTCAAGTTGAGGGAAGAGAGATTTTATTTGAATATTAGGGAAAACAAGATCCTACCAAAACACCAGGTCAGCCATTATATTATGGGTTCTCTTTGTTGGATGTGTTTAAGAAGAATCTGAACAGTCACCTACCATGGATTTGGATTCCTGCCTGAGCAAGGACTTGGAGAGGGTGGTCAATGGCCCCATCCAAATAGAGATGAAGGGGGAGATGACAAGGGGAGGTTGTCCCCTACCCCCAAAATCTACATGGCATTTATTTCTTTGCTGCATGCCATGAAGTTGGTGTTGACTGTTAGTGACCATGTAGATAGATTTCCTCTAGGAAGAACTGTCCCTAACCTGGTCCTTCAGGTCTTCTAATGGCACACCCATCACCACTGCTGGTCATTCTCTTCTTCTCTTTCCTTTCCCAGCATTACAGACATCTCAAAGGAGCTGAGTCTTTGCACCACAGGTCCAAAATATCGTAATTTGAGCCAGGACATTTGTGCCTCCAGTGAAAACTCTAGATCGATTTGTTCTATGATCAGTTTGAAAATCACATAGACATGGCATATGTTCACACAAAAGAGACAAAATCAGCTCTTCCAATTTTCACAGAGTATGATGAAGAACATTAATGCTGGAGTCCCAGTATTTTACTTAAAAAGCATGTGTCCCTTTCTATAACAATGGTATGATTATCTGAACCTGCTCATTCTTCTTTGGATCCACAATGTTAATATTTTTTTTAATAGGGCAAGTAGAAAGAGACTTTTATTTTCCCCTTCTTGCCATTTTTCAGTTCACAAACTGCTCTCACATAACCAATTCCTCATCTTCAGAAAGAGATACAAAGAATCTGAATGTTCCCAACCTCAGGTTTAAAAAAAAAAGAAGAAGGAAAGAAGCAACATTTTAGGTGATTATTTGAACTGAAAAATGACTGGATGGAAAGTATGAAAGTACCTTGTGCAACAGAAGCTTAGTCTCTCCAAAATATTTTGGATTAAAAAAGATGAAGATGCAGAGGAAAGAACCACAGAACGTCCTGTAATACATAACTTGAGTTTGAGTTTAAATTCAAATACTATTTCTGTAAAAGTAGTATGTATGCATTTATATGTGCCAGACACAGACACAAGCACACACACAAATCTAAATCAATTGTAATGGATGGAATTTTTTTAGGAAAAAATCTCATGATAAGAAATGAAACTCTATTGCCAATAATGATATCTAACGTTAGTTATTAGTGATTGAATTATATAATTTTGGATGGCTCTACAACTCATCATCAAGTTTTTCAACACAGAGTATTTTATGTTCCTGTCTGTGTGTGTGTGTGTGTGTGTGCGTGTGTGTGAGAGTTCCTAACTACAGTGTGACCAACACAGACAGTTAGACTGTGCAGACAATTTGGCTGTGCTGCTCAGAACAGCTCACAAACCAACCCGATCAAATTCCATCATTTATCTTGAAAAAGAGGAAAGCATTATGACTCCTGAATTTTCCCACTCAAATCTCAGGAATTTCTCCTGAGACAGACAGAAGCATTACTCTGTGGTTCCTGCTGGTTAAATTTTATGGTGTGTTGGAGAAGAGCCCCAGTGGATGTATCTGTATTCGGTCCTAAAAAATGGAAAGGCTGTTCCACTTCTGTTTTGCAAGTTATTACAAATTCTTTCTGTATACATTTGCTAATCGTGGCATTTCTACGAAGAGCTTCATACTGTAATGTCTTCTTATGTCTACATCTATATTTGTTTACTGGATTCATCTTCTACGTCTTCTACAGAAGCAAAAGGTAGCATACACAGCACCCCCTTTGCCCATTTTTCCTCACAACCACCACCCTGTAAGGTAGGTTGGGCTGAGGGAGAGTCACCAGCCCACAGTCCCCCAGGGAGCTTCTGTGGCTGAGGGGGGGCTAGGACCTGCATCTCCCTTGGGCCAGTCCAACACTTTCATCACAACATCTCACTGTACGTCTCTACCTTTTCCAGCAACCTATTGAGATTTCTCTTTGACTATCTAACCTTTCCTCATACCAACTTTCCGAGTTATTAGGAACAGATCAATTGGTTCGTTTTGTTTTCTCCCACCTTCCCATTTTATTAAATAATCTCACATTCTTTTCATCTCATTGGTCCATATTTGGGGACATGTAGAACTGCTTCTAAACATGGCTTTTAACTACCTGAATAGTTGCTAGATCAGTTACTATGATATCAGTTACTACTCACTGATTTTTAGTCTAAATCTTTAACAGCTATGATGTCAAGCTGTAGCTTGTCTGCTGCAATGTCTTATGTGGGGCTACCCTTGAAGGCATTATGCCTTGGCCAAAAATCAAGCACTTTGTTAACTAAAGCCACATGAAAGCTCTACATATGGTCAGAGAGAATAACTTCCAAAGCTTATCCAATAACTTAGAGAACCTGAGAGAGTGAAAGTGAGAGAAATACAATTTGGGGTAACTGAACCCTATTTTGCACAAGTGATGTCAGAAGGCAGAGCAGATCAAGAAAGGAAGCAACTAAACTATCCTAAACTAACTAAACTATAAACGAACATTTACTGCAATGGCTTCATCCAGAGGGACAAGCATTCTGCTACCTGTGATTTATGTTAAAGAGGAAAAACATCCACATTGCCATTAGAGCTTCAATGCTGCTGGAACCAAAGCTTGCAGCCCCCAAAACATTTATTTATTTCTGTCACCCAACACTCACCGAAAGAATTAGGCATTTAGCATTCCTTGGAGAAACTCTGTTGATTTAAAAACCAACGAGTGCCAACTTTTGAAACATACACATCTCCATTGGGATAGCAGTGTGATTTTTGGCTCAAATTAACTATGACCTAACAGTAACCTCCAAGTCATCATTTGCAGGAACATGAGTGCTTCAGGCCTAGAACATGGATGGAATGTTAAACAGTTTTTAAAAGACATTGTAATGGTCTGTGGGAATGACCTTGGGAGACAGGAGGAAGATCTGCAGCCTAGACAACAATCTGATAAACAAAATTTGAGTCCGAAGGAAGAGGGGTAGGAAAAGCGTCTCAGAAGGGACCCTGCCTAGTTTTGGAGACTGTAAAAGTGAGGGATGGGAGGGGTACTTTCAGATTTGCAAGATTGATGTCAGCCTTGCAAGTAGTCCAGACAAGAAGCATACCCAGGAGTACTAGCTCTGTCTTTATTGTAAGGTTACATTAACAGAATCTTATAAGTCTCTTACTTTTACTCTCCCCAAAACTAGGCAGGGTCCCTTCTGAGACACAGGTTTCGTTTATCAGACCATGGGCTAGGTTGCAGCTCTTCCTCCTGTCTCCCAAGGTCATTCCCACATACCATTACTGTGGTGGAATGGTATGGCGAAGGCCACGCTCGGGGAGATAAGCATTTCCTTAGCCCCCAGAGTGAGCGTGGGAAGGTGAAGAGGATGAGACTGGCACCACCCTAAGGAATTTGTGGTGTTTGCTTGCTGGCTTGGGAAGTTTAGATTCAGTCTGGAGAGATTCTGTCTTGTAGGTGGAAGCTAATAAATGCAATAGAACTGTAACTGTACTGTCTCATGGAGTTCTTTGGGCTGAACCTGACATCAATCTCACCAGACTCAATCTAAACTTCCCAAGCCAGCAACCAAACACTGCGAATTCCTTAGGGTGGTGCCAGTCTCATCCTCTTCACCTTCCCACGCTCACTCTGGGGGCTAAGGAAATGCTTATCTCCCCGAGCGTGGCCTTTGCCATACCATTCCATCACAATTAGACACTGAAGACGTAACATTCATCTGAAGGTCTGGTTACATCTCTCTGCATCCTATACCAATGTATTATTTTGTCCCCCTTTTTTCCTTTTGCCCACTGATGTTGGTGCCCCAGTAAACAGAACCTTGGGGGGGGGACCCCAAATGCTTAGGATTCTATTTAACTTGATTGCTACCCAAATGAAATAGGTTGAGCATTCTCGACATTTCAAAAAATTGTACCATG
The DNA here is from genome assembly GCA_030867105.1 of Liasis olivaceus. Taxonomy (NCBI): domain Eukaryota; kingdom Metazoa; phylum Chordata; class Lepidosauria; order Squamata; family Pythonidae; genus Liasis; species Liasis olivaceus. Next base: position 74,368,147 of record CM061355.1, read on the forward strand.
GTTTGGATGGGCCCCAGAGCAATAGCTCTCCCTCTCTTGCTCCAAACCCCTGAAGGGGGAAGGTAGAATTATGGAACGCATTGAAAAGGAACACAGGATGGGGTTGATCCCTCAAGTTAAAACAATGACATTCCCACTGTACAGTGGTACCTCGGGTTACGAACGCCCCTCCTTACGAATTTTTCAAGAAACGACCAGCTCCGGCCCCCAAAATTTACCTTGATATGCGAACTCTGCCTCGAGCTACGAACCGGATCCGTGGCCGTTTGCCCTGCTGCCACGCGGTCGCGGCTTCCTGTGGGCGAGATCGCGGTAGCAAGGAGACGTTCGGTGAGGCTTGTGGTGTGTTTTGTGGCGTTTGGAAGGTTTTTGGTGTGCTTGTCAGCATGGCTCCAAAGAAAATGCAGAGCAGGCTTGGCAACTGTTTAACTGTATGTATTTACATTGAACCTTATGGGGAAATTTGCCTCGTGGTGCGACCAAATTCGGAGGGCAGATTAGCCGTATTTACACTGAACCTTATGGGGAAATTTGCCTCATGGTGCGACCAAATTCGGAGGGCGGATTAGCCGTATTTACATTGAACCTTATGTGGAAATTTACCTCGCATTGCGACCAACTCGAGTTGCGATCAGAGTCACGGAACGGATTAAATTCGTAACCCGAGGTACCACTGTACCTAAGAAGTTGCTAGTCTCTCTCTGAATGTGTAAAATATAATGTGATGCTAATGTGCTTCTGAAGGAAGGAGTATTGGATCCAGAAAAGAAATAAAAAACAATCCATCCATTCCATTTGTCTACATAACAAAATAGCAACTTGTGCCCACCCCCCCCCACCCCCTGTGAAGAGCTCTACTTTTCTGATTTACATAGCAGCCAAATATAAACTCTAGATATTTTGTTTGGGGACACACAAAATCCTTTTCCCATCCCACACATTGACCTTGAATAGCCTGGAAACATTTAAATCTCTTGGGAAATGTAAATCATCTCGCATGTGCATTTTCCATTTAAACCTTCGGCAGATGGACACACCCCTGTCCAATTCCACTGTACCACCATTCCCATAGGGCAGTGTTTCTCAACCTTGGGAATTTTAAGAGGTGTGGACTTCAACTCCCAGAATTCCCCGGCCAGCATGGCTGGCTGGGGAATTCTGGGAGTTGTGGTCCATGCATCTTAAAGTTCCCAAGGTGCAGAAACACTGCCATAGGAAAACTGCTCACACAGCAGAAATGGATGTGGATTTGATCTAAAATTGTCTTGATGATATCACCCATGCCCCACTGCAACCCACATCTGAAATCCCACACAGATGACGTCATTGCACCTGAATTTCAGCTGGGCATCCTATTAATTCTCTTCCTTATGTCACATTAGCCTGTGTAGGGGTACCATATCTTGTTCTATAATTTTTGGGCATCTTTTTGGTGATTAGTAAATTGTGCCTTTGAACAACAAAACTCTTTCATATTTACACCTTAATATTTAAGACAGATTTTTTTTTTTATTTAACTGCCCCCAAACAAACTATAGTGAGCATTAGGAAAAATGGTTTCCATTCCTACTGAGGACAATGGTTTTCAGTATCTAAAATGAAAAAAGAAAACCCTCTGAGATGGCTTTGAACTAGGGATATAAAGAGTGCAGCCAGAAGCTAAATCTCTACAATATATTGCAAAGACTGTCAGGGGCCAAAACTGTAAGCCCTGTTTTGCATTCTGGCAGAGTTTGGGAGATGGGATTTAAGGAGCTAAAGATGGTTAAAGTGTCATTTCAGCACTTCACATTTCTACAAGTCCTTCCCCAGATGGGATCCTTTAGAGCAGTGCTTCTCAATCTTGGCAGCTTGAAGATGCGTGGACTTTAACTTCCAGAATTCCCCAGCCAGCCTTGCTGGGGAAGGTGAAGTCCACACATCTTCAGGTTGCCAAGGTTGAGAAACACTGCTTTGGAGAGCAACAGTTTGGGGGAGGTGGGGGACAAGACTAGTGTGGCCCTTAAGCTGAAGGATTAAAGTGAAGTATTACATTTAATGCAACCTACTGTACAAGGGAAAATTTCTTCAAGCTGAACTCAAGTTGTGATGACCATGTGGACATTTCCATGTAGGTTAAGAAAACTTTTTGCTACTTTCTGTATGATTTTTTGACTTCCACTCTGATATATTCTGGTTGTCTCCTATCTGAATATTAACCAGGTCCTACCCTGCTTTTCATTTCTTAAAGACCAGCCAAGATTACAGGGTGCTGGTACCTCCTATAGACAATGCCACCTAAAGTTGAGTGCCAATCAAGTACATAGATACATATCTATATTTCATACCCATGCAACCTAACCATTGAAATAGCAAATTGCAGGTATTGATAGCATTACTAATAAGGGTAAGAGGAAAAATGAATAGTAAGAAAATATTTGTGCAATTCTTGGTGTTAGGAATGAACAAGTGTCTATTATTGTTGTTCTTATTTTAAAATAGTGAAATATAAAGAAACACTTTCGTCACAAAGAAAAAAATACTGATTATACAATGAAAAAACAAAACCAACATATACTATAGTGATCCAGATAAGCTAAACATGACAAAAAAATAGCAGAAAACAGGTTAATATAACATTATTTCAATCCCTAAGCTGATTATTAAATCTAGATCATGTAGCAACATATTGCATCATCTTCTCATTTTTAAAACACAGAGACTTTTCAAAGATAGACATCAGACTCATATCCTGGATCCATTCCTTAAAATCAGAAGGGAAAGCTTCTTTCCAGTTACATAAAATTATCCTCTTTGCCCTTGATGGGATGACCCATTCCATATTTTAGGAATATAGTTCAACTTCCCATTGAGATCCTAGAGAAAATCTATCTACGTAAGTCACTAGGAGTCAAAAACAGCTTGATGGCCCATAGTCAGTCAACCAGTCAATCAAAATCTCATTGAGATCCTTAACTATAATACTTCTTCCCAAAATTGCATTAATATATGTAGCAAGTTGAAACCAAAAGCAGGCTACAGCTGGACAAGACCAGGCAGAACTGAACAAATATGTCAGTGTGGCTTTTTCTACATTCCTACCTAGCCCATCTTGTTGATCAAGAATTGTGGAAACTTTGCAACAATTAATAGAAATAAACCAACAACAATCATCAACCACTTTCAGTTGCCAAATTCAGCTGGTGTATCTATTCCCCACCTGGAGAGCCCTCTGTTGTGTGCTTTAAAGACCAAGGAGTAAATTAGATAGAACATTGTTTAATCTCCATAATAGAATGGATGAGGGAGAAAAAGCTGAAATTAAATCCAGACAAGGTGCTGTTTATAAGGATTGAAGTTCTTGGATTGAAGTAAAACCTGTGTTTAGGGATCCCCAGCTGTCACTGGATTTCCAAGCAGCAACTATAGGAGTGCCTTTGCACAAATATGGCTAGTGCAACTGTACCTGAGCTACCCGGAATTAGCAACATTTATCCACACCCTGGCTGCAACCCATCTTTATTTACTATGATAATATGCTTCACCTTGAAAAGTCTCCAGATACTGCCATTAATGCAACATGCAGCAGCCAGAATGCTGACCCTAATACAGAGATTGAATTGCATTCATTTGGTGTGCTGTTGCTCCTTTGCATACTGCTAAAATTCCTGCATGAGCAAAGCAATTTATGAATTTCATAAATAAATAAGCAAATAAATCTGTGGTCTTTAATGAAAAATCTGCACTGGCTGCCAAATGACTTGATTGATTATGTGCCATCAAGTAATTTTCAACTCCTAGTGACCACATAAATAGATTTTCTCCATGATGATCTACCCCTAATCTGTTCTTTCAAATCTCCCAACGGTGCACCCATCATCACTGTAACTAAATCCATCCACTCTGCTGGCGATCATCCTCTTCTTCTCTTTCTTCCACCTTTCCCAGCATCAGAGCCTTCTCCAGAGAGCTGGGTCTTCGCATAATGTGTCCTAAGTAGGATAATTTGAGCCTGTCCTTTGTGCCTTGAGTGAGAACTCTGGGTTGATCCATTTGATGATCCATTTGTTTTCTTGGCCGTCCATGGTATTTTCAAGAGTCTTCTCCAACACCAAAGTTCAAAGCCATCAATACTCTTCCTATCCTGCTTCTTCAAAGTCCAACTTTCAGTTCCATAAAGTGTCACAGGGAATACCATGGCTTGCACGACTCTGATCTTTGTAGGCATGGACACATCATGACATTTGACTATGTTTTCCAAGGCCTTCAAATGACTACAGGGCACAATTGAAGGTGAAGTCCTTGGTGCTCTCTGAGCTTGGTTGTTTGCTTGCAGAGGTTTCATTACACAACTACTGTATGTAACATCATCAGTGTTGGTGAGTGTGGGGTTTGCTCCCTGTTCATATACAGTGGCTTGCCCTACCAGCATTCGTGAGGGTATGATTTTCTCCTTGGTAATTCCTTGATCTGGCTGTTATTTTCTGCTTGATTGTTTGTCTGGAATTTGCTTGTCTGGTGTTAATCCCTGCTTATCTGGGTGTTGGTTGCTGGAAGAAGATGCATTTGGTTCCCACTCTTCCACTATTTAGGAAAATGGTAAAAATGCATCTTGTTCACCAAGCTTTTAACTCATCTAGAATTAATCTGGCGTCCTTGGAAATGGTATTCCAGAAATTACTGAAGACCAAACTTCTGTACTGGGGAATGATTTTTCATTATTGGCATTTGGATGTTTTTTCATAGTAATTGCCATTTTTGGTCATTGACCTGTATTGTATTTTGGCACGTTGCTGTAAGCAGCCAGGAGTCTGCAAAGATTTAGCAGCATGCACATTTCATAAACAATAACCAGAAGAATGTTCATATCTGTATTAACTTTGTACAGCTTTATACTTTGCATGCTTTACTACTGTAGTCATTTGAATATTGGAATCAAGCAGTATTCAATAGCAATTTATTCAAACAAACATTCAAGCCCTGGCTATATGATTTTTCTGAACAGTCTGAGGAACCAGAGAATATCAACTATCCCTCTTCTAATGTCACACATATGATATGAGCTTATTGCATTTTCTAGTTTAATACCCATCAGTTAGTTAATGTGGGCTTGGGAAATGGAATGGGGTTTAAAAATTTCTGTGTGATGTTGACTTGTCTCCCTATGGACCTTCAGCTTATGAGAGGTTCTAGCAGGGAAACAATCAGAGACTCTTGACTGAAGAACAATGCACTCCTTTCTTGAGATGGTTGTCCTATTCCTCTGATTGCAGAACATCAGGAGGGAGGCATACAGAGCAGTGGAGGAGGAAGAGAAGACCCACCCAACCAACCAGTTCAGCCAGATCAACACTGGTGATCAATGAGGTGACAGATATTACAACCAGATCACCCTCGCATCCTTGGAACATATAAATATATGAAGAACTTTTAATTTCTCGAGCATAAGATATAGCAAAGATGATCCCGTTGCAATGGAAAGATGGGAGTCCCTTGGATTTAGGATGTGGGGTTGATGATGGATGTTCACTCTTTGTGTAGGAATTGTTTCTCTAGTGATGTAATGGAAAACCGGACCAACATTACTCACCATTGTAAAGCTTAAATGTAGTCTTTAAGCATGGAGCTGCCTTCTATATATCTGTGAAAATGGTGGCTTTCTTTCTTTCTTTCCTTTTCCTTTTTATTGGCTTTGTTTTTCTCATTTGTTTTTTGTTTTTCTCTGGTTGCATATTAAAGCAAATACAAATCTTTTTTTAAAAAAATCTACATGGCTGGCTGGGGAATTCTGGGAGTTGAAGTCCACGCATCTTAAAGTTGGTAAGGTTGAGAAACACTGGACTAAATGACCATTAAGGCCCCTTTCAATCCATACACTGTAAGCGTTGAGTGACACCTTTCAAGATGATGGACTTTTCATGGTCTGAAGAACTGTAGTTGATTCATTAATTTCCCATTGAGAAGCTCAATGAATGCAATGAAGTCAGGCAGAAACAGGCTAATGTTCTCCAGAACTACAACTTAGAACTACAACTCCCACAGTCCTTTGGCTTGGGCATGGAACTTCATGGCCCAAAATACATGGAGAGTGCCAGGCTATGGACCCGATTAGGAGACCATTTTGAAATACCAAAAGAATATGGCATTGTAATCATATTTAAATTGGGTTAATCAGGACTGTTATTGAAAACCTTGTTGTCTGCATTCTCTTTCCACCCATTCCTTTCTACATCAAAGTAAAAAACTGTTTGGAAAATTAAAATGACTCTTGAACTCATAAGAGTCTCCGCTTTTCTCTCCCTTTTTATTAAAAAGTGTATTTCAAACAAAAGCCAGAATTTCCACAGATTAATTTACCAATTAAAGCACACAGCACTGGAAGAAGAAGAAGAAGAAGAAGAAGAAGAAGAAGAAGAAGAAGAAGAAGAAGAAGAAGAAGAAGAAGAAGAAGAAGACACTGCCATTTTTAAAGGGAAACGTTTTGAATTCCTGACTGTAGGAGCTAATAGCCAGTGGAACAGGCTGCCACATGATGTGGTGAATTCACCTTTGCTAGAGATCTTCAAACTTCTGGAGGGTCATCTGTCAGAGGTGCTCTAATAAATCTTGCACTGAGCAGGGGGGTTGTACTAGATCACCTCCAAGATCTCATCTAACTCTGATTACACGATTCTATAAATACAAGCCATGACCTCACCTTTTCTAAACATATGCAAATATCATGCAAATTACTGTTCTCTACTTTGATTAAGCATTTCCTCTGTTTAACAATGCCCAGTAGTCACCTTTACAGAGGGGACTCATTCACCTGTCTTTATAGTATCTTTTGCTAAATAGATCTGGACAAATTCCAGAATATCATTTTCTATAAAGTTTCTGTTACTAGGAAGATAACCTTTATCTGGTCTCAGCTTCCTCCCAGTCTTAAATCACATGCAACCCTTTTGCAGAAAGCCAAAATTAAGAGGTGAAATAATTACTGGCAGAACAGCTAAAGCTAAGAAATTGCTCCATAGTTTGTTCTTCCTTTGGTGCACAATCACCATAATCCGAATTAAACGCATGACCTGCCAAGAACAGATCAACAATTGTTAATCCCCAATTCTTTCAAAAAGTGATAGGGACATAATCCAACTTCAAGTTTACTTCTTCTGTCTCAGTAACTGGTTTTGATGAGACTCACCAGTGAAGGTCACACTTTGGATGCGATGAAAAGTTAAATTCAAAAAGTTCACAGAACATGACCCCAAAGGCCTTGGGCTGGGATTCTAGAATTTTCCCGTTTCTTCTTAGCAACTACCTACCTTTAAAACTCCAGGTATTTTGGATGGTGCAGATGATTGGATAGGAGAGGGGGCCTCTTCTTTTCCTTCAAAGAATGCCATTCGATTAACTCTGATCAGGATTCAAGCCATAATCATCATCCCTATTTCCTACCCAGAAGCTAGCAATGGATTTCTTAGCACCTCTAATGTCTAAATGTCTTAAAATCAATCAATCATTGTGAGATAATGAAGCTCATTAGATTTCTGGTGGGAGTCACCCGAAACAATGGAAAGATAAAATACCACCTTTTTCATTTCAAAACTGAGAAAGAACAAGCATAATGATTGCTAGATCTTTGAGACTGGAGTAGGGAAACCTAGATTCACATCTTCGTTTAATCATTTGCTGCAGGATGCTATACCAGCTGTTAGCAGACTTTCCTCATCACTCTAAGCCAGAATAGACCTAGCTTGCTGTGGCTTGCTACGTCATATGAACTCAGCCCTTGTTCTTCATAAACTATGATTTATGGCTCAACTCAGCCAACTGTGATTTATCTAAAAAAACATGGTTAAACAAACCATGGTATGGTATGATAGATCAAGACAACCATTATCTTTCTGTCTTATCTAATTCTCAGAATTTTTGTGAAACTAGGACTGGAAAAGGGCCAGTAAACCAATCTCATGTTCCCTTTTGAGGAATGGTATAATAAAAACCTGTAGATACTTTACAACCGCTGTGAAATTTTACATATATGTATGTATGTATGTATGTATGCATGTATGTACTGCCTTGTCGTGGCGAAGGGGCTTGTGTAACTCAGTGAAGCCATGAGCTATACCGTGCAGGGCCACCCAAGATGGACAGGTCATGACAGAGAGTTCTGACAAAATGTGGTCCACTGGAGAAGGAAATGGCAACCCACTCCAGTATCCTTGCCAAGAAAACCCCATGGACAATGTTAAAAGGCTAAAAGATATGACGCCGGAAGATGAGCCCCTCAGGTCGGAAGGTGTCCAATATGCTACTGGGGAAGAGCGGAGGGCAATTCCAAGTAGCTCCAGAAAGAGTGAAGCGGCTGGGCCAAAGCCGAAAGGACGTTCAGCTGTGGATGTATCTGGAAGCGAAAAGAAGGTCCGATGCTGTAAAGAACAATATTGTATAGGTACGTGGAATCTAAGATCCATGAACCAAGGCAAGCTGGATGTGGTCAAACATGAGATGACAAGATTGAACGTCGACATCTTGGGAATCAGCGAATTGAAATGGATGGGAATGGGTGAATTTAATTCAGGTGACCATTATATCTACTACTGTGGGCAAGAAACCCTTAGAAGAAATGGAGTTGCACTCATAGTCAATAAGAGAGTGGGAAAGGCAGTAATGGGGTACAACCTCAAAAACAACAGAATGATCTCAGTGCGAATCCAAGGAAAACCATTCAACATCACGGTAATCCAAGTCTATGCCCCAACCACTGATGCCGAAGAAGCTGAAGTTGACCAGTTCTATGAACACCTTCTAGAACTAGCACCAAAAAAAGATGTCCTTTTCATCATAGGGGATTGGAATGCTAAAGTAGGAAGTCAAGGAGTAATCGGAATAACAGGCAAGTTTGGCCTTGGAGTACAAAATGAAGCAGGGCAAAGGCTAATAGAGTTCTGTCAAGAGAACAAGCTAGTCATAGCAAACACTCTTTTCCAACAACACAAGAGACGACTCTACACATGGACATCACCAGATGGTCAATACCGAAACCAGATTGATTACATACTTTGCAGCCAAAGATGGAGAAGCTCTATACAGACGGCAAAAACAAGACCAGGAGCTGACTGTGGCTCAGATCATGAGCTTCTTACTGCAAAATTCAGGCTCAAATTGAAGAATGTAGGGAAAACCACTAGACCACTCAGGTATGACTTAGATCATATTCCATGTGAGTACACAGTGAAGGTGATGAATAGATTTAGAGGATTAGATTTGGTAGACAGAGTGCCTGAAGAACTATGGACGGAGGTCTGTAACATTGTACAAGAGGCAGCAACTAAAACCATCCCAAAGAAAAAGAAATGCAAGAAAGCAAAATGGCTGTCTGATGAGGCTTTACAAATAGCTGTGGAAAGAAGGAATGCGAAAAGCAAGGGTGAAAGGGAAAGATATAAGCAACTGAATGCAGATTTCCAGAGAATAGCAAGGAGAGATAAGAAGGCCTTCTTAAATGAACAATGCAAAGAAATTGAAGAAAACAATAGAATGGGGAAGACTAGAGATCTCTTCAAGAAAATTGGAGATATCAAAGGAACGTTTAGTGCAAAGATGGGCACGATAAAGGACAAAAAAGGCAGGGACCTAACAGAAGCAGAAGAGATTAAGAAGAGGTGGCAAGAATACACAGAAGAACTATACAAGAAAGATCTTAATGTCCCTGATGTCCATGCTGGTGTGGTCATTGACCCTGAGCCAGACATCCTAGAGAGTGAAGTCAAGTGAGCCTTAGGAAGCATTGCTAACAACAAAGCTAGTGGAGATGACAGTATTCCAGCTGAGTTATTTAAAATACTAAAAGACGATGCTGTTAAAGTGCTGCACTCAATATGCCAGCAAGTTTGGAAAATGCAACAGTGGCCACGGGATTGGAAAAGGTCAGTTTACGTTCCAATTCCAAAGAAGGGCAATGCCAAAGAATGCTCAAACTATCGCACAATTTCACTCATTTCACATGCTAGCAAGGTTATGCTCAAAATCCTACAAGCTAGGCTTCAGCAGTATGTGAATCGAGAACTACCGGATGTACAAGCTGGGTTTCGAAGAGGCAGAGGAACTAGAGATCAAATTGCCAACATTCGCTGGATCATGGAGAAAGCACGAGAGTTCCAGAAAAGCATCTACTTCTGCTTCATTGACTATGCAAAAGCCTTTGATTGTGTGGATCACAACAAACTGTGGCAAATTCTTAAAGAGATGGGGATACCAGACCACCTTACCTGTCTCCTGAGAAATCTGTACGCGGGCCAAGAAGCAACAGTTAGAACCGGTCATGGAACAACCGATTGGTTCAAAATAGGGAAAGGAGTACGACAAGGCTGTATACTGTCACCCTGCTTATTTAACCTATATGCAGAGTACATCATGAGAAATGCCAGGCTGGAAGAATCACAAGCCGGAATTAAGATTGCAGGGAGAAACATCAATAACCTCAGATATGCAGACGATACCACCCTAATGGCAGAAAGTGAAGAAGAACTAAAGAGCCTCTTGATGAGGGTGAAAGAGGAGAGTGCGAAAGCTGGCTTGAAACTCAACATTAAAAAAACTAAGTTCATGGCATCTGGACCCATCAATCCCTGGCAAATAGAAGGGGTAGAAATGGAAGCAGTAACAGACTTCATTTATTTGGGCTCCAAGATCACTGCAGACAGAGACTGCAGCCATGAAATTAAATTGCTCCTTGGGAGGAAAGCTATAGCAAACCTAGATAGCATATTAAAAAGCAGAGACGTCACCTTGCCGACAAAGATCCGCATAGTCAAAGCTATGGTTTTTCCAGTAGTAATGTACGGCTGTGAGAGCTGGACCATAAAGAAGGCTGAACGCCGAAGAATTGATGCCTTTGAACTGTGGTGCTGGAGAAGACTCTTAAGAGTCCCCTGAACTGCTAGGAGGTCAAACCAGTCAATCTTAAAGGAAATCAACTCTGATTGCTCATTGGAAGGATTGATAATGAAGCTCAAGCTCAGATACTTTGGTCACCTAATGCGAAGAGAGGACTCTTTGGAAAAGGCAAAAGGAGAAGAGGATGGCAGAGGATGAGATGGCTAGATAGCATCACTGAAGCAATGAGCATGAAATTGAGCAAACTCAGGGAGGCAGTGAAAGATAGGAAGGCCTGGCGCAATATGGTTCATGGGGTCATGAAGAGTCGGACACAACTTAACGACTGAACAACAACAAAAATGTATGTATGTGTGTATTTCTTCCAGATTGGGCAGTGAATTTTTTTTCCCCCACACCTGGTCTGGGTTCTCAGAAAGGTATGACTCAGCTCTTAAGACAGGTGGGGCTTTTTCAACAGATAAATATCTTTGAGCTCTGAAGTCTACCGATCCTTATTCCTATTCTTCTGAAGCAGGGCATAACCTGATTTTCTTAACAGAGGGGGATTTAGATGGAGTCCCATTTCAAAAAAGAAAAAAGGAAAAATTTCTATATTCTCTGCAGCATTCCCAGAATAGCAGTTCGGTAACACGTGGCATACATCTCATCTGTTGTTGCTTGGCATCGGAACGTTCGAGGTGACCTGTTTAAATCACAGGATAAAAATGCTCCTGGAGTTGTATTCCAACCTTTTCAGAATAAAAATAAAAACTCTTTAGCAGCAGGCGATCTTCTGTTCTTGTCATTGTTTCTGTTCCCCTTATTTGCAGTGAGGACCATGATCAACATCAAAACAGCCCAACTGAGTTTGGAAAAGATTCACTCTTTTCTGCGAGGAGGAGGATTGCTTTTATGTTCTAATAAGATTCTCATGGTTTTCACAGTTAGCAAGACTGTAGTGGGGAGCGGGGAAGGAATAGGGAGGGGGAAAATCAGCATTGGTGTAATTGTTGTGTAAAGAACAAGCTATAGGTGTCTTTGCACATTGTGCAGCTTTAAACACAGGCACACACACACAAGCCCTGACAGGAAAAATAAAACATGAGCAGATTGTAATTCCAGCAGTCTTGTTTCATTTTGTTTATATCTTTGTTTTAATTTAGTATTTTGTAAGTCGCCCAGTCCATTGAAACGGGTGGCTATATTAAATCTAACAATAACTATAATTATTATTATTATTATTGTTGTTGTTGTTATTGTTATTTCCAAATGAATTCAACTGATTTTACATTAGAACAGCATGGTCCTTATGGCAAGCACACTATCTGTCAAGTGTACTGTGTCTTCCTTCAACAACATGCTTACTCAGGTTAGACCCTAACACCCTAATCTTTGTTACTTAAAGCCTTGCTTTATTTTTATGTGGCTTAGCAGATATTGTGTGAACTCAGCCAATGTGGTGACTTGACATGGTTTGGTGTATTGCCTGAAGCAAGAAAATGAGGTCTCATTTTTGAAGATTGAGCATGTTGTGTGAACATGGCCACAGTGAGATCATACAATTCTAACATAGGTTCAGGGGAACCGGTGAGCCTCTGTGCTTGGGTGTGGGTTTAGAGGTGCTTACATACTCCTTGACATCCAAATTCTTCCTTCAGGTCACAGAGGCCTTGTTCAATGCAAAATCCTATGCTAATATGGTTGGTTTGGGTCATCTTGCTCATCCAAAGGCAGAACAAGCCATGTGCGGGCCTAGGATTATACATGGATCCATTTTATATTGTTTCTTCACACTGAACATGTGTAGGTCATTGGAAGAGGCCTGCAGTTGTGCAAACCACCCACCCACCAGAGCTATCCATTTATTGGGATACACTGATTGAATTAGAGATAATCCAAGAGGCTGATACAAATTCATGCAGAAGAAGGGCAACCGGCAGCTACTGGAGAAAGAAGGGCATTTTGGAACACCTGGTATTGGAGCACCTACAGCCCTCTGATCCTCTCTGCTGCAAATAGCATGCCATCTTGACAGCCTTCAGTAGATCCCTTAAGATCAGGTCAGCAATTGGGGGCCTTGTATCTCACACCAGAGAACCTCAGATGGCCCATAAACCTGGTGTGAGAAAAGTATCCAGAACAAGCAGTTGCTTTAATGTTTGAGTGAAGAGTGGAAGGGTTGAGGGTTCATCCACCAACAGAGGAGCACATCGTTCCTTGCAGCAGTGTTTCTCAACCTTGACAACTTTAAGATGGGTGGACTTCAACTCCCAGAATTCCCCAGCCAGCATGGCTGGCTGGGGAATTCTGGGAGTTGAAGTCCACCCATCTTAAAGTTGTCAAGGTTGAGAAACACTGCCTTACAGCTAAAGGAGTGCAGAAGGCTCTCTGCAAGCTACGGAAAGTGGGCAGAGCTAAGACTGATTTGGGGAGGATCCAGGAGTTCTAAGCAATGAAATGGACACTGGATGCCTCTGCAAGGCAAGACCCCATTTTATCACTGAGCACCTTCCCCACTCCACCCCCCAAATAATCATTTAAAAAGTCATCACCCGGTCCTTTTGGACTTTGGAATTGGAGAATGGATGCCAGCAAGGTCATCTTTTGGCATCCCTGTGACAAAAGCACAGTGACAATGACTACATGTTCAAACGATGCTGCTTGGGGGGTATGTCTGCCCACGTTCTAGATTGGCTAGTCATTCTAGAGGTGCTTGCAGATAGGCCAACCTCGTTTTGACACATCAGAAGGGTTTCCAATGATCTGTGCCAAGCTGAGCTATGAAGCAAGGGCTGCTGCTGAGGCCTCATCTAGAAAGTTTCACACACACTGCCCTTCACCTGGTTATTGAAGTCACTCCTTTCCTACATTCACACAATACAAGGAACCCTAAACTGGTCAGGCTGGATTGCTATCAAACCCAGAGAAGGAGAAGGAAAAGAAACAGACCGAGGTTTAAGCTAATAAAAGACAGCTGCTAGGTCTTTTCCTGACCTGGTTACACAGACTGTGTGGCATAATTAATCTGTGTAACTCATTGCCACAAGATAGTAGGATAGCGTGGATGACTTTACAGGGGGACTAAATAGGTTCACAGAGGAGGAATCATTCAGTAAATATGGCAACATGCAATAAAACCTCAAGTCTGAAGAATGGCTGCTGGGTGGGAGGAAGACATTGTCCTCCTTCTGACCTTTCTTGGAGCTTCTGACTGGCTGGGGCCAGGAAGGAACACTTCCTACAGTCTTTGCAGACAACAGTGTGACCACACAGAGACATCTGGGTCAATTACATGCTTACTGTCCCATGAACTTATAAATCAGTGCATCCCACATTGGATGTTGCCTGGAGAAGCTTCCTCTGAAACGCTGCAGAATACCTTTTCTCTTGTCTTTAAATTTAGATGGTTGAGCACAGCCAAATGCTACTATAGTTATGGCCTCAGTTAAGAAACCTACATGGTGGCCACCATTTTTCCAGCTGGAGCTCTTCTGCCCCTTGCAAAGCAAAACAGGGACCTTCCCCTCCCACATCCATCCAGATGCCATCACCCCCCAGTTTCTGAAACAACTCCCCACATCAACACATCCTACCTGCCAACACTTAAGACTGGAATGACGAAGTGCTAGAGATATACAGCCAACAAACTTCACTTCCCCAGGTTAAAGCATCGCTGATGATACTGGTCTGGTAATGAAACGTCCACAAGAAGAAAACCAAATGTACAAAATGCCAAAAAGCCAACCGCCAGTTTCTGGATGTGAGGATGCTGGTAGGGAAAGAAAAGGGGCATTTCCTGGCTCCCCTCTCTGCCTCCCCCCACTCCCCCGTCCTCCAAAGAAACCAAACACTCATCCATAAAGGAGAAGGCTACAAAACAAACCCACCATTGAGTTTCTCACACACACTGGCTAAAAGGCCTCCCAAGAGTTGAAGATGAGGCCCTGGAAAAACTTTATTCTGGCTGAGCATCCTTAAAAAAAAAAAAGAGATACACACATCCGAGTAAACACAAACTCTTCAAATCCTTGTTGTATACATGGTAGGACTGAAAACCACAATGAGAAATGCCAGCATTGAACCCACCATCCATGCAGATCCTCTACCCAGCCTGGGTTCATTCACACAACACCCCTGCCCCAGTCAGTTCCCAAATGCCTTGGCAGCATGCACAACCACCATACAACCCTAGCAGTGGCAATGCTGTGCTTTTTTCAGATGCCTCTCTGCACATCAAAAGGTAGGTAGAAAAACTAACCAGCCAGGTTTCATTTCATGGGATACATCAGGGATTTAAGAGTTTGGAGCCGTGCCATCCCCCCAAAGTCCTTTTGCAAAGCTGCAAGCCCACCCAGAAATAAAAAGAAGCTGGCATCGCAAAGTGAGTGAAACTGGGATTTTAGAATCTTTCTGCCACATGTTCAGTCTTCATGGGGCCAGTTCCAACACATCTCTCTCACTTTCCGTTGGTAAAATAAAGTAAAATAAAATAAAACAGCCAGAGAAGCAGAGCCTTTAGGTCTTCAAATTTTATTTTAGGCAAGCAATACTCCCAAATCTTCCATGAAACTGAAAAGCATGGAAAGAAATATCTTGACTTGACCTTCAGGACACCTTCTCTGAAAGTGTTCAGCTCAACCAGCCAGGAAGTTCTCCCAACTTTCACCTTTTGGATGAAATCCTCTTGAGCAGGGTTCCTCAACCTTGGCGACTTGAAGATGGGTGGACTTCAACTCCCAGAATTCCCCAGCCAGCATGGCTGGCTGGGGAATTCTGGGAGTTGGAGTCCACCCATCTTCAAGTCGCCAAGGTTGAGGAACCCTGCTCTTGAGGACCAGAAGTGAAACCATTTTCGCTTGATGGGACGCGCTTTTAAGCCCCCCCCCCCCAGCCTTGCTAAACATCTGCCCAACGTCCTTCTCCCCCTCCCAAGTCTAAAAAAAGGAACGAATTGGAAACTCGGGTTGGGGGGGGGAAGAGGAGAGGGGCGGGAGAAACGCCGGGAGAATCTTAAATCCGAAAGTTCACAAACTCCAAACACGCCGTGGCCTGTGAGTTAACGCTCCCCGCCTCCCTCGGAGATTTTCTTCCCTTTTCGTGTTAAAGATCCATTTGCAGTCACTGAGTTTGGGGCTTGCGGAAGGCGATCGGGCTGGGTTTGCTTTAGGCTGACCCAGGAATAAGCCTCCCCCTCCCCAAAGTAAAAGAAGAGGCGCAGAGAGCCGGGTCCTGCGAAGTCCCCACGCCGAGCGCAGCTGCCGGCGAGATGAAAGGAAGAATCCAGCGGACTTACCTTAAAACTTTCCAGCTTTTCAGCGAGTCCAGGTCGGGGATGAGAGAAACCATCGCTCCGTCTCTTTCCCTCTTCTTACGCGGCGGCTGCGTCTTTTTCGAGGCAAAGCAGCTTCTCCGAGGCAGCCCGTCCTCTCGGCTCAGCTGGGCGGGAACGGGAACCGAACACCCGAAGAAAGGCAAAGTGGCCGAGAAGAGAGCGCGCGGCGGGGCTGTCTTGTGCTCCGGCGGCGCGCCTCTCCCGCTCGCTTGCGCTTGCTCTCGCTCTCGCTCTCGCGCCTTCCCCCTCCCCAGCGGAAAGCCGCCGGGGTGCGTTTCCCTGCTGGCAGACGCCCCGCTGTCCGCCGGCCCCGGCCCCGCCGCCGCCTCTCCTGGCTCTCGCCTGTGAAAAAAAGCGAGGAGGGCTCCAAGCGCTGCCCTTTCGCCAGCGCCGCGGCTCGGCTCGTTCTCCGCACCGTCCGCCTCTGCTGCCGGCAGGCGCAAGCAGGCTTAACCTTGAGAAAAGCGCCCTCGCCTCTGCCAGCAAATCGTTCACCGATTCCCGCCAGCGGAAGACTTGCTGTCCGCCGGGGGGCCTGCTTTCCACGGCCTCCCTTCCCCGCTCCGCAGCAGAGACTGGAGGCCAGAGTTTAGGGGCTTTCTTTCCCCCCAAGTTCAGATTTTATGACACTCTAAAAAGCCATCCATCCATCCATCCGTCCATCCATCCATCCATCCAAACTCTTCTTCTCTCCTCTCTTCTCTCTTCCCCCACAACTTTTGAACTTCACCCTGGCCTGGTTCTTTCTGCTTTTGGGATGGGCAACATATTTGTTAATTTTCAAAGGCGCAACTCAGAACATTGTTTTGGTAATAGTCAGATCTCATTTTAATAATTTATTTATTTAGCAAACTACTAATGTTGTTAGGGAGGGAAGAGAGCCCCCCCCCCAAAAAAAGAGAGAAATAGTTTGAAAGTTGGACGTCTCAAAGAGTCTAGGTTGTCACAATATGTGGGACTCAATTAAAATGGGGTTGAGAGACAGAAGCTAAGCAATATTGGCCTGGTTGGTGCTGGGATGGGAGCCCACTGGGAAGTGCCATGGTTTGAGGCAGGTTGATTAATGATTGATTGTGTGCCATGGAGTTGATGCTGACTCTTAGCAATCACATAGATAGATTTTCTCCAGAAGGATCTGTCCCTAACTTGGTCTTTCAGGTCTTCTATTGGTGCTCCCATTGCTACTGTAACTGAATCCATCTACCTTGCTGCTTGTCATCCTCTTCTCTTTCCTTCCACTTTTCCCAGGATTATGGACTTCTCTGGGGATAGTATGGCTTGCCTGGATAGAAATTGATTGATTGGTTGATTGATTGATTGATTGATTGACTGATTATGTGAAATCCCTCAAGTCAGCATCAACTCTTAGCAATCACATAGATAGATTTTCTCCAGGACAATCTATCCCTAACCTGGTCTTTCAGGTCTTCCAATGGTGCCCCCATCACCACTGCAACTGAGTCCATCCACCTTGCTGCTGGTGGTCCTCTTCTTCTCTTTCCTTCCACCTTTCCCAGCATTAGAGCCATCTCCAAAAAGCTAGGTCTTCACATTAGGTGTCCAAAGTAGGATAATTCGAGCCTGGTCCTTTGTGCCTCAAGTGAGAACTCTGGGTTGATTTGTTTGATGATCCATTTCTTTGTTTTCTTGGCTGTCCATGATATTCTCAGAAGTCTTCTCCAACACCAAAGTTCAAAAGCGTCAATACTCTTTCCATCCTGCTTTAGGCAGGACTGGGAATTAAAAAGAAATTCCTACAAGAGGGTAGCTTCCAAAGAATTATATCAAGTCACCAGGATTTAAGCTCAACCCCAAGGAGACTTTACCACCCAGCTAAGTAGGGGAACTTAGCTGAACTTGGATGATAACCAAAAGCTAAACCTGTTGAATGAAAGACCACTAAGAAATCTCAAGAACAGGGGCTAATGAAGTTGGGGGGAAAAAATGGCAGCGGTAAACCACTTTCCTTGTTCTCAAGAAAATGGCATGACTTACTTCATCATTCACCATGAATTACTTCATCAGGAATTAAATTCCACTTGAAGGAGATTTTATTTTTATCCTGGTAAATACCTGTCTTAGAGAAGTCTGGAAAACTTTTCAGGCTTCTTCCCAGCTAATGACACAGAACAGATAAACAGGCAGGCACTGAGATGCAGACTTCTGATTTACTGTTCAAAAGCCAGGAAGCCATAACAACAGAATCTCAGTGACCGCTGGGGATAAAGCAGATTCTGCTTGTAGTGAAATCTGTGCTCAGATGCGTGTGTCTCTTTATTCTATCCGTTCTAAGTCTTTTGTGGGAGGGAATAACTTCCACCAGTTCCTTGTTTTGCTAATAGTCAGCTCTAATATCAGGCTGGTTGCTTTTGGCTGTAGGAGAACTAGTTTTATTTACTTACTTATTTATTTATTTGATTTATATAGCCACCTATCTGACTTTTATGGGACTCTAGGCAAACACAAAATATACAATGTAAAACAACAATTAAAACACCTAGTGGCCAGACACAATCTAATCCATCATCCATACCACCAGGAGATGGGCTCTAACTCGTGCCCAGGGCCCCAGGCTCAAGAACAAAGCCAGGTTTTTAAGGGCTTATGAAAGGCCAACAGGGTTGGGGCCAATCTAATCTCAGGGAGAATGATGTTTCAAAGGGCAGGTGACTTGGAATTTCCCTGGTTTCAGTGGGTTGTACGAATATAGCCAGATAGCCAAAAAAACCCACGTTTATTGCATAGCGTAATCAGTGAATCCAACCAATTATTGATCGCTGATGACTGCACACTGCACCTTTGAACCAATACACTGAAGATTTTAAAACATTCATTCCGTTTTGTTTTGTTTCATTGCCTTCTGGCTGAGGGAAATTGAGGAGAAGTCAACATTTAGTCGAGTTTGACTCCTCATGATTTCATAAGTATGGCCATGCAGCATTTACACGGTAGTTAAGGAACATTTCCACATCTGAAGATTAAATTCTAAATTAAATCCTTCCCTTTTTTTTTTTTTTTTTTTGCAGATCCCAAAACATCTACAAGTAATGTAACATACTCTAAAAAGTTGTTATGCATATACTAAAACCTCAATTTAATGGGCCATAGGAAGGGAGGTGTCAGTTAAATCCAAATTTGTACCATTTGGATCAATTTATGTCATTTCTGTAATGATATAATGGACATCAATGGTGTCATTTGCTGTAAATCCTCAGTTTTAACAGGCAATCTTTTTATTTAATGGGTAAAGCCTTGATTTAATGGACATGCCTGTTGAATGGGACATAATTCATGTTAGCTGGCAAGAAAGAGAGTGCAAAAACTGAATCAAGGCCAGTAAATGAAAAGCTTAGTCTCAAATATCTTGACTTGTTTATCTACATAGAGTTTGCAATTGGCCCCAACCCACACGGGTTATTCTTAATTATTTCTCTTCTGCTATGTATGTGTGTGAATATATATACTTCAAATCAGCCATGACTGTCAGCAGCTACATCAACAGGGTGGATATAACCAGATCAGGCAAAATCCTAGTAATTGTACTTGTATATCCTACTAAGCTTGGTTAGTATTTCATCTTTAGCTTGCTTAAGTTTAATTTTCCAGTGTGGTTTGGCAGGTTAAGGGTATTGTGTGATTCCAGCTAGAGTGTCATGTCTGCACATTGCCCACACTCTCATTTATTCTTGTGTTTCTTAATATGGGCATCATACTTCAGCTTCTTCCCTGATGACTTTTCCCGTCCCTTGGATGTCTATGTATTGTCTTGTATTTTACTCAACACATTTTCCCTTTGTTCTGGAAAACAAACGCCTGGCATTTCTCCTCCTGCCTGACCTATCTGATTTTTGCCCATCCTTTCCCAATCCAGGTGGGCAAACAGCTGATAAACCAATACATAAAAGTATATCTTTATGTTGAAGATCACCTGGAAGTTACAACTGGTCCAGAATGCAGTAGCACATGCAGTGTTGGGCACCCCTAGGTTCGCTCACATTACACCCCTGTTGCGTGAGCTGCACTGGCTCCCTGTTTCCTTTCAGGTGTAATTCAAGGTGTTATCACTTTTAAAGCCTGACACGGCATGGGACCAGGCTACTTGTGAGACTACTTCTCCCTGAGGGTATCTTCCCATCCCACTAGACTGGATAGGGTGAGCACATTTCAGGTCCCTTCCCTGAAATCTTGCCATCTAGTGAGACCTCGGAAGTGTGCCTTTCCCGTGGCTGCCCCTACCTTATGGAACACCCTCCCCTGGGCAATCTGGCAAGCCCCCACCCACTTAGCCTTCCAGAAGGCCATTAAATCTTGTCTCTTTACCCAGGCATTGGGGTACAGTGGTGGAAACCTGCAGATGGTTGTTGGGGCACAGTAAGATGTTGATTGAGGCACTGGGTTTTTAGCGTGCGTCATGTTTTATGGGTTTTGTAGTTTTATTGTTATTGTGATCCACCCAGAGTTGTTTTAAGATGGGCGGCCATACAAATCTTATAAATAAGTAAGTGAATGAATTAATTAATTAATTAATTAAATTTTGAAGACCAGGAAAAGTTAAGATGCCAACCATCCATGCTTGGGAGAAAAACTAGGTTTTCAAGGCCTTACAGAAGGCCGACAGGTTGGGGGCATCAGAATTTTGGAGGGAAGGACGAATGCAAGCACCATGAGAGAGAAGGGAAGCCGAGCCATAAAGTCACATGCCTGGTTTTATCTCCAGTCAATGCAATGCATGACATTAGTTGCTATGGGTGGTATGGTAAAGATGCATAGTATGTTCCTGGCCTTTGAGATATATGCCAGAGGTGCCCTCCAAACCAACACTATAGCTCGGTATGATGTGCGAATCTGCCCGACTGTGGCTTAATCAGTAGACTGTGCTTCAACAGATAATAGTTTAGTGTGATGTGTGAATCCAGCTATTGCCATGTCTTGACTGTATTTCTAGTCTGCTACAAATGTCAATCATTTTCAGCGATCATGAGAAGTCTAGGCAAATGGTGTACTGTAAAATGTCATTTGCAGAGCCCATCAGGGGCATCTGTGGAGGATCAAAAAAACAAGATGGCGGCTGTGATCGCACACTTATGGCTGCCATCTTGACTGTTTGGACCATTCTGCAGACACCCCTGGAGCCCAATCTCCTTCCTAAACTCCAATTCCCTGAATCTGAGGGGAACACTAAATACCTCTGTATTGGGGATTATGCCTTGAGCTAATAATATGACCCAAAATATCACTTATCTTAGACATTCCTGTAAGACTTAAAACCAATACTACCAGATGTGGTCTGCAAAAATCTGGATGATCACTAGATGGCAGGAAAAACAAAGAAAATATTATAACTTGTTGCTCCCTTTTCCTGTCTGGAAGGTTGCAGGTTAGTGCTTATCATCCTATCTTGGTTTGTTTAGTTACCTTTATATCTCAAAAGTTGTAAACTCATATACTTTTTAACAAAAAGGTATATACAGCTTCTCTTGCCTGCAGGAGCTCTTATTCCATCATCCAAAACAAAGACTAGATCTCCCCTCTCTGCAGATCATCTAATTTTAAATTGGAAAGATCGTTTTAGATTCCCTGAGAATACGACAGTAGAGGCAGATGAGGGTTTTTTCTTTCTTTCTGTCTAATCTTTTGGACTTGTCTTAAATTCAAGATCATCTGTTCCCCCCTTCCCCCAGGAAATCCAATAATCCCTTCCAACTTTGGTTGTGCAACACATTGGCAGGAAGTAGGTGTGCAAGAAGTTTCTATTCCCCCACCACTCTCCCTGTTGAAGTCATAGTTTGGAAGTTCTGTCTCAACTTTGGAGCCTAGAAAAGAAAGCATCAAAAACCTATGCAGCATCAAGGTCAGGAAGCCTTGCTTGAAATGGTTACCTCATTGAAGTGTGGTTTTAAACCTAGTCTGGCTTGTCCCAGCCTTATGTAAGCTTGTCTTTCCCCTCCGTTCCTCCCGTGCTGAGTTTTGGTTTCCTCCAGCCCTCACATGCTACAACGCCTGTCCTTTTCAGCCATTCGATGACAAACTGTGAAGCACATCCTGTGCTCTCTCTTTCCCTGAAGACCAGCCAAATGTTTTACAGAGTTGGCAACGCACCCCACTGTTAGAACCTAGGGTTTGTTTCTTGACCACCCTTGAGTGATGAGAAAAATCTCACCCAGGGTAGAGTTGCTGGCAGTCCAAACATACCATCTCTCATAATGGCTGCTGCAACACCAAAGTTCAAAGTGATTAGAAACTTTAGAGCAAGTCACAATCTAACATCCCACAGTTCAAATCCAGCATGCCTTCCAGATGCTGGATTCTTTCTCTGCTGAAGATCTCCACTGGTTTGGATTAAGACTGCAATTTTTTTTCTTTTCTTTTCTTTGTAAATACATTTATCCTGCACCTGTCTTTTAGGAAAATTACAAAAATGGAATAGCATCCCAAAGTCACACTTTTCAACATAGTACAGCAGAGGCAGAGAAAGTGGGTGAGTTGTTTTTTTTTTTAAAATATTTGCTTGCTGATTTATTACTATACTGGCCAATTTATCAAAGCTGTCTGGTGGCTCACAGAAGAAAAGATTACAAGAAAACAACAACAACAATATAAAGACCTGCAAATAGAAGTAGAACGACTATGGCAAAAGAAAACAAAGATAGTACCAATAGTTACAGGTACCTTAGGTGCAATCCCAAAACATCTGGAGCACCCCTTGAAGACCATCGGCATTGACAGAATCGCCATCAGTCAATTGCAAAAGGTAGCTTTACTTGGAACAGCTCACATCCTGCGACAATACCTTGAACCCCATCAAACAACAATATCTGCCTATCCCAGGTCCTTGGGAAGGTCTCAATAGGTGGACAGAAATGCCAAACCCAGTCTAAATATCTGGCTGGCTGTGACCAACCATAATAAGGCCAGTCACTCTCTGCAGGGTTGCTGTTTTGGGGATACATGATGGAAGGTCCTGGAAGAAAGGCTGGAGATAAATCTGTTTAAAAAGAAGGTGGAGCAATTTTACTCAACAGGCATTCCAATACTGAAGCATTAACTTGCTGCCCATGGAAGAGCATCTGGGTTAATTGCTAGGTGCCATGCCTTCTCTCAGAAAACTCATCACTGGTCTGTTGTAGGCCAGATTCATCCATGCTAAGGTATATTACAGTTTGCTCAGTTTTTAACCTTAGAGAATGGTTGCATAAACCCAGCTTTTGTGTCTTATTGAACAAACTATGATTAAAACAAAGCTGGCCAGATGCAGGGGGAGCCATAAGAAGGGTCAAAGAAATCAAAATGGCAGCTACAGCTGTACAAAGAGACTTTAGTTGCAAGGCTGTGGCCTCCTCCTTGAATTTTTGACACCTTCTCTATGCTGCAGACACTCCTAATCTGATGTGTGTGAACTCCGGCTAGCCAATCTGAGTTGCAAAAGTAAAACAAAAGCAAATGACCAGTTATGGCAGCAAAGAGATAAAGAACAGTCTAGCCCTTTGTTGCCTGTATTTTTTCAGCCCAGATATTTCGAGTGGATGTTTTGTGTCAAATGTTGTTTTATGCTTTTGAGTCAATGTTGACTCCTAGTGACTGCCTGGACAAGTCCCTGCAGTTTTCTTGGCAAGATTTTTGGAAATGGCTCACCATTGCCTCCTTCCGAGGGCTGAGAGAGACTGGCCCAAGGTCACCCAGCTGGCTTCATGCCCAAGGTGCGAGTAGAACTCTTGGTCTCGGTTTCTAGCCTGATGCTTTAACCACTACACCAAACTGGCTCCTCCTTGTATCAAATACATCACTTCATTCTTCCATAAGGCAAAAACATCGACATATTTCATTTTGTCAAATCTAAACATGCAATGGCATTTTTTGTTATTTTTTTTTTCCTCCTGAAATCAGAAGCTGTGCATCTCAAATATATCCTGTTCTGCTTCCCCTAGCAAAAGCAAGAAGAAAAATAAAAGCTTTCTTTATATTAGCTTGAGTCTTTTTTTTAAAGAAAATCTTGATTGGACAAGTACAATTCATTCCTTTCTAACCATTCAGAGGATCCTGGGTCATGCTTGCAATGGCCATGGTAATCAAAAGCAGCTTTTAGCTCTTCTGAGTCTACAGACAAATGAGATTGGCAAGGTCACAGAGGTTGTTTTTAATTTTTTGGATTTATATCAGCACCCATCTGCTTAGCAGGCACCTAGTTCAAGAGACGGCATATTCTCCATAGAGGGCATGGCAAATAAATCCCATCTGTGCGTTTTTTTCAGCTCTATTGTGCAACATCCAGCAAGTAACCTAGAAATTAGATAAACTTCGATCATTCTGACAGCTTGTAAATGTAATAAGGCTGCATGAAATAAAGTTTATATGATGTAATTATACCTTCCTTAAATTAATGATGAGTCTGCTTGGGCTTCATTGTTTCATGTTGGAAGGAGAACAGTTAATGTTTCCCCAATTTCCTCAGAGAATGATTCAGATTAGTGTTTCCCAAGTTCCAGATTTATAACTTCAATTTCAAATCTGAGCAAGTTCCAGATTTGTAACCTCAGGATAACCATTGCAGAGAATTCTGGGAGTTGAAGTCCACACATTTAGCATTGGCCCTGGTTAGAAAGGAGATCTTAGATGGAGGATAGATGGAGCTCCAATTTCTAACTAACTTTGGCCATATCTGGGCACTCCACTGAAAACCTTCTCTTCCACCTTGGTACCTACTAGAACATTGCTATCACAATTTTCCAGATGCCAGGGACACTAGAAACTAAGGTTTTCCTTAGGCAGAATGATCTCTTCTGTGGACACCAGGCATCTGGAATCAGGAAAACAGGGAAGTCAAAGGTCTTGCAGTAACATGACTCAATCATTACACTTGGGGCCCATGGCTAGTGACTGTGCTGGAATGGGAAGAGGTCACCTCTTCACTCTTCCAGTGACCTCACTAGCCATGAATCCCCAAATGCAATGTCTGATTGATTCAACCCATCGAAAGCCCAGGAAAAGGCTAAAAAATGGCTTGTCCAGTTGGCTTGTTGGTTTTAGTTTCGTGTCTTTTGGGCTGTGGTTGCAACAGCATGAACTATGGAGGGAGAGGGCAGTCAGGAGAAGGAGGAAGATGAGTAAAAGTTGCTCACTTTCCGGGTAAGTAGGTCAATAGTAGTGGAACGGAAAGAAATATTAGCAGCAGGTGTTCCCAAGGCCTCTGTAGGTTTTTCCTAGTGTTGTAACCCTTGGTGGGTATCACAAATGACACTGCATTCAGTTAGAACAGAAAGCCGGTAAGTTTTCTGGCTTAAAAAAAAAAATTCGTGTGAATGTGTTTCAGCTAATGAGCCGCACTGTACTGTCGAGACAGGAAAATTGGATCAGTTGATCCTCCTGGAAACAAGATCAGTGGATCCTTTCCGGGAACTCTTTTTGCTTGTTTAAATCAACAGAATGGGCAATGGATAATTGGTAAAGGATTATGTAGAGGGCAGAACCAAAGCTATCTGAGAATGGAAAGAGACCGAGTCAAGACTAATCTCACTCAACATATCCTTTAAGTCTTCAATACTCATTTTAAAAATTGGGTGCTTAACCCTAAGTTACAAACTGAGTCTGCACAGAGGAATTTCTACATCTAATCTTTATTTCAACTACTGCGCATACAGCCCTAAATCTGAGCCTGCATTGATCTGAAAATGAAGCCCACAGTTTTGTTTATAAGCATTTTTTTCCCATTAGTTAAATGCAACAGATTCCTTTTTTTAAGTCAAAGTATCTGGTTGAGGTTTTCCACAACCTCTCAGGCACACTCTCGGTCTCTGGGTAACTAATGTGCCTGGCACAGACACTTTAAAAAAAGAAGAAGAAGCAGCAGCAATTGAATTAAGCACTGGGGATATTGGAATTTGACCCTCAAGTGAACTGCAGACACAGCAAAGAATTTCAACATAAAATATAGAGATAGGGCTTGACTCAAGATTGGACTGGTGGAAAAATTGGTCTCTGCAAACAATATATTTTGGAGAAGGTTTGATGTAAAGGGTTGAATACAGGAAGCAATCTATCCCCACACAGACACAAATACACATCTACACGCCTCTTGCATTTCGGTGGGCCGGGTTAAATATAGCTTCATCTCTAAATGCAGGGTGATCCCTACAGGTCAGCACAAGTCAGAATTGTTAACTTTTTGCTTTATCAAAAGCCGCCACTCTGGGACTGAGTCAATCATTCATGCTTTTCCTCCATTTCTTCTTTATCTCGTACAGCCAGAGAATGGTGCCAATTTATCTACCACTGTTTAAACAGTGGTAAGATAATAGGGGTATCATTAAGGAAGTCCAGCAGCAGAGCGTGGTTTGAAGTACAGTGGAAAAAAATAAAAGGAACTCTGGCAAGGAATGTCTAAATTCAGACATTTCTCAGAAGCCACCACTTTGGAACTAGAACCAATCGTCAATAGTGAGAATTTAAGCACGGCTATGCCAAAGTAAGTGAAATTGAGATAAATGTTGGCACAGAGGTTTGGTCATTGGAATTATAATGTCAGGAAAGTTGGAGAGCAGCAGGTTCAGCAAATATTTGCAGGTCATCCCCCCCCCCCCCAAACCCCTATTTTATATATCACTTTTGCTAACTCCTGTATTTTTCTGTAGTCTTATTGTTCTGCACATTTTAGCACTGAACTGCACTGCACATTTCAAGAAATGCCAATTTTGGTAGACAACTGAGTTTTAGTTTGCATATTCATCTGAAAATGTGAAGTTCAGTAATTTGCAGATGAAGATGATGAGAAGTCTGGAAACTAAGTGGTATAAGGAGAGCTAGGGAATGTGGTAGGTTTAGCTTGGAAAAAGATGACCAAGGGTGGAACTTGATGCTACTTTTCAAGTACCAGAAGGATCGCCACACAGAAGATGGTCTGACTCTGTCCTCTATCATCCCAGGGGGAAAGTTAAAAAAGAATTAATTTACAAGAAGGCAATTTCAGTTGAATGTTAGAAAAAAGATATGGAACAGTAAGATAATAGGACCGATTACTTACAGAGTTGTTGAACTTCTATAAAGGCTAGATAGATATTTGTCCAGAATGCTTTAATAAGAATTCCTACTGTAAGCTGAATAGTTGCCCGTTGTATGTGGTGGCTGCAACAAAATGCAATTGCAAATGCCATTTTGGGCTGTATCAACAGTGTCTGATCAAAATCCTGTATCCAGGCCTGGGCACCGCATTTTAAGGAGGAGTCAGAGAAGGGTAGTAAGGGTGATCAAGGGGCCAGAATCAAAGTCCTGTGAAGAGAGATTAAAAGAGTCCAAATATTTACCCTTGAGAAATGGTGATTTTTGTGGGGATAGGATAGTACTCTTCAAATATCTGAAAGCACATTGCTCAGAAGAAGGTCAAGGCTTCCTCTCACTAATCCCAGAATGCAAGACTCAGAAGAATGGATCGGTACAGAAAGGCAGATTCCAAATGAATGTTTAGGGGGGAAAGTCCTAGCGGTAAGAATAGATTGATGTGAAACGAATTACTGGGACAAGGGGGTGGGGTGGGGGACTCCCGTCAGGCCCAGCCCAAGAACAACGAGTACAGTTCTTTTATTTGCTTATCTTGCCAAACTCAATCTATACTATAGCAACTAGTGGATATACCCTGGGAGATTCTAGGGAGTGGCTATCCTGAATCTCTCTCTTCTCACGCTCCCCCTACAGACTATGCTGCCTCTTGTCTCCTTTCCCCTCCTGGAATGCACCCTGTCCTTCCTGATAGCCTTGATCTCCCACATCACCCTCCTCCTTGTAGATACATTCCATCACAGCTCCCTTTTGCTGGTGGTACTCAGGCAGAGGCTAAGAATCCACCTATTAGGGATGCTATAATCTGAATTTCTGCACTGTATAGAGAGTTAGATGTGGAGGCCTGTGGGGGAGTGAAGTTGGGGTTACTGTCTGTTCTTGGGAAAAGTGGCTGCAGCCAGACGGAGGCGCTTCTCACCCCATTTCCCTCATTTCCCTAACTCAAACCTTACTCACCAGCATCCAGGCCGACGTTCCAGCTGCCTGTGAAAATTGAGCCATGCCCTGGCATTTTCAAGGATGTGCGGACATCCAGAGGCAGCCTCACTCCACCCAGGCTCTTAGCTTATAATAGCAAAGGCTAAGACAGAGTGGGAAGGTGTGCGTGTAGGAGGAAAAGTGGCAAGCAAACGGCCTACAGACGGGGAAGCGGAGGTGATGTCTGGAGATTGGCAGCTATTACAAGCAGGCAAGAGGACTATCATTCAACGGCCAGGACCACAAGTTATGGTGAGCAGTACATCCTGGTGGGGGTCCTGCTTGGAGCTTTGCCAGGAGCTCAGTAGCAACTAGAACCACACTGAAGCGGCACCTCATTCCAACTAGAGTAAGAGCATTTGGAAGGAGGCGAAGGTTGTCTGCCCCTTTACAGATGTTGGGGCTTTTGCTTCAACTAAGCATTAAAGGTCTGAGCATTAAAGACATATTTACATGGCAACATCACTTTGCAAGTCCTAGAAGGGTGGAGAGCAATAGTCTGTTGTTGGGGAAGGTGTGTGCTGTAATAAAGCATTGTGTACAGATTTGCTTTGCTGTGGTGTGTCCAGTCCTTGGAAAGCCAAGAACCCTCACAAGGCCAAAATGGTCTCACCCAACTTTAAAATTCCAAAAGGCTTTCTGCTTGGACCCCAACACCCTAACTGAAATATCTAGTAAATCTTCATCAGTTGTTTTATTTAAAGCAGTGTTTTTCTAACTTGGTAACTTTAAGATATGTGGATTCCTTCCTTCCTTCCTTCCTTCCTTCCTTCCTTCCTTCCTTCCTTCCTTCCTTCCTTCCTTCCTTCCTTCCTTCCTTCCTTCCTTTATCTTGCCTCATCTTGCTCTGGGCAGTGAACGTAAGATTAAATACCAACACACACACACACACACACACAAAACACCAAACAAGAAACCGAACAAAAAACAAAACAAAACAAAATAATGCAATCAGAACATAATCTGAGGACAATCTAACCAAATCTATATAAGAACAAGAGCTGACAAGTTCGGAGGAGGGCTAGTAGATGGCGAAGGATCTGAAAATGAAGCCCTATGAGAAACAGTTAAAGGATCTGGGTGTTTGGCCTACAGAAAAGATGATTAAGAGGAGATATGATAGCATAACAATAACAACAGAAATGAATGAGTAGAAAATGAATGAAAAATGAAAATGAAAAGAAAATGAAGAAGCTAAAGTGCTCTGGGACTTCAGACACACAAGCACCTGCCACATAACACTCCAGACTTAATAATTGTTGATAAGAAAGACAAAAAAGTCTGGATAGCGGACATTGCAATACCTAGAGGCAGCACAATAGAAGAGAAAGAACTGGAGAAAAATCACAAAATATAATGATGTGCAAATTGAAGTGGAATGACAATGGCAAAAGAAAGCAAAGATAGTACCAATAGTAATAGGCGCCTTGAGTGCAATTCCAAAACATCTGGAGCACCACCTGAAGACCATCGGCATTGACAGAATCACCATCAGTCAATTGAAAAAGGCAGCTTTACTTGGAACAGCTTATATCTCGCAATGATACCTTTAACACCATCAAACAACAACATCTGCCTATCCCAGGTCCTTGAGAAAGACTTGGGTGGATAAAAATGCCAAATCCAGTCTAAACATCTGACTGACTGTGCAGCCAACCATAACAACAGCAACAGCAACAACATGAAGTCATGAGCTCTCCTTCACTAGGTCTCTTCACACAGAAGCTAGATGATTATCTGAAAGAGATGCTGTAGTGGATCCTACATTGAGTAGGGTTGGACTAAATGACTTTTAAGATACCTTCCAACTCTATGATTCTATGATAGTGTTTCTCAAGCTCAGCAACTTTAAGATGTGTGGACTTCAACTCCTAGAATTCCCCAGCCAGCATGCTGGCTGGGAAATTCTGGGAGTTGAAGTCCACACTTTTTAAATTTGCTAAGGCTGAGAAACTTGGTTCTATGAAAATACAAATTCCACTGAAGATCCATCTGACTGACAGCAAAGTGCCACTGCAGATCATTATGAGAAATATAATAAGACACACAATGAATGCTGGGTAAAAGGAGGCATTTGTCACCCTGTCCTGAACGTTTCACCCAATCCCCAAATTGTAAAAGAGAAACCATGACCTTTCATTGACCAAACTCAATTTAAGATGAATCATGAAGTTCAACTGACCTCCCATTTCATAAAAAACTCAACAGAGAGGCCTGTACACATACTGGCTGGGCTCACACATCTTGCTAAAACATGGTTTGCTTCAAAAGATACAAAAGGCCAACATATTACTTGAAGCCACAAATTAAGGTTTGCAAACCATGAGATTTTGACCATATAAATAAATAATTCAACATGCTGGTGAATTCTGTCCTGCTGTAGCTTGGTGCATGCTAAAGGAAGTTAAAATGTGGTTGGGTAGTTCACGGTTCAGTAGGTTGTAAGAACACAATTGTTTAAGTAGGTTTTGTGAATGGGACCATTTTGTTAAAGAGATAATATGGCTTATTTGGAAACCCATGTTATGTGATCAAATAAATGTTGATTAGTTAACCTGGATTTAGGGTATTGTATAAACCCAGCCAATGTTGGGGGGACTTTGGGATGGGTGATCCATGTCCCCTTGGGGAACTGATGTGGAAAGTGTTCCTTGGAGGTGAAAGTTTACTTTAGCAATGCTGATATTCCATAGCAAGCAAGGTGATTTATGAGATACCTTCTAGCTTCCTTCAGTGGATTTTGAATAATCTCTACTTCCAGCACTTATTTATGGACTGTTCTAATTCATAACCATTTTTATTCATAGAGAGGAAAAAAAAGTCTTCTCTATATTGTGTCACTCTGTATGAGAAAATATAAATCAGAAAACACTTACATTTCTGACAGATATTGCTGAGATCTTCAAGGAAAGCCAACTCTAATATTAGGGAATGTGAAGTGAGAAGCAGCAGTGGAGAACAGAGATTCATTCAACTGCCCCATGAACGATTCTGCTGCTTCAGTAATAACAATACTGCCATCGGGGCACTGAAGGACACTGTTCTATCCCTAGTATTGATGGAAGACCAAATTGCTAATCTATTTGGCTTTTGCAGTGAGATGGAAGGGTGCCATCTTTCCTTAGCTTCAGGACCAGCCATAATCAGAGAAAATCTGTCTTCCTGAAGTCTATGTTCCAATCTTACAAAGTTCTTATTGAGAGCTTCAGAAATTGGGCAGACAGGGTTCATCCAGAATATATTCATTCCAGACTGGGGATACCTCGTATATGAAGGAAAGGGGAAAACCTTTCCTCTTGTGGTGGCTTGATTAGGGGCGTCTTCTCTGTGAAGGCTGAAATTTAGCACATCTTTGTGTCAGTGCCTGATTACGGCCAATGGATGCCTTAAGCACAGGCCAGCAATGGTGCCTTTTGGACCATCCTTTGCTTAGCTGACAAGACATAATGCATTTTTAATAAAACTGTAATAAGGAAAAATGCAAATGCAAGAATTGATTGAGAACTAAAGTCGAGTGTGGTGTTGCAGTGCAAGAGTAGGGCATGATAGCTAGGGGAAAAACTCTTTAGTGCCCCCCTTCCCTTGGTGCCTTAAGCAGGTACTTTTTTTGTTCAATGGTTAATCCAGAGCTGCTGTGTGCACGCGAATGTGTCTGCATACATATGTGTGGGCCTTCAAGTCAATCCTGACTCTTGGCAACTACATGGAGAAGTCTGTGCAGTTTTCTTTGCAACGTTTTCAGAAGTGCTTTGCCATGACCTCCTTCTTCCCAGGGCTGAGAGAGAGGGACTGGCCCAAAGTCACCCAGATGGCTTTAGTGCCCAAGGCAGGACTGGAACTCACAGTCTCCCGGTTTCTAGTCCAGCACCTTCACCACTAGACCAAACTGGCTATCAATACATGGACAAGTCCCTGCAATTTTCTAGACAGCATTTTAAATGGTTTGCCCTTGCTTCCTTCCTAGGGCTGAGAGAGAGGAACTAGCCCAAGGTTATCCAGCTGGTTTCATGCCTAAAGTAGGACTGGAACTCAGGGTCTCCTAATTTCAAACCTGGTGCCTTTAATCATTGCACCAAACTGGCTGCCATAATTACATTTAACTTTAAAAGTTCAAGACCTAGCAGATCTGAATTAATTGAGTTTACTATATTCTGTGGACTCCATTAGTCAAGTTATGATTCAATCCATTGTATGAACCCAGAAAATGGGTTAACTCAGTAACCAGGCTGATGTTGGATAAATGCAGTCACTGGATTAGATACCGTGCAATGATTTTATCACAATTGCATTTTATAGTATTTCACAGCTGTAGGATTATCGTATATAATATAGATTAGTTATAGATTATCTTTAAAAAATACTGAGTAACAAAATAATGCATTCTATCACCTGACTTCTGCAGTGAACAGATTTCAGCCAGTATCTGATGAAAAAGTATCAAATAGACTCTATATCAAAAAGAGTGCATTCAGAATAGGCATTATGGCTGGGTTCATGCCATACACTAAGCCATGTAGCTTATTGACTAAATCGTAATTGGGTGGGTTTGTACAACATACTGAACTGAAAAGCATGGTTTAGAAATTACCGTGTTTGGGTCCAGGCAAAGCATTATGCTAGGACCAAACAAAATATAGTATGGCTTTCGGATCCAGGAACAGGCTGAAGGTATGCAACAATCTCAGTCTTTGAAAAGAGATTTGTTTAATCAGTGTTTCTCAAACTTGGCAACTTTAAGACACATGGACTTCAACTCCCAGAATCCCCCAGCCAGCCATGCTGGCTGGGGAATTCTGGGAGTTGAAGTCCATGTGTCTTAAAGTTGCCAGGTTTGCGAAACATTGGGTTAGATCTTCTGTGTGGGATGAGTTCCTCACCCAGGAACTAATTAATGAATTAATTAATTAATTTATCAAATGTATACCCTGCCTCAATCACAAGAACTCTTAGTGGCTGACAAAACAAGCACACACTGTAACAATCTAAGAACGTAAAAACATAAATTAGTTAAAATCCCCCAAACAGGGCTGTCTGCAGAGTGCGGTTAAAAAGTCAAGATAAGCGATGCCTGTAAAAAAGAGGCCGAGCTTCAATGGCACGATCGTAACTGCCCTCTTAACTTTTTGAACTCCCTTTGTGAATACCTCTGCCCCAAATAATATATAGTGCCAGCCCCCCAAAACCATCTACAAAAGCTTTGCTTCCAGCTTTCCTGAAAGGCAGTTAATGATGGAGACAAATGAACCTCCAATGAGAAGCCATTTCAGAAGACCAGTCCCATGACCAAAATCAATGCTTTCTGACTTTGGGCTCTGTAACCTCCTGAAAATGCAGGACCACAAGCTGCTTTTCCTGGCACAAGTGGTTGAGCCAAGTCTTGTGAGATTCTGCAACACATTAGAAGCTGCTCCAACTACTTCATCCTGTAGTTGCTTATTTGCTCATTCAGGGTAGATGAATGGATAGTAACCACATTCTGGCACGTGACCTTATCAGATGGTCCACAGTTGCATTTTTTGTCACGGTCCTGGAAAAAGCATGAAGACAGGCAATGGTTCCTTGTTCACTTCAATACCGGAATTGTACAAAGGGATTCCCAGCCTATTCCCATTTCTTCTAGGCAGTCCATAACCACTTAGAAATCCATTCACTGATGCCAAAGCTTCTCCTCCTCCTTCATAGGAGCAATACTCCAACACCAAGACTGATGTCCATGCATGCAGAATGCTTCCTCTTCTCCATTTCTCTCTGAATACCTTACACTGATTACATTCCACATGTAGGCCTGCTAGTCATACAAAGTAGGAAAAACAGATTGCTATCTGAACACTAAATCAGCATGTGTCAACCCTGTTAAGCCATTTGTGTTGGAGATTTTTTTAAGCCACAAAGTTTAAGAGGCTGGAAATAAAGTTGTAAAGATAGGCATTTTAATAAAACATTGTGTGCAGTTATGCCGCAGAATATGTGACGTGGTATTTATATAAATGGAAAACAGTGTTACTCTGGTTTAAAGTTGACTATTATGCTTTCTTTCATATTAGAACTCTCTCCCACACCTCCTTTAACCACAGTGGTTTTGACAAATATTTTTAGGAGTGGGTGACAATATTTCCTTGGCATCAGGCATAAGGTGGACAGTGATGGAAGAATTATGCACGATTTGCATCCGGCAAAATGTCTAACAGAACCGTCATTTCCTCTAATAAATTCCTGCCAGATATCTCAAGCATAGGGCTGTGGTACCCCAGAAAGCCCCAGAATAAATCCCAAATATCTCTAAGGGGGAATGGAAATCTTTCTCAGACCATAGAAAGGAACTGCCCAAGGCAGAGTCCACATCCTAACTCTTCTGAGTCCACTTCAAAAGGCAGGTGGGGTTGATGGCTTGGAACTTCAGGATGTTACGAGTATTGGTGTCTTTGCACTTTCACAAACCCTTGCACAGAATCAATGCCCAACCACCATGTGTCCTTCTGGCAACAGCTGAGCAGAAAAAGCTGTTCAGCTCTCACTTGCCAGCCTTGATGAGTGCCTCATTCTGTCCCTTAAGCTTGGTACCTTCTCCCTCTTCAAGACATCGAAGATGTTCCTAACATTTTGAGCTTGTCATGAAATATCTCCATTGTCCTCTGCTAGCACAGCAGCTATTCTGTATTATGACCTCATTATACTGACTTGCCATCATACCACTGTGGTGGGATCTCAAGAACCAGGCGCTGGGATGGGTCATCTATTCCCATAATGAGGGAACAGATAATCCTTTGAAACACAAGGCAGTGGTTTTTGCTGCTTCTTCATTAATCGTCACACAGAATATCTCAGTGGTGAATAGAACAACACTGACACAAGGATAATTTGAGAATTATTGCAGTGGCAACAATCAGCTGCAGTATCATCTTCTGACCAGGAAGGACTTCTGCCCACTATCAAGCCTGGATCCTGGAAAAGCCCTCCAGACATTTCCAGGAACCAGGAACCAGAAATATAACACCACCTCTAATCAGACAGGCTTCACTTTTCTTACATTTTCTATAATACATCAATTCCTTCATGTGGGTGGAAGAAAAAAAATGTCTGGATTAAACAAGAATATAAGGGTTTAATGGTATATGAGAACTGGGGGATGGCTCTGCAGTTGATAATCCCAGTAAGATAAGGTAATCTTGCTAAATGGAAGATGGCAAAAGATTCCGTAAGGAGGAATTTTACAGATCAGAAAGATAAATTTTTCAACTGCTGTTGATAGCTGAAGTGACATAAGGAATGCTGCATGAAATCTAATATTGTGCTGAAATCTGAATTCCAATGTCCTAAAAGTTTCCTCTACTTTTTTTTTTTTTAAAAGATTGGCAATGTTTATTTTTGTTGTTGTTGTTCCCCCAATCCATTCTCAAGATGCTTTAGAATTTCTTTAGAATTTCTCCAATGGTGTTTCTGAGCTGACATGATTATTTCAAGACAGTAGAGGCCACTGTGGTGTGTATCTGTCCATATCTTTCCATCACTCTGCACCTTCCCTGGCTGACTTCCCCCAACTCTGATTTCTGGGGGGGGGGGGGGGGGATCCATAAGGACACTACAGGAAAGCACAGCAGATGAAACTAAAATCTTCTACCTTGAACACCCCAAAGTCCAACAAAGATGGATCCAGAACTGAGAGGGATCTATTCTATTTTTTGATGATGATGATGATGATGATGATGATGACATCATGTCATTGTCAATTCGTAGCAACCATATAGATCAGTGTCTCTCAACCCTGGCAATTTTAAGATATGTGGACTTCAACTCCCAGAATTCCCCAGCCAGCTGTGCTGGCTGG
The DNA here is from genome assembly GCA_030867105.1 of Liasis olivaceus. Classification (NCBI taxonomy): domain Eukaryota; kingdom Metazoa; phylum Chordata; class Lepidosauria; order Squamata; family Pythonidae; genus Liasis; species Liasis olivaceus. The sequence continues at coordinate 74,404,170 of CM061355.1, forward strand.
GGAATTCTGGGAGTTGAAGTCCACATACCTTAAAGTTGCCAAGGTTGAGAAACACTGATATAGATTTTCTCCACAATGATGTGTCCCTAACCTGGTCTTTCAGATCTTCCAACTACTATTCTAGTTAGTAGTATTTTTAATAGTATATTATTATGTCTAAGTATAATAAAAGACATATTTATTTATCTGGTCCCAATCTAGTCTGTCTTTGTGGCTAGTCTCACGATGGTAGAGTTGAAACTGCTCCCATGAGCTAGACAGGATCAATTCAGTTGGCAGTGTCTCCAACCAGCCAATAGAAGAGTGTTTCTACAGAAAAATGTCAGGGTATCTGTCCATGAACTGAAACTCAAGAGGAAGTGGGTTATGCAACAAGACAGTGACCCGAAATACAAAGTTATATGACCAAATCATGGTTAAAGCAGAAGAGAGTTAATGTTTTGGAATGGCCAAGTCCAAGTTGATAAAGCAAGGTTAATGGAGACAGGACTGCGCACAAGTTGTACGAAGCTGCAGCACTTCAAGCAAAAAGACCAACTTTGACACAGTTGTAGACACATTGCATCTCAGCCAAGAATAAATCAACCTGCCTCTCGGATATTGCTGATGTTATATGATTGGTTGGGCCCAGGTCAGATTCTGAACTGGTGCAACGATCTCGCATGGAATTTGCAGCTGGCTGCAAATAAAGATTGCAACCAGCTGACTCTAAATGCTGTAAGGGTATTAATTTGCATTTCTACTAGCAGGGAGAAAGTAAAATACACTTCTGCTTCAATGCCTCAGGTGTTAAAATAACAGCATACCTTGGGAGAACTGTTTTCAAGGATATCATATAATTTAAAAATAAATGCATCACCTAGGACAGCTCCATGTTCTAGTCCCTGGATATCTCTTGGCAAACCAAACATTTTGGGATGTGCTAACTCCAAAAACCTGGCTCTAGCTACCGTTTGAATGTCTCAGTGTATTCTCAAGGTAGTATTGTTTAGGGACCTTGTAAAGATGTTGTCCAAATTTCTCAAAGCATCAGGCCAACTGAAAAACGAACAGTGATGGGCTTTGCAATGGAGGTGGCTCTAATTAGAGGCCTAATCATGAACTAGAGGAGAAGTATTATCTTGCAGCTATAGAACCACAGGTGACTCTAAATACTTTTCTTTTTCTTTACACCTCTGGGATCATGACCAAATTTCAACATCATGACAGCTGAACATGAAAAGCAGAGTTTCCTGATGTTGTGTAACAAGACACTCGAAATAAGTATAGTGTAAGTCTTAAAACAGTTTTTTTTTCTTTTTAAAAAATCACCATTTACCCCGAATTTCACCTCCAAAAGAAAATCCCGACTGTGTGAGAGATGCAGACCTCTCTACTACAGTTCTTCCTTCCTTTTCAAATTTTAAGTAAAGTTAATGAGTACTAAAATATTGCTTACACTACCACGGAGGATGGCCTATTGCAGGAGGGTGAGGAATTCAGTAGTATTCCCAGATCAAAAAGAAAAGGTCACAACAGTGTGAATGGTCAAGTTTGTAAAAATCCAGTTGGCCAGGAAGCTTTCAAGGTACAGTGCTAGGCAAAATCCAGAGCTAATACATACATACTACTCCAGCACTGATTTTCTTTGCTGAAGTTTGTTATACTTTGCTGGTAGAGTTCTACCAGAGTCAGGTGCTACCATTTAGGACTTGGGCAGTAAAATTGTTAATAGGAATGGCTGGTGTGGGTCTTCCGGGCTGTGTAGCCGTGTTCTGGAAGTTTTGTTTCCTAATGTTTCACCAGCATCTGTGACTGGCATCTTCAGAGGGCAGGAGCACAGACAGGAGCAGTTCTCTCTGTGCTCCTGCCCTCTGAAGATGCTGGTCACAGATGCTGGTGAAATGTTAGGAAACAAAATTTCCAGAACACAGCCACACAGCCCAGAAGACCCACACCAGCCATCGTATTCCGGCCGTGAAAGCCTTCAACGATACATTGTTAATAGCAACTTACTCTTAAGTAGACACATTAAGAGTAAGAAAGAGTAAGAAGGCTCCAGGAGAGCTTTCCTAGAGGTGAACCCTCCTTTATTTGCCAACCTCTTGGCTTCAACTACCAGTGCTTCCTAGAACTTGATGAGGCTTCCTCTTAAATTCAATATTATCAGGTGACAGGATTCCCAGGGAGAAATTTCCCATGTCACATCACTTGATGATTTTGGATTTGAGTTCCTGAATCTTGGCTTTGTTCTCTGAGGATGAACTGCAGAGGTTTGTAAGGTTAGGGATAAGCATGAACATCTCTTTCTAAAGATACTCAAATTGCTAAACTCTCAGAAATTTTTGATGGACTAGTGTCATCTTTATACATCTAAAACATAAGAGGACCAGTGTTGAGGCTAAATCAGCCCTTCTTTCTGCTCTTGGCTCTGTCCCTGGAAGTTCCATCCTTGTGCTAGAGTATCAGTTGTCCAACCTGTGTGAATGCTGTCTCCACAAGTTTCTCTATTGTGGACTGGACTCCACTTTGCTTCTTTAGGTGGCCAAAGAAAGAATGAAGGTATGTGTTTGAGGCGTGATTGATGCTTCTTTGGCAAAGGCAGTGGTACTTACCATCTTGAGGAAGGCATTGGTGTATCCCTGCTTGAAGAGGCCAACTCTCCTTCCCATTGGGCTGGACATTCCTTCCCCCGCCCCATCTCCAAACTTCCCACTTTAGAGGAGACTTTGAAGAAGTTGTTAGGACTACAGCTGCAAAGGATCCTGAATGAAGAGATTATGTAGATCCCTTTCAGACAGGGTTCAGGCCTGAGCATGGTATGAAAATGCTTTTGTGCATGACCTGGGCAGAATATGGATGGTGGATAGATAAGTTTTCTTGTCCTATTAGATCAGTCAGAGAGACCAAGGTTGGGAGTTGGGGCACTGTAATGCAGCAGTTCTACTCCTTCCTTAATGGGTGGTACCAGGATAGTGTTTGGGGGCTGTGTAGATGAGCAATCAAGCCAGTGTCATTTGTCAGGTGGAGATGGTGACCTTCCAGCATTTAGGGCTCTAGCTTTATGTGACATGATGCTCCTTGCAAATGTTGACCCTTTGACTGTCCTGACAAATTCTTTCTGCCTCTTCCTCTGAACCGCAACTGTTGGTAAGAAGATTTTGTTTATCTTGAACTCAGGCTGGAGCTATGCCTGCTTCTTGCCTTCAGTTACAAGTAATTCTTCCAGTTTATGATTTCAGCTTGTTAACAGCCTGGCTTTAGCCTTATGGACCACCAGTACAGAAGGTCTCTTGCTTGGGACTTATACAAACTTGGAAGTACTTCTATGTGTGTGACTCTATTTCCCAGGCTGTCTGGGGAAATAATAATTTGAGTAATAGGGAATTTAGCAAGCTAACACTATCCTCTTATATCATTAGAGGAGCTACTGCAATGCATTTGTCTTTTACACATTTGTAGGTTTGTAGTGTTTACTTAAGTGGCATTTGCTATTATGTTGTTGGTGACTACATGGACAGATCCATGCAGTTTTCTTGGCAACATTTTTAGAAGTAGTTTGCCAGTTTCTCCTTCTCCTTCGGGCTGAGAGAGAGGGACTGGCCCAAAGTCACCCAGTTGGCTTCATGTCTAAGGCAGCACTTATGGAATCTCAGTTTCTAATCTAGGGACTTTAACCACTACACCAAACTGGCTCTTACATTCTTCTACTCAGATTGCAACTGCCCTTAAGAAAACTGCATTTCCCAGATATTCTGTCAACTGTCAGAAGGTGACAGGTACAGAAAGAAATGTAAGAATGAAAAAACTTTTCCACTTTTTCCCTTCCCCTTTCAGCTTCTAGATCAGTAGCAAAAGTAGCACTGGAAATCCTGAGAAATACACTGAGGCATTTTTAGATTTTGTGGGTCTGCAGAGCAAGCCAATTGGAATTTCTGAAAATTCAGTAGTCTCTCCTTACCACTCCAACCTTGACTGCAGGTGGATTTGATAATAGCTTCTAAAACTCCACATTCTATTTTTAAATATTACATTGAAAAAGATTGAGCTCAAAATTGAATCTTTTGTATTTTCACACTAAAACTGATTTGACTTCTATTGTAAAGTTGAACTAGTAATAGCTCACACACTTTGTGCATGTCTGTGATGGAAAAATTACTATGGGCCTACAAACAGGATGAATGGAGTATTTTAGAAGGGCTTGCCACAAAATCCATCCCAAATTACAGGCATCGTTGTGTTATTTCTTTGTTGCAGTAAAAGTTAACTTTCAACATCTGGGTTGTTCTCTTTTGCAAGAGTACATAAACCTCAGCATTCTTCTATCACAAATGTTTATTGTTTATCAACAAGAACTTTTTGAGTTGTCCAAACTTAGAAATGCATCAGCTGGGATATTAGTTCAGCTCTAGCATCTTTATTTTAGCCATCAGGCTTCCAAACAAGAATCTGTACATTGCCAATAGCCATGTCAATAATGTGACAGGGCAAAAGTTCTAAAAGGAAGCTATTGATACGCATAGATAAGAACCCAGGGTAGACCTAAGTTGTCGAAGTGGGAAACAGCAGAAGGCATTGGACTCTATCTTGATTTAAAACAAACTAGACAGATTTTTTCAGAGAACACACATTCAACAGCTTCTGGAACAGCTGCACTGGCTCAGGTTGGCCTTTTTGCATCATAGAATTAGGGCCTACCTTAGATCATTGATTGGCAATAAGTTTTAGTCTGATAAAATAACTGTATTGAGGTGGAATGGAAGAGTTCAATAAGATAGGACTGTGTCATTATTCACAAGCAGGGAATGGATATTGGTAGCGGTGAGGAACTGACTGTTTTAGTAGTTAAATTTGTGCTTAAAACATTTTTGTTTGATTCTGAGGAATGGGAACTTATGGCTTCTGGTCTGGCCAACTTCTCTGGCTTTTATGTTGCTCATCATTTAATTTTACTTTGTTTTTGATTGTCGGTAAATTTTATAGGGTCTAGTTTCTGTATTCTTTTTATTGTAAAGTAGCGATCTATTTGATATTCCACTATTTGCTTGGAGTTCAAGCAGCTTAGGTTTTAACATATCTATTAGAGAATGCCTCAGAATAAACCACTCAGAAACACAAGTCCTGGTGTTTTCAAGCCAACGTTTCAACCTCTCGGCTAGATGGTCGATAAATGGAAACTCTATCGAGCAGGTGAAATCTTTCAAATATTTAGACATTTACTTCCAATCTCTACCTGCTGGGGCAATCAAGCGAGGGAACCAGCTATAATGGTTCAAAGAGTGTCTCCAGCAATTACAAAATTTGCAAACCAGCATGGGTATAATTTTGTCTCAGCTGCCATTAACCTATTCAAGGCCAAAGTTTGGGGAAACTGCTCTATGGTACCCAGGTATGTGCCTATAAGAAGATTTCCATCTTCAACTCTATACAAGCTACATTTCTAAAAACAACATCATGCATTTCTCACTCAACCTCTAATGCTGCAGCGCAATTAGAATTGGGCTCCATGTCCATAGACCATGTCTATGGTCACCAGGCAAAGGAGGACACATGGGGGGAAAAGGGTATACTAACTGTTTAATTTTCTTAATTTGCAACAAAAATTACAGTGAAAAACTGCAAAGAAAATGGATTTAGGCTTACGTGTATATGAAATTATTTTTTCCAGCATCAGAAAGACTGGTTTTTCAACTGCGATATTTTTTCAAGAAATCTTTATTTTCAAGAACATGTGCTAGGGATAATAGAGAATTGATGGTGACGTGCTTTCCAAATTTCACCATAGAAACAAGTCATGCGATTTTCAGACTCCAGTGATCATAGGATTGAAGGGGCTGGATTGAAGCTGATTCCTAGAATCAGGAAATAGATTAAATAAGGTAAATCTAGGCTGTTGAGTCTATCGATGGATGAGGGTAAGAATGAAGCAAACAATTTACAAGGTCACAATATGCAAAAGTTTGAATAACTACTGTTGTGAAAACAGTTCTCCCCCCCAAAAAACCAAGACACTCAAAAAACTGGATAACATTTGATTTTCAGGCTATGCCTGCCAGACAGAGGACATGAGGATGAAAGGGAGGACATGTCCTCCTTTTGCCAGATGTCTGGTAACCCTACCTGTGCATGATTATGCTGCTTAAAGTTCTGGGCAAGGCAAATCCTTTTTGTGGGGTGGTGGCGGGGCTCTTACCCTGGACAATAGATTTTTCCATCTGTATTATAGAAGAACTGCCCCATTCTCCTGGGCTCTTCCTAACTGCCTTTTAAAAGATTCTTCATGCTCCACATAGGAGGCTTTTTCTCTGGCCCAAAACACCTGGAAGACATTTCAACCTCCCATATGAAAATCATATTTGTATGTGTTCAAATATGGAGATTGAATCTATATCCCGTGTTCTGTTAAAGTGTCCACTTTATACACCATGACAATTAAAACCTGTAACCCCCGCTCTCACAAAGTTTCATTTCCCTCACAATGAGGAGAACACGACTTTCCTTTTAAGTGATCAATTTCTAAATGTACCAAGGGTGGTGGCAAAATTTTTACCTAAGGTTTTAGCCCATAGGAATCGGCTGGTACCTTCCACATGACCTTGATTGTCTATGGCTTTTCAGTAATTTATCTGTATGATTTTTCCCTTAATTGCTGTCCATATTTTAATGTTTGTTGGTTTGATCTTGGACTGTGAATTATACATAAATAAAATAAAACATATCTACATATTTTTTGTGTATTCAGATTTAATTGATATTTCTTTATTTCTGCTTAGATTTTTAGCATCATGATGCTGATGACGATTAACTGAACAATAGCAGTTTGATGCTATTGAGAGTCGTGTACCTCTGCTATTAATGCAGAAGCACAACCCTTCTTCCAAACTGAGGGGTATACTGAGTGCCACGTCAAGGATCACACTTGAGTAGAAGGTGGAACCCAGCTAAAGTGAGCCCTTGATATGATTTAATTCCCATTACATTAAATTAACATGAAATATAATTTATCCTAACCCTTTGTAGTTGGCCAAAGCTTCCATTGCCTCCTCACAGTTTCCAAATAACTGATACATACCAAAAGAAGAGAATATGTACTATTATTAAAGCATTACACAAAAAAGGAAATCTTGTAATGAATGCACAATCCTATTGCAACACTTTTTTTTTTTTGCATTTTGGGGGGGGGTCACACATTTGGACCCATCAATAAGGGGGGAGAAGAATGGGGGGATGAGGGCAGGATACAAAAGTCACCCATAAGTGTAATAATTCCAGAATTCATGTTTAGAGTTCTCCAATGAGAAAACAAGCACAGGTAGACGATGTAATGGGAGAGATCTGCTTCTCCACTTTATTTAGCCACAAAATTACAGTGGCTCTTCATAAGATGAATCTTGGATATCCTTCTAGAAGATTTTGTTGCTGTACTAATCAGTCTCCAAAGTTTTCTTTTCTCATGATTGGAACAGTGTAGACCCCTCCTCTTAGTTTGGAGGTTTCTTTCTTTGTGCCAATTTTATTTGCATTGTTTAGCTGATCTAACCTTGGCTGACCTTGAGAAAAGTTAAGCAAAGTTGAACCCAGATACCACTCAGATAGCAACTATCCGGGAAATTAGGGCTGTAGGTTAGAGTGGGAAGTAAAAGATGATGATGATGATGATGATGATGATGATGATGATGATGATGATGATAGAAAATGGCACTGGCAAACCATTTCCATGCTGTTGTCAAGACAATTAGAAGGATATGTCCATGAAATCACCAGGAACTGATCTTCCCAACTTTTTTGCCTCTTAACCAGGATGGATTTTCTTTCTTTAATAGCTTCTTATGAAGGTCTTTTTTTTTTTTTATGAAAAGAAGATTCTTAATTAATTATGTCAGTCATTCCTTGGCTAATCCATTCTGTTGGAGAATACACCATTGTTCTCCTGGAGTCTAGAGGTTGGCCTCTTTTGTCTGTCACTGTACTTCAGGGCAACCCTGAGGAACAGCTTCTGAAATCCACCACTCTCCAAGCATTTATTTATGTTTGCTTTTAATAAGCACCATAAAACCTGTCTCAACAAGCAGCAATTTAATTGCATCATTGCATCCGATCAGATGAACATCCTGTACATAATAATAAATGTTCCTCCTATAAATAAACATTGAAAATACAAATTACGCTTCTCTGTTAAGCTGTGGCAGACAAAATGTTTCAATTCTTTTTCCTACATGAAGCAAATGGGAATTTCCCCATCTTTTTTGGAATGTAGGCCTGCATCTATTACTTATTCCCCCCACCCCTCAGGAATTGCTTACGTTTGTTCACTGATAGTTATGCAAGAAAGCAAGGATATTTGAAACATACTGGAAAAACAGCAAAGCAGAAAAAATATAGGGTCATGGGGGTCACAGGAATGTTATCTCTTAGAACCAAAATGAGCCCACAGAAGTGCACACTGTCATATTTGAATTCCACCTTCCCTCCCTCCCTCCCTCCCTCCCTTCCTTCCTTCCTTCCTTCCTTCCTCCCTCCCTCCCTCCCTCCCTCCCTCCTTCCTTCCTTCCTTCCTTCCTTTTTTATCTTCTTATTTTTTTTTTGAAGCGGGAGAAATAATAGCTGCTGGGTTGTAGGCAGAAAGGATGGCTCTAATCCATTACAGAATTACAGATCATAGAAATATCATAGGATGAATTTCACCAGTGGAACATTGGGCTTGATGAGTATATCCCATTTCAGAGGAACAGGAAACATGCAAGAGAAAGTCCTGTAGCATTGTAAATTAGGATTGAATTTGTACCAAGATCTACTGGACTGCGTAGAAAACTTGTGGGTTAGGGTAAAATGGTGACCTAACAGAAGAGATGTCTTGCTGGGTGTCTGCTACAGACCACCAAACCAGTCAAAAGAGGTAGATGAAGATTTATTAAAGCAGATGGCTGATGATGCAAAAAACCATGACATAGTTATGATGGAAGATTTCAGCTACCCAGACATCTGTGGGAGGACTAGTCTGTCCAGTGTAAGACATCAGACATTACCACTGCCAGATGTAGAATGTCCTTTCTCCATCCCCTCTACTTTTCACCAAAGCCACCACATTTGGAAGAGTGAAGCCAGAAGGAGAATAAGATAATGAAAAGGTCCACATCCACAATGCTGCCTTTCATCCTATGACCTTCCATACTTCCTTTCATTTGAAGGAAGTTAAATCTATATAGGACTGCTCAGGAAATGCTGAATGCTTGGCCTCAAAGTTTAGGGGGCTCTGAAGAAGAATTTCATTGTCCCCTACCCCAGAAGATTGATTTTTATAACCTCTCAGCAGTGTACCAGTTCTGATATATCTGATTTTATTCTGAGGTTCTCAACCCATGATGTAATTGTGAAAATACAGTTATTATAATTCATAAATAAAAGCAAACAAAAAGTTAAATTCTGTTAATTATATCATCATGTTGAAGAAAAGAAGAACAAGGGTTAGTGGTCTCCCAAGATAATGCTAGCCCTGTCTTCTAAACATAGGTCTACCATGCTTTTGAAAGAGTGGAAAGCCTGCATTTAAAGAAGCCCATATAATATGTATGCAGTGGGGTACCTCAAGGTTCTGTCTTGGGCCCAGTGCTCTTCCACATCTTCATAAATAACCTGGATGAGGGGATTGAAAGGGTACTCATCAAATCTGCAGATGACACAAAGCTGGGGGGAATTGCTAACACTTCATAAGATAGATTCAAGATTAGAAGGATCTTGACAGACTTGAGCATTAGGCCCTATCCAGCAAGATGCAGTTCAGTGGAGAGAAAAGTAAGGCCCTTCACTTAGGGAGGAAAAACCAGATGCACAGGTTCAGGACAGGCAGTACCTGGCTCAACAGTAGTGCCTATGACAGGGATCTAGGTGTTGTGGTGGACCACCGCTTGAGCATGAGTCAGCAGTGTGTTGCAGTTGCCAAAAAAGGCAACACAGTCCTGGGCTGCATCAAAAGAGGTATAGTATCAAGATCAAGGGAAGTGATAGTACCACTCTACACCACACTGATGAGGCCACACTTGGAATACTGAGTTCAGTTCTAGTCACCACAGTACAAAAAAGATGCTGAGGTCCTAGAAAGAGTGCAGAGAAGAGCAACAAAGATGATAAGGGGTCTGGAGGCTAAATCCTATGAAGAATGGCTAAAGGAACTAGGTATGTTTAGCTTAATGAAGAGAAGACTGAGGGGAGACATGATAGCCAACTTCCAATATTTGAAGGGCTGCCACAGGGAAGACGGCATTGATTTATTCTCCATATCGCCTGAGGGTAGGACAAGAGGCATTGGGTGGAAGCTCGTCAGAGGGAGATCCAACCTGGAAATAAGGAGGAATTTCCTGACAATGAGAACTATTAAGCAGTAGAACAGCTTGCCTCCTGGAGTTGTGGGTGCTCCATTGGTAGACGTTTTCAAGAAAAGATTGGACCATCATTTGTCTGAGATGGTATGAAGAGTTCTGCCTTGGGCAGGGGGTTGGACTAGAAGACCCCCAAGGTCCCTTCCAACCCTATGATTCTATGATATTTCAGAAAGCATTGCTCAGGCATTTCATGGGCAGAGGCATCAACAGAAGCCAAGTGTCCATTTTCTCCAGCAGCCCAAGGCAAAATGGACACAGAGAGCAGTGCTGAGGGATTGCAGAAGAGTGGACAAGCTCAAAGAAGCCTAAAGCAGCCAGTAGGAGTTGGGTAGATCTCAGCCTCTGATTGTGTCATCATCAACTTCATCAATGTAGATTATTTGTACAGCAAGACTTGAATCAGGAAGAAAGGGAAAACACCACTTTAAAACTGGAACAGCTGAATGCCAGTTTAGGCTGTCTCCATAGAGGGCTGAGTTGAGACAAAGATAACATCATGAGGCTATGTGCTTGAAAAAATGGCTGACGGGACATCTTGTTGGCCTCGTGGGGTAAACCAGTTAGGAATCACAACCAGAGGAGCTAATTCTACTTTATTGTAAAGCTACATTTACAGAATCTTGCAAGTCTGAAAGTACAATTCTCCCCCTGTCTCCTTTACAACCTGAGAAATGAGGGAGGGTCCCTTCTCAACCTCTTGCCCTACCCACTATCCAGATGTGGGCTATGCTGTCTCTTATCTGACCATTCCCTTAGCAGTGTCTCTTCACCCCATCTCCCAAGGTCTTTCCAACATACCATCACACATCTTCATGTTGCAGTTAGTGGTTTGTGAGGATAAGCATTCATTTGTGCTCTTCCAGCTTGTTGGTATGAATGCTGAGAAACTCTGTGTTTGATAAATGTATACGTGGAGAAAATAGACAAAAAAATCATAGTAGTGGGGGCTGGGTTATCCAGTTAAGTGAAATGGGTGGGCAGGGGGTCAGAAAAATGAAAAGGAAGCACTTCACCCAACAAACACATTAATACACCATGAACTTTTTTATTGTAAGATCAGGTGATGATCACCAACTTGGATAATTTTATGGAGGGAATTGGCTAATTTTATGGAGAGAATTAGATAATTTTATGGAGGGAACTAGATAATTTTATGGAGTTTAAATTAATCAGTAGACACTTATCATTAGGCATACCTATTATCTGCAGTATCAGAGTTAGCATACCTTTGAATACTAATTGCTTGGAAACTTTGAATAGTAATTGCTTGGAAAGTGAGTTACAGCACTCACTTTTGTTGATTGTCTTCCCACTGTCATCTCCTTGGCCATGTGAAAACACAGTGTTGGGTTACATAGAACTTTGGTCTGATCAAACAAGATTCTTATGTTCTCCAAGATTTGTATTTAAAGTAAATTGGGGGGGGGGGGGGGGTTGTGTCCTTCCTCAGGCAAAAAATCTGATGAACATCAAGAGAAACCAGAGCAATTGACATGATTCTCTGGGGGCATAAAGGTATCCTAGGATATCATGCTGTTTTTAGTTTCCTTGAAATTTAATATAAATATTGAAGTACTTCCTCAGGTTAAAGCTCTGAAGGGTATCAAGGAAGAAATGTCCATTGTGGAAGGCTGGTGCTCATATCTCTTCATGTGTACATGAGAGAGTCATTGGGCAGCCATACATTAAATAAATAAATAAGAGACAGAGAGAGTTGTAAAAGGCAAAATATTGCTTTGAAAAGATACAAAGTTTCTTTAACTCTGAAAGATTTTAGAAAGCAAAATGTGAAATCTATCTCAAAAAAGTTGCCTCTAGCGTACTCTTTGAACAAAAAAAAGGAGTGATGGAGGAGTTTTAACCCCTACTGATTTGTTATATTTAATTAAACTCTAAACTACATGGTGGGGAGTGAGAAGGGCATCTCCTACATTACGCTGTATGTATTAATCAAAATAAGCAGCTAATCTAGAGGGAATGTTCACACACATAATAAATCTACTTAGCATCAATTAAGGTAAGCGGTGGGCAGTTTAACCCTTCTCCTATACCAAGCCATTTAGCTACTAAAGAGAGTCCTGATTTCTCAAATAAGTGATTCTGAACCATCCGTAACATTCCTTTCTTTCAATTTGCTCATCCCTGAAATTGATATTTTTGATATTTTTTTGGAAGCGAGGGGCTTTGGTATTTTTTGGAAATGAGGGGCTAAATTTGGCCCTCAGTGATGTTCCAAGGAGAAGCTTCCTTTCAAAATGTGAGGGAGTCCAAATATAAACTAAACTTGTTTTAATTGGATTTACACCTAAACTGATTTCAATTAATTTTAATTAATTATGTACAGCTAACATGATTACTCCCAATGTATTTAATATTTTCTCCCTTCTGTCATGTTAAAAATGACAATTTGGTGGGCATTTTTTGGCAGGTTTTTGGAAGCTGCATCCAAGATTTCAGGGAGAAAGTATCTGTAATTCTGCCATACATGATGGGGGGATGGCAGCTCTAAACAAAAGAAGAACTAAGGGACAGTATGTAATGATTTGTGTAATGACCTTGGGAGATGGGGCAAAGAGGTGCGGCCTAGGAATGGTCAGATAAGAGGGCATATAGCCCACAGTTGCATAGTAGGTAGAGCAAGAGGTTCAGGAAAGACCCTCCCTAAATTATCGGGCTGTAAAGGTGATGGTGGGAGAAATGTACTTTCAGACGTGCAAGATTATGTTAATGTAGTCTTACAATAAAGTAGAATTAGCTCATCTGGTTGTTTCCTGTCTGGTTTACCTGGAAAGGCTGACACAGGACCCATCTGTATGCAGCATAGGTCGTGCTATGGGCTGTGTGGGATACCAATATCCATCCCTGATATGCAGCCCTCTGGAATGCTAAGTAAGTGTGTGGAGATCTCTGAATAGGAGCAACCAAGTGTTAGCTAAGCTCCACCAAATGCTTTCAGTTTTGGTACCAATGTTTCATTGATGTAAAATATACAGTGAATTTTGTTCATTTCTTCTTAAGTAAAACCTTTGTCGTTTTTTGAAGGAAGCCAAAAGAAAGTATGAGAAAATGAGCATAAAGTATTCACAACCTTGATTTCACCCCAAGTGACATCTAAACTGAGTTTAGGGGGCAAAGTCGAATGAGCTTCCAGGGAGGTAAAGAAGAATGGGTAGCAATGTGCAAAGAGATCTGGCATGTTTTCCCCCAAACGTGTTGTCCTGTGTTTGCATTTGTGTGTGTGTCTGTGTGTAAGGGATGAGATGGGAAAGAATCATCCTAGAAATGTGGAAGGAAATGAAAAGAGTTTTGATTATAACTCCCTTCATTTAGTTAATAATAAGACTTTGATGTGGTGTCAGATAACTGTCTTCTATTGAAAAGCATCCTCTGTTTCATAGAGGGTGGAATCTGTGACCTGCCTCATGTACAGCCTATCTAGCTACCAATAGTGAAGGTTGCAAGGAATACCAGGAGGGTTATGGAATCTACTGCCTGTATGTGAATGGCTGTCCAGTTTGAGCCTTGTTTAAAGATTGCAAAACAAACACCAGAAGTGCAAGTGAATTTACAAAGGTTACTTCCAATAGAATGCAATCTTCAGTGATTGCCTGCTCCTGTTCCAGATAGTGCCAACTCCAAGTGAGGTGTAGAGATTCTGATGATGACGTACAGGTATCTTATCCTCTGCACCACTGGCAAGCAGAAGAATTCCTAGCTTAAAGCTGGTGGTGAAATATTGCCATTCCCTCAGCAGTTTGAAGGGGATGGTTTAACCTTTACTTGGCAGAAGTGACCTGGGGCATTCCATCTTCATTCTTGCTATGTGCTGTCCAGGTGGGTCATTCTGACAGGCCATCTAAAAGACTACTGGTTAGTTAGACAGTTTTCTTCAGTGCTAGTTATCAGCCTGACTCCCTGATCCAATTGAAAGGCTTAGTTATCCCCCATGTGTCAGTCATAGATAGGACCGATCTAGAATAGCATTAAGCTCACAAGCTTGGTGGAACATGGACTGAGCTCACACATTACACTAAGCCATAATATGTTTGGTTTTGGCTCAGCGTGATATGTGAACCCAGCCATTGGGATCTGTGTACCATGGTGTGCCTGTCTCTCTATTTACCCATTCACTTAGGTATGAACTAACCACTCAGGCTATGTGGTTTGTTCATGGCTCAGTGTGTTGTATGAAGCCAGAAAATGCATTTAATTGTGTGTAAATCACTAGTGAGCCCTAATAGGAGTTCACAGTCAGGAAAACTAGATTCTCACAGAGTCTCATTAGTCCAATTTATTGAAAGGAAAAGGGATTAGGTTATAACATCTTGGAAACTAAATGTGTGAACTTTAGTTCTCCATTTATCAGTAAGTACATTAAGGTGGAGCCTCTTTGATCCTCTTTCTAACTGTCTTGTAATACAGGGGAGATGTTGCTACCCATTTGACTAATATGGAAGAAATGCACAGATATGCCAACCTTGCCATTTTTTGCAAACTACCATTCCCATTCCCAGGCTCAGAGAATTCTAGTACATCAGTATTCAGACAAGCATATCATGCAAACACAGTCATAATGTCTTGTTTAAATCCAGCTGAGTATGGAGTATCCAGTGAACCGTGTTTAAGGAATCATGGCTGAATGCAAACTGTGGCCCTAATGATAGGTTGGGGCATTCCAAGAAGAGTTGAAAGAGCAATCTCTTTAAATAGGTTCTCTGTTTTCATTTTGGTTCGTTTCTCTCCTGAAAATGAGCCACACGAAATAATGATCATGGATCACCACAGGCAGTATCCATGTTGCATAATTGGACTGGGATTGAATTAATTGTTCATCCAGACTGTTTTCTTGATGTTCATTTTCTGCTTTCTTACATCTGTGATAGTTTGGCTTTTTTCAGTGTTGATATAAAACTGAGCACCGGGTATATCTTTGGTTGTTCTTCATTTATATGTATTTCTGCCTGATCTTGTCTCATTTCTCCCAGGTTTTGAAGGGGAGTTCAGCTTAGTATACAGTGATGATTCTGGAATTAGACTAAGCAGAGTGTTATTACTTCTCATAATTCTTTGAATATTTGAATATATTTGCTCACATAAAACATTGGCTTAGGCAGTTTCAGGAATGGATTTTTTTTTTTTTACAAAAATCCACATGTATACATAGCGACACACCCAAACTAGAATGATTTCTTTCCACAAATCACTGTTACTTAAAATCTGAAAAAAAGAAAAGTGTGCATGTATCTATCTTTATTTTTATATTGATTTTTTAAAAGAATGCATTAGAAACACACTTTCTCATAAAATGTAGCCTAATGGATCACTAGCAGTCTATTTTCTCACATTTAACTTTTCCTCACTTTCTGTCTGGTTTGATGTGCACTTGGTTTTCCTGAACATTCTGGAAAAACTGGTGGGAGAAGATACTGAAGCTGTTTTTTATGGCAGAATTCAGGAAAGCTCATCCTTTGGCAAACCTAACTTTGCAAGGACAGGGTGAGGAAACATCAGTGGTTCCTCATCCACCTTCACAGATATACATAAGACCAGCATATATTAAAGAGCAGTGCCCAGAACTTTTTATTTATTTTTATTTATATTTCAAATTTGTCACCACCCATCTCACTACAGAGCGACTGTAGACAGAACTTAACATATGCTTCCTTCTCCTCCTCCTCCTCCTCCTGAATGTGATGGAGGACTTGGATGGGGAGGTTCAAGGTCATGGGGAGAAGAATCTCAAGCATCTCCTCAGACCATAGCCTGAGCATGTGAAAGCAAAGAGGATGAGACTGGCACCACCCTAAGGAATTTGTAGTGTTTAGTTGCAGACTTTGGGAGTTAGAGTTAGTCTGGCAAGATTCTGTCTAGCAGGTGTAAGCTAATTAAGTAACTGAGCAATTCCAGAACCTTCCCATGGAGTTTCTTGGGCTGAACCTGACAACTACTTCTCCTTCTCCTTCTCCTTCTCCTTCTCCTTCTCCTTCTCCTTCTCCTTCTCCTTCTCCTTCTCCTTCTTCTTCTTCTTCTTCTTCTTCTTCTTCTTCTTCTTCTTCGTCTTCTTCTCCTCTCCTCCTCCTCCTCCTCCTCCTCCCTTCTCCCTCCTCCCTCCTCCCTTCTCCCTCCTCCCTCCTCCCTTCTCCCTTCTTCTCCTCTTGTGATCCACTAAGACAACCAGCTAGGGTCCACCTGCCCCATCCTATACTCATATCTTTTTTGTCCCTGTTGAAAATTACTTGTTAGTTTCTGCCCATTGTTCATTCCTCCTGACTCTTGATACTGTGTTCTAAGGCGTTTGCTTTCCCCACTCTGTTTGTGTCACCTGTACATTTGATAAGCATATTTTCCAATCCTTCATCCAAGCAATTTATAAATAGGTTGCTTTTAGCTTTCTCTGGCAGCCTAAAATAATTTTGTGCTTTAGCCTTTCTGACATTCTCCTTGCAGATATTAGCTACTTGGTGATTACACCATTTTCTATTTCCTATATATGTCCTTTTAACTCTAAACTGAGTTGAATGCACCCTACGCATCCATAATGGTTTCCTAAGCAGTTTGCATTTTTTTTCTCATTGGAATGGTATGATTATACTTCCAATATTTTTTTTTTAGAAGTTTCGTCTCAGTGTCGGTACTTCATATCACACTGTTTTCTGGGCTCAGTTCTCTCTTCCCCATAGGATTCCATTTAAAGCCTTCTGGATTAGATTTGTTCTTCCAGGAGAGCAATCAGCCTTCATTCGCAGCATGTATGATTCTTGTCATCTTCAGGAAGAAAAACACAAACAGAGCCCATCTCATGCAGGCATATCTCACACAGGTCATGAGAACATTCCCATGTTCTTTTTATGAACAACAAACAAACAAGCAAATGTGCCTCCCCCTTGACCTCCCATGAATTCACCTGCCAAACTCCTGCTTCCTCTCCCTCTTTGCTTGCACAGTGAGCTCATTCTGTGGGATCTGGCTGCCTTTCCTAAAGCCGCTTCAACTAGATCAATAGGAAGCAATGCCCAAATCACACATCGTGGGTGATTGCAGGAGTCAGAGAAGGAGTCGGCAGCAGCAGTGGTCACTCAACAGTCTCTTTCTTTTTGGCTCATCCTCCCAATTCTTCCTCTTCCCTCTCCCCAGATAAACTCCCCTATCAAGCCCCTTTTTGTCCTGCTAGTTGTGGCTTAGTGTGAGGTGTGAGGTGTGAAGCTCATCCAAGTCTTCCAAAGTGGCTCACATCTATTAAAAGCGTGAAACTAGTCTTATCCCCATAGCAATCCAGTTTGGGACAGGCTGATCTTCCCTTGGTGTTATCATTGCTGCAAGAACAAGCCCTAATAGCCCAAACTAGTAGTTGAGGCTAGAATACAGGGTAGAATTTGCATGGCTGTAGCTTTCTGAAGTTGGAGGCAAAAATAATTCTGGATGGGTTTGATCCTTTTTAAGTCCAATTCACTGGGTGCTGAATGAATGAAGAATGAATGAATGAATGAATGAATGAATGAATGAATGAATGAACCAACCAACCAACCAACCAACCAACCGCTTTGGAGCCTTTTTCATGTGCCTCGCCTCTGATCTAGGAGCTTTTCCACAAGAAAGATGCAAAAACTAAATGGGTTTCAGGTTCTATATGCATTACTTTATTAATTTAGTCCAGTGTTGCTGAACTATAACTTCTAGTAGATCTAGTGGCCAGTGGTGAAGCATGCTGAGAGCTTTGATTCAATACTATTTGGAGCTCCACAAATCACTCATCTGTGAGCTAGTTGAGGAAGTATAGGATCATATTTTCCTGCTGTTCTTTGATTTCCCATCGCTGCCATTCCACCATTAATGAAAGGGGTTGCCAATTTAGATAAGAAAAAGCTCCAACTTATTCTCTATTGACCTACCTCTTTAAATGGATATTCTGTCCTTTGTTTCATCTCTTCAGGGTCATCACATCTAAAGTACACCAAGAACACAAAATGGCAATGGAACTGACTCTAATTATTGCATGCATCTCTATCAGTGGTGTTGATTTGACTACCGTATGCCTCTTTTTAGTTAAATTCATGAAGAACAGGATCATCAAGGGTTATTTATCATTCTTGAAGATTATGGTATCTCCAGGTTGAGGGAAGCAGACCTCCAAATGCCAGTTTTATGGGAACAACAGTGGGAGAATGGTAGGTTTCCATCTCCTTCTTGCAAGCACCCCAGAGGCATCTACTTGGCCATTAATCTGGGTCTTGGCCTGATCCAGAAAGGCTGTTCTTATGTCATAGGCAGCATAAGAACAACAAAGAAGAAAAACATAAAGCATTTAAGTAAAAATAGATCTTCATGAGACTTTTTCTTAGCATACCAACAAACTATCTAACAACTTTTGTCTAGCCTGACACCTTGATTTCATCTTGCTCTCTGTGAATTCAAATCAGTCTGTAACAAAATTTGTTTTACATTAAACACACACACATGCATACGCCACTGTATTGTAATATGATTGCAGTACAGGGTAAATTACAATTTAAAAGTAAAATGACAAATGATGATAAGTAATGGCATGCAAATGGACAGAAAGCCCCCATTGGTGTTGCTGAAAAGTCAGAATTACTGCTCTTCCTGTTCCAGCAATTAACATAAAATTACCCAGGATGCCATCTGCCTTTGCTATTTTCAAATGATGTGCCTTTTATCACAGGTGCCATTAATTATGGCTTTGTTTAAAAATATGCTGATCCCAATCAAGGTCATAAAGTAGAAATGGCATGGAGAACTTCATTTTAATGAAAACACGATCAGAGGAGAAATGCCTTGTCTTGGTGTGGAATTAAACAGTCTGACCCTCCTCCAGTTCAGGCATAATGAGGATAGGAAAACTCACAATGAGCAAGACAGAAGTTGGACCATCATTCAGGCATGCTTTAGAAGCAGAAAAATTGGTGGGACATCAGTTGAATTTGAGGAACATCAAACAGCACTTCTTAGACAGGTATCACGCTTCTCCTACATTCAAATTGACTGATTAATTTATTCTATTAACAGAAGCACATAAAGTTATCTTTCAACCATTTTCAATGGGGAGGAAGATGCATGGCTGCTGTTCACACATGCATGGATTCAAGATGATTTATTGGCTGTTGAACACTGAGTGTAGGAGCTGACTTATGGCAATAGAAGGTAATATGAAAAATCTTTCTGTAGGATTGGATAGTTGGTGGCCAATTTCACAGTTCGTAACTATCCAGGCTGGCTTCGTAACTATCCAGGCTGGCTTGAGAGGCAGTTCATGAAGCAAAAAGAATTCTGCCATGGATCCAGACAAAATGAATTTAGGAATTTCTCTGCAACTCATCTAGCACAGAACAAATATTAACTGGAATTAAATCCAACTAGCGTTGGAGTTCCCCCAGGAAAAAGTCTACAATGGAATAGATGAACATTTCATTTCATTAAGACAGGGTTCCTCAACCTCAGCAACTTTAAGATGGGTGGACTTCAACTCCCAGAATTCCCCAGCCAGCCATGGCTGGCTGGGGAATTTTGAGAGTTGAAGTCCACTCACCTTAAAGTTGCTGAGGTTGAGGAACCCTGCATTAAGAGATGGTTTATACTTTTTTTGGGGGGGGGAACTACTAAGATCTGGGAGGGATAAGATAGTCATGCCTGACCTCCTTTTCCTTACATAGAAAGAATCGTAGCTACATAACTGACACACCTAAAAGTACCTGGAGTTAAGATGGGTTTTTCCATTAAGTAGAAGGGCAAGCATACTTTGCTAAGGAATTCTGGAACTGGTCACACAAGCGAGCAACAGTCAGCGTTGATCGCACACTTTCTCACCCAATAATATTGAAAGTCAAACCAATATTATTTATTTAACACAAATGTCACTTTTTAAACTTGCTAGTAATGAACCACTTAATAATGACTGATCTGGACTTGAAGCTCTTGCTGAAAGAGCAGGTGGCAGTGGTGGCCAGGAAGGACTTTGTCGAGGTTTATCTAGTGTACCAGTTGCACCCTTTCCTTGATGGGAAGGCACTTCAAATGGTCTCTCACAATTGGCCTGTTGCAAGGTGCTCTACATGGAGCTGTGCTTGAAGACTATCCAGTACCTACAGCTGGTTGAAAACGTAGCAGTGTGGGCAGTAACAGGCCCTTTTTGTTATACCCATGTATCATCGCATCAGTTGCCAGTGGGTTTCTGGGTGCAGTTTGTGGTGCTGGTTGTTACTTATAAAATCTTCCATGACATAGGGTCTGGTTATCTGAGGGACCACCTATCTCCAATTGTTTCTGTCCACTGGTATGTTCAGGCAGAGTGATGTTCGGGCAGGGGACTTCAGGTCCCCTCAATTAAATGTTGCCTCTTTGTGGGACAAGGAAGTATGCCTCTCTGTTGTGGCCCCTGCCCTCTCAAACGGCATCCCCCCCAGAGATACAGATGATGCCATCTTGTAGGGTTCCAGAAGACCCTTAAGACCTGGCATTGGTCCCAAACCTGGGATTAATATGTTTGTGGGGCCCTTGTGTTTTTGTTATTTATGGTTGTTTTTAGTTTTGTTTTATGGTTGTTTTCATTTCTGTTTTATGCTTTTTAATTGTTTTAATTGTGTATTTGGATTTTGTAAGCCACTCTGAGTCTAGTAGAGTGGGTGGCCATAACAAATTTAAATAATAATAATAATAATAATAATAATAATAATAATAATAATAGTGGTGGTGGTGGTGGTGATAGTAGTAGTAGTAGTAGTTGCTGCTGTTTTAGGCATTATTCCTAAGGAAAAACTGATTTTCTTTTTAAATAGTGCTTTGGCTATTTCATCCTGTAGGAAGGATTTATAGGGAATTTGAAAAAGTCTTGCTCTTTATTTGAAGCCTAGCTGCAGTCTAGAAACAATGGAAGAAGATGATCAGAGATATTTGGGGCTTTGGAAGAAATGCCCCTGGAATTCTAACAACCTGACACTCCTGGAGAATCCACGTTCAAATTGGCAGCAACCCAAGAGTCTGCTGGCCTTGAGGACAGCTTAGTCCAAACTAAAGAACTGACGAGTAGGAGAATAAAATAAAGAGAGGTTATCTAAAGGCTTAGATTGTTCCTGTCTTTTCAGTAAAAATAGCTGACCTTGTCAGCTGGATTTCCTTCAGTTTCTCCATGTTGCAAATTATCAGCTTTGGAGCCTTTCACTTGCTCCTTTTTCTTCCTTCATTTGGGGCATTTGCAGAGATGTTCAAAAAAGTCATGATGGAAGCCATCACTGCACAAAGACCTGCCCCCTTTTGACAAGTATTACAACCCCCTGTGGACATCACAACTCTCGAATGTCAGTTTTGTCTGTAATGTTACCTCCTGTACAGTGAGGCTTTGTACATTATTTTCATGTACTTTTGCAAAGGAAGTGGGAAGTGTACTGTGAATATGTGAGAAAGGCAAGTTCTAATATCTAAGTTTTTATATACACATGGTTTCCAAAATGCCAACTTATAGTTGCAATTTATTCAACTGGGGCAGGAAACCTAGTTGGGTTAGAGGGACATTTGGAACTTGTAAAGCATGAGGTGGGTGCACTCAAAATGGCTGTCCACCTGATTAGGTATACGTTGAATCAATAAATACATTGACGTTGGTGGTACTGTTCAGTTGTCTTTCTTGTTAGAGATGGCAAAAGGTGCTACCGCTGGTCTTGGTGTTTCTAGTGTTACATTATTCCATCAATATGGAGCCAAAACCTCCTTGGCCATCCACAGTTCCCAAACTGAAAATGTTCCATGAGGATTTACCGCATGATGGGATTTAATGGAACCATGGGAAGCCAGTGAGGCTGGACACTGCTAGAGAGATTATGAATGATACCACAAATGACAGCACATTCATATACAGCTCTTGGCTACCTCATTGTTAAATAAATGCAAGAATACCATCTTGGAAAATTTCACCAAAGGCACTCTTCTATTTCGAAAGAGGCATTGAAAGCAAATTGTCTTTCATCAGGTAAAGTTATTTTGGAAGAAAAGTTACAGGAGAATGAGTACATCTGATTTAGTTAAGACTTATTCAGTGGGATTATATCTCCCTACAGCTTTGCAAGGGAAGAAAAAAACTGAGTGAGTAAACACAGTAAGCATAAAGTCTCATGGAATGTGCTTTTAAGCCTGTATGGACATCCTTCAGAATCGTATTTAGGTGAAACTTCAACAGAAGGTAAGCGAAAGAGGGGAGTTAAACTGAGATAAATCAACATATGAAGAAACCTGAAGTCTAAATGACAGATTTAAGGTCACAGACCAGGCAGCTGTTAAGAGTAATGGGATGGAATTAAAGCAATAAGAGTCTTGGCTGGTGGCTCCATCAGACCAACTTGAGGCTGGAACAGAATCCCAAGGGAAGAAATAAAAGGTTTCCTGTTGGGTCACTCAACAATTGAATTGGACAATTCATTGCTGGGGGCCCTGCAGGAAGCCACTTGAAAAAGAAACAGGCTGAAACACTGAACTATCCTTGATTAATGGCCTACTGAGATTCAAATCTTGAACGGCCAAGGAGAAAGGAGAGCTATGGAAGGAAATGTTAAGAGTGGGGTTTGTTTGTTTGTTTGTTTATTATATAGATTTATATTACCTTTATAAGTCCACATCTGTCACTGGAAAAAAATAAAGAACTTTATAAGCTACTCTGTCTACTTTTAACACTGGGCCAAAATTTGCCTTGCAATCTCAGAGAAATTTTCTTCTCCTGCCTTCTGGTTGTGGTGCTTGAGAGTTTATTTCAAATTTCTCTTGGTGCTCTGTGTGTGTATGTGTGTGTGTGTGTGTTTGTGTGTGTGATTTTTTATTTTTCAGGCCTTTTCTTTAGTCTAAGGCTTCCCAGGCCGTCCAATTTTTCAATCTTCAGAGGAAGAGTTCCTACAGGACGTTTTTGCTTCGGATTTAAAGACAGCATCTGGAAACTTTCCTGCCATAAAAAGAGTTTGGGTGACTTTCACATGAGTTCAAGTATGCCATATTCCACCAATTGGCTCGGTTTGCGGTTGAATTTGCACAACATGCTGAACTTGGTAGTGTTAGACATGGTTAGAATATGTATGTGTATATATGGGTGTGTAAGTGTGTGTGTGTGTGGATCCAGTCCTTATGGCTAGTTTATAATTCAGTGTATTGTTTGAACCCAGAAAATGGGTTCATTCAGTAACCAGATTAAATGTATTGTGCTGGCCACTTGTGGTCCTTTTATCATGACTGTATTACCTGTGAACTCAGCAACTTCTTCTTTCCTCTGTAGTAAGAGTGGGGAGCATGTGGCCTTTCCTATGTCTCACTCTCATTGACCCTAGGCAAGGTGGACAATGATCAGTGGTGGTGGAAGTTCACTGAATATGTATCCTTGATGTTTCTTCAGTGCCCCATCCTGGAAAGAAGAAGAAATGAAAGCAGGGTGGCCCTTAAACATTTTGCTATCCAAGATACAGAACCGAATGATACTTATGGGGACTGTGTTCCATGATCAGGAGCTACCTGAACTGGAAGTTGAATCATTGATTATGAGACAAGTTCTTTTCTTCCACAGTTCACCATTTCTTTCTGCCCTCCAAGATATGTATTCTAAGACAGCTCTTACCAGAGTCTTCTCTGAATCATCATCATCATCATCATCATCATCATCATCATCATCATCATCATCATCTTTTTTTATTGCCACTGTACGAATGCTGATATTAAGCAAGGGAAGGAGAAGAGATCCTTCATTAGATGTTTCATAGTTACCTGGAGCTCATTTTTACTAAGACTATGAAATCTTTGCTTGACAACCATGTAATGGAGTTATTATGTTTTATGATTGCTGTGAAGGACCATGCATGGTGGACTTCCTGCCTTGAATCTTCTGGAACTCAATCTAGCCATTGAGCTGAGTAGTAGGTATGGATGGTAAGTGAAGCTGTCAAGTTCAGAAAGAGAACCACAGAAGCTTTAACTGCAGATTTGTTTCTACCTGGACTGAGACTCTGGATAAACAAGGATAAGCAACACCACATGACATCACCAGAAGTCAAGCTTGTCTCAAGAACTTTCCTTCCTTCCTTCCTTCCTTCCTTCCTTCCTTCCTTCCTTCCTTCCTTCCATCCATCCATCCATCCATTCTGCTCCCCATAGTGGACAATCAGTGGAAAGCTTTTACCAGTGGACAGTTCTAAACAATATGAGAGAGAAAAAACAAGGTTTATAAATTCAGGATAAGGGGCCTTATTACACGAGCAGAGCATCTGCTTAATTGGTTCATATGGTTCCTCAGACAAAGTGGATGTTGCAATCTATTGGGGTAGGAACATTTCTCAGCAAAAAGGGTATCTATAAAGAATGGACCAAAATACTCAGGAACCTTCAGAGGAGGCATCTAATGAAACTGTGGAAGGTGGAAATAGAAGTGAAGATCATAGGACCTATGGATGAAATCATACTAGGCCAGTGCCAGGAACAGGGCTCATGCACAGGAGAGACTGTGCTATCTTGGCAAATGGGGTGTGTTTAGCTTGGTTTTGAGCCCTGACCATTGTGGTTCATTAGGTCAGGTTGACAATAGAGCAGTCATTGGTTGCTACAGCATTTTGACTTGGAAATTGTAAAGGGTAAACATGGGTCAAGAAGGGAGAAGAGGGAGACTACACTGGTTGACTTCAACTAACTAAACTTCTGGGAGGTGTCCCTCCCCTTGATCAGTTTTTCTCCCAAATAAAGCAAGAGAATAAAAAGAAATGATCATTTCCTCTAAAACAACTTTGGCAGCAATGGGAAGGAAAAAAAATAAACTTTACAAAACTGTAACTCAGTCTAGTATGAAAAGACATAAACAGCTCTTGATATTTGATTGTTTTAGTCCTTCCATCTATGGTGACCTTACTTGCAGACCTACCTATCAGCCTACCAGTTAAATAAAGGGCACAGGGAAGGTCTCCAAACATCTGGTCCAAACGCTTAATCATCTTGTTTCATGAAGGCTGGTATTTTTATCTTACACCTTGATTGGGTCTGCATAATTTTATTCCCCTGCAAATTGGTATTTAAACCTCTAAAAAAAAATCCATCTCTTAACTACATCTGTCATTGATACTTTATTGTTTAATTTCTTTTTATGGAGCCAAATTATATCTCTTCCTTCCATACAGACTGCATTTCACATGTCTAATTTGTCGACATGTTCTATAATGATAATTTCATTGATTTAGAAACTGATATTATGGAGAACATATGTTTTGCTGAGGAACAAATCTTGTTAGGGTAATAATTGCAGAAACCATGTCGTAAAGCAGCTGAAAAATTAACTGCTTAAATGCCATGTTTCTCATTAATATAAATACAGGGATTCTTATCTGCATGGACTTCATATTGTGTTAGCTTCAGAGAGCATCCGTTTGCTGGAAATACTGTGCAAATAGGTGTAGCCCACTAATTACCTGAAACTGGTGTAACTGGGGATCATGGCTTCCTTTGTATTTCCACACTGTGCAATTGGGGTTGTCACTTAATCCCATGGTAATTATGCATGCAATAGTGCAAACTCAAAGAAGTATTAACTGTAAGGTAGGAATGGTTCAGTTCTTGCAAAGAGGATGTGTGCAAGGCTGGAATAAATGCATTGGTGATCTGCACTAGATGTGCAAGGAGAGGTTGGGCGAAAGGTCTTCCATCACCACCAACAGCAGTTACACCAACAGAGGAAATGTTATTGGATAGAATCCATGATAAGGCAATTGGTTATGGAGTCTCTAAATCCAGTTTGATTGTTTGCCTGTTTTAGAGTCTTTGAGACAGGTCGTGCTGTGCTCGTTTAAAAGCAAAACACTGTCTTTTCTTTAGACTTTAGCAAAGAAGACATTCTCCTCTTCCTCAGATAATTTGAAATCAGTCATTCAAGATAAACCTCTCTAGCCTTATATGCCCATGTCGTTTCCTTGGCAACAGTACATAGATGGCTTGCCATTATCTTCTTTACGGATGTTTATTTGACTTCCCAGTTAAGCCTACAGGACTTCCTAGTGGTCTCCCATCCACATCCTTAGCAAATCTGACCCTGTTTAGCTGTTTGTCATGAAAAAAAGCGATATTCTCATATTCACCAGCAGACATATCCATAATGCACTCCCTAAGGGCAAACATGGATACAGCCCCAAACACAGAGAAAACATCTAAACATCATCTGGAAGAATTCAGTTCCAGAAGCTCCTATTACCCCAAAAACGGGCTGCAGGCTGATAATCAAAGTGATTTTTATGGGAGCTGGAAAAATTGCGGGGATATATAGCTTCCTCAGCCTGCATTGCTGCCCAAGGCAACTGACTTGCTCTCTGGAACGGTCAGACAAATAAGATTTATAATTTTGGCCATGAGCAAACAGCAGTTAAAGCAACAACTGTAATATAAATACAGCGGGAAAAATGGCCAAAGTGGTCATTGATTTTGTCTTCTCAAACTCAGCCAGCAAAGAAGCAAAAGCAGTTTTTTTATGATCTGCTATAATTCTCGCCAAGTTCTTTTAAGTCACTCGGCAGAGATTTTAGAAGGGAGCCAACATTTAATTTCTGTAATTTAACAGTTGATGTTTTGGGGTCTGGGGACATCTGGAGCAGTCCCTTTGTCTTGCCCAACCTACCTTACAAGGTTGATGTTGTGGGGACAGTTGAGGAATGGAGTGAAGTGGTGCCTCAAGATACGAACGCCCCATCTTACGAAAATTTCAAGATACGACCAGCTCCGGCCGCAAAAATTTACCTCAACATGCGAACTCCGCCTCAAGCTACGAACCGGGTCCGCGGCCATTTGCCCTGCTGCCACGTGGTCACGGCTCCCAAGAGGAAGTGCTAATGAATCTGAGTGCGAGGACAAAAGCCCAAGGAAAGCAATGCAGAAAGAGGAAGTGCTAATGAAATCTGAGCGCGCGGGGGGGGGAAGCTCCCGCTCCCGGCTGTGCGCGCGCGCGACCTAAGCCTTTCCCCCCAGCGTGCTGATATTGCTTTCACTGTGCTTTTGTCGCTATGGAGAAAGGAAAGAGCGCGGAGGAATCAGTGGGGTGGGGAAGCTCCCGCTCCACTGTGCGCGCTACATAGGCCTTCCCCCCCATTGCTTTCACTGTGCTTTTGTCGGGCGCGCCAAGGGCTATGCACAAAGGAAAGAGTGCGGAATTAAGAGGAATCGGCGCGGGGGGTGGGGGGGAAGCTCCCGCTCCCGGCTGTGCGCGCGGGAGCCTTTCTCAGATTTCATTAGCACTTCCTTTTTCTGCGCTAGGGCTGACTAAAGCGCGCCTGGGGAATTTCCTAGCCGTGCAACGCCGGCTGACACATTGAACCTTATGGGGACATGTGCTTTAGGATGCGACCAAATTCGGAGGGCGGATTAGCCGTATTTACATTGAACCTTATGGGGAAATTTGCTTCAGGATGCGACCAAATTCAGAGGGTGGAACGGATTAGCCGTATTTACATTGAACCCTATTGGAAAACGTGCTTCAGGATGCGACCAATTCAACTTGCGATCAGAGTCACGGAACAGATTAAATTCGTATCTTGAGGTACCACTGTAATGTGTCTATGTCTGTGTATGTGTCATTTGAATATCAGCTTGAACTCCTGAGAGAAAGATAGAATATAAATCTAAACATATAGAATATATATAGGATATATCAGGCAATACCTTGCCAGAATTGAATCTGCCTATTGGACAGGGATAGGGTAAAAAACAGTCCGGACAGTAGCCATGACGGTGCAACTGAAGCTCCGCCCCCTTTTATGCATGAATGATGTGAGAGTCAGGACCAGAGGGGTTAAGAATTTACTCTCATCGCCAGAGCAACGAGGAACTGATAAGAGGATGAGACTGAACCCTCCCTAAAGAATGCAAGGGAGGTTGGGAGGGTGACCCTGGAATTTGCTCTCACTCTGAGAAGATTTCTGTAATGGGAGAAAGGCCATTAAACCTTGCTGGATTAAATCTGTACTGTCTCCTGGAGTTTCCTGGGCTAATCCTGACAAATATGGGTGGATCTTCAACCACACCATTGTGGCTGCCATCTTGACTTTTTTGACCCCACCCTGCAGACACCCCTGCTTCCAGTCTGGTTACTGAGAGAGGGCCTGTGGGGGGTCCCTCTCCCCTCATGATTCATGGGATATGGGGTCCTTCTCAGAGGTGGCCCATGTTTTGTGACCACTTTCCTCTGGAGATACAGATGGCCCGTACTCTGCAAGTATTAAAAAAAACAGGCCAAGGTGGCCTTGTTCCAGCAGGTGTTTGCCCCTTAGGTTAAGCAAATGGCATTTTCAATGTATTGGTTTTTAATTAATGTTTTTTTAAGTATTCATATTTGTTTCTCGTGTTTATTTATTTATTTATTATTTGTTCTATCCCAGTGTTTGTTAGGATTGGGGTGAGCTATAAATAATAACTACAGAAATAAAATGTAAAAAATATTAGGAAATATATAAATCATGCACGCATAGCTACGGTATCCATTGGAACATCTCAAGTGCCTTTAGGCTTACCTATGTTTGGACAACATGAAATGAACCAAGAACTGTCTTGCTTTTAAGCTCCCCTCATGTACACACTCACTGGTACATGATGAGGACCTGTGATGGTTGAGGAGATGGTGATTGAAGCCTGCTTAGAAAATACAGTTGATCATCTGTGTGGATCCCACCCTGTTGGTGTTCCATAGTCCTTGAAGACCTGGTTGTTGTTTCAGGCCTTGTGTTGAGATGGATGGGGCCCTTAGAGGGATATCTCCTATTTTTGTTTTGTCTGAATATTGTTCCTTGAGCCCATCTTTTTTTGGTTTGTATTGGTTTTATTGATCTTATATGGTGAGCTGCCCAGAGTCAGTTGGAGATAGACAGTGCCTAAATTGAATTAAATCATTTATTTATTTATTTGGTAAATTGATATAGCCACCCATCTCCCATGCATGACTCTGAGTGGCGTACAAACCAAAACAACAACAAGAAAAATTATTAAAAAAACATTAAAAATGATAAAAACCATTAAAAACATAATCTGTGGGAGAGCACATTCAATTTCCCTAGCAATAACGCCACTTTGCAGGCTCCACACCCAATCGTGTTGGTCTTTTCTATCAAATGATAGTCCCCTGTGATGATTTGATCCTTTCCAGCAGCATTTCATTCTCACATAGTTGGACTCAGTTGGACTCCATCAGAAAGCCCAAGGTAGATCTATGAGCAGCAAATAAGAGAAATATAACTGCTTCTCCATCAGCATCCTCAAAATTCTGCAAGATGTTTAGATGCTGCCAGGCCAACCTTGTCTCGGTTCAGAAGCTAAGCAGGTTTGGGCTGGGTTATACTTGGATGGGAGGCATTCAGAAAATCCCAAAGCTGTACATTAGACTGAGAAGTATTTTAAAAAAAACAGGAGATGGCAATGGGAAATCATTTCCACACTCTTCCCAAGAAACCTGTATCCACATAATCAAGAAACCACATGAAGTCAGTTTGAAAGAGACATTCTCTTCCAGTTAGGTGGCTGGACCTAGTGTTGAACCTGGTTCCCTGTTGGATGGAAGATCACCCCAAAACCCTTAGCATGTAAGCCCAGAGAAGAAAAAAATGGCAGCTTGAGTTCTGTTGCAAAGAAAATTACACAGATGTGAGTTGAGCTGAATCTGAAAGAGTATTTACTGTGACTTTTCCCAGAACATCACTTTTTACAGTAGAAAGAAATGACTTCATGGAATTGTTATTTCTTTATTAAAACCTTACAAATAGACCATCCATAGCCCTTTGAAGATCATAGTGTTGGGTTTCATCATATTTTTCCAAGGTTGGATACAAGACTTTGCTGAAAGCAGCAGCCTGAAATCCCATTCTCTCCATATACACACAACAAGAAGAACTGGTTGCATGTTCTTTCCATATACCCGATGATAGTCACCTTCTTTTCTGGAGCAAGTGAAATCAATGCTTTCTTATTTAGCCTGAGAGAGTTTCTCCCTAGGGACAAAAAATTAACAAACTAAGATTTCTCTTTAAAGGAAATTAACCCTGATTGCTCATTGGAAGGATTGATAATGAAGCTCAAGCTCAGATACTTTGGTCACCTAATGCGAAGAGAGGACTCTTTGGGAAAGACCCTGAATCTGGGAAAGATGGAAGGCAAAAGGAGAAGAGGACGGCAGAGGATGAGATGGCTAGATAGCATCACTGAAGCAATGAGCATGAAATTGAGCAAACTCAGGGAGGCAGTGAAGGACAGGAAGGCCTGGCGCAATATGGTTCATGGGGTCATGAAGAGTTGGACACGACTTAATGACTGAACAACAACACAAGATTTCTCTTGTCATTTCCTAAACTGGGTGAGGTTCTGAATCTGTGAAAAAATGCTCCCCATTGAAGGATTTCTCCTCATCTCCCTGGCATAGCAGGCCTCTGAGTGCAGACTTGGGGAACCGCTATGGGAAAAACTCTTGAGCAGAATATGGAATCCAACAGGCATCGATTTTTCCATCTTGACATGCTGCTCTGCAACCCATCAGGAGAAGAAAGACAAGGTTGAAAGACACAAAATATCTTGCATCTACTCCAGTCTCCATCTTGGTCCGCTGCTGAGAAATGAAACAACAAGGGGATTTTGCCCGTGAAGATGGATATGGAGAAGAGACACCTTTTTATTGGGCAAGACTCACAATATTTGCTTCATAAAGGAAAAACCTAATTCCCAATTTTAGAGGAAAATGAAATAGGTTCATCTCTTGCTTAGAGGAATGAAGAACTGAACATTTCTTACACATCGTTTCCAACCAATTTGGAAATAGAGAATTTTTTTTTTTTAAGGGAGAAGTGATTCCACTCATGCACTCTGCCCCCTTTATAGCTTCCCCCTTTTCAAACACATTTTAAGAGAACATGACGGAAGGATGCAATGTAGGGACCTACAAACTAGCATGATCAATTCGTGGAACATTCTGGATTTCCCTTGCAATGAATTGATCTGAAACATTCCAGGATTTGTTTTGAGTTTCTGAAAATGAATATTTCAGAAGAGGAAAGGTTTGGCAGTGTTCTGGATGGGGTTGGTCCTTCCCCCTCCCACCCTCCAAATGGTTCCTTTTAGGGGCTGGACCACTTCTGGAACATCACCAAGTATTTCCTCTTCTGGAAGACTCACTTCTGGAAATAGATGAAGGGAAGGGAAGGGAAATTTCAGAGAGCCATAAGCACTTAAGGAATGGGGTATGTTTGGTTTGGCTGCAGAAAGTTCAAGAGATACGTCAAGAAAAACACAGTGACCACAGAATCATCTGTCCACTTACAACCTTCAAGCCACTTCAGAAACACCACCAGATGACATCCCAAAGTTATTCCCAAGCACTCTGAAAAACAGGCAGAAAAAGAAACGGCTACTTTCACAAGGAAAGAAACTCTTCTTGAAACGTGATGCCCAATTTTGGCACAATATGCATTGAAACCAAGAGCTCTACCTATTCTGACTTGAAGAAACCAAGTATTATAGAACCAAAGTTCATGAAGGTTGAAGATGAAATGAGTGAATTAGGTGGGTGCTGTAGAACCTACTCCATCATCTTTTGCATCCTGGGTTTTGTCCAAAGCAGAAAGCACAGTTTAAAAAAAATCAAAGCTATAAAGGAAAAGTCACTGTGTTCTGAACTGTGAGCAGTTGTGAAGAATGCCAGCACGAAAGACGGATGGCCATCCATCTGCCATGGGAACCCTTCAGAAAAGGAGACCGGGATCTACTGTGAAGTACATTCTCATGGTTGTTATAACCTTGCCCTTGGAGAAGTCTCCAGTAACTAGTTATAGAACTTTATATGAGCTGAGTTGAGTCTTTTTCCACTCCTTTTCATATAATAAAGGGAGAAAACACAGACATGCTGGTGCTGTATTGTTCTCCAAATATCCACCAGCAAACATTAATCCGAGAGTGTAAATAGCAGCTTCTATTTCTTACTAATTACCATTTTCCTAAACAACTTCTGAATATTTGATGAGTGTATACAGACGCCCAAGCATTTAACGCAAATAAATGATGCGAAATGCAAGCAAACATACCATTAATATTTCACATTGCTGATTTTGAGGGGACTGGTCTTAGATGGACCTCAAATCTTCTAGAAAAGCTGATTAGAAATGCATTTTCAAACACAGGAAGGAAAAGAGACAGCTTCTAAAAGCAGAAAGTTTCCATTTAGTCAAGATCTTGCTTTTATCCTGTATCAACTTCTCCAACCCAAATTCTAGACCAATGGTGGCAAAATGAGATTTGCCAATTTACCATTGCATGAATATTATATTTATTTTCCTTGCATTTATCTTTGCCTTTACCATGACATGCAATTGTTATTGCGTGAAAATGTCTACTTCGTAAACTGAGTGAGTGGCCATATTGCCCTACCAATTGTAAAGGAAACATTACTCTATTTCTGCATCACACCTAAGTAAATAACATTAATATAATGCTCTGTCAAAATCTACCTTTTAATTTCTCAGACATTACATTCTCTGCAAAAGAGGCTTCTGTTTTTCCACCTTATGCTCAACATGCTTGAGAATTTCTTTCAAATTTCTCTTGATGATATTTTTGATCTCAGAGCTGACGTTGCTTTGTCTTACACATTTTCCCATCATTATGAATCCTCCTTGGCTTCTCAAATTTCCTACACGGAATAAACTCCAGGGTGGAGTTTTCTCCTGAAGTTTCTCTTGGCATTTAGTGGAAGCATTTGGAGAGACCCACTGGAAAGATGTCTCTATGATGGACAATCAGACACCAAGTACTTAAATAAGTACCAAAGTGCATTCCACCCGCCCCACTCCTTGTTTTCAGAAAAGAATAATTTTTCCAAGTAGCACTAAAATAGAGGTATTGTACAATGACTTGCTACAGTGAAAGCATAATCAAATGCGAAAAGAATGGGTTTTAAAGGAAAGGTTAAAAGTTTTTGGTGACATCATGGAGGTTTGTAGGTCTGTTTATTTATTTCTTTAATTCATTTATATTGCTGCCCTATCAAAAACAACTTGTGGCAGCATGTAATTAAAGGAACAAGAACACAAGAAAATAAACAAGCATAAAATATGAACAAAGCTTAAAACAGATTACACTGGAGGCAATTCAATGGAACAATTATTCTTGGCAACAATATGAACGTGGTTTGCCACTGTATTTTTCCAGATCGTTTTTTTAAACTACAGTTGTCAGATTTCCTGGTGGTTTCTCATCTAATTAATAACCAAGCCCAACCCTGCTTAGCTTCCAAGATCAGCCAAGGTGAGTTGGGTAAGTAGACAATGCTAACAAAACAACCACATGAAATACCACTCCTATACAATAAATCCCCAAGTGACTAAAGCACATAAATGAAATCATCCATAAATCACAATGTTCCATTTGGTCTGAAATCCAGAGAAAAACACTTTTCAACATAATGAATTGAAGAACAAACCGTGCCACAAAATGCAGCAATGACAGATAAAAGTCCAGTGGTGAACAAGGACAGTGGAAATTCTGGACTTCTCGTGAGATGGGCGGCTATATAAATTTGATGAATGAATGAATGAATGAATGAATGAATGAATGAGAAACATGGAAAGGACATCTTTCCCTCAATCTCAGATCTTCTAAGGACTATTCTGTAACCAAACCTGGTGAGGTTATCAGTTCAATATGACTGCTACAAACTCCAGCCCACAAAGAAGACTTGAAAGGTGTTATCAGTTGTGGTTTCTGTCTGTGCCTCAGCTTCCTCAATTTATAACTCCATCCCTAATCTTCTGCCTTGAGTGAGAAAGTTTGATCTGATGTGGCCTTCACTAAATAAATTTAGATCATGCATGAGGTTTAGAAGCCATCCTGATCTGTTCTCAGTCGTGAGATGACTTCTATGCATCTTCATCTCACTATGTGGTGAAACCCTCCCCAGACCCTCCTCTCAACATGGACTGCATGCCTGCAATACACTTAACCTGGTTACTAAAGTAACTCATTTTCTAGGTTTCTAGCATTTTGGACAAACCTATCTGCTAAGTCAGTGTTTTTCAACCTTGGCAACTTTAAGATGTGTGGACTTCAACTCCAGAATTCCCAGCATTCCCAGCATGGCTGGCTGGGGAATTCTGGGAGTTGAAGTCCACACATCTTAAAGTTGCCAAGGTTGAAAAGCACTGTGCTAAGTCTTTACCTAAGCTAGATAAGCTTTTTATGTGATCTCACAGCCAGGAACTTTGAGCACCAAGAATGCAAGGCTGTTATGCTGGGGGAAACGTAGCTAGAATCAGCATACATGAATTGGAATTTTTGTTGGGCAGAACTTTTGAACTTTTTACATGGACCCAAGATCTTGTCCAGTAGAAGGATAATGTAATGGGCAGAAGGAATAAGGTTGAGGAGCAGGAGGAAGAGCCACAAGTAAGACAATGGTCAGATAAAAGTAATCTGAATCGGGGCCAGAACTGTCACCTGAGCAAGCAATTCAGGCAAGACCCTCCCTAGTTCTCACAAAGATAAAGGGAGGGAGGAAGTGCATTCAGACTTGCAAGATTCTGTAATTGTAGCTTTATAATAAAAGTAGTATTCGAATGCATGACTGGGTTCCCTGGTTTGGTCTACCTTGAAGGGCTGACAGACACTTTCTACATTTGGGTTGACAATACTGATCTTAAGTGCCTTTCTGATACTTAGTTGCTTGTCCCTACAAGTCACAGCTAACTCTACATGGCTTTTTCTCCATATAAGGGAAATGTGGTAAATTTGATTAATTTGATCTGTAGTCTTGAACTGAAAAAAAAAAATGGTGAAAAATTGGGCATGTGTATTCAAAAGGAGAGGGCAGGGGGAAAGATCAAGGTTACTTTCCAAAGCCTAAGGACATGCTAATTTAGCAGGAGGTCTCCCTCTAAAGAAACTTGTTAAATAGTAGAAAAGGCATCTGGTTCCATTGCTAATAACCTGCTTTGTGCTAAACACGGAGTTCAGAGGCAAGGCATAAACTAGATCAAGTGCAATGGCTTGCTAATGATCTTTGTCAGTATAAAATCCAACATATCCCAGGGAGTAGTTGGGGAGGAAAAAAAATCACCAGCTGGAATTAATATTCTGAACAAGAGGAACTCACTTTGATTTGCAATTAAGGTCTTGACATTCTAATCCACCTTTTCCCTTTGTACTCAGCAGCATGCCAGCCCCTGCAGCCATGACACCTCAGGCCATTCGACAGGCCAAAATCACAAGCGTGGAAGGAGGAGGAGTTGCTTTCTAATGAAGGGACTCATGAAAGACCTCCATGAACGGCTTGGAAGTCAACAAGGTTATCGTTGGCTGCTGCCCCAGATGTTGACAATGACTGCTTAGACTTTGAGGTTCCCACTGGATCTTCATTACACATTGCTGCAGGCAGACTCATCATTCTGTTCTCCCAACTGGTGTCACAATTTGCTTGCGCAGCCACCCCATTTTAAAAACTAAGAGGTCCTTGCTTGTGTAAGGTTTACCCTGTTCGTCTAGAGCAGTGTTGTCCAAACTTGGCCACTTTAAGATGAGTGGACTTCAACTCTGGCTGGCTGGGGAATTCTGGGAGTTGAAGTCCACTCATCTTAAAGTGGACGAGTGTGGACAACACTGCTCTAGAGAAACTCTCGTGACACGTGTGTGCAACAAAGAAATTTACTCGAGTGTAATGTGCAGTAGTTACAAACAAAGCCAGGACTGGCTTGGCACATTTCATGGTACAGTTTATAGTTCTCCCCTTCCTGTGCTTTATCCCGTTGCTAAGTTACATATTGCAGGTTGCAGATTACCAATTGCCCTGATAACCCCCCCCCCCCCCCCGCTACTCCAATGGCAGGTTCAGCCAGTTCCCATCATCCCTTGATCGCTCTGCCCTGCCGGCATGGTCATGTTTCCTCTGGGTCCTTTCAGTTGCGTGCAAAGCCAGGGTTTTCCCAATTGCGCGCTGATTATCTTTCCACAGGTTGTGGCTTAGTCCTTTGTCTCAGCGCGGCTGGGCAAGTTCCTAGCAGTGCCGCGCCGGCTGAACCTGACAGCTTGTTCGGTTAAAAGTGGGAATACATAAACTTGTGCTAGAATCTCTTATCATAAGATAATTGAGTCGGGGGCGGGGGCGGGGGGACCTCACAGTTCTTCTCTGACTGGTATGCATTTGGTCTATTCTTGAAAACCAATAATGTCAGCCCTACAAGGTAGACCAGATTAAGAAACAGATGCCACGTAGGCCTAAAACTACTTTTATTAGAATGGCTGTAGTAACAGAATTTTGCAAGTCTGAACGTGCTTCCCCTCCTTCTTTTATTTTCATTTGAACTGGGGGAGGGGTTGTCTTAGACATTTTCATAAATCTCCATCTACATATGGGCTTAAGCCATGTTTATCTGTTCATTACCTTGGTGATGGATCTTCTCTCTCTCTCCATCAAGGTCATCCTCCATACTCTCTACAAATAATGATAAGAAAGTCAACCTACATCTGAATCAAACAGGTGCATCATCTGGATCTTCCTGCTCAAAGTAATTAACAGAAAATATATGCATAGGACAGAAATGTAATGCAATATGATATTTAAATTAATAAAAAACAAAGGATAACTCAAATGCTGACTAACAACACATCTCAACAGTCTTGCTACTCTTTAGGTTTTGTTGGCCAAAAGGAGACAGAGAACACTGTTGATGTGCACCACCGCACACTTGTGACTCAAATTCAACCAGAGAAAGGGCAGACCATGAATAAGACTCCTGATGAAAGGGCAGAATGAATCCTGTCAGTCCAAAATATATAACTTCGGGGAGCACCTGGAAACAAATGTGCTTCCATCATCTATTGTCAGGTCCATAAAAATTACGGATGTCCCACTCTGTTCTGCTCCATGTGACTTTTGTGGATTCTTAGTCTACATAGATCTGTGTGATCATTCAGCTCACTGGAAGAAGCCACAGCTTTTCTGAAACTTGTACCTTGTAATCATCTTACAACAGTTTTGGTGGGTTGAGTGCATTCACCTTCAGTAGAGGTATCAGTTTATTTCACCCAATAAAACTAGTCTTCAACCCAGCAGCCTGATAGTTGACTGTGAATTCTTGGAGCTGTAGTTGCCAACACACAAGCTGGGGAAGAATGAGTCAAAGTAATAAATTGCCCAATCTGAAATAGCATTTTTATTGCCATTTCTACATTAAAAGCTGCTAAAATCCATGCATCTGATGAAAATGAGTTACAGCCCATGAAAGCTTATGCTTTTTAATAAAATTGGCTAGTTTGAAAAGGTGCTACCAGGCTTCTCCTGATTTTTGGCTACCATAGACTAACATGGCTACAGTTCTGTTATGTCTACAATAAGGTAGTGTCTTATACTAAGACATCCAAACTCTCTAGTTCTCTTTCTTTCTTTCTTTCTTTCTTTCTTTCTTTCTTTCTTTCTTTCTTTCTTTCTTTCTTTCTTTCTTTCTTTCTTTCTTTCTTTTTCTTCTTCTTCTTCTTCTTTTAAATATAAATATCCTGATTATTTCCTCCAGCCCTGGAATACACACTGATATACTTCTGGGTACAGTTATCTTCTGTCTTCCTCTAATCAATCAAACAGAAGCCACCTCATAGTCCCTTATGTTTGCTTGTTTGTTTCATTTCAGAGTCAATAAACAGAATTTTTACAGTGGTGCTGATGCAACTTAAAAATCAAGGTTGGCATCAAATCTGGATAGCCACCCAGAAAATTGCCTTGCAGTGCCCTCCAGGTGGATATTGTCAGTGATGCTGCAAGAAAGACCCCTTTGAGCTGACCAATATTTTGTAGGCCAAGGTGACACTCCCTGCAGTGTCCTAAAAGCATAATTACTCTATGACATTCTGCAGGCTTTGGTGTCAAAGCTTTCCTTATGCATGTGTCTTGAGAGTTCCTTCAATTGACCTTGGATGCTGCCTAGAGTTCCTGTAAGCTATCTAAGGCGATATTAACTTCCATGAATATTCATACAATCCATTTGAATGTTGGTAGCACTTAAAAAGGACACAGTCCTATCATGTAACCCAGGGCTTTCACCTCCATTGACCCAAACGTTGGGTGGTGTGAATAAGCTGAACTTTGATTGATCAAATGTGTCCTTGAATGGCTTTTCTAGATCTATTTAAGAGTAAGAACCTTGAATGATTTCTAGCAGAAGCAGATCATCAAGTAGGTCTCTTGTGCATGTAGGTTCCCAAAGTTTTGAGTGCAGAAGCCCTCCAAAATCTACCCCAAAATGTTATTTTTAAAGTTTCAGAAG
This sequence comes from Liasis olivaceus, assembly GCA_030867105.1. NCBI lineage: Eukaryota > Metazoa > Chordata > Lepidosauria > Squamata > Pythonidae > Liasis > Liasis olivaceus. The sequence continues at coordinate 74,442,808 of CM061355.1, forward strand.
GGTGAAATTATATTACACACATAAGGAGAATCACATTCATTGCATTTAAGGTTTGGGGTTTTTTGAGCGGGGGGGGGGGGGGGTGACTGGCTCAGTCTTAACTCCTGCCTGGGCAAGTGGACTACAGTACTTGGGGCTCTCTTCAGCTTAGCTTTACCTGTTGGAGGAACTGGCTAGGTTGTTTTAAGCAGCTTTATAGAATGTAGTACTGGGCAAGTTCTACATTCTATAGAACAGAAGAATGAAGGCTAGGGTTTTTCTAAAAGGAAAGTATCACTTCTTATGCATGTTATAGTTTTATGATACATGGGTGGAGCCAGCTAAGACTGGCAGATTAATCTAAAAAAGGGATATATGTTTGCCATAAAACTATTGTGGTGTCACACACTTTACTTGCCTCCACCTGGTACAACAGACTACAAAACATGCCTTGTCTTGGCTTTTAATATTGCTAGGTTTAACTCCATTGACTCTCTTTTATGTGGCTTATGAAGAGGTCTGAAAGAATCGGTGTGTGAGTGCATTGGCTGAAGGAGAAAGAAGGGTGGTGGGCAGAGGGAAGGGAGACAGAAACCTCTGAAATTGTGGAGATAAGGAAGATGTCCTTGATGCTGAGATGCAGAAGTGATTCATTTTTATTTATTATTAAATGTATATGCCACGCATCTCCCCCAGAGGGTACCTCTATCTAGGCAAAAAGAGCTAAAACTTTTGTTAAGTCCAGAATGTCCAGATAACATTCTGAATGACTCATAAAGACACCTCCCTAACTCAGTGAATTATAAGAAGGAGGTCCAGCACAATGAGACTTGCAAGATTCTGTTATTATAGCCAACTACAACAAAAGCTGAGGATAGATTGTCATAGAGAAAATCTATCGATGTGGTTGCTAAATGTTGACAATGACTTGTTGGCACATAATGAATCCAAAATCAATCAACAAAAGTAGTTTTAGCCTCCTTTGGAGTTGATTTCATGGTCTGGTCTACCTAGTGGGGCTGACAGAAACATTCAGCAGCTCATCTCTGCACGTCCTGAGAGATTTCCTCCAATACAAGTTTCTTGGGTGCAGCTAAAGATGCTTTCTTTCTGCCTGGGGATACTGAAACAAAAGGGCTGGAATAGTTTTTGCAAATGGATACCACATGGATTCTATAGAGTGTCAATGATGCTTAAAACATGTGTTACACTGTGTTCGACAATACAATGTGTTACACTGTTGCAAGTTAACAGTTTTGCAAGGAATTAAGATGTGTACTATTGTTGCTTGTGGGTGTACAGAAGTCCCATTCAAAAGAACTGTGCAGAGCAATGGGATAAGCAGAAACAGACATTGCTTGTCTGATAAACCATAGAATTGATTATCAATATTGAATGAATTGTTATGGCCAACAGAAGGCTTTTCCATATCTGTCTGGAAGAGCTTCTTTTATGGTTGATGGGAGGGTGGAATCTTCAGCTGAAGAACAGGGAAGGAAGACTTGAGGATGCCATGAGGCTCTCCTTCTACCATCTCCTAGAGGAACCCATGTTTCCCCCAAAGAACAGGCTTTAGATCACCAAAATAACCAGGCCATTATTCAAGATTACACAGTGGTACGTGTGGCTGGAATAGATTGTCAACCCTTGGCCAGAAAGAGAGAGAGGATTAGTTGCTCGTTAAGCTACTCTGCAAACAGGAAGGGAATGAATGCCAATAGTCCATGAACTTAACAGGGAAAAACCTTCCTTCAGTTAAATTCAACTCCTTGTGACTTCATTAACACTTCTGAATTGCTTTCATCTTAGAAATTTGGAAGACGTTTGCCAGTGGATTTTTCTGGGACATTTTTGTCCTCCCATCTAGGCTACAGACTCAGAATCCCATGGTGACCTCCCATCCAAGTACCATCACCTGAAGAACATCTGGTTACCTATTTTGAGAACAATTAAGGTTTCCATAAATTAGGTTCCAATGTATAAGACAGAGGTTAAAAGCACAGTGTCTACTGATGTTATGGTATCCCTGTTGTGATTAACATTGTACCATACAAAGACAGAAACAGCTTCTGTTCACTTAGGGAGTCATTGAAACATAGTGTTTGAACAGGTGTGCCAAAACCTTTGCAGACTGCTGTACCATGACTCCAGAGATGGGAGATGTTGTCTCAAGAACACTTTAGGAATCACATTCTTGATCCAGAGCTAACACCAACACAAGCCTTAAGAATCTGGCTTGAATCAGGTCACACAATTTATTCATTTAGACCACAGGCATCAGGTTGAAGCCCAATGACATTGTACATGTCATAACACCTGTACCTATGCTGTGATAACATCATGCACACTGCAATATTGCCATGTGGATTGTGACATTCTCATATGTGCTGAGGATCCTCACACACATGACATCATGATATAGATTACATCATCTTCTCCCTTCAACCCCTATCTATCATCTATCATCTATTTTCTCCACCTATCTATCATCTATCATCCTTATCTCCACCTATCTATCATCTATCTTCTGTTGAGAAGCTGGAATGCTGCTAGACAGAGACCTGACATTATTTCCAAGAATAACTCTAAGTTCCATAGTTCCCAGCAGCAATTATAGAAAATGAAAAAGATGTCTGACTGCAACCCATCCACCCAGGAGGATCTTGGGGCTAGTGGGAGTAAGGGGAAGGATTCCCACCAAGTTTCCTTCTGGGAACAGATATGTTGTGACTGATCACACCCAATGTACAGCCCATTTTGGAGAACACCATGAACTCAACATTCTAAAGGGACTCCCAGTTAGACATGTGGCCTTTCTGAAAAAAATGTGACTAGAATAAGAAATGTCTTCTGCAAGTGAGCATATTCCTCTCCATATCCATAGCCCAAGGATGTCCACTGGAGGGTATGTATCCAAAAAAAAAAAAAAAAATCAAGATGGCAGCTATGATGTGAGAGTCAGGACCAGAGGAGTTAAGAATTTACTCTCGTCGCCAGAGCAACGAGGAACTGATAAGAGGATGAGACTGAACCCTCCCTAAAGAATGCAAGGGAGGTTGGGAGGGTGACCCTGGAATTTGCTCTCACTCTGAGAAGATTTCTGTAATGGGACTGAAGCCAATAAACCCTGCTGAATTGAATCTGTACTGTCTCCTGGAGTTTCCTGGGCTAATCCTGACATATGACTGTACAATTGAAACCCAACCCTTTCAAACATGTATCACACACTCATCTAAAAAAGGTCAGGGGTTGAATCACATGCTTGCCAACATCATCTTGATCTGTTTGATACCCTCCCACCCCTATGGACTGCCTGCCATAGCCTACACAAATCTTTGGTCTCAATGATTTGTTATGAGGTTTCAACGTTAAAAAATGTGGGGTAGGGTGGGGAGTATAGCGGGTTTTCATATTTGGGATCTTTATTTCTGTAAGCTACCCGGAGTCACAGTGAGTGACCTGGGCAGTCATATAAATTGCATAAATAAATAAATAAAATTCAAATTAACTAAAAGTTTGAAGGGAAACATATTTTCACTGGAATGTTTGAAACAACCCTTGGGCATCAGGCAATGAAATAATATATAATTACAATGTATTTTTGGCTTCTCAGTTTTTTAGAGCAATTACCTGAAGAACAAATATCATATAACTTGGAAACTTGCCTGAAGTGAAAAAATTAGACCATTTTTCCAGCCCACTTTTCTGCTATCAGCCCCCCCAAATTGCAGGCTTTTTGTGTGTGTGATCCCTGTCTCACCATAAAAAAGGGGAAGAAAATTAATCACAAATAATACCAAAACTGTAGCAAAAGTGACTATGACATGAATTATTTTAATGCTTTAGCAGATGAGTTCCTGATATTTCACAATTCATGAACATTTTTTTCCCCTGTTGGAACATTGTCGAGGTTTTATTGACCAGCATAAAAACACCATTTTTATTTTTGTTTCTCTTATACTTTCCTTCATTTTGAACTTGTTCCTCCTGCTGTGTTTCTATTTTACTGGAAATGTCCTGCAACAGGTAGAACATCAGCACAGATTACCAAAAAATCTATAAAATGCTTTTTTGGCTTCTGCATTTGGTGGGGACTGAAAGAATACCTTCTGATCTCATGGATAAAAAAAATAAAAATAAAAATAGACATTCCTCAACCTGTTATTCACGAGCAAACACGATTTATCCTCTTCACCTGCTCAAAATTCTAGATGCACCTGCTTCATAACTAAATGATGAAAGTGTTTCATTTTTGCGCTGATACACCACACAAATGTATTATTAAAAAACATCTCTGCAAGTCAGGCCCCGTATTTAGACTGTCAGCTGTTTATACTCCACAATACGGGTAGAACCTTTTGATGTAACTGAAACACACAAACGGTTGGAAGTAAATATTTTATGGAACTGCAATGCAAGAACCCCACCATGTTGAACCCAGAATTCTCAATGCAGATCAGCTTTTCCTTCCATTGATTAAGACTTTTTGTAGACCAAATGTCCATGTCCCCAAATCTAAATCTGGATTGGCTTTCTTCATCCAAACCAGGTTCCTTGATGTGGCAATGAAGAGATGTGAGGATCAGTATAAACCCAATGGACAGGGAATACCCAGGTCCAAATTCACCGAGAGGTATCTAGGCAGGATTTTTAAATATTAAAGATAGCAGTCATGACCATGTGATCAAAGACCCACCTCTTTTTATATGCAAATATATATGTTCCATCCCCTAATATGCTCTATTTAGAGTTTAACTGGTCTTAGTGCATTTCTGATGCAACGTCCCCATCCTCATAGCTGATTTTGTACATGATATTTGCAATGTTTACTTTTTGTATGGAACTTTCCCCAATCAATGAGGCTTAAATAAATACAATGCTCAGAGATGCATGCTGATGAGGAAGCAGCTTACCTAAATGAATATGGGTCTTCTTTAAAAAGAAACAAAACTGAAAAAAAAAACTGGAAAAGAGAAATCCATTGTGGAACTACGTAGGATTACGACTGGTAAACCAGCTGGAGCTGGTCAAGTGCTCTGGGACTATGGACTCCTGCTACCCACTAGCAGTAGCAAATCTAGAAGTAATTAATCCACAGTAATTTAGGCTTCATCACCACTTGGTTGGACTACTGCAAAGCATCCTACATGGGACCATTGTGAGACTAGGCTGAAGCTACCATAACTAAAAGATGAAACAGGCACGCAAGCAGAGAGGACAAAAGCCAGGAAGCTTATCTGAAAGATCCCTTCAGGGAGGTAGATAAGAAGGAAGCAAATCATTAAGGAAAGAAAGGAAAAAATGTCACCTGAACTACACAAATGAAGTTGGGCCTCAGCACATGGAAACCTCTCCCCAAGCCCATCAACAGCTACCAGACTTGTAAATTAACAAGGCAAGTGCAGCTGCCAACTTAAGCAAGGACTTTTGGGGATAAAAGGGATCCTGAAACCTGCCCACTCCTTGAGTCATCTTTGAGTTGTCTTTGGATCCAGACTTGGTGGCTTCCATCCCTCTAGCTAGTGCCTGGCAGCCTAGTTGAGAAGGACGTGGGTAAGTGTGGATGAGTATGTGTGTGCACGTGAGAAAGAGCAAATGTAACCAGTAAAGTTTTGCTGTTACTTTACATTCACTGGGTCTCCGTGTATTCCAAAGAACCTGATGTGCCTCATTGTTCAGTTGAAAGTGATGTGTGCGTGTCCCTAATTACTTCCCTCCTGTAGCCCAGGGCTGTGTGTCTTGTCTGTTCTCTGGAAAACCCAAGTAGAAAGCAAGGAGCGCTTACAAGATCCATGTACCTCAACAGGCTGTGAGTGTCTGAGTGAGTAACCATAAGCCGAACCTGGGAGCCCCATAGCACCATACTTGAAGATTACCTGGAAACTGCAGTTGGTACAGAATGCAGTGGCCTGTTATTTAGTTGCGTGCATAGCTAGGAACATGTTCTGTTAATGCTTCAGGCCATGCTTTGGCTTCCAGTAGGCTTCCAGGTCCAATTCAAGGTGCTAGTTTTGCCCTCTATGGCTTGGCAGCCAGGTACCTTCAAGATGGAATCAACCGATCCAGCTTGTCTGTCCCAGGAGAAGCTTCTGCCATTACCCCACTTCTGTATACTGATGGGGCTGAGGCTCAGAGGCCCTGCTTCTTACCAGTGACTTCTGCTCTTTGGAACAGCCTCTGTTTCACATTCAGACTCCCTTTTTGTTTTCTGTATGGAAGCTGCTGAACGCTGAGATCTTCCAGGGAGCATCAGTTGAATAAAATTAATGTACTGACGAATGTCGATTATTGATGGCTATGCTATTTGATTTTATTTGCAATTTAATTAATTAGTTATTAACTAATTTATTTTCTTACCTTGGATGTTTTATTATTTGCTCACTTACTGTGGGTGTTTTGATTTGTTTCATAACTTTGTGGTTAACCTCTATGAATCCAAGTAGGTTACAGCAGTATACAAATTAAATAAATAAATGCTTAACATTTTAGATCGGTTAAACAATGGGAGAGTTATATCTTCCTTCCTTCCTTCCTTCCTTCCTTCCTTCCTTCCTTCCTTCCTTCCTTCCTTCCTTCCTTCCTTCCTTCCTTCCTTCCTTCCTTCCTCATTAGATCCTGCCCCCCTTATGAACATGATCTCATATGTACAGAAACAAGCAAACAAGCAAATATATAAAATTGCTCACAAAATGTTGCCCGTCCATAATACAGCAGTTAGTAGGAGAAACTTCTGTTGCAGACCCTATGCAGACCGTGTTTCAGCCTGTCTTTCTAAAATCAATTTAGCTGTACTAGTTGTATTGATATTATCTTGTTTAAGGATAGGTGATTTTATGATTGCTTAATGCTGCTGTTGATGGTTGATGTTCTTGTTCCTTTTGTACACCACATTGAGCTTCTTCAGGAAGAAGATTGTGATGATGATGGTGGTGGTGGTGATGGTGATAACAGTAATACAATTTTCTTATCTATCCCTAAGATTTCATGAAGGATAGTTTGAAAGATTGAAATTTCTGATTAATGTGCTAAATAAGGGAGATCCTGGTTGAAGTCCACCTTCAGCTACAGAAACCAGTTGGTGACTTTGGGCCAGTTAGTCTCTCTCAGCCCAATCCTACCTCACAGGGCTGTTGCTGTTGGAATAAAATATACAGCGATCCCCATATGAGCTGCTTTGAGTGCTGGAGAAAAGGCCAGCTATAAAGTTAACAATTAAACAATAAATATATTTCTCCCAGTCTGCACCCCATTTAAAGAAGGAAGATTTATAAGCTTTTATTTTTCTTGTCAGGTTAGAGAAGGTTAGCTATTTCTTTTCCTTAAAGTACCTTTTCAGGTTTTTGGGGGGGTTTTTTTGGACCCTCTTTAGCAATTCTGTCTCTTTAATTGCCTCTTCAATGGATTATGGAGAAGACAAACATCGATACAGTGACACCACTGACTTCAATGTGGAACTCTTCCTCCCAAGTTCATCTTTCCAAGCAAATCCTTAATTGACTTAATTTATCATCCGCCAAGATGTATTGTGTTTAAGATTTGATTTTATAGACAGCAGTTAACTGATATAATTAATGGCACTCTTTGATACTCTTAGTTGGTTTCAACTGATTGCCAGAAGCTAAACCTCCATTGGAAAGAGAAAAAAAAATACAATTTTGCTTCTTTCCCACCCCCTCCGAATGTGCAGGACATCTCCATCGATTTCGAGAATGAATGGAGGAGAGACGCAGGCAGGAGAACTCTTGTTACTCGCCTCTTACATCTTAGATGGGCAACTGAGCGTGTGCAGAGGTAGTTGTGCACTTTGAAAGCTACCACCGTATGTTTCAGTTTGTGGGCTGGTTTTTCCTCTTTCTCCAGGAAAAGGAGAGGCTTCTGAAAATCTCCAGCAGGGAAAGAGAGAAGATAAAAATCATCTGGTGTCATGAGGTCCTACCCTCCTAAGATTTAGCTTGTGGCTCATTTCCTTGAGCATCTATGTGCTTCTGCTTTGAAATTCGTAGAGAATGGTGCTTAGAAATCTGTATCTGCTCCAATGCAGTTATGGAATTTGAGCAGTGGCCACACATCTCTGTTCCTTTCAGGCAGGGGAGGGCCTTCATAAATGCAGCTGCTCTTGTCGAAATCAGCAGAGAAGCTCTTATGACTAACAAGGGAGTCCTCATAACCCTCTGGGGCACTCTGAAAGGAACTGTTGGCAGACATTTCTACAGTTCTTTGCAGACACTATCTCTGAGAATGGTGCTTTTAATGCAGCTCAAAGCCATTTACATTAGGAATACATTCTTCTTTAATTCTATCCACAGGCCCTTTGAGGAAAAATTGGAGTGAAAATAAAAGATGGAGAAGATTGAACATGGAGCAGCAGACACCAGACATCATAACTGGAATACTCTCTTCTCCATCTTCCTCGGGTTGACATGATACTTCTAAAAATCTTTCTCTCTTTTCTTGGATACTCTCCAGCATCCTTGCAGGATATTTTTGGGCCTGCAAAGCATCTCTGCAAATATATATATATATATATATATATATATATATATATATATATATATATATATATATATTGTTTTGCCATGTGCCATTAAAATAAAATAAAAATTTTTTAACAGTTAGGTGAAGCAGAGCACTTGATGGGCACCAAGCAAATATCTGGGACATATGGGTGCTTATGGGAAATGTTGCTTCTCCCTGTCTTAACCTGGGAAAGATTTAGTCAGAGCAAATTTCTGTCTGGTGTGTTGCAATCAATAAGGCTGGCCACTAGCCAGCCAACTACCCCCCTCTGGAAATATCAACCTCTATTATCATTAAGCATCCAATTAAGTGCAAGAAGTCAATATCAGATCATTAATATTGGCAAACTATGAGGAACAACCATATATGGTCAATTTCTCATTTGTTAGAACTTGGCATTTCGCAGTGGGCTTGCTCTTCGTAGTACAGTAGACACAGAAGCTAATTTAGACTGAAGCTTAATTAGTCACACATTCCGTTCTTGTTTTTAGCCTCCGGTCTCTGGAATTGAATGTTCAGGGTATATCAGTGAGATGTAGGCATGGAAATGTGCAAGAGGCCTGCGGCTCCCTCCTTCCTCCCCCCACCCACTCATTTTTGGCTGCATTGGAGGTATTGACATCATGGATTACATTGTAGGATCAGCATTCAGAAGGTCTTCAATTACTCCCCTCCAACAATGCATTATTTGCCATGTCTTGAACACCCAAAATATGCACCTAGAAAAGAGAACTGAATCTATACCTTTGTCTAGGTCTATACCTTTGTCTGACCATGTAATTGTGGCTGCCTTACAGGATTTGCAGTGAAGGAACTACTCCAGCCCTGCCTGGAGCTGCCAGGGGTTCAAACTAGACAAAGTTGACTTGTTCTACACCCAATGTTCTTAAAGAAAGAGAGAGAAACACTCTTGGTTATCTGTTCAAGTGAATTGCCACCTGCCCAAAGAATTGCTTGCATGAGAATTTTAGTGAATCAAATGTTGAAAATCTCCCAAGAAGAAGCATTTGGTCACAGGGTAGTCTAATGAAAAGGATTCTGGGAAAACAAGTTGTTCATCCATTGTTTCTCCTTCCCTTATTGTTCTTCAGTATAATAACTGTATATTGCTGCAAGCTTTTTAAAAAAATGACAATTTGCCAAGTTGTAGTTAGAAGCATCAAGAAGATGTTAGAAGTTAGAAGCATCAAGAAGACTTGGAGCTCCCAAAAAATTATGCTAAGCAGGTATTCTAGTTAAAGAACTTTCAGACCCTCTGGGTCTTTTGAAGAGTGTTAATCCAAGAAATTAGATCCATTTTCTTTTTTTAAAAAAATCATGCTAATAACAGCTTCATAATGGGAGAAAACCCATTAGTAAAGGTGACAAATATGAAATTCTATTGAATGAGCATTTAAATTCAAAACTGTTTTGTGTGTGTGTCCTGGGATATATTTACACAGTCAATGACTCTCTGATGTTATTAAGTCATTTAGTTGAGAAAAGTCTTCATTCATGAGTTTACATATGGACCATACCAGTTTACTGAGGCTTCTACTGTTAGTAGAACAAATCTTTAATTTACATGGATTCTTCTTTTAAGATTTCTGGATTAGCTTCTCTATACTGATGTCTATGCATACATTGGGGTGTTTCTTGCAGAAAGAAGGACGGAGATTAATGAATTCTCAGTGCCCACTGAGGAGGAGAAGAAATATTCAGTGTGAAATAAATAATGCTGCTTACAGCATTAATGAGGCATCAGTTCTGCATACGTAGGTGGTGGTGAGGAACCTTTCTTTTTCCCTCTCACATTTAATGCAACCAAACAAACTACTGAAAGACAAAAATTTTTTTAAAAAATCGCAGAACCAAACAAATCCAACAACTGATCATGATCTCTGAACATCGGACTTCTTTTGATGTTCCTTCAGTGATCTTTGGGTAGTAATAGCAGTCGGTGCATTTGTGTTTGTGTGTATGTGTGTCCACATTTCCATTTTTGGATGCTGTTTTCTTTCTTTTTGGTCTTCCTTTGCCATTCAGGCAACCACACAAGGCCATTTATTCAGGGTCATGATGGAAATCCCATTTTGTATTTCGCAACCATCTGGGCTACAGATAGTCTGAGCCATCAGCCGAAATCCACAGCAAACAAAATCTAATCACAGTATAGGTAGAAAAGTCAGGGCAGAACAACTACTCCAAAAATAGCAATGTAAGAACAGCTTCAAGAATAACAACATTGACATCTGACTGCATTTCTAATGAATACTTGGGGGCGGGGGAGAACAAAATAAAGGGTCAGATTCTTCTGACAAATGAAATGTGGTGATTACAGTGAAAATTAACAAGAAACATATATGCCAACATATAAAACTGCTCTACCATAAAATACTGAAGCGGTTCCCTTTTGTAGTTGGCTGTTCGCTATTGATTTTTTTTTTAAAGGTGAATATTAACTATAAAGGGATGTGTCATTTCAAACCCACTATCGGACTGTGCTGTGGCTCAGACTAACATTTTGCATGGCAGCTAGAGATAGACAAAATAAAGTGGAAAGCGTAATATGGTCAGCAAGGAGAGGAAAATATTGGATTTCTGTATAAGAAAGAGTGGTGTAGCACTCTAAGCGGAGACCAGTGCTTAATAGTTTCAGGGATCCTTAATTCTCAATGTTTAATACTCAGAAAGAAATGAATATTATTTTATATATGGAACTAGTTTATGAGTTTCAGATTTATGGAACTACTTGCAATTGATCTAGTCCCCATGTTGCAGGCCATATGACTGACCCTACTTGGAACTTGAATGTCAACCACAGGAAGACTGCTTTAAAAAATGTAGGATTAATTTCCTAGGATTGACAAATGAAGTTAATACAACACAACGAAAATGCCTTATGTAAATCTGACACCAGAGAGAACATTTAATGAGAGTTGACTGCTGTCACCTTGCTGTTGGAGATGCAAGTCAGAGATTGGGACATAAACTCATAAGATTTGGATTTCTCCTATTATGGCTACATTTTAGGCAGAAGTCAACAGGGTTGTCAGTATGCTTCTGGTTCAATTTATGTGTGTTAAACATGCATAGGTTCTTTTTGGGGCTATCCAAGACTCATGGGGTTTATCAGAGCTGCTTGTTAAATATAGAGGGATTATCAGAGCCCCTTGTTAAAAATAACAGTTTGATCAAATTGAATGTTGCAACCATGGCGAGCAGTAAAAGAACGTGGAGCAGAACGCCAAGAAAACCATTGCTCTTTGGTTGCAATCCGCAGAGGGAAAGAAACTAAGGTGGCCACCTGAGTTGTAGCTTAATCACGGGTAACCAATGCCAGGGAGGAGAAAATCAAAACATTGTTACTTGGTGCTGTTTCAAGTAATATGGTCAACGTTTTTGGAGTGGTTCTGTTTATAACATAATAGTCCAGGCCCTTTCTTTCTTTCTATTATTGTTATGTTTATTAATTTTGAGATGATGTATTATTAATACTCCTGCATATATTCCTACCTCGTCTTTTGTTAATTAGTTCAATCAAATATATTTTAGGGAGGCCATATCATTTCAGCTTTTGGGAAATATTTATTTAGGCTGTTGTTCATTGGCAAGTTGTGGGCAGGAAGGAATGTAAAAGAGCTTCCTGTTTCAGGGGAAATGAACCCAATATCTGCTGGAAGGTTATGTAGAGTTGGGTATTGATTGCAGTTTGGACCCTAGTCATTGCTCCTGATTGATCCAAAGCAAATGTCACTGTGCCTTACAAGCTATTTTTGCATGTTGACATACCAAACCACAAAGTAGCCAACCATAATTTGGGCTTTCTTATTGGATGAATCTCAATGTGTTATGGAAACTCAAAATGCTGAGCTGAGTGACTAATATTAATGAAAGGTAAGTGTGTAGGGTGAATTCAACCCAAACTTATCTCAATTTCTAGAAATCCAGGTGAGAAGCAGAAGGGAAAACAACATCTCAAATCCTGTATTTCTCTATTCTGGAATCCTTCTTCTTCCCTTTTCTATGAAAAAATGTTTGCCAATTTGATAGGTAGAGGAAATGCCTAAGAATGGAGATTGTATAGCTTGATTGTACCCACTCCCATAATGGGGTGTGTTTGATTTGAGCTTAAGGTGTTGTGTGAAATGATCCATTGGGGTTTGTACATATGGTTTAAAATGTAGTGCATTGATTGTACGCGGATTGATTAAACAAGAAGCAGGACTTAGCACAGAGGTGGAAAATCTGAGATGCTAAGGCTGCATTATTGTAGTGCCCAGCAGTTTTTTTCTAGGTTAGTTTCTTCCCATTTTGATATAGTATAGTGTAAGCCCTAAAAAAATTAAACCGATAATACAAACAACCTAAAATCCAAGGAGGAAAAAAATAAGCAAACAGAAAATCTTGGTTGTGACAGTATGTATGTCTGGACTCTATCTACTTTATGTTATTGGCATGGCCCCTGAATACTCACCTTCTCAAAAATTTTAATGGCAACTTTTGGCCCCTTAAAGGCTACCCAAGTTTAGCTTGACTTGATCATGAATCGGTGATCATCATGGTTATCTGCAGTTTCAATATCTACAGCTTTGGGGATCCACAGTTAGAAAATACCATTCCCTGGCCTCCAAAATAAATGGCTCCATGTATCCATGAATTTCAACAAGTTTTTGTGAATGTTATGAAGGCACAAAATGGCAGATGGACTTTTGTCCATGCATAAATTACCTTTCTTCCTACCCTAATTCTCTGTGTCTTATTTGCTGCTTTGAGGCTGGAATGAGATTGACCAGAATCCCCTGGACCCTGTTTAGGACTTGGGAAGTCTTGGAGATGAATTGCAACATCCTAGGCCTATGTTCCTCAACATGACATTTCCCCTTCCCAGTTTTGCTGGTGACACGGAAGACGTACAGTAGATGTTGGTCTCTTCTTCAATGTGAAATCCCCTGCAGTGTGCAAAATGGTAATATGAACAGGTGTTTATAGAAGCTATTACCAGGCACCATAAAAGGATATGGAATAAGGAACTAAAATGTAATGGTGGGAGACAAATAGCAAAAGAAGAGAATATCTGTAGCTCAGGGTTGAATTGTGGAGTCCTTGGGGTTCTCCGAGCTTGGTTGTTTTCTTGCAGATGTTTCGTTACCTGGCTAGCCGGGTAACGAAACATCTGCAAGAAAACAACCAAGCTCGGAGAACCCCAAGGACTCCACAAATAGCAAAAGGAATATCCTTTTATGCACTTTAGCTGGAAGTGACCTCCAGCTTCTTCCACGAGTTTCAAATCTATTCCATTTTGTCACCTATTAATGTATCTGGCTTGATCACTATCACTGTTCCCTATCTTGGTTGCTACTTGGTTCCTTTTGTCCTTTCCCAAAAATGAGCTTGACTAATCAGAAATTGCTTCTGCTCATAACTCATTACCCAGATACACGGAGAACACTTGCTTACTGAGATAAATAATTGGATTAAAACATTGCAAAGAGAAATCAGAACCGTAATGATGAAAGAAAAAAAGGACCTTCAAACAGTGTGAAAACCAACAAAAACCCATGCAAATTGAAAACCCTAATGAAGGAAAAAGGCTATAAATAGAGAACCATATTTAACAAACGTGTTTTATTGTTATTGTAGCTGAGTTCAATCTTTTCTCTCTCCAGCAAAGAAGAGGGAGAAAGATTTGTGTTTTTTCAGTCTGATGGCCAGGTAAACTATTGATCATACTTTTAATTTATCTTCTGAGCATTGTAAATTTTAGACAGACCTTGACTACATACTGTTTATGGCCCATTCTTAAATGCTCCAACCTTGATCCACACTATAAAGTTGGAGCATCCAGGGAGAAGTAATAATTGGCCAGTTGGGTTCTGATAAAGAGAGAGTTAAGGGGGAAAAAAGTGTTCTGGAATCTGAGTTGGGATTAAAAGTAATGTTCCCATTTCTTTATCCAGCAAGGAGGACACATAAAAATCATCATCATGGATGGGCCTAATTAAAAGACAAAACAAAATGGGATGCCATCTTCTAAAGCAATTTTTTTCCCAGAATGAGGCTTTGATCCCATGATTGTGCCCAACATCTTGACTTTTTTGACCACCCCACAGACCTCACTGAGCTGCACTAAGTTCAGAGGAGAGCTATCGGGTTGATAAGACCTCTGAAGAACATTAAAGGAGCCGGACATGAGCTTGCAAAGGAGACAACTAAAGGACTATACAATAGTGGTCTACAAATATCTAACACACTATCCCATGAAAAGGGGACTGATTGTTGTCTGGTGAAAGTAAGGGTACAACAAGCACCAGCAAATTAAAATGTTAAAAAAGGAAACTTAAACTGAATATCAGGAGGGGGTTCCTGACGGTAAAAGCAGAGGAGCAGTGGAACACTCAGTCTAAAATGGTGGTAGATTCCCCTTCACTAGTGGTTTTCAAACAAGGACTAGTTAACCCCTTAAAGGTATGTCCACAAAGTTGAGATAGTGGCTGCAACAGTGTGGCTGAAGTTTCACTTGTTTTTTTATGTCCATCATGGACAACACACATAAAACAGGTGGCGCTTTGATCACGCTGCTGTGGCCACCACCTTGACTTTTTGACCACACTCTGCAGATACTCTTGACACCTGCCTGGGATAGATTAGTGGATTCCGCACTAGCAAGGGTCTGGACTAGATCACCTGTAGGTCTCTCCCAACTGATATATTCCATGATTCTAGGACTCTTCCATCAATCTTTTTAAGCCCAGGATTTAAAAAGCTGATTTAAGAAGGGCAAAATAAAACACGTCTGACTATATCCTATACAAGCATATTAAAAGCAGGCCATTAAAACATTCAGCTAAAATGGTTAAATATCAGGAAGCAAAGCAGCCAAAATAAGATTAATTAGAAGACCGCACTGCAATATGGAGGGAATTAACAGCAAGCTTAAAATGAAAAGGCTTGGAAGGACAAGGTTTTCTAGCACTGTTGGAAGAGCTGAAGGAGCAGGTTAGAGACAGATCATCATGGAGAAGATGATGGGGGTGGGGGGTGGGGGAGAGAATGGTACTTTCAGACTTGCAAGATTGATGTCAGCCTTACCAGGCAGATCAGATGGGAAAGACAACCAGATGAACTAATGCTACTTTATTGTAAACTACATTAACAGAATCTTGCAAGTCTGAAAGCACAAATCTCCCGCCGTCGCCTTTATAGCCTGAGAATGTAGGGAGGGTCCCTTCTTAGCCTCTTGCTCTGCCCGCTATCCAGCTGTGGGCTATGCTCTCTCTTATCTGGCTGTTCCCTTCGCAGTGTCTCTTCGACCCGTCTCCCAAGGTCTTTCCCACATACCATTACACCAGGTGAGTGTTTCCAACCCTGCCTATTACATGGCTTTCAGTACCAGATCTGCAAGCTACTTTTAAGACACCTGCTATGAGACTTCTGTGCAGCAAAGCACATTTCATTTAATTTTGTTAGAAAGGTTGTTTGTTCCTGGAGCTGTTAATTAACTGAATATCATTAGGTAAGCAAAACAGGAAAGACTGTCTATGTGTAACCCTAGTTGCTTAACCTTTAATTGTCCTCCTGATTAACATTATGAAATTTGGGCTTGTTTCTGCCAAGCGGTTAGACATTAATTGAATCAATGCAGAAGTGACTGCAACAGCCTAGACTGAATGTAAGGGTCTTTATGTTTAAACACAATAGATACATTATTATTATTATTATTCCCAATAGTACCTTAGCAAAATGCAAACATTATGTGCAAAGGATCTTGGGAACCTCCTGCACAAGATTTT
Organism: Liasis olivaceus; assembly: GCA_030867105.1. Lineage (NCBI taxonomy): Eukaryota > Metazoa > Chordata > Lepidosauria > Squamata > Pythonidae > Liasis > Liasis olivaceus. The sequence goes on from CM061355.1 coordinate 74,459,076, forward strand.
GAAGAGCTATTGTCTATCAAATTAAACATGGCAGCAAAAAGCTATCCCTCAATAGTAGGGTATTTGGAAATAGTAGGGTATTGTCATTCAAGGGGATTGCCCAAGGCAATGGAGAGAATCTTTTTATGACTTGTTTAAGCCAGATGTCAGCCATTCGAGGTAGATCAGACTAGGAAATCAAAGTCATGCAGATTAATACTACGTTTATTATAAGGTTAAAGTAACAGAATCTTGGAAGTCTGAATACACTTCCCCCTTCTGTTCCTTTACCTTTGTGAGAACTAGGGAGGGTGAAATCTGAGATGCTTTCTCAGATTACAGTTCTAAACTGGACTCAGATTTCTTTTATCTGACTATTGTTTTGGTAGCAGCTGTTCCTCCTGTTCCTCAGGGTTATTCCTTCTTTCCATTACACTGAATGGGTCACCACTGGAAAGTAGTTTTTGACTCTCCTATGGATATCTACGGAGAAGGACATGGAGCAAGGACCAGGGGACATGCCTTCTCAGTAGCTGCCCCATTCTTTCAAACACTCTCCCCCTGGAGGTTCAGATGGCCCCTCTTCTACTGGCATCTAATAAACTACTCAAAGTAGTGTCCTTTCAATGGGACTTTAATCTTTAGGATAATTTAAGGGGATTTTTATGAGATTTTTGTTTATTGTCCATGCTGCGGACAAGAGGCTGTTGAAACTGCAGTTCATGTCCTGCTACACTGTACTCCAGTGTTTCTCAACCTTGGGAACTTTAAGATGTGTGGACTTCAACTCCCAGAATTCCCCAGCCAGCATGAGTGGCTGGGGAATTCTGGGAGTTGAAGTCCACACATCTTAAAGTTCCCAAGGTTGAAAGACACTGGTATACATCATGCTTTCCATGTAAACAGTTATGGCTGAAAAAACATTTCTGTATGTAATCCCAGAAATTTGCATAATGTACAGTCAGTCTAGATTCAGGATTGGTCATCTTTTCTCAACACTTGTCCATATTATCTTGATTAAAATTTGTTAGAGGCAGCCTCCCAGCACTAGGTGGTGGCCAGAGTTGAGCAGAATTATTGGCCCTGTGGTACAGTGATTACAATGCTATATTAAGACCAGAGACATCTAGGTTCAGGATTATGGTCAACCACAGAAGTTCACTAGATGACTTTGGGTTTATCAGATTTTCTCAGCCCAAGGCACCTTAGTGTCCCTGTGATTTCAGGGATAAAACTGAAAGAGGATGAAAAGCTATTTTATAATTTGGAAGAAAGGTGGGATATAGATGTAACAATTACTTTTGCAATGATCTTTCCCGTTTCCAGCACTGAATGGGTAATTCTAGACTAAGCCAACCATATTTGGGTAGCAAAAATCTGAACAACCACTAGATGACAACAGAGATGCATCTCATTCCTCTAACCCTTTGGTGGCATCTAGTGGTTGAGTATGATAGGCCTTTGTCTTCGATGCTAAAGTCAACAGAGAATATAATACATGTCAACCTGATGTTATTGAAACGGATTTGCATTTCTTTTTCCTTGCAATGCAGCTGAAAATGGTAAAACCCTCTAAAATTAAATCCTGATTTTTTTCTCCTAGGGGATCTCTGGAATCTTCAATTTAAAAACTTCCCAGAACTAGAACAGTTCTTTGTTGATACCATAAAGGGCATTGCTTTTAAAGCTTACTCAGAGTGTTAATCTCTGATAAACTTCTGATACCATGTGGATTTAACCCAACCTTTTATTCTTTGCAGAAATTAGTTTCTTTAAAGACATACACACATGCACACTTCTCTTTTTCTAAGTTACAAAATTTTAAAGTTAAACCTCCTACATGGTCTCTTTCTCGGTATAAATTCAAATGTCAGAAATTATCAGAGCTATATCTGTTTGAACAAAAGAAAGATACTATTAGAATTTTTTTTTAGATTTTTTATCATGCCTTTATTATTTTTATAAATTACTGAAGACAGAGAACATACCAATACTCCTTCCTCCTCCTATTTTCCCCACAACAACAACCCTGTGAGGTGGGTTGAGCTGAGAGAGATGGACTGGCCCAAAGTCACCCAGCTGGTTTTTCATGCCTAAGGTGGGATCAGAACTCACAGTCTCCTGGTTTCTAGGTCAACACCTTAACTACTACACCAAACCCACTGAAGTGTTTTAGGCCTTGGACATAGGGGTATCCAAGGGGAATTGGTCAGAAAAGTCAAGATGGTAGCTGTGACTGTTCAATTAATCCCCCTTGGCAACTTGATTTCAGTGCAAAGGGTTGGGGTACTACTTTTCGGTGCCCAGCTAGGACCTTACACTTCCTTTACTCCTCTTGAAAGGGTCCAATCTAAATTCCTAAGGACTATATTCCAGGTAACCCCTTGCGTTTCAGACATAGTCTTAGGGAGGGAGGCTTAATTCTAAAGTTGAAGCAGGTTCATGGACCTGTCTCATAACACAGTGGTTGAAGTTACTGTTCTTTCCCACAAGTTCAAGTTCTTTCCTTACTGAGGACAATTGCAAATCAATATGGTTGAGGACCATCTCACAAAAACTTCAACATCTCGGGTTTTCCAGGGAGGTGTTCCTAATCATGGGTGATGAGCGTGCACTCAGGGCATTTAAATAACGTATCAAAGACTTGGAAACCCAACAGGATGAGTCTGCTCTACCTAAGAACATTAGGTCAAGGCCCTTTTTACAAACCAGCGGGATACTTACACCACATACCTGTTTCCAAATTCCGAACAGCACTAACATTAGCATGCTTCAATGTTCCCCCCACAGCATTTTGGAGGGACAATACAAAACAGTCTCCTACAAGCTGAGATTATGCTGCTGTGAACAAAGGGTTGTTGACACTACAACTTATGTCTTGCTACACTGTAGCCCAGTGTTTCTCAACCTTGGCCACTTGAAGATGTGTGGACTTCAACTCCCAGAATTCCCCAGCCAGCCAGCCACCCCATGCTGGCTGGGGAATTCTGGGAGTTGAAGTTCACACATCTTCAAGTGGCCAAGGTTGAGAAACACTGCTCTAACCTCTATAAGGACTCAAGGGCCCACCTTATAACTCCTTACTTGGTAAAACATCTGGGAAATTCTGAACTTTTTTATGCACAGTTGTTGTTATCAGATCATGTGGTGGAGTGTATCTACAGAGGGAAGGGTGATGTGGTGGATAGCAACAGAAAGCAAGGCTATCAGGAAGGAGGGAGTGCATTCCAGGAAGGGCAAGGAGACAAGAGACAACACAGTCTGGAGGTGGAGCATGGGAAGTGTAAGAGGTTCAGGATAGCCACTCCCTAGAATCTCCCAGGGTATATCCACTAGTTGCAGTCATACAGATTTAGTCTGGCAAGATTCTGTCTACATGGTGTAAGCAGATAAAGGAACTGAACTCAACTGGACTGTCTCACTGTGGTTCTTGGACTGGGCCTGACAGATCGGTATGATTCACTCTCCTTGAATGTAGCTAGAATTGGTTATGCTGCCTGTAAAATTAGGCAGACTTTTATGATCCACTGAAAAACCCACCACCCATTGTAATATTTTATCTTGTTTTGTTTTTATTTTTAATGTGCTTTTGTTTGCACTTCTGGTCAGGGACCATAACAAAAACTACTCATATTCAAGGGCTGGGGTAGACAACTGAAAACCTCAGAACTCCATGGAGTTTCCAGACCTGCTTCTCATGGCTTCCTGGACCCACTGTAGTCAAAATTACAGTAGCTGGTCAGCTTTTCTTGGTAGCTAAATATGGTATTTTTTTCAGTGCAGGTTTTGAATTTATTTTGAAGCTTGTTCCCACCTCCAACTGGGCATTTGAAGCCCCACCCCTTTTTAATGTGTCTTATATACATGGCATACATCAAAAAGAAGTGGGGCTTCAATTGCCTGGTCTTGCCATTTTGCAGACAGTGACCACTGCTGTAGATGTTCCTGGTGCCAGTCATGATAACCAAAACAAAACCATCAATCATGATACTTAAACAAAACCAGGTCCTACTGTTACCTGCTGTAACATTGTTTGGGTCAGATACCAAAGAGGGTGTAGACAGGGGAAGATACCATGATAATTACATCAATGACAACAGGACACAAATCTTGCTTGTACCTACTTCCACCCTGACAACTACTATATTTAAGGTACAGTGTCTGCATGATCATGCAATTTCATCACTTACACCCTTGTTCCCCACTCCTGTGGACGTTTGTCTACCCCACCGTTTACTAGCTAGCTAGGTTATCATTCTTCCATGCTGCTTCATATGCACAGGGATGCTGAACCTTTAAAACAGCATTGTTTCAGGCACACTGAAATGTTTATTTCTCCTACATCCTTGGTGCTCTGATGGAACATCAGATGCTCTTGAGATTAAGTGGTCTACCATTGTAATCAAGAGTAGTTCAAGAAGCTCTAGATCAAGTTTCTGGAACCTGATTGACCTTCTTACCACTCGTGGTCCATTCCATCTCTTTGCCAAAACTTGCACACCCAGTAGCACAACTGACTTTCTGAGCTGAAGGAGAACATTGGACAGACATGGTAGAACCTTTACAAACAGGGATACTTTGAGTTCTGAGCTGGGTGGATGCGAAATTTGCAACCCTCATTGCAACAGAAGGTCTAGTCATTGCTAGAATATTGCCAACTTCCATTTTCCTTTGTTTAGAGCGATATAATAACGTTATTATGCATATGCTGAACTGCTGTTTGAGCTATTGTATTGCGTATAAGCGAATGTTTTGAATGCCACTATGGCATCACACCATGAACAAATGTATGACTTGTGCCTTCATAAAGCCCTATCCTTCATTTGCACAGCAACTGAAGACCGATTTTCACAAAATTGCCCACATATGAGCTCAACTCCAGGCTGCTGAATTTCATAGCCATTATATACCATTAATAATTGGGAGGGTTTTCTATAGTTTTTAACAGTTTCAATCTCTCAATGGCCTTTTCTTGTATTTCCATGCCAGCTCTCCAGTGATCAAAATAATGTTTGCTAATCCACATAAATTGGAACTCCTAAACCGTAGGAAGCCATCCCATCTTCCAGGGATATCCACACTTTCTGTGGAATGTGATTAATGCAGAATTCGCCTTCCTAAGTGGCACCTCACGGGCTTCATCTGTAGGCATTGTTTGGCTATGTTAGGGCTGATTTCTAGCATGCAAAGGAGAAAATGCTTCTGAAGCCGCACAGTCCATTTCTGCAACATAGTCATAATTGGAATCCTCTCCTTGCCAATTCCTGGCATTTATATCCCACTAGGCTAGTTGTTCAAAGCTGGACTGGAATCTAACAGCAGTGAGAGAGAACAGGGAGAGGCAAATTTAACTTGAGAGCTTTATCGCCATCGCTGTCACTGCCCACGTTCGATATTTGCCGCTATCAGAGAAGAAGAGATAGGTGGAAATCCCATCCATTTTATAGCCTGCTAAATAGGGCAAATATGTTCTCCATGGTTTTTCCTCCTTTTAAAAAATCCAGAGGGAAAATCTCTCTATCTCTCTATCTCTCTATCTCTCTATCTCTCTATCTCTCTATCTCTCTATCTCTCTATCTCTCTCTCTATCTCTCTATCTCTCTATCTCTCTATCTCTCTATCTCTCTATCTCTCTATCTCTCTATCTATCTATCTATCTATCTATCTATCTATCATCTATCTCTATTATCTGTCTGTCTGTCTGTCTATCATCATCTATTTATTTAGAGGCAGAAAGGAATTTATTTTTAAAAGTCTACAAGGTGATTGGAGTTCCTGGTTCTTTTTTTTTTTTACCATTAAAAAAAGTCACAACTGCCATTTTGACTTTTTTGACTATTTCTTCCCTCCCCCCCCCACAAATAACCCACAGATGTCCCCAGAAGTGATTTGTTCCTTGCAACACTTCCAAAGGGTCATTCACCTATGTGCTATCATAGAAAGTAGCACACACAAACACACACACACACACACACAGTTAAGCTTCAGATAGTTGTGGAATTTCTTCAAGCTTTCTTCAAAAAGGTTACAGCACCAGCGGGATCTTAGCACAAGAACCCTTTCTTGTCTTATAGTTCCTTGGCTTAAGCACAACGGTATTTTAAGTACAGTAGGTTTGGACAGGATCCTCCAACACTACATACATGGGGAAAAAATTAGAGAAACAGGGTTGGCAAATGTTTATATTGCTAAAAAAAAAAAGTGTAGAAAAATCTACTAAGCTGAAAAGTGCACTACCGAAGAGACAAAATGGATTTTCTGAAGATCAGCACATCCTTCTGCCTGAATAGGATTTAGCTGAGGGAGATGTCCCACATCAGGGTTGGTAAAAGCCCAGTTACTCTCCCTGTATTGTACTAAACTAGGTCATCTGTAAAACTGAGAAAGAGAGAATTCTATTTTAAGCATTCCATAGAATTTATCCCTTCCAAAATGAAAAGAATGTTAAGGCACTGATTCACCATGAGTCTTCCTTCCAAAGGACATAATATCTAGGAAAAGAGTTCATTTTTCCCAGGTACAGAGCCCTTCCTTTCACAAAAAGAATAGATTTGAAATCATTTCTAGCTATTCAGCTAAAAAAAAAAAGTGAAAGCAAAAAAGAATTTGTCTGAAGATTCTACCGTTCTGGAATTACAATACATCATAAGAGGTGAGTCAATGTATGCTGTTTCCATCAAAGGCGTCTCCAGGGAACACGGGTAGCGTAACATGTTGGCAAGTGGGCTTTATATCAGTAGCTGCCCTGTTATTTTGTCACTTGTAATGAATGGGAATCAGTAATTGTAATGATCATGAAAAGAAGGAAAGTTTGCGACAGATCAATCAACTCTAACAACTATAAATACACAAAAGATTTGTTAGGTATTGTATGCCCAAAGCTTTTCTATCCATTTCATGTTCTTCTATTAGGCCTGTGAACGTGTAAAGACCTCACATGAAACAATTTATGCTAAACATTCTACAGAAACCAAGTTTGTTGAGAATGATACTCCTTGTTTTAAACATATTGAAACCAAATGATTCTGGCATTTATGCAGAGTTTTTTCTTTTCTTTTTTAACTCTCCAATGAAAACCTCCTGGTATGATTTTCTAAAAATTACATCAACATTTTTCAGCTGTCCTGTCTAACAGAAGCCTCTATTATGAACTCGGGCCTCCCACAGCCTTGATTCGGTTGGGAGCTTCCCATGGTTGGTTATTAAATCCCCAAATGGACTTATAATTAAGAACCAGCCAATACAACTTATTCAATAACATTTAAGGCAACTGGTATACAGGGCAATCAAATAATAAGCTGTTGGCAACTTACAGAGAATTTAGCACAAAGAATATTGAAGGCTGATTATTGACATCAGTCAAAAAAGAAGCAGTTAATCATCTGAGAATTTAGCACCTGATTAAGTTCAGAGAGAAAAAGGCAAGGTGTTTTGAAAATAGCACCTTCCATTCAGTGAGAGGAAGTTGAAGGAGGAGTTCAAAGAATGGCAGGGGGGAAAGTGGGGGAAGTTTCAAGGAACCTTTCACTTTGCACAGCATTCAGCTACAGAAGGAGAAAGAGGAATGAGAAAAATAGAGGCTTTTTCCACAACAAAGGAAACCAGCATTTTTTAGGCTTCCTGCAGGAGCAAAGAAAGAAGAACATTTATAAGAGGTAGCATTCATTCACCAAACACAAGTGCTAAGAGGAAGCATCTTTGGCACCAACATCACTTCACCTAGGAATGGAAATAGAATAGAGAGAAAGTTTCTGGATGGAGGAGAGGGAAGGAAGTCTAGTTCCTCAAGGAAGGTTTATCAAAGACCAAATAGAAAAGATTCCATGGTACCTCCAAGTTGGGGGGCGGCATGCCCCCAAATCCCAGATGTAGGGGAACAACAGGGAAAGAGAGGTTGGTCTCCATCAGTTGCTTGCAAGAACCCTGGAAATATCTGGTTGGCCACCATGAGAAACAAAATGCTGGTTGATGATGATGATGATGATGATGATGATGATGATGATGATATTCAGGTACCACCCAACTCCAAAATGACTTAGTCTCTGGATTGAGAGCAATGGTGTTGGCCTGCGGAGCTATACTTATAATCTAACTAAAACATCAGTTGTGATTTTCTGGAAGAATTTCCTAGTCAAGCATTTTTTTTCTGTTTAAACTGTAATAAGTTAGGCCTGAATGGCAAACAATCCATGGTCACTGTGTTGTAAAGATATTTCTGGTGCTCTATTCGAGATGATCTACCCTTGTCTTGCCTGTTACTTAGTATTCATTGGAATTTCTATCAGAACCTTTTCATTCGTATATATGAATATGAACACACATGCGCGCGCGCACACACACACACACACACACACTTCTAGCAATTCCATACTTTGGAATAACATTAAGAGCCAACAATTAAGGATTTTGTAATGATTGATCTTCTGTTCTGAAACATTTTGTGATTTTCCATTGATCAGGTTGAGATTTTTTATCGTTCTTTTCTAGAGACCCCAAAATTCTTTCGCATTCTTTCTGTTCCTAAATGCCGCAAACCTACTTTTGCAGAAGGGGGAGGGGATTTTAAATTCAAGAGCGTAGGGCCAGCACTCTCCAACTTGATCGAGCTACCACTGTGATGTCTGGAAACGATGCCAGGGTGCTGAATGTTGTTTGACGTGTTCTAAATCATTACCGATTTGTTGACACGCTGTTGCCTTGGTGGCAACAGAAGGAACATTTCAAAGCAGTTGTCAAAGAAATGGAGAATCTTCCTGGGAGAAGAGAAGACAGAGCAGAAAATATACACTGCCTTGCTCTGTTTTATGGATTTTTTCTCCTCCAAAGTAAAGGAATCTGAAAATAACCCAGTTTGTAATTTAGTGTTTATTATGTACAAAAGCTTTCTTTTCAGTGAAGGTTTTGCTTTATTACCTAATATGCAGACTGTACATGTGAAGCTTTCTTTTGTTTTATAAGTATACAGTATGCTGTACCTCAAATCCAGAGTGGACGGGTAGTCCTTGCTTAGTGGCCACAATTGGGACCAGCAACTCCGTTGCTAAGTGCCGCGGTTGCTAAGCAAAACACAACAGAATTACGACATCACTTCCCATTCGGTCGTTAAATGAGCCATTGTGGTCATTAAGTAAAACATCACATGACCATGACTTGCGATTTTACTTCCGCCTTCTCTATTAATTCTGCTTGTTGCAAGCTGGTTGTGAAGCACCTGAATGGCAATCACGTGACCCCTGGATGCTGCAACGGTTGTAAATGCGAGGATTGGTCACAAAGCTGGGGGTTTTTTTACACCATCACAACTTTGAGTGTTTGCTGAACAAGGCCATCGGTAAGTGAGGATTACCTGTGCTCAGCAAAAAAATTTGGCGGAATTCAAGAAATTCTGCAAGTACAGGTTGTTTCGGGGAACTGATTGAAAGGCAGCTGCAACTTTGCTGCCATACACTTATCTATTGTGTGTGTGTGTGTGTGTGTGTGTGTGCGTGCACACGCATCTGCAAATACCTTCTGGGTTGGCCTCAAATTCAGTGACATTCTGAAGCCAGCATAGGTTGACAATAATTTCCCAAATGTGGAGATTTTGTCGGCTGCAATGTTGGGAATCACATGAGTCACAGGAGAGAGGGAAATTTGGAAAAATGGAAAGGGAGAGAGAGTGAGATGTGCAAGATGATACAATAAACTCACTGAAGAGGTAATTTCTGTCATTATTATGCCTTATAGTTTGATTTATTGTATTAGCTAAAAACCATTGGACATTACAAACGGCATAGAGAAAATAAGAGAGGCTTTTAAGATATAGCATCGTTAGCAAGCTGCACTCCATTTTATAGAGTCACCCGTTGGGGGAGACGGGCGGCATACAAAATTAATAATACATACATACATATAGTACAATTAATTGTCACCCATAGATCTGCCAGGGCAAAACCACAAAGTTCTTTCAAAATACATTTGTCCCTTCAACATAATAGAGAACAAATTTATATGCTTCAAAAAGAATCAAAAATAATTCTTACTCCCTCTCCCCCAAAAAGAAGGAAAGGGGGGGAAAAAACCCTACCCTGAAAGGAATTATATGAATAATGTTGGCAATATTTTTTTTAAGTGCCAGTTTACAGCAGTCTGGCATTATTAGTATGGTGTCTGTAGTCTAGAATTTCAAAGTAGGAAATCTTTCTTTTAATTGTGACAACAGCTAATTCACATAACTAATCGGGCCAATCATCCTTTATTATCACTTTGATAATTTCAGATGAAGGAAAAAAATCCCCATGTTCTAGAACAGAGTTGAACAAAGGTTGTGTTTTGTATGTTCCTACTTGCCAAGTTTAAAAACAGAGCAGAACAAAACTAGGGCAACTATTTGCATGCTTATTTGGAAGACAATCCCAAGACGCTGTGCAAAAATCCTTAAGGATGATGCCATTTCATTCAATGCTGTTTACGTCCTTTTGTGATTTCCTGAGTGAGCTAAGTTGCAGACAGCCCTGGACAATATATTATAACCCTATTCTCAAATCTTTTCAAGTAATATACCATTGTCCAGTTCTAGACCATCTGAGAAGGTAAGAAAACATTTGAAATATGGCTCCTAGTTGGATAGAGAATTGCCTGAAAGATAAATTAATACGATCGATAATAAGATCCGGTAGGGAAATAGAAAACGGGGCAATCTGGCCACAGAATAGACCGATCTAAACATTCCATGAGTTCTTTCTAGAGTGAATCACCTGGAACAGTACATATGATATCATATTTGTCTGGAATTGCAGAAACCATTCCAAGAATGATCAATTCAACCCATCCTTGGAACATTTCAGAGATACTCTGTTTTGCCCATTGCTACTTTCTGAGTGATGTTCAATGTTGTCAGACTTTTGCCAGAGAAGTCTGGCCCTTCTGTAAGCATGCAAGGCTTTTTAAAGATCCAAAATCAAACCAAATCAAATCAAATCGTTATTACAGCCAAAGAACAGCATAGAGATCCAAAAAGATTTCTCAACCATCTTGTACATTTTAAAAAATGCAATGTTACGCCATTTCCATTTGATGGGATAAATCTTTCTGCAGACCTTTCTTTGATTTTTTGCTCCATAGAAAAATAGGGTGGACTGGACATTGGGACCTAAAGGGGACATACCCTTACTCTCTCAGCTTTTAACAATGAGATTTAGCTAAGATCTGGTGTCCCTCTTGAAGTTGTTGGGAACAATGATGTGATTAAATAACAACTGCAGCAGGGATAGCCGGAGTCTAGGGGGTGATGCATGAATGCAGCCTGTTCTATACATGGCCCCAATGTGTAGGTGTTAATTTTAACATTCATTCTCACAGTAAGGAAGCAATGGAGACATTTTAAAAATGTCAAGCCATCAAAATTTCTTTCCAAGGAAGACATCATAGCAGAAACAGAGTCCGGAGCAAGTCTAGGAAGGCAACCACTCTCCCTCCCTCTCACAAATGTGGTAGCTGATCTCAAAAAATACGAAACAGAGTCGGACCTGTTTAGTATTTAGATGGGAGACTACCAACAGTAGCCTGGTAAATTAAAAAAAAAATGTTGGAACCAAGTAATGGCGATCTACTTTGTCTTGTTGGCAAGAAAACCACATGGATGGTCCCCATGAATAATTGAGTTTGATCTAAGGGAGACTTGATTTTTAAAAAGTGTTACTGCATTAAAAGGTTCCTTGTGATCTTGATAAAAGAAAGCAAAGAGTTGCCCTTTTAGGCCTGATCATCTAATCTTCACGATGAGAAGGGGATCTGAGAAGAAATCAAGCAAAACATATTTTTCTCCTAATATCCATTGCACCCCTTGTTCCTGTGTGTCATGCACTATAGCTTCTGGTTATCACTAGAGAGCACAGACTAGCTGTAATTCTCTTTGTTAAAAAAACAAGGATAAATCTTACATTGCAGTATCATGGTGGGGCATTTGTTCAAGTAAATACACACTGGATCCCTTTGGACATTATTGACAGCAGATATAATTCAAGGCTCTGAAAACATCTTACCTTCTTCTTGTTCTGTTTTGGCAAGTGTCAAAATGTACATTCTGGTTTTGGCAATTTTCAGGACACAAGACACACATAAAGGCCATTAAAGCAAGAGGAAAATGCAAGCAAATGTTGTAACAGCAGCACAAATGGAATTAAAACCAATTATTAGCAACAGCATTCAAAATTATTCCAAGAAACACAACAGCATTCAAAGCGATTCCAAGAAACACAACAGCAAAATGTACACTAGGGATATTAAATAGTGTAATCAATATTGGTTTTTCTGATGTTGACAAAACATCAACAAGAGGGCTAAGCATATACACAAGAAACTGGCTGATGTCTTAATAATTAAAAGGGATACACAAATAACAAACTAAAAGAGTGACCTGGATAACTTTCCTATACTGGATTTACAAAAGAGACTTACTAAAGCTTTGAAGAATTTTATGAGAAGGGACAGGATAAAAATGAAAATAAATCAAATTCTAGGATATTATGCGAAGGGATTAAAGATCAAAATTGTTAAAAGGAAAAGGAATGAATATCAAGTTGGTTTATTTGATCAAGGTTAAAATAGATATTTTGTTATCTCTGGTAACGCTTAATGGACTTTTGCTGATCAGGACTTGAATGATGAGGCTTTAAGGATTTGTTTATAGATAAAAGATGGGATATGGGAAGAAGAGATCATTTGTTGGATTTTAAGAGAAGGCAATAAATTAATAAAATTGTTTATACTTGTGATGAAGAGGGAGGTCATCTCTTTATGTATTTCTTTTCTCTTTTTTTTTACTATATTCTTATTTTTTCTTTTCTATTTTTCTTTCTATTTTTTTCTTTTCTGCACTTTCTATTCTTTCTTTCTATTCTTTCTTTTTTAGTTTGTATTAGGTTTTAACTTTTTAATTGTAATGTTTGATAAAATTTCTATTAAAAAAGCAAGAGGGCTGAGCAAAAGCCCTAGAGAAGGGAAGTCCCCAACTGTAATGCCATTTACATCCATCTCACTTTACAACTTGGGGGAACACCAAGAGAAATTTGTAAAAGGAACATGGATATCAGTGGGGGTGAAAATGCTGTTTGGTGCATTTTTAGTCAAGAACTTATTAAAGTATACACGTTTATTCATGAAAAAACTTTTGAAAAACTTTGTGGAAGAAAGCCAAGCGAATTGATTCATCTACCTAGGAGGCAGTGATCTGACTGTATAGATTGTATTTATTTATTTATTAAATTTATATGCTGCCCATCTCCCCCAGACGGTGACTCTGGGAGGCTTACAATTAAAATCTGAAACAATAAAAATAATAAAAATATAAATATCCATATTAAAATTAGCTGATAACAATTCTATATAGAAAGACTCTACAATTCAAGATGATGGGGGCAGCAGTATTGATCATCCCACCAGCCAATTCCAACAATGTGAGCCCCCATCAGGTCCTCAGGCCATCTGGCATAGCCCTCAACCTAAGGTTCTGCAAGACAGCATGACTGGAAAAAAATATGTATTTATTGAAATTTTCACACTGCACCACACTAGCACTCACAGCCATGGGAATTTTTACACGCTGCAACTCAGCTTACTGATCACACAAATATACCCTGAGCTGTATATATAACAATTTTTTATCTGAGGGTTCCCTGAGACCTTAAAATTATTTCAAGGGTTCCTTCAGGGTAAAAAAGTTGAGAAACCCTGCACAGAGAAAATGAATGAGAAAGGACTTGCAAACTAAATAAATAGTTTGGAAAGAAGGAAGAGTGAATGGAGTATTATTATTATTAATTAATTAAATGAGGAAGGAGAGGTAAAAGAATTTAGAAATGACCTTGAGGAAGATATGAAAGAGTTGTTAACGAAGTGATCACACTATCTGGAGTTTGAAGCAAGGGTGAGAAACTCAAAATAACCCCACCTTGAATTTATTTAGCATAAGACGTATAAGATGCATATATCTTTAGTATAAAAAAGCAAGTTTTTGAAAGCCAAGAGAGGCTTTCAAGATTGATGTCAACCCCAAGGTAGGCCAGGTCAAGAAAAAGACACTACAGGGATTCCAAGAATGCTACTTGTAGGGTATCATAACAGAATCTCGAAAGTCTGCTCAAGTTTCCCATCATAGTAAACAAAATTAAAGCAGGATTATTTTGAGTTTCTCATGCTTGCATCAGTCTCCAAACTGGGTAATCACTTATGGCCACCATCTTGACTTTTTTGATGTCCCCCATGGATGCTTTATTCCACCATGTCTCTTTGCCTTCTTGTTGCAAAATTATATTTGCAAGCTTTGTTCTCTAAGCAACTTGGTCTAGCAGCTGATGTATTTTATGGAAGAGACCAACAATTTTTACACTTCAGCCTCAGTCCACAACAATCAGCTTCTTGTCTTTTGAGAGGGTCAGCTTTATTCATAATGATCAGTCCTTGCTTTTGTTATTTAAGCTATTTGTCTGAAATCTGCTGGACCGTTTCCCCACTACTGGGCTCCTTGTTCAATTATTTTTTATTTTTCGTAATATACAAATTAAAAGACGGAAGAAAAAAAGTATTACAGTGAAAGTATGAGAGACAGAAGAATTGCAAAAGGAAAAGAGTAGTAGAAATGCAGAATAGAAAACAGAAGAAAAGAAGAAAACATCAGCAGAAAAGATACAAACATAAATGGACATTTGACGAAGCGACTTCTGACTTCTTTTGCAAAGGATATCTAAAAAAACCTTTCATACAACCCTTGTTTAACTTTATATTATAGCTTCTACTTTTCCCAATAATCTGTATTGGTAACTAATCATCGAAACCATATGTCACAATTGGACTGTGTTCAGGGTCATGCAAAAAGTCGATGAATGGATTCCAGTCTTTCTTAAGTTTTACCAATGTTTTTCTTTTATAATTGCTGTCACTTTCACCATTCCTGCTACTTCCAAAAGCTTCACTAACCCCACTACTGGGCTCCTAATGCTGCACATTCATCGCCCTCAATCCCAAATTACATTTTTAAGCATCGTCCACCCCCCAAATGCGAAAGGCCTATAATTCAAAACGCCCCACCTGAATTTTGGTGGAATTCAGTCTGTTTTATCCACTTGTAAAGTTCTGCTTGAGTAGAAACGATTCCCTATCTTTCCCCCCACATATACATCCATCATGCTGTTCGCTTTTAGGGTAAGCAACATAGGGCAAATTTCAGGAAAGGTGTAAGAACTAGTTAGCAAAAGAAAATGACAAACAACAGATAAGAAAAAAGGAAAGAAATTTAGTTTGTTTAGTTCACAGCAATTCACTATTCCGCTTCATGCCTTTCTATCCTAGCAAATCATCTTTGTTTCTGCCCTGGGCACCAGTATATATATTACATTATGTAAAAGGTTTGATTTTGTTGGTTGATGTCAGTTAATGCCATCATCCTTGTTTTCCGAATCTCCTTTGCATCTTGGCATGGAGTTGGATTGGATTATCCCCAAAGCAACACTGATGGAACAGGACCTTTGCCAGACTTGGTTTCCAAACCCACCTAAGTAATATCTACGCACCTCTACTAAAAGTTAATGCTCCAATTAGCTTGAAACAGCTGCATTTGAGAGGGACTGGAATAATTTAACCATCAGGCTAAGGCAGGTCTCCAGGTCAGTTTAGGTTTAAAAGCCTTTCCAAGATATCTCTGCGCTATTACTCCCAAGCACACTGGTCATTCGATGTCCTGATTTATTCCCGTATAAAATACAAATTATTCCAACCATAGTTCAACTGTTCTTCGAAGTGTCCTGTCTTTAGATCTCTGTGTGGGCTGTTTGATAGCTAACCCAAGCCAGATAGCCATGTCTGTGCATATATTACAGAGCAAATTGTTCAGTCCTTTAATGGCCATCAAAATTTGATGTTGAAGTTTTTCTGCTAAAAACCGGTGGCATGCGTCAGCATTTCTTCCAAGGTTTTAAAAAAAGTGTTTATTTGTGAAATGTTGGGCACCTGTCCCCCTACTTTAGGATCCCTTTTATTATAATAATGCTACCCAGTAAAATGGCACAAGATTGTACAAGTTTAAAACAAGCCACAGCATCACTGAGAGCCATTTGGGGTCAACAGTGCTGGACTGGAAGCCAGGAAACAATGAATTCTAATCCTGACTTACGTACGATGCCAGCTGGGTGAGTTTGGGCCAGTCACTCTCTCTCAGCTCTGAGAATAAGGTATTTGCAAACCACTTCCAAAAAAGTTGCCAATAAAACTGCAGGAGTCAGGGGTGACTTGATAAACTTTAACAGTGGCCACGACAGAGCCGTTAATAGTGACAATACAATGTAAAGAAGGCCTTAAATCCATTTGAGCTCCTGGTGGAGTGCCTTGGTGGGAGGGGGGGACAGGTAAGGGAGGGGTACATGATGCTGCAAGCATTGTGACATCATGAAGCAAGGTCTATCCCTTTAGCACATGTAGTATGATATCAATCATGCACATAAGAGGCAAATCTTACACTGCTACATCCCTATTCTGACTTCATCATTCTGACAAAGCTGGGTTGGAGCTTGTGAGCTCCTCTGCTTCAAGGTTTTTTTCAGCTTCCCAGGCAGTTTTCCATCCAAGTACTAACCACGGCTGACTCTGCTTGGTTGCCCAAACCCACCAAGGTCAGACAGGTGCTCGCAAAGTTGAGTGCTAACCATAACTGAACAGGGAGATAATTTCATAATGGGGAAACGTATATTATGCCCTTGTTATCTCCCAGATAGACTACTGCAATGCGCTCTACATGGGGCTACCCTTGAAGACTATCCGGAAGCTACAGCTGGTCCAGAATGTGGCTGCGCGGGCTACTCTTGGAGCCCCAAGAAGGGCCCATGTAACACCGTTGCTCCGCGAGCTGCATTGGGTACCAGTTTGCTTCCAGGTCCAATTCAAGGTGTTGGTTATCACCTTTAAAGCCCTACATGGCATGGGACCAGGTTACCTAAGGAACTGCCTCTCCCCTACGTCTTCAACCCGTCCCACCCGATCGCACAGAGAGGGCATGCTCCGGATCCCCGCGGTAAAAGAACTTCGACTAGCGGGGTCCAGAAGGCGGGCCTTCTCTGCGGTAGCCCCCGCCCTTTGGAGCATCCTGCCCTCAGAGGTGCGATTGGCCCCCTCACTCCTGGCCTTTCGAAGGGCCTTGAAGACCTGGTTCTGCCATTTGGCCTGGGGTGGGGAGGGAATACTTCAAGCAGGGGGATGGCTAGCCCAGTAGTGGCCAGCTCTCCGCAGCCTGATTTTCCATCTGCTTGGATCTTCCTTTCTTTAGTATTGTTTTAAATTTTGGATGTTTGATGTGTATTGTTTTAAATTTTGGATGTTTGATGTGTATTGTTTTAAATTTTGGATGTATTTATAGTTTTAATGTTTTTTGTGAGTCGCCCAGAGTCCCTTGTTATGGGGGAGATGGGCGGCGGAGAAATCCAATAAATAAATAAAATAAATAAATAAATTAAGAATACACTGATGCAAAGAAATCTAGCAAGGGTAGCATCTTCAAGACATTTTTCTTAATCCTTCCTAATTGTCAGGCAGGGAAATAGCTACTTTTTCCATCTTTTCCTCTCGTCTACGTTTTGCTATGGTCTCATGAATCCCACTCAGGGTATTGGGGGTAGAATAGCATGCTTTATTAACAAATTACCAGCCCATGTCCTAGCATATTCCTTCTGGGTTGATCCCAGTTAAAATATGTAGAACCATGGAAGGTAGGAAAAGGGAGATGTAATTATTCATAAATTCTTCAACTCTCGGTCAAAGATGATGGATTTAAAATTGTAACACCATGTGGCTTTCAGTGATACAGTCCAAATAATTGACTTTTCAACCTGCGATAAATATTCTTCTTGGTGTCACCTTCTGATTGCTTCATAATTAACACAAGGGAGATACTGGTCTAACTGTGTATGACAGATATTTATTTAAAGCCCTTTCTGCTGTATATATTAACATTTCTCTGTCTCTTGTTTTAAAAATCACTTTAGAGTTGGTGCAAGAAAAATCAAACCCAATGTTGGCATCTGTTGACAATATTAGTCCTTCTGATAGCATTCATTAAAAGTTTATTTTTGTTTTGTTTTGTTTTGTAAAATCAGGCAAATTCTTTCACTGCAACATAATTTGACACATGTTGAGATGGAAACAGCTCTCTCATAAGTATGTATACATAGAACTAACCATTGAAATCAGAATTTCTCCCACCTATGTGCATGTAGGATTACAATGGAACCATAATTCACATAGGTATAATATTAATTTTAGCACCCTTTCAGCAACTGATCAGACTGCTTCCTGAAATCCATAGCAGACATGCTGGGGTTCCCACATACATTTTCATTTTAAATTAGGTGCCACAAAGTGCCTTCTAGAAGAAGACCCAAACAGAGCAATGAAATGGGAATTGATCTCCCAATTTGGATCAGAATGGCAATTTATAAACAAGGTTGACCTTTCTGCTTACCCACCATACTGATATCATGAGTCAGTTGTCCAGTGTACCTAAAGAAAAAAATGAAACTTGAAACTCCATGGTCAATGGCCAACTGTCATTGCAGAACAACAAATCCCATCTTTGCAACACTAGAATGCCTCAAAGAGTTTAGGGAAGCCTAGAATATCAGGGGAGAAAAGATTTTTGCGGCTTGCGAATTATCTATAGAGAGACAGTTTGGTGTGGTGTTTAAGGCATCAGGCTAGAAACCAGGAGACCGTGAGTACTAGTCCCACCTTAGGCCCAAAGCCAGCTGGGTGACCTTGGGCCAGTCACTCTCTCTCAAACTTAGGAAAGAGGCAATGGCAAAGCACTTCTGAAAAACCTTGCCAAGAAAACTGCAGGGACTGGTCCAGGCAGTTGCCATAGTCAACAGTGATCCTAACGCACACAAACACACACACAGAGAAACCCTACAAGATAACTCCTGAGATTCATTATCTTATTAATGAAGCTGAATAAGCTTGTTATGATTATAAGCAGATATGTCTACAGCTTTTTTTCAGATCAAAAGAGTTTGACAACTTCTTTCATGAATACTCATGTGGAATCTTATCCCCCCTGAAGTGAGGTTGGCCCCCTCATCATTGAGCTTCTGGAGGTTCCTTAAGACTTGGTTATGCCAGCAGGTCTGAGGACCCCAGGGGACAAGGGAGTTAGTGAGGGGGCTCCCTTATTTTTAAAATCCTTTTATTCTCTGTTTTATTTTGCTTTTTATATTTTTAATGTATTTTAACTTTGTTGTATGCTGCCCAGGTTCACCTGTGGTGAGATGGGTGGCTATATAAATTGGTTTAATGAATGAATGAATGAATGAATGAATGAATGAATGAATGATCATCCCCTTAATCAATGAGTTATCACAGTGTTCTTAAAACACTAGTGATGGTTAACCAGCATAACCCCCTGGCACCCACTGATGAGGCCAGAATAGCTGCTACTCATATTGAAAGAGGCAGCACATTTACAAAAACTTCTTCCAACCACTGCAAATACCCAAAAGTCTCTGAAGGAGGCCTTGGAGGCCTATGAACCATCAAAATGTGGAAAGTGGACTTCACTTTGAGAAACGAGAGGGCTGTGTTGCTTCATGAAGCAGCTTCAAGAGAGTGGTTTCATCTGGGTTATGGACAAAGCGAAGGTCTGTCCAGCAATAAAAGATACCAGTGGATCATGATAGGCATCAGAATCAGTATTTCTCTGAATTTCGAACAAACGGTAGAAAGGGTTATTGCTCTTTTGACCTGAATTTGAACTTCTGGCTGCTGGAGATATGAATCTGATGGTACTGCATGAGCCACTGACCACAAGGGGCAAGTGGGATGTATTCACTGACTGTTCAAAGTTATGACGGCACTGAATGAGGAGACTTATGACAGGTCCTCGAAGTTGTAACCAATGCAGCATTGCCACAGTCACGTGATCATGGTTCAGGCACTTGACAACTGACTCACAATTATGATGGTTTCAGTGTCCCACAGTCATGTGATCGCTGTTTGCAACCTTCACTGCTGGCTTCCGACAAGCAAAGTCAATGGGGAAGCCAGCAGGAGGTCACAAATGGCAATCATGTGACATCATGCTTAACAA
Source organism: Liasis olivaceus (assembly GCA_030867105.1). NCBI lineage: Eukaryota > Metazoa > Chordata > Lepidosauria > Squamata > Pythonidae > Liasis > Liasis olivaceus. Next base: position 74,479,159 of record CM061355.1, read on the forward strand.
CTGCATAAGACATGATTAATGACTGCACTGGAACTGCCATCATAAGTTGGTGCGGTCACGTGATGTCACACTTTACGACCGTGTTGCTTAGTGATGGAGTTTCCAGTCCCAATTATGGTCATTAACCAAGGACTACCTGTAGTTAAGGAATTACTTAGTGTCTCCTCCAGATCTGGAGTCAGTTCCTTCTGCCTTTCTTCTCAGGCACATAGGCCCACAGCACATGCTTTTGGACTCTCCTGGCAGGATGTTGCTAGCTAGATGCTAAAGTTTGCCTATCCCCACAATGTATTTCCTGTAAATAAATGAATCTCCTTTCAGGTATAGTTTAAAAAAATATGCTTCACTAATCATTGTTCAGGAACAATGAACTATGTCTTCTTCTCAGGAGCCCTCAATATGCACACGCAAAATACTTCAACCTCTAGGACCAGAACTATCTGATTGGAGACTGTGGAACTTTATAGTCCACTCATCCAGTCCAACAGGCTGTCTTCTCTTATGTTTACTTAGACAGATCAGCTTTCACAGTCAAGTGCCTGTTCTGATGTATTATGCTTAGATACCATAATTCCCAGTCAGTGGAATTGTCCCTTGTGGTCAGTGGTTCATATGATGCCATGGGGTTCACATCTCCAACAGTCAGGAAGTCCAAAGCGTAGTGTTGCTGGAAATTATAGGAGTTGAAGTCCACCACATCTGGTCAATACAAGAATGGGGAAGGTTAAGATAGAATGATACAATGAGACAGGGAGATTGTGATGGAATGGACTTATGAAGGCCATGCTCAGGGAGATAAGCGTGTTCTTAGCCCCCAGCAGGAGTGTGGGAAGTTCAAGAAGATGAGGCTGGCACCTCCCTAAGGAATTCATGGTGTTGTGGGTGGCTGGCTTGGGAACTTGGGTTCAATCTGGTGAGATTGATGTCAGGTTCAGCCCAAAGAACTCCATGAGACAATACAAATACAGTTCTGTTGTGTTTATTAGCTTCCACCTCAAGACAGAATCTCCCCAGACTGAACCCAAGTTCCCAAGCCAGCCAGCCACAACACCGTGAATCCCTTAGGGAGGTGCCAGCCTCATCTTCTTGAACTTCCCACGCTCCTGTTGGGGGCTAAGAACACGCTTATCTCCCTGAGCATGGCCTTCATAAGTCCATTTCATCACAGAGATAGGTTGGATGGATGAATGGATAGATCAAAGATTCTCACAAAGGTTTTTAAGAATGAAAAACAAGAACACATTCCCAGATATCTAAATATATTCAGTCACTGCAAGTAACATGCACAACTCAGATTTCCAATTTACCAATCGATCTTCTTCCACTGCTTCTTGCCAATGTAACTTCTGGCTCTAATAAATAAGTATGTAAATTCAAAACAAAACAAAGCCACCCAGAAATCATTACCCAGCTTTCAATCAATGGTTTGTGCCACCAGGATAACTTGCTTTATCTTAATAATAACACACTGAATGGCAAGAGCAATAACACCGAAAGATAAAACTAGATTCATATCACTCCTTGTCAACAGCATTCCTGGCACATGGCTGAGCAGGCTGGTTTAGCGATTTTTAATTTTTATTCTGGAGTAGATACCCATCAATCCTGCCTTACGAAATTACTTGTGGCAGGCCTCTGAAATGGTGCACGGGTTTTAATGAACTATCAGTTTTAGAGGCTTTGGGCTTTTATAACTTTTTATAGAGCACTTTACGAAGGGGGAAAAAAATGCACAACAGCTCGGTGGAGAAACGTGTATAATGGGATGTCTTTGCACCATTAAGAAGCATTTGCCAAAGTCATTTTGTCATTGTCATCTTTGTTTATGAGACAAGCTAGAAGCGACTGGCTTGCAAGTGATGTATACAGTATTTGGGTATGAGTGTGTGTGTGTGTGTGTGTGTGTGTGTATTTTCTCCTCCTAAGTAAAGACATTTCCTTAAACTGCAGTCTGTATGTTCATTTCCTTCTTAATGAATTCTCTCCTTTCCTTTCTATTTTCATTTGGGTATGAAACGAATATGCTCCCACAGTCAGGAATGAGCAGCTCCTACAGTTTGTAGATAGTACCACTAACCCATTTGTCCAGTCTCTACCTCCCCTCAAAATCACACTGCCAACATCCAACTGCAAGGGCACTGATTTTTGGCAATGCAATGTTCATCTTTCTTTTTAACCGATTAAGACTCCAATAAGCACGTTAAACCCTTGGCTGAACTTTTTTATTTTCAGTAATAACAACCTCCCGTCTCACCCAGATAAAAGTTAGGTCAATCGTTCTTCTTCAGTTACATCGCTGTAACAGCAATATGCTTCCTATGGTCTTCAAAGGCCAAAAAAGATGGGGAAAAAAATAAACAAGCATAGCAATAAAAGTGAAGACCGCAGCTGAAAACATCTTTCACCCCATCCTAAAGTACAGCAAAGACCCACTAGGCCCTTTTTCATGTTACATCAATGCTACAGCATGATGAAAAGGATTGGCTGCAACCCTGAAAACTGCAGATATACAAAATGAGATATTTCAGTGATTCTTCGTATCTCTTATTTATTTATATATTGTTTGTTTGTTAAAATAGCTATGTGCTGCTTGTTCCCCAGAGACTCAAGGTGGTTTATTAAAACAGAATAACAAAATCTCAAAAGCATCCCCCAAGCCCCACAACAGAACCATAAAATCACATCAAACTAAAAAGAAAACAAAACAACTAGCACTTGGTAGAGCAGCCATGAAGGCCTTGGAAAAGATCATCAGTTGCTGTGATGTGTCTGTACCTACAAAGATCAGAATCATGCAGGCCATGGTCTTCCCTGTGACCCTCTATGGAAGTGAAAGTTGGACTTTGAAGAAGCAGGATAGGAAGAGTATTGATGCCTTTGAACTTTGGTGTTGGAGAAGACTCCTGAGAGTACCGTGGACAGCCAAGAAAACAAATTGATGGATCATTGTAAAGTTCAACCCAAAGTTCTTACTTGAGGCTCAAATAACCAGGCTCAAATTATTCTGCTTTGGACACATTATGCAAAGACCAAAATCTGTGGAAAAGGCTCTAATGCTGGGAAGAGTGGAAGGAAAAAGAAGAAAAGGAAGACCAGTAGCAAGATGGATAGACTCATTTATGATGGTGATGAGTTCATCATTGAGAGACTTGAAAGAACAGATTACAGATAGATCATCATGGAGAAAATCTACCTATGTGGTCGCTAAGAGTTGAAAACAACTTGATGGCACTTAATCTATCAAAGGCATATAATTCTAACCACAGTAGAACCAAATCAGTTAGAGAAAAGCTGCAGAGGAATGCTTGGAATTCTTTTCAACTTTTTGAGCAACAGTGACAGATAGAAGATGATAGATAGATAGATAGATAGATAGATAGATAGATAGATAGATAGACGGACGGACGCACAGACACAGACAGACAGACAGGCAGCAGTGGTGATAGATGTAACAGTGCCAAGCGACAGCAACATCAGAAGGAAGGAGTATGAGAAGCTGGAGAAATACCAGGGCCTGAAAGAGGAACTAGAGAGGATGTGGAAAGTCAAGGCCAATGTGGTCCCAGTGGTGGTAGGAGCACTCAGGGCTGTGACTCCTAAGCTGGGAGAGTGGCTCCAACAGATCCCAGGAGCAACATCAGAGCTCTCTGTCCAGAAGAGTACAGTGCTAGGAACAGCTCAGATCCTACACAGAACCCTCAAACTCCCAGGCCACTGGTAGAAGACCCAAGATTGAGGACATCCCATTCCACCCATAGGGTGAGAGGGGATTTTTTTTTTTTAATATATTAAGTGGAATGAACTAGCATGTTATATCTGTATGCATGTGTTTCTGTTTTCCCCTTGGGTTGCATTTGGGTGTGTTTGGGTGGATATGTGCCCCGGAATGCTGCATGCACTTTGCTCTGGGTCATGTGACTATGAGGAGGTGGACTTAGAATGGAGAAGCAACAGTGTTCCAAGGCATTGCCCGATCCACAGGAATGCTGGAGGTCAATTTTCTGTAAAGTTTTTCTCAACCACCTGTGACCAGATTTAACTCATTTTCAAACTCTATCTTCCTTTTCTGGCTTCCTCCACCATGCCCAGTTTGGCTCCATTCTTTTCGCTTTTGAGTCCAAAACATACCAGAGCAAAGCTATCTTTGTGGATTTGCAAAACGTCAATAAGTAGGGGTTGGATGAACCTGAAGGGATAAGTCTTTATGGGACTTGTTTAACTGTGTTGGGTAAAGACTGCTTCTGAATATTTAATTTATTGTTTTATTGATGCTTTCTATCCACTGTCTCAGTCTTAATGGACTATCTGTGGTTTGGAGATGCTAAAATAACAAAAATGTATAGCATGCCATATTAAATTATTAAAACTGCAAAGACAAGTATATTACAAATAAATAAGAAATATATCACAGAGAGCCCCAGCACACTAAGAATCAACTCCACACTGCTTTTGTTGAGATTGACTAGAATAAAAGAATGTTGCCAGTCCGATTGTGCTGTACCTTCTCCTCCTCCTTAGACTCCTGTGAATTAGGGAGGTGTCTGTCTGAGCTACTTACAAATGCTTTATGCTTGTTGTGGAGTTAAGCCATGTTTTTCTCCTTGTCACTTTGGTAACAGAGCTGGCCTATTTGTCAAGGTCGTCTTCCTTACTGTCTACACAAATACTTATATAGGTATCTGTAGCTCCACAGTTAGTCCTTAAAGGCCTTCTGGAAAACATCCTTCCTCAGTGGGTGATGCTCCACAGGAGGGGAGCTGCTACTGAGAATACCTGCTGTCAGGTCCCTTCCCATCACATCTCCTGGTAGGTTGGGTCCCTTAGTAGCGCTCTCTCACTGTCAGCATTGGATGGACAGAATCTCTAAGGCAGTGCTTCTCAACCTTGGCCACTTTCAGATATGTGGACTTCAACTCCCAGAATCCCTCAGCCAGCATGCTGACTGGGGGACTCTGGGAGTTGAAGTCCACACTTCTGAAAGTTACCAAGGTTGAGAAGCACTGTTCTAAGAGAAAGAGGTATCTTAAGTACATAGAGCCCTATGTTCGGTTACTATAATACCCTGATATTATATGTTACTATTACTGGTTGACCAGAAAAGAGGAATAAAAGACAGAACGAGATAAGAGAGTTGAAGAATACAGACTAAATCATCAACTGGCACCATTTAGAGCTTTAAATTGAAACAAACTAAAGGAAACATTTATCTATCATGACTACATGGCTAGTAGTAATAAACGAGGCTTTATTTCCTTGAGAAAGAAACTAACACATCAAAACAGGAAAGTGACTGTACAAGAATGCAGTGTAAAAACTTGTTGTGAGAAGCCGTGCAAATACCACAACCTACATATAGTATAACCTATAGAGTGTGATGTTGTAGAGCTGAGATTCTCTCACAAGGAGCTTTTTTGAATCTTCCAACTCTCTGTCATCTGCTTGGCCAGTAGAGGAGAAGGACATTCTCTTTTGCTTTCTACTTTTCTTTCTTCTGGAGATGTATCTTGTGTGGATGAGAACGGATGTGTGTGTGCTTGTAGAATATGTTCTAACAACATTCTTAGCACATGATGGATTGTGCTCCTACTGTTCAGTAAGATCTTCACTGTCTAATATAGCACATGAGATCTTTCCGCAGTTTCTGACTACCCTGGAAGATCTGGCAGAGTTGGTTCTCTTCTGCTCTTGTCAAGCAAGCAATGCCATCCAACACAGGTGGACCTTCTCTGTTGCAGCACTTGTCCTCTGGAACAGCATCCTGCTGGGGATTCACAAGGCCTCCACTTTACTGGTCTTGGACAGAGCATTAAAACATGGCTCTTCCCCCAGGCCTTGGGTTAGGGTGAGGGTGTGTGTGTTTGTGTCTATTTTTATTACTGTGGGTGGGGGAGATAAGAGAGTTGGTTATCTGGGTATGCCATTTTGGGGGGTTTCTTTTCTTTTCTTTTCTTTTTACTGTTTTTGTATGTTAAGCCACAGAGTCACTGGAATGGGGTGGCCTAGAAAAATTAAAATATAAACAAATAAATTTTGGTACACGAGAAGTCAAATAAAATTGTCCCATTCAGCTCCTGGAAGGTTTCACTTCTAATTAACACTCAAAAACATCAACAGGGCAAGAAATAGGTGGACAAGAGCTACAAAGATTCCATTGTCACCCTCCAGTAGCATCATTATCTCATTGCCCCATGGCCCTACAATCCCTGCAAAGATATAATTTGAAAAAAATAGTAGAAGATTGTCCAATTCTGAATAGGATGCTGAATATTTCGGGAACACAATGGTGTTAGTTAGCGAGGTGTCCCAGATCACCTTTTGTACCACTGGTCTTCAAAGTGGGGGAATATAATCATCACCTACTTGAATCAGAAGCTCAGTATCTCATGGATAGGTGTCTTCAGAGAGTCTTCTCCCAATCTCCTATCTTCCTTGTTGTCTAGGACTGTTTTAGAGATCTTCCCTGACTGCCATGTATCTCCCAGTACCAAAAGGATGGGGCAAAGCAACAATGCTTATGGGTCTGTCCTGCTCAGTTTAGCTATGGGTGCTTTGAAAGTTATTTGGACTTCGTAGAGCTTTGGATCTCCTATAGCACAGTGCCTTCCTGCAAGTTGTTAAGCATCCTGCAAAAGCTGGTTCCCAGATTGATAAGGATTCTGTTCAATAAACAGTCAGCTGCAAGCTTCTCCATTACCTGTGAAATGACCTGCCTCCTCAACGGATCACAGGAAGCCTTTCAGAAGGAGAATCAAAAAGTCTCCATCCTAAAGTACATTGAGATACATCGGCTCAAAAAAAGAAATAATCCAGCTACTGGAATTCTTGTAACCCTGCTCTTTCCTTCCCAATAAGTCTTGCTAAAGAGAATATGAGATTTGCAGTTGGAAAGGCTCACTTTCTGTTTTAGGCAGCTGCTGGGGTGTCCACAGGGTGTGGTCAAAAAAGTCAAGATCAATGTTGTCCAAACTTGGCCACTTTAAGATGAGTGGACTTCAACTCCCAGAATTCCCCAGCCAGCATGGCTGGCTGGGGAATTCTGGGAGTTGAAGTCCACTCATCTTAAAGTGGCCAAGTTTGGACAACACTGGTCAAGATGGTGGGCACCACAGTGGGATTGAACGATGGTGTCATTGCACCATCACAACCATCATCTCGACTTTTTTAACCATGCATTGTAGACACCCCTGGACAGCTGCCAGAGACCCCGACACAGTCTCTTTTTAAAATGATCTTTTCATTAAGGGAGCCTGATTATTTTCCAGACTTCTGTGCACGGCTGAAAAAATGCTGCGGTCGCTTTAAGGAATCCCACCCGTTCAAGTTAAGGTGACCCGGACAGCAGCACTATATCTATGAAAATAATACCGTCAGGTTTATGCAGAAGCCTAAAAATGTTGGACATCTTTCATGAAGAGAAGAAGGGTGCTGTATTCACGTGAGGCCTCCAAAGCATGTACAGCCCTGATCCCTGAGGCTTTGCAGGAGAACCATCGGAGAAGTGCAGAAGGCTGGGTCTTGTTTGACTGATGGATTTGGAGGGGGATGGAACAGGTGATAATGGCATTGGTGTAGTTTAATTATTTTTTACATCGGTGGTTGGAAATCAGCATCGGAGTAATTAGGGGAAAGAACCCATCAGGAATATGATGCAAACTGTAATCTTCTAAATTAAGCAATACGGCATAGAGCTTCTCCTACACATTGCAAATTCTAAATTAAGGATCCAGGCAGAATGTCATAAGCTTTTTCTTATGAGTTTATATCGGTGCTGTGATTATCATATTGATTCCACATATCAATGAGATGGGATTCCACCGTGTTTATTCTTCACCCAATTGCCTTCTTGAAAGTAATAAAATTAAATCCAATATGATATGAAATGTAAACATATGCTGGTATTATATGTAAATAGCCATTTGTTTAAAAAAACCCTCCATATCTGTGTATTGATATGCAGATTTCCCCCCCCCCCCGAATTTAACAGCACAAACCACAAAAACATTTTTTTTAGCCTCCATCCTGTTATTGTAGCTCAAAGAAGGATGATCTTTCCCCCCCTCTTTCAATCATAACCTTGTATGATTTTTGCTGGAGAAATGCAAAATAGCAAGCTTATTTTGCATAAACTATCATGCTTCAAATATTCCTTTTGATGGAACAGAAAGCCTAATATGACAATTGCCAAATAAAGTTTTTTTTTAAAAATAAGAGAACAATCTCAGCTGGTTCAACTGGGCAATATCATTGTTTATCCCTTTGAGCCCAACTAGCTTTTCTTTTTTATCTGAAGAATGACCAGAAGCATTATTCACTGAAAGCTGGTCAAACAGGACAATTTTTTGCACTTTGGCAATTCCTTCGGAGTTGGGCGGCTATAACAAATTTGAATGAATCAATTAATAAATAAAATATTGATGAATATTTCTGAATAGGATAACATTTTACTCTCAGATAAAACTTCTAAAATTAAAGCAGCGCCAGCCAGATGTTTAACTATGGCTATAAAAACAAGGTCTTTACTAATAAATTTGAAGGTTTCTATAAGGGTGTCTGCAGGGTAGGGTCATAAAAATTAAGGTGGTGGCTGCTACAGTGTGATCAAAGCTCTGATCATTTTTCTTGGGTGTCACATCACATTGTCCAGGTTATTTCAGCAATCCTTAGAAATGCATTATAAAATGGTCCATTTTTATCTTTCCTAAGGCTGGCTAAGTGGCACCTGACTCTAGAAGAGCAACTTCATACTAACAAGCCAACAGAAGGTCCAGAAAGAAGGAGGAGAAGAAGACTAGTATTGTTGTTATCAACAGCTTTTGGGATGGGCAGAAGGAATTTGGTAAGCATCTTCTCAGAGTAACAAATTCTATTTAAAGGCATAGGCTTCATGAGCAGCAGTTCCCTTCATCAAATGCTTGGGGTCGCTGAACTGATGCATGTGGTGAAGTGGACTGTAGCTCATGAAAGCTTATGCTTTTAATAGCTACCAGACTCCTTCTGATTTTTGGCTACCATAGACTCACACAATTCTCCTCCTACAACAGGAAGGGCAGAGAACCCCACAGCATCCTGAGGAGGTGTGCAGTTCCTGTGCTGGTTTTTAATTCATCCAGGTTGGCAACCTATAGTCCTCCTCCAGACTTTTGATTTGCTGAAGTACAACTTGCAGCAATACCAGGCAGTACAACTGAAGGTAAGAGATGCTGAGCATTCAGGAACATCTGAAAGCACTGGTACTTCTAACCAGGTTATAGATCTTCACTTTTCCCAGTTAGGAACTGCTGCTTTCTGTGAATCAGTGATACAGCCTGAATACGTCATCAAGCTTTCCCCATCAACTCATTCCCATTACTGAGTTGGAAACTTATCTCCTCAGGGCCAGATCACCTTAGTCTGCAGATTGTCCTGCAGATCATCCTCACTTATTCTTTCTGCTCAATCTTTCGTCTGAGTAGCAGCTCCTTAGATGCATTTCTTCTAGATCCTAGCATTGGATAACTCCTATTGCGCTATCTCATCTTTACTCTTCTTCTTTTTTCTAAGACCATTGGCTACGAGCTGTACCATTAACTCTTGATTGCGTAGTGGACAGTTAGGGCCAAACTGAGATTATTGCATAAGGTGGTGTTTTCCAAACTCTGGACCTACAAGCAATTATTTCTCCACTGACCGATCTTCAGAGGAAGTAACATGGCATGATAGTCACAGAATTAATTGTGTTTTGGGAGATGGGTGGACACCTTCTAGAGTGCCCTATTCGATTATCACAGTTTGACAATTTTATTTTGAGTCTTTCTTCAGGTCACAGAGCTACAAACCTAATCAAGAAATAGACTGATTTTTTATGGAGTCCAGATAGCTTTCTGCTCATGAGTGGACCTGAAGGAAATGCTAGACTAAAACAAAATCACGCCAAACAACCCATTTGCAAATATGCTAATAGCTATGTTCCAAAAAAGTTTGGTTTATCAGATTCCTCACCTCCTGCTAATCATGGTTTTGTGTTTTCTTGCTCTGTTTTGTGACTGAATGTTCATTATCCCCATCCAGTGAAAGTCACAGCCCTTCCCCAAAGAGTACCGCCAGAGCCCCAATGAAATACCATAGTTACAAAGAGCATCTTGCAGCTCATTATGCTGCTGATACAAATCTACAAAGGAGCCCCACATCCAAAACTGATCACAAGATAACATGCTATAAACCCGTTCATGTTTTATACATGTAGCATACAGTTGTCAGAAAGTCCAGCATAGCCACAGTTAGCATTTCGCTTCTCTTGCATATCCCAGCTCCATGGCAAAATGAAAGAAGAGCAGGGAAAACACATGCGCACCTGCTTGTGTTCGCTTGGTTTAAAATGACTTGGGTGATGAGGAAATACCTGTGATTCTTAAAAAGAAATACACTTTCAAGCCAAAACAGAATCATGACGCCATGTGGTCTTCTTGAAGTAAACAACTCCTGTCCCCAGCATAGGTCAAAGATATTTCTGAGGGATCACTGCATTACAACGAAATGTTCAGAAAGATCGACATATTTGTCAAGACAGGGAGCTATAAGTTATTAGAGCCCCACAAGGTATCAAAGGGGTGCTTCAATCTGATAATGCTTTGATCGAATCAGCTCATCAAAGCAGATTGATGAAACCTACCTCGACAAAGAAAATTGAATGAGATAGCTCTGAAGGAGAATTTCTCGCTTTCTTTCAGAAGTTTAAAGTGGCTTATGTGGTGATCATTCTTCATTTTATCCCCATCACAGCCACCCATGTAAGATAGGATAGGTTGAGAGAGACTAGTCAGCTAGTCACTAGTCAACTAGTGAGCTTTGATGGCTGACGGTAAATTTGAATCTGGGTCTTCCTGCTCATGGTCCAACATCTTAATCACTACATCAGATTGGCCCTGGCACCAAGTTGCATTTCAAGAGGGAATCTGCTGAAAGTGGGGCTGAGTCTGAATTTGTATAGAATGGTTTGGAATTGCAGTCCCAGTTTCTCAAAGCTAGTTAAGAGAAAGAATTATGTTATTATGTTAAATTACGTTAAGATGACTTCGTGGCATTGAGCAAGAAATACCCCCAAAAAACCCTTACCCCCAAAACCACAATCCAGATCTGATCTTTCATTAAAAAACAACAACAACAGTCTTTTTACTGCCATTTTCTAAACCAATTCAAGTCAAGTGAGAATGAACATCTCCAAAGGGAAAGGGAAAATGGGGAATGGGGTGGGGGGTGTGTGTCTGTATTTATTTGTTTCTGCCCCTTTTATAATCTCTCGCCAAAGCTTTTTTTTTCCCCCAGCACCATTATATACTCTCCAGCTGATAAGGCAGAAAATAGGAAATGCCATCCATCCTGTGATTCCCCCTCCTCACTACTGGACCGTCTTGGGAACAAAGTATGAACAGATTGTTCATGGCAGAATATCTCATTATTGTAAGCAAATTGACTTTCTTATTGACTACACTGAAAGGTTGTTCCTGGTTATAATTACTAGTTCTACTTAATTTGCCTTTATATAAAGGTCTGTACGTACACCTCCTTCTGGTATTTTGATTAACCTGCTTTTGCTTCTGCTTCTTTGCCTCAAGAGACTATTTAGTGCAGACTATTTAAAGAAACAGTCTATCGGATCCTTTTGTGTCCATGCCACACCCAGATACCTGCTTGATATTCTCACACATATTTCTTGTCCCAGCTAGGCTAAGGATAGCTTGCTAGATTTGCCATGTGAGCTGATGAACACATCCATCAAGAATCAGTCCAATTTGACAGAAATCACTGTAATTTATTCCTGGAGGGTTCCAGGGGAACCAAGTGAAATTCTAGCATAGCTTTCCTTTCAGGTTAGGTCATGGGTAATGTTCAAAATGAATTTGTTAGGGTCAAAAGGACTAGGCCATCCTTTTGGGCCTGAAAGTCACGTCAGATACATTTCTCATTGCACTTCTGATAGACAAGTATTTGGCCCATTGAGTCTGCTATTCTTTGGAAAACAGCAAGTCCCTTTTGTGCAAAGTCCTGGGAAATGGTTATGATAGAGTCCAACATCAAATCCAGTTTGCATTATTTGTTTTCCTCCTCCCTCAACATTCATCTCTCCTTTGGGGTAGCATTTAGTCCTTCCCCAGTAGCTCATTGGAGAAGAGGGTGGAGTTCATCTTCCAGTAACTTTTTCCTGGTTGAAAATGTCTATTTTTCTTGGCAGAATACTGGAATGGGTCCTGGTTTCCTTCTCCGGGGGAGCATATTTAGTCTAATCCCTTACTCAAGAGCTGCCCATTATGTGGGACCATATATTTCCAAGAGTATGGCTCAAAATGTCATTGGGTTTATTTTATTTTATTTTTTAGATTTATATAGCCACCCAACTTATGCAACATAAACCTGGGTGGGTTACAAACAACAATAAAACATATAAAAGCAATAGAAACATAAAAACCAATACAGAAAACTCCCAGTGCCCCCATATGCTACTCATCCCCATACATCTACCTCTCCCCCCCCAAAAAAACTTTCTGGGTTCCAGCCTCACACTACTTCAGTGCTTGTGGTCAAAGCCAGCTCTTCACAGCTTTTTGGAAGACTAGGAGGGTAGGGGTCTGCTGGATCTTAGGAGGGATGGTGTTCCAAAGGGCAAGGGGCTTCCACAGAAAAAGTGCATTTCTCAGGTCCCACTAGGTGGCAACACTTGAGAGAAAGGGCCTGGAGCCCACCCACCCTATCAGACCTAGTGGGATGGAAAGATACCCTTGGGTAGGGTGACCAGAGATCTCAACAGCAAAGAAGGACATGGACAATTGGAAAGGAGGACAAATGGGGGGAAAGGTGGACAAACTGATTAACTTGCTTGGTACCCATGACAAAAATTACAGCGAAAAATTGCAAGAAATGTAGGCCTTCATGTATATGAAATTACTTTTTCCAGCTTCAGAAAGACTGTTTTTTTCAATTACAATATTTTTCTGACAAATCTTTATTTTCAAGAACATATACTAGTGATACTATAGAATCGACAACGTACTTTTCAAATTTCACCTTAGAAACATATGATGAATCACGGGACGTATAAACTCCAGCGATCATAGATTTGAAGGGCTTGGATTGAAGCTGAACACTGAAATCAGGAAATAAATTAAATAAGGTAGATCTAGGCTGTCAAGTCTGTTGACAGATGAGGGAAAGAAAGAAGCAGACAATTTGCAAGGTCATAATACATGAAAGTTTGAATGACTACTGTTGTGAAAACAATCCCCGCAAATCAGAAGACACTAAAAAGCCAGACAATATTTGATTTTAAGAGAATACCTGGCACAGGGAGGACATGAGGACAAAAAGGAGGACATGTCCTCTTTTTGCCAGACATCTGATAACACTGCTCTTGGGGAGATGTGGTCCTGCAGATAACCTGGGTTATGCCAGTCCCTTCACCACCACAAAGTAATGATCCATGAAAGGAAGGATCATCTATATGATCTCTCTATTCTGACTAGCCGCAAAAAATAGCACAGGATTTGTTAAAATATAAGGGAGGAAATAGAGCCACCACAGACATTTCTTGTGCAGGGAATTGTTTCTGTTGGGTCACTATTTATGATATTGGTTTATATTGGCTCCTATTGGCTGTTATTGGCTTCTAGTGTCAATAGACACAAAGCCCTGGAAATCTGGACCATTCTTTGGGTTTTTGGATCTCCCTTCAGTGGCTGGGGGGAATCTTTTATTTTACAAAAGGAAAGCTTACCAATAAAAGAAAAAGGAATGGTAAATCATAAATGCCTACAACAATGGTAGAAATGAATTTTAATAATAAAACTATTTTCTATTTGAATTATTTTCTATAAGCTCTTTTTTTTTTTTTTTTAGTTTTTGCTTTCTATCTCTGTCCTGTCAAAGTCTTCAATTTTTCTTCATCTTTTCTGCTTGTTTGCTCCTGGTTGGGCTTCTTGACTCTCCTCTTCTTATGAATCTTGGCTCCATCTGAGGGAAACAGCTTGAAGAACTTTTCTCTCATGCATCTCTGAGGGAAATAAAAATGTCTCTCGCTGCCCATTTTTCTCAGCTGCTGCCTCCTTTCCATTGTCTCTTCTCATCAGGGCTGTCTATCCTTTAGTTTTTCTTTTTACTTTGACTCCTGGGCTGTGGCTCTGTTTATTCAGCCTCTTCTTCATGAGTCCTTTGGCTGCAGATCTTCAGGCAACCATCTTTTCCCTCCTCCCCACCCCCCCACCAATGCTGCTGTTTGATTGGCAGCTGCTGTTTGATTGGCAACTGGGTCATCCTGACGACAGGGAAGGGCTGAGAAGGGATTGGGAGGAAGGAGCACAGGTGCTTATAACCTGCTCAGGTAGGCTTTTCTTCCATAGACTGTCACAAGGAAGAGAGTGTGGATTTATTTTTCATTTATTCTTCTTAGGTTCTGCTGGACAAGAACCAATCAGTGGAAGCTTTGAGATATGAGCCCAAAATAAGGAGAAATTTCATGATCATGAGAGCTGTTAAGCAGTGGAACTGCCTGCCTGCTAGAGTTGTGGACAGAGGTTTTCAAGCAAACATTTGCCAGCTTATTCTATGGGATAGTGTAGAGAACTATGGAGATGACCTTGGAGAAGGAATGAGTTAGCAACTCATGATTTAAGTCCAGGAGAGGAAGAGAAGTTAGACAGAAACTCAGACTAATTTCACCTTGACTCTTTTTAGTATACGAGGGAGGGAGGGAAAATATTTTGTATTTCATTGTTCTGTTACTAGAGCTCATTCCACAAAGTAGAGTTCCAGTATACCTTGGGGAGTCTGCTTCCTCACCTGGTCTACCTCAAAGAGCTGACATGGCATGAGGATTCCTGCCTTGGTCAGGGGGTTGGACAAGAACTAATCCACTCATCTGAATTTTAACCCCTTCAAAACTAAATGCTACAGGACACAAATGGTTTGCTACCTTCTCAAACTAAGTTGTCAGTTTTCTGTAATGGGCAGCAGATCAGTGTTTTTCAAACTTGGCAACTTTAAGATGTGTGGACTTCAACTCCCAGAATTCCCCAGCCAACTCAATTCTGGGAGATGAACTCCACACATCAAAGTTGCCAAGTTTGAAAAACATTGATGTAGATGCTAATATCTGATCAGCAGTACAACCCATGGGAAGGAGAAGTTTATCTGTTCCTGTAATGGTATGTGGGAATGACCCTGGGAGACAGGGCAAAGAGATGCAGCCAAGGGAAGTGTCAGATAAAGGGCAGCTGAGCCCACAGCAGGAATGTGGGCAGGGCAAGAGGCTCAGAAGAGACCCTCCCTAGTTTTGGGGCTGCAAAGGGGATGGGGAGAGAAGTACTTTCAGACTTGCAAAATTCTGTTAATGTAGCTTTACAATAAAGTTGAATGAGCTCATCTGGTCGTGTTTCCTCTCTGCTCTACCTAGTAAGGCTGACAGTTCCCTACTAGGGTACAAGTCCCCACCACAACTACTCCAGAACATTTTTTCTGTGGAGCATTGCCAGGGGTGTCTGTGGGGATGGAGTGGGGATGAAAAAGAAGTCAAGAGTGGCTACTACTGCACATAGCCCTGCCCTTTGTTTACATGCCATGCAAAAATAGTGATGGGCTGCTTCGCTCATGTGGTCGAGGCCACCAAGCTTCGTGGGTTGTGTAAATGCTGCTATTAGGTCTTAAACTGACTTGCTGAAACATACGGTATGGAAACAGCTGTTGGGATTGCTTAAGACAATTTTCTTACTATTCACAATATGCATATGTATGGTAAATCACTACATCTTTTAAATGAAGGAAAATCTGTTTGGATATGGGGTAACATGAAGGGGAGTGGAGGCACAGATTGGAAAAGTCAGCTTCTCCAACAAACTGGTGCCTGGTTACTCCATTGTGAATTAATCAAAGCCCAATTGGATGCTGAAGACCTACTCCATTTATGCAACAATGTAAAGCTGATTTCTCCAAACCTCAATCAAAATTCAGATTGGGGAGAAACTCAGGAGCATCTTTAAAACTACAGCTCAATCCAATTATGAATCTCGGTTTTCCAAGGCTCAGCTTCGCTCACAGAATATAATCAGCAGATATTACATTCCTCTGCTTTCTCCATTGTGGTAGCTGTTCGGGAACATCAAAAGAGCTTGGAAGAATGATCTAATAAAACACATGTGTACAGTGCAAGGGCCTCTTGCTCTGGAAGAAGCTGCCACAATTAAAATGACCTCAAGGCCTTCAAAATAGGATTTCCTAGATTTATCCTGAAGGCAGAGGTTTAAAAGCATGAGCCTTATCCCTTTCTCCCCATAAGCTGATGAGTACCCCCTGGAGAAATAAAGTCAGAGTCCAAAGATTGCCCTGTTTTACTCAACAAACTGAGTATGTATGTATGTATGTAGACATTTATATGGCCATCTATCTTATACAAGGTAAAAGCAGAATAAAACCAACCAAACCCCAGGTCAACATCATATATCCCCATCACAGAGCTCAACACCCCAGAAACTCTACGTACTCTTGCAATTTGCTGGGCTCAGTTCTATCCTAGTCTGAAGCCTGGGGAAAGAGTCACATCTTCACAGCTCTCCAGAAATCTAATAAGGTGGGGGGTCCTCCAAATCTATGGGGGAAGGCTGTTCCAAAGGGTTGGGATGAATGGGTTCCTTGAAGAGAACAGAAATATATATGGTATTTGAGGCAGACTTAAGTCTCATAAATAAAAAAACAGAACAGAAAGCATCATCTTCTGGAACTGCTTTTTCATTCCATGCCAGTAATTTTTTTCTCTAAAAAAATTGCTCACTTAAAAGCCACAAAAATAAGATGCATTGTATCAGAAAAATACCTGAGGCTAAGATATGTAATTAAGTGTTACTCAAATTAGAAAATAGGCTTTAACCCAACACAAATGCACAGGGGGTCAGTATATAGTTGGGCTGCTAGATCTCAGATGCAAACATCCAGATGACCAGTGGATGGCAGAAAATAGGTACAGAAAACCCAAAATCTTTGGTGGCGTCTAGGGATTACGTGCATTTGTGCAGTCCAGATCTGGGAGTTCAACAATACAAAAGTTGCATTTGCATTCATGTAACAGGCTGAAGGTACAGGGAGTCCTTGCTTAGTGACTGTCTTGTTCAGTGATCATTCAAAGTTATGATGGTGCTAAAAAAACAACTTAGCGACCAGTCCATGCATTTACAACCATTGCAGTGTCTCTCTGTTCTTATTTTCACTTGCTTACAGATATCCCCAGTTTAAGAATGAGTTCCATTCCCAAGGTCTGTCCTTAAGTTGAATTTGTATGTAAGCCAGAACAGTATTATTGTATAATACTATATAAGTAGTATTATGTAATTAATTTAAATCATTGTGTATTTAACGTGAATCATTGGGTCTTTAACTCAAATTGTGTTACAATGGACTCTGTTCTTAATTATGGGTCGTCCGTAAACCAGGCATTCTTAACCCGGGTACTACCTGTAGTTACTGCATACCAACATGTCCTCAAAGACAAAGAACCCCATTTTGCTAAAGGAAGTAGCAAGAAGCAAAGGAAAACTGAAGTAAGATCATAAGCACAGTTGTGGTCACATGGTTTTCACTTAATGACCACTTTGCTGAACAACCAAGTTCCCAGTCCCAGTTGCAGTCGCTAAATGAGGACTACCTGTAGTTACTGAATTAAGCCATTTTCTGGATTTGTGCAATACATGAACATTATCAATGAATCCAAGGGGTTGGTTTTGCACACTTTAAGCTATGTAAACTAATCAAGTTAAAAACATTAATCAATTTAGTATGCTACATGAATGACCATCCCATTTCAGTTTTGTTTTTTAAAAAGAACTTCAAGTAAGGAGGACCTAGCACAGTTTGAGTCACTGGGTTCAGTTTCTGAATGTCTTTCTCCAAGACACACACACACACACACACACACACACACACACCCCTTTTCCTTTGATTGAAACTCATTGGTTCAGGCCTAACCATCCAGAGCAAGAATTGGTAAATTTGGGGGGATTGATGAGAAGATATTGTGGGCATTCTCACAAAATTGGTGCCCGTGTTTGAGGGGTGGATGTTCACAAAATATTGTCTTTTAAAACATTCCACCGACCTGAACTGAGTTTTTCTGGATCTCTTTGCTGCCATCTAGCTGACTTCTGGATTGTTGAAACACAGGTCTAATAAATGTACAAAATATATATTTACTAGAAGGAAATCTGCTAGTTTTGTTTTCTAGTCCCTGCAGGAAGTTTCTTTCCGCCTTAACCTATCCTGATTTTTTTTTTTTTTTTTTTGTGATCAGAAATCACACTTCCAAACAAGGCTGGTTGGTTGCAGCCAACCACCATTTTTTCTTTTCTTTTGTTTTTAAGAATGTCCAATTTTAAAAGGGGGTAGGCCCTGCTTGGACAAGGAAGGAAGAACAAGGATGGAAGTTAAATCACAATTATTTCACCTATTTTTTATTTATTATTATTATACTAAGTCATCTAGTAATTTTACAATTCTCTGGGCAGAACTCCCTATGACTAAAAACAGGGTGCAGAAAAGAATGCAATAAAAGACACAGAAAATGCTCAATCAGGCTAAAATCATCATCAGAAATTATCAACCCTTCAAAATAGTCCAGACAGGAAACCAAAATCATGAGTGCTAACACTACCTGTATTGTAAGGTGACAGTAACAGAATCTTGCAAGTCTGAAAGTGCTTCTTCCCTCCCCTGCCTTTACTTTCCAGAGAACGAGGGAGGGTCCCTTCTGAGATGCTTTCTCCACCTCCATTCCTTCTGTGGGCTGAGCTCTCTCTTATCAGGCCATTGTCAAGGCTGAGGCTCTTCCTCCTGTCTCCCAAGGTTATTCTCACAGCCCATTACAGAAATACAGCTAGGTCACAATGAATGCGAATGCGATATTTCATGTACTGCAAATTGTACAACAATGCCAGGCCACGTTTAATGAGAACCAAAATTCAGTTAGTGTGAGGCTAGTGCATGCACAGCTGAGGCTCAGTGGGTTAGCGTTAGGGTTTTAGACACTGCTACTTCAGTCTGTACTTATCTTTATGTGTGCATGTGCTACTGCTTGTGGTAATATACATTATTTTTCGTGATTTGCTTTCATCGTTTTAAGAAGCGCCCTTACAAAATGGACAAACAGAAGATTCCTTCAGATTAAAAACACCACGAGCCCAACAAAGAAGAGGCTTGGAGCAAAAATTTGACGTGATTGAATGACATTTTGGTCAAATTGGAACCAATTACTTTTGAGAGGGTCTGCCTTCAAGTCAGTTTTTGACTCCTGGCAACTGCTGGGACTAGTCCCTGCAGTTTTCTTGGCAAGATTTCGGGGGTGGTTTGCATTAATAGAAGAGAATATGTGTCGCTCAGGGTTGAACTGTGAAGTCCTTGGGGTTCTCTGAGCTTGGTTGTGAAGATGTTACCTAGTTGGGCAATGAAATGTTTGCAAGAAAACAACCAAGCTCAGAGAACCCCAAAGACTCCACAGTGGTTTGCATTCCCTGCTTCTTTGCCTAAGGCTGAGACAGAGGGACTGGCCCAAGGTCACCCAGCTGCCTTTGTGCCTAAGGTAGAACTAGAACTCATAGTTTCCCAGTGAAGCCTGATGCCTTAACCCAGTGTTCCTCAACCTTGGGAACTTGAAGATGCGTGGACTTCCCAGAATTCCCTAGCCAGCAAGGCTGGCTGGAGAATTCTGCGAGTTGAAGTCCACGCATCTTCAAGTTCCCGAGGTTGAGGAACACTGCCTTAACCAATGCATCAAACTGGCTTTCTTCCAATTACCATATTTTACATATAATGATAACTTCTAATAGTGCAAATTCAAATGATGTGACCAGTTCATGGGATTCATTATCTTCACTAATTGAGACCTAGCTGTAACAATAAAGTTCTGAATTCTGACAGTTCTCTCTCATTTGTGAAATACTAGATGGGTTGGTACAACACTCTTAATTCTAAACTTGGGTCAATAAAACAAAACTGCTTGGTTCACGGGGGCATCCTCAGGGGAAGGGTCAACAGTGTCAAAATGGTGGTCATGTGTATTGCAACCATCCCAGATATGTAAAAAGGGGCTGGACCTCTACTGCCCAGTCACTCTCACTATTGTGATGCCATTCCCTCCACCTCCTCCAAGGACATGTATGCTATCATGTAATCTGTAATGCCCACACAAATAAACATATTATGATGTCCTGGTTCACACAACTTGCTCAGCCCGTGGCATGGTTTCCCAGAGCACACTAGCTATCCAACCCTATTTTAGCTTCATCTAATTGGTTGTCCGAATGCAATTCTCCATGGTTGTTGAGGTCTTTTACTTTTACTATAGGTTTATTCAGGTTTCCATGATTGATTTGTCATCATCTTTCTCCTTATTTCCTTTCTAAGCATCCTTTTCTGATGTGCTTCACACTCTGGAGAAGGGGCAGCAAAAAAAGGAGGTGGCATTTTAGGACTGAATTTTACAGTTGCCATGTACTTTCCTTAATGTGAGGTTTCATCTCTTGGGTGAAATTGAGTTCTTCAATGAATTACTATTATTATACATTCTTCCAAGATGTCCATCATAAAATACCTAGGGTCCATTTATGGATTCAGACATAGATTAATTATACTCCAGGAAGAGGCCACTTACTTTGCGGACTCCCTGTTTTAAGCCAATTACTGGAAAGGTGAAAGGTTTGTCCTTATTAACATCAGCTAAATGAAACTTTACAAAGACTGCAGACCGAGTTATTCTGTAGGGCATTCTTCCCTTCCCAAGTCTGACACGTAATCTCCTGTATGCCTGTCTTGGTTCCTTCTGGCAACTAGTGAGAATGATTCCAGCTTTATCTAATTTTCCTGGCCTTTGCATATTCATCATCCATTTGTCATCAAAGGAAGCTCAGAGTGGTTCATCCAAGGGTGCTTGCCCACTGCTTGGCTCAGTGGCTGCTGTGGTTTTCCATCAAGAATGATGGGAATTGTTTTCTTGGCTCCAATAGGGCTGAGATGGACATGGTGTTTGCTTGCTCGCTTATTTTCATACATAGTGAGCCAGCATGGTGTAGCATTGGAGGGAGTGAACTGTTCTAGTCCTCCATCAGAATATTATTTAACTAAGACCACAGTGAATTAATCTTGGTCTCCAAGCCTTCCCTTGAGATGAATGATTCTTCCCTTTCCCTGGGATCTGGACTGCCAGTGTCTGGATGACTGCAAGATGGACATCAAAGAACCAGAGTTTTCTGGACCTCTTTGCTGCCATCACATGGTCATCTGGAGCTTTGCAGCTCAGATGTGGTTATGCTTACATTATGTTATGCCTGGTATGGAAACTGGCCTACTGTTACTTTGGCTGCTTAGAATAGAAAAATGGCACAAATCTCTCTCCACAATTACTTCTAGAGTCCAAATCAATAGCCACATTCATATCACGTTGTGCTAATGATAAAGTTCTATGCACCCAGCCACGTCCCCAAAGTCTCTAGCTCTAATGCAGTGTTTCTCAAACTTGGCAACTTGAAGATGAATGGACTTCAACTCCCAGAATTCCCCAGCCAGCATGCTGGAATTCTGGGAGTTGAGGTCCACACGTCTTCAAGTTGCCAAGTTTGAAAAACACTGCTCTAGTAGATGCATGCACCAGCCAACTTCAGGTAACACAATTCAAGTGATCAGCTCACGGCCCCACCGCAGCTCTGGTAATCTCATTTTATTTAGCACTAAGGATACGGCTTGCTTTCAACTGTGAACCACATTGTCAAAGGTTTGTTCCTGACCCTAAGCCACAGCACACAGTATGGATTATGAGTTGGTTAAATCAGCCGAGTGAATGAAGTCTTCCCCTTGTTCTCTACCCTCTAAACAAAGTTCAGACCCAGAAAACAACGGTGGTCTCTGGACAGTTGCATATTAATGGGATCATTAAAGCGAAAGCATTGCAATTATTCACTGCCTCTACAGTGAAGGAAGTGATAAATTCACAGGACTGCCAGACAGAGATTCGTGCCTTTTGCCTTAGGCAAGAATGCAAAGCTTGTTAGAATTATTTTATTAGGGAAAATAATAATAATAATAATAATAATAATAATAATAATAATAATAATAGTTGTACAACATACTTTTCAGCTAGGCAAATAAGCAACAAGGAATTCAAAGGGCCATTAAAATATGAGGATAGCCGAGACAACCAGTAATTACAAATCTTTGCACAATAAAATTACAAAAGCATGACAACCTAATAAAAGCCAACCAATTTATAGTCAGTAAAACAGCAAAACCAATTAAGTTACACGCAATTCCAAACCGTAGCAAAATTGCCAATAAAGCAGTTTGGTTGAATAAAGACCCATAAAACAATAAAAGTTAAAAGTCTGCACATTACCTGCCTGGTGACGGATCAGATGTTACAGTATTGCCCAGTTTCTTCCATTTCCCCCTGGAATAAAATAAATGTTTTTAAAACTTTCTTAAGAAGAAAGGTTTAGATTCCATTTCCTTTTATTCTTCACCTCTTGTGAGGAGCCCAGAGTTACTTAGATGGGATGGACAGCTGTACAAATTGAAATATTAATATTAATAATAATAGTAATGACGACTGGATAGGTGGATAAAAATGCCAAATCCAGTCTAAACAACTGGCTGACTGTGCAATCAACAATAATATGTCACTTTTTAAGGCTTAAGGCATCCTTCTGCTTCTTTAGACCTTGACAAAGTGGGACAATCAACCTGAATTTTGGGTTAGGGTTTTCAAGGGATGGGACAGAAGTAATAGACCTCTGCAAGAATTAAAACATCCATTTTCTCTCTTAATACCTTCTAATCCTCTTAAATCCAGAGAAAAAAGTGTCTGTGGGGAGAACTCTGAGGGTTTGGAGGGGGTTGTAGGGAAGTTACAGAAAGGGTGTTTGGGACCACAGACAGCCCTCCCTTTATATATCGTCAGGTATCCCAAAGACCGTCCATCGCAGGCAAGGGTGTCCCATGGGGTTACGGTAAGGGATGGGCACCCTGAATTACATTAGGGTGATATTCCTCTCTTTCTGTCTCAAACTCACCCAATCCCAGACACAAACGTATTCTTTCCAGGAATCAGTAAAATAGGTATGTTAACCTGCAGTTAGCTTAATGCAGTGTTGTCCAAACTTGGCCACTTTAAGATGAGTGGACTTCAACTCCCAGAATTCCCCAGCCACCCCAGAATTCCCCTTGTTGGCTGGAGAATTCTGGGAGTTGAAGTCCACACATCTGAAAGCTGCCAAGGTTGAGAAACACTGGGCTAGCCAATCTGCTCTGAAAGCTTTCCTGATAGGTAGTCCCTGCATAGAATCTCTGCTTTAAAAAAAATCTAATAAAAGAGATTTATTGGGATTTTTTTCTCTCATTCCCTGAATGCAATGGGATAGTTTGCATTTATTTTTAGGATAGCAAGAGAGTAGTGTAAATCCATCTGTAATCTGTAATCTGTGAATGTAAATTGGTCCTGTCAGCCAAGGAATGTTGACTGGCGGGGACTAGGAGACCCTGCCCTCTGGAATATCCCCCCCCCCCCCCCCACATCAGAGACTAGGATGACTCCGACCCTGTTGGCCTTTCGTAAGGTCTTGGAGACCTGATTTTGTGCCCAGGCCTGGGGTCCTGAGTGTATTAAAGGCCCCATTTCTTGGCTGTATTAACATCTGTGGCAATAGTTTTACTCAGCAACCATATATATTTATTTGTATTGTTTTAATTGTTTTATGTTTTTTCTTATTGTACAGGTACTCCTCGCTTAGTGACTGTTCATTTAACAATGGTTTGAAGTTATGATGGCCTCGGAAAAAGTGCTTTATGATCTGTACTTGCACTTACGACCGTCACAAATAATCTCACCCCCTGTGCTGGAATGGAATTATGAAGGGCACACTCAGGGAGGCAAACATCCTCTTTCGTCTCCTGAGGAGCGAGGAAGAGATAAGAGGATGAGGCTGGCATCTCCCTGAGGAATTCACTCTGTTTTCACAGCTACTGTGGGAACAGAGTTTCAGTCTGGGAAGATTCTTGATTGATGTCAGGCCTAGCCCTAGGAACTCCAGGAGACCATGCAAATTCTGTTCAGCAATGTTTATTAGCTACAACCTCTATCAAGAATCTTCCCAGACTGAAACTGTGTTCCCACAGTAGCTGTGAAAACAGAGTGAATTCCTCAGGGAGGTGCCAGCCTCATCCTCTTATCTCTTCCTCGCTCCTCAGGAGACGAAAGAGGATGTTTGCCTCCCTGAGTGTGGCCTTCATAATTCCATTCCATCACACCCCCCCAGGGTCACGTGATCGTGACTTGTGACTTTTTATGATGGTTGTTAAGTGAATCACATGGTTGTTAAGTGAATTCTGGCAAAAAATGTCCATTACGGAAGCTGGATTCACTTAATGATCATGTGATTTGCTTAACAAACATGTGGTTCACTTAATGACCATGGTGATACACTTAATAGCCATCATAGAAAAGGTTGTAAAATCAGATCCGGTCACATGGCGACTCGCTTAATGATCACCCTGCTTAATGACCAATTTTCAGGTCCCTATTGTAGTTGTTAAATGAGGACTACCTGTAAGCCTCCCAGCATCACTTGTTGAGATGCACAGTTATACAAATCAAATAAATAAATAATTCTTCACTTCATTCTTCTGCCCAGACTTCTCCCCAAATCCTCCTTTTTCTTCCTGCTTCTCTTGACATTAGGGAGGTAAGTGCTCATCCTTCTGCAGGAGAAGAGGAATTTGAGGTCAGATCTCTCATTCCAGAGTTAGTTCTTTATTTTTTATGGTATCAGAGAGGAAATTCTATGCTTTGCGGGAGGGCAGGCTTTCCAGAGACATAGATCTGCAGCTTTGATGTTATATTTAGACATATCATACCAAGTTATGGGGCAAAAGGGCTAGAAAATGTTCCCATCATGGCACCCCAGCCTTCTTTTTGCCTTGCGCTGTTTTGGACGGATGGTTCAGTAGCAAATTCTGCCAAATTATAACCAGGTGGCTGATACAGCTTTCAGAAGACATTAGAAGTTTATTTTAAGCATTTAGCATTATGTTGATTACCTCTTCAGAGACATCCTGATTTTCTAATTCTAAGTTATGAAGCTGCCCACAACCCCAGAGGCAACTCCGCGATGGCGGCATTTTAACCCTGCTTGTGTTTATGATGCAAAATGGTCAATTAAAAAGGTATCTTTTCCTCCCATCCCCAATGGTACCAATTATAACTGCATCTCATAAGATTGGGGCGGGGGGAATCCTCTACTTCTTTCTTCCTTATCCACCGATGGTCTGCCAGATGCCAGCTAGATAAATCTTTACACTCCTAAGCAAAGTATGATGATAATAACATTCTTCTGTTGTTCATCTGCAAACCTGACGTTGGTAAAATCGTAGAGCTGGGGCCCTGTTGAGCTACTGGGTCTAACAACCTGCTCTATGCAGGCATGCACATCAAAGCATCTCCAACAGATGACTGTCTAGGCTAGAATAACCCAGAAGAGATCCACAAAGAGGACTTTGAGATAGCCCTCCTCTCCCCTGATTGATCTCGTTCACCTAGCAGGTAGAGGCAGACTGCCCCCATGCCTGCAGGCAGTATCCAGATGTGAAGGCTAATAGCCATTGGCAGTCTGTCCTCTAGGAATTAGACTGGAGCCCCTCTGAAGCCATCTAATCTAGCAGACAGCATCTTGCAGCAACAACAGTCCACAGGTTCCTTGGTCTTCTTAGATTCAAGCAACAAGGACATAATCTATCGAATGTCACAGGGTTGATGGGAATCCTCATTACCTGCATCTGTATGCATATGTGTGGGTGGGTGGGTGCTTCTAGTCAGTCTTGACTCCTGGGATGGCCTGGACAAGTCCCTGAAGTTTCCTTAGCAAGATTTTTGGAAATGGTTTGCCCTTGCCATCTTCTTCCTGGACTGAGAGAGAGGGACTGGCCCAAAGTCACCCAACTGGCTTTGTGTTTAAGGCAGGACTAGAACCCACACTCTCCTGGTTTCTAGCCAGTGATTTTAACCACTACACCAAACCAGCTCTCATCTGCATCTACCACACATACAGTAATAGCATGAACAGTTCTCCAGTGAGATATAGGTAGTCCTCACTTAATGACCATAATAGGGCCTGGAAAATTGGTCATTAACCAGGGTGGTCATTAAGCAAATCACCAGGTGACCAGATCCAATTTTACAACCATTTTTACCACAGTCATTAAACGAATCATGTAGTCATTAAATGAATCCAGCTTCTCCAATGGATTTTTTTTGCCAGAATTCGTTTAAAGACCACATGATACACTTAACAATTGAGGTTATTCACTTAATGACCAAGGTGATTTGCTTAATGACTGCCGTAAAAATGGTCGTAAAATTGCAATCATATGACCATAGCGGGTGGTGCAAAGGTTTATGACAGTTGTAAGTGTGCGTACAGGTTGTAAACCACTTTTTCCAAAGCTGTCGTAACTTTGAACTGTTGTTAAATGAATGGTTGTTAAGCGAGGACTACCTGCAGAATTATATAATCCATCCTATATTGTTAAAGAAAGCCAAGAATAGAGCAACAGAATTAAACTTGCTGGGATGATGATAGAACAGCTAGCAGAAACCCATATAAACCCAGAAAGGAAGCTTCAACTAAATATTGTGACTTAAGGGACTTTGCAATCTAAAATCTGGTGCTTCTGGCTTTTTGATCCACCTCAATGACCTGACTGGGCACACGTTTACTGTCCAGATATCTAAAATATTTTTTAGTTAGTAACCTTAGTGGCACATCTTTGAAGTATCTCCCCCAAGGAGATAATTTCATAAATATTTCAAAAACATTCTGCTTACCCATATGGCAGATTGTGGTGCTCTTAGCCAGACAATTTCTTCCCTCGGAACAAAAGTCCTAATAGGAAGGTTAGAATCACGCCTGACAGACATTTTTCCGAATGGAATGTAATGCTCATTTGAAATAGTGGTTTAATTAAAGTGAAAACAAAAAACCTTTGCATCTTCCTAAAAACTCATCAAGTGAGGCTGAGATTTGTGTTCTATAGGACTTGATTGACAGAAGGAACAGATTGACTTGGCATGTTGGTAGAGCTCATTAATCTTCTTCAAATACCTACTAGAGAAATGCGGGGTTTTCTCCACAAGCTGTTCTCTAAGCAGCACTTTGACTATTTGGGTTGCTGGCGGTCTCATATCACAAGAAGACAAAGGAAGGGGGGAACGTTATTTTAATTATACGTTCCAAACCACTTCCGAGTCTGACCACAGCATCCAAAACTGACAGCAAATGCAGGCATTTTGGAGGTTAGGAAAGCTTTTGTTAAAATCTTCAGTCTTCCTCTGATTAGGGATATGAGGAAAAATAAAAGCAAATCATTTTTCCATTTTGTTTCATTTTTAAGTGGGTGCATTTGTCAGTTGGGTTTCCATGTTCATCTTTTTGGCTTTCACGGGAGGCAATTCTGTATGGCCGTATCGAGATGCGCCTTCATCTTTGCATTTAAATATTTCAAAGGTGTCTTTCAACACATGCGGTTTGGCACACTGTTCAAAAGGCAAACACTAAAAGCTATTTGAACGTGCAATTGCTTGAGGAAAGGGATGGCAGGAATACAAAACGAGATATAAATCTGCATTCTTCCAATCCATACATGGATGCACAGATCATGTCCACCTACGACCCAACGGGCCAGGTGTAGTTTCTATTCTGGAGCTGCAAAGCACTCCCAAGATTGTGCTGCTGAAATTTAACACCAAGCCTTTGAATTGTGATGGTACAATGTTCTGCTATGTTAAAATAAATAAATAAAACATTAAGCAGCAAAACAGCTACATCCATTATCTGCACCTACATTAGACAAGATACCTGTTTTAATTCTTAAAGAAAACTCACCCTCCAGGGAGGGAGGAAGGAAGGAAGGAAGGAAAAGAGATGGAAGGGAGAAAGAGAAAGAGAAAGAGAGAAAGAGAGGGAGGGAGGGAGGAAGGAAGGAAGGAAGGAAGTCTTAAGCACCATTTTATACCAAGATTCCCACTGATCCATGGTAGCCTGAACAATCATTTTAAAAAATGCAGCACTTAGGTGCAAAAATTTCTTTCCTAAAGAATATGACTAACTTGATTTAATAAAATTTACAGTCAGAAATCATGAATCCCCTGTAGGCTTCATCTGGCAAAGAGAGAAAGAACTGGGGCGAAGCCCTACTAATCCCATTATCTCGGTGGTAAAAGTGCAGAAGCAGATGAAGGGGAGGAAGTGGGGAGGGATATATTGTCCTGATAACTTTCCAAAAGCTTCATTACGGAGAACGTGGTATGTATGCTTGAGTCCCCTCAGCAATATGACGCTCACGTGAATCAAGGGAAAAAGATATGGGGATCACCCCAAACTTTTCAGACTTTGATTTCCATTAGAAATACTGTTCATCACTCCTATGAAATTGTGGGAGAAGAAAAACATCAAGAAACCTTTGTTTTATCTGCCTCATCTAGCTACTTCCAAGGAAAGGGTGAACTAAAAAATTCACCCTATTTACAATACTGGTTATGTTAATTTCAACCTTCTCCATTTTGGTGCCTAGACTTTCAGGATGGGTTTATCTACCACGACAGCCAGCACAGTCACTGACCATCTCAGCTGGGGATAGTGGGCTCTGTAATCCCACACACCTGGAAAAGGTAGTCCTGGAAAATTCATGAGACTTTTGATGGCAAGTATTAGGCTGGAGCCAAATTGTTCCTGAAAGCATCTCCTCAATATGGAGCATTTACCATAATTTATTTTTGAATGAATGGAAACCCTGAAGAGAAAAACTATATATACATTCAGGAGAGGAAAAGTTCAGAATCCACTATTCAGAGGATCTCCATAGGGAAATCAAATAGATAGGATCAACCAAAGTTTGCTATCAGTGAGAGTTTCCGACCCTTTTTATTCTCGCCAATTTAGCTTTGTCGTGTCATACTTAATTACTGGACTTCCCTGCCTGTGACTGAACCAGCAATAAAACTAAGCATGGGGAAATGAACTGAGTGTTTTCTCCACACAGTAATGGACTGTGGGCTTTCTATAAATTGATACATCCTTCTAATTAGCTGGTGTCTCCAACAAGAGCAAGGGAAAGGGAGTTAAAATTTATGTACCACAGATGAGTGGTCTTTTCATGTCCAAAATTTACCACGGTTGTTTCAACTTAGTAGAAGAGAAGCTTGCTCAAGAAATGAACTGACTGGCAAGAATGGGGAAATGAATCATGAGATAGGTAAGAGCTGTTCCCTTCTCTTGGCCAAAGTTGAAGCTCGCTGGAACATTTCCTTCCACTGGTGCCCAACAAGGCATTTTTTCTAATCCACAAAGTGACCTTTCTCAGTACTCAGATGCTTCATAACATTTAGTGTCTGACTATGTGTCTTGTCCTTCTAATCTTTCCAAATAAAGTAGGAAATATTTGGACCTTACTACTGCGAATCAGGACCTGTGCACAGAGAATTGTACAATCATACAACTAGACATTCATGAAAGAAGCTATTTGCATCAACATTATGCTCAAGGCAAAGTTGGTGCAAATAGCCTCTTCCATGAATGTATAGTTGCTTAAGCATCCCAGACTGGTGACTGTCCAAACTCTGCTTGAAGTCACCCAATGAAGAGGAACCTATCGCGTCTCTTGATCATTAGTTGCACTGTTATGTTGTTCTTGAAAGTTCTTCTAACATCCATGCCCTGCACCCTGGAATGAAAGAAAGCAAATAGGTCTTGATGTTCTTCTGTGTGATCTTCTTTCAGGTATTTGAAGATCGCTATCACATCCCCCCTCAGCCATCTTTTATCGAGGCTAAACATCCCTAGCAATTTTAATCTCGCTTCAGTGGACCAAGTGTCTAGTTGCTTGATTATCCCCATTGTTTTCTCTGAACCTGTTCAATTTCAACACTGCTCTAGTAGATCCTGTATTAAGATGGGGGTAGACTAGATGACTACTAAGGACATTCCACCTCTTTTATTCTGTGATTTTATGAAATACTCGATGTCAGGTAGACATTTGTTAGACACCTGACCTTTCAAAACATTTATTAGATCCAACAAGTGCTTCTTTAGCAGCCAATGTAGTATTAATCACTGAATAGAACTTTCATGAGCCTGCGGGTATGAAATAACCATGGTACATCCAGCTCTAATATGCCAGGGATGGAGAGGAATGCTATCAAAATTTTATAATTTTGAAAGGGGTCCAGAAGTAAAGGGCCCCCCAGTTAAACTGGATGACACATAGTGATCCCTCAGCACAGAAGTTCCATCCAAGCCAACAGGATTACTCTGATAGGATTGTGTTGAATCAATAAACACGCAATGCCTTGTTCTGTTCCAGATGTCATGTTATTTTAGGGTTGGAAAACTTGTGATTCCAAGGACATATGTGACCCCTCAGCCCCTTTCTGTGGCCCCGGGGCCCCCTCTGATAAAAATTGCTGAAAACAGAGCCTAGTTTCCTGGCATGGTGATGTAGAAAATGCATGGAAACTGCAGATCAAGCCCTCAAATAAGCCTTTTGTGTCCATTAAAAACCAAGGAACCCTCTCAAAAAAAAAAAATTCCAAACCTTAGTCCTACTAGACCTGCTGCTTCTGCCCCCAGATGCTAAATGGAACCTTTCCCTTCCTTTCCCTTCCCAGATCTGCTTCTCCTTGTTTTATTTACATAAAAGAGACCCACCAAATCAATTAAACTCTGCAAAACACACAGGCAAAGACCAACCCCCCCCCCCCAAAAAGCTTTACAAGGCTCTAAATGTTACTTAATTACCGCTTTATGAATGAGAGGCCATTAAGATTGCAATCTTTTCATTGTTCTTGTAAAGGGTTTCCAATCAATAAACTGCTCCTACATAATAAAGTACATGGGAAAGGAAAGGAAAGAGTAGCATTTTGACCTCAGGATAACAAGCTGAGATCTGCATTTGGGGTTTATTATTATTATTATTGTGTTTTGCACAGTCAGCCAGATGTTTAGACCAGATCTGGCATATTTATCCACCTATCGAGTCCTTCCCAAGGACCTGGGATAGGCAGATGTTGTTTGATGGTGTTAAAGGTATCGTTGCAGGCTGTGAGCTGTTCCAAAGCTGTTCCAAGTCTTTTGCAATTGACTGGTGGTGATTCTGTCAATGCCAATGGTCTTCAAGTGGTGCTCCAGATGTTTTGGGATTGCACCCAAGGCGCCTACTAAAATAATAATAATAATAATAATAATAATAATAATAATAATAATAAATATTATTATTATTTATGTGCCATCAAGACACTGTCAACTCTTAGTGATCACACATATAGATTTTCTCCATGATGATCTCTGCCTAACCTGATCCTTCAGGTCTTTCAACAGTGCACCCACCACCACTGTAATTGAGTCCATCCACCTTGCTGCTGGTCATCCTCTTCTTCTCTTTTCTTCCCTCTTTCCCAGCATTAGGGCCTTCTCCAGAGAGCTGGGTCTTTGCATTATGCATCTGGAATAGAATAATTTGAGCTTGAGCGTTTGTGCCTCAAGTGAGAATGGGTTAAGTTAAATTATATGGACTGTTTGAGTTCCTAAAGGAAAGCTACACATGTATCTAAAGTTAGATAGAGATAGATGATAGATGATTGATAGATGATAGATGATAGATGATAGATGATAGGTAGGTAGGTAGACAGACAGACGGATAGAGACAGATAGAGGGGGAGAGAGAGATAGGTAGATAGATAGGTAGGTACATAGATGTGAGAGAGAGATCTTCCCTCTCATCTTTTGCTAAAGAGGTGGTGACATTTTCATCCATTCACTTCTCTAAAATCCTCACCTTTGTTTTGTTCTTCCCTCTCTGTCCTAATCCCCACTTTGCCATCCAGCTAGTTTTCTGCCCACTCATCTTGCTCCCCATCCAATCTTCTGACCTTCAGAGTCACAGGATGATTGTTTCACACTGATTCTCCTCTTTCAGTAAGAGAGAAACTTGTACAACATGCAAGCTTTGTGCAAAGGTCAGACAGCAGGGTCTATGAGTTACAGCTGGGCTAAGGGGAGGTGATGGTTTTAACAATCTTTATAAATCATGGCACAGGGATAAATTATGCCTGTATCTAAAACCAGTGGTTTGAATCTGCCGAGTAAAACAACATTAGTGCATGTTGTCTATTGGGACAAACCCCATTCTTCTTTCTATACCCACCAAGAAAGATTTGAAGAGAAATTAGTTTCTTTCATCTTTTAATACAAAGTGGCCTACATTGCATTTCCTGGTCAAAATTCTCCAAATGCATCTATTTTAGGAAATCAGGTGAAAAATAATAATGATGTGCATAAATTTGATCTAGGTCCATATTATCCTTATATATTAATTGTTTAATTTAATTTTCTTTGCATTCCCTTCCCCTTGCAAAGAAGTCTTCATTTGTTTCATATGCAACTTTTCCTAACAATATGTAGCTCTGTGTAATTTTTCATAACAAGTGCAAGTTTGAAAACAGCTTTCCTTAATATGTTACAGCATTATTTACTCTAATAGACCATTTTTATGCAGCTTTTCTCAGTAATAGTTTTTTTTATAGGCATATTTCTTAAAGAACGACTGTTTTATATGACTTTTTTTGAGCCAAGGGTATTATACAATTAGTTGGGGAGAAAAAAAGGCACACATGTTTTTGTTAGGGGAAAATATATACCAAATGGAATATAAAGAGCTACAATATTTTCTGCATGTGGAAATCTGCACAAAAGCGTATAGGCACTTGGTGTAGTGCTTTTTACAAAAATGACAAATGGATGAAGAAAAGGAACAATTTGAAGAAAATCCAAAAGTTGCAGAAAGTGAAAGGAATAGATTTGTCCTACAAAGAGCTATTCTGTGCTCATCTGAGCTCTCTCCTACTCAGGCTGATAAGATGCTCCCCAGGCATTTGCAATTACGAGTAATTTGTAAGAATAATAAGAACGGCTTTTTTATTATAGGCAATAAAATCATTTTTTTCCTTTCAATTATCTGAGCCACAATGCATAACAGGTGCCCGTCAGTGAAAACCGTGCAGAAAGTGACTTTTGTTTTAAGGGAGATTCTTTCGGATTTCTTTATTTCCTTCAAACAGATGCCATGCAGAAAAAATGGCAGAAGCTTACAGCTGTAACCTTGAATAAGCGTGCTGTATCCTAGTCAGATTGAAAAAAGAAAGAAAATAAATAATATTTTGTTGATGTTATGTTCCTCACTTGAATCCCATTGATTTCAAAGACATTTGCATCCCAATCTTATGTTTATTTTCTTAGTGGTAAATGCCACCAAATTGCATGGGACTTTCTCCAGATAAATATTCATAGGTCTATAGTAAATTAAAGCCTCTTTTCAGTCAAATCTGACTCCTGGGATTTGTGGACACGTGCAGGTAACTTGTTTAGCAACAATTTGCCATTCCCTTCTTCTAAGATGTTTTTGGATTTTGCAGTCTAGCCTATAATCCTTGGATTTGCTGTGGTCTCCCATCCAAGTACTAACCAGGCTGGTCCCTGCTTAGCTTCCCAGGATCATGCAGGCATCATGGATAGCTTCTGGCTGATCCAGTTAACATTTTTAGGGTTTCTGTCAACATTGATTACTATCATGGTCTGTATTACTGGTTGTCCTGGATAATAGTTCAGAGGTGGTGAAAGAATTGCTTGCAAGCACAGGCTAGACCAGTGTTTCTCAACCTTAGCAACTTTAAGATATGTGGATTTCAACTCCCAGAATTCCCCAGCCAGCCATGGGGTTGGAGAGGAGGCCCCCATACCTAATCCCAGGGTTATAGATCCAAGCTTCATTAAATCCTTGGGGATGGCTCCTGGTTTCCTTTTAAAGTTGCCTCAACTGATAACATCAATATAACAGAAGGGGATATTTATTAAACAGATGGGGAATAAACAAAATCCATTTCCACTGATTTCAGTGTAATTAAATGGAAATATTGATCAAAACAAAGCATCTCTCTCTCTCTCTCTCTATTTTTTAAAAATTTTTTATGTTAAAGAGCCAGGATGGTAGTATGGTGAAGGTATTGGACTGGGGAGACTTAGGATCTAGACCAGTGTTTCTCAACCTTGGCAACTTTAAGATGTTTGGACTTCAACTCTCAGAATTCCCCAGCTAGCACAGCTGGCTCAAAGTTGCCAAGGTTGAGAAACATTTATCTAGATTCTATCCCCAGCCCCTCACCTTCACCCCAGAGAAATTCAAAGAAATTCAAACATAATCCTCAAGCATGCTAGGAATGAAGTAGAGAAACAGAAGCCTTTTCCACAGGAGACAAAA
Organism: Liasis olivaceus; assembly: GCA_030867105.1. Taxonomy (NCBI): domain Eukaryota; kingdom Metazoa; phylum Chordata; class Lepidosauria; order Squamata; family Pythonidae; genus Liasis; species Liasis olivaceus. The sequence goes on from CM061355.1 coordinate 74,513,509, forward strand.
ACACTTGAGAAACTGCAAGGCAGATTTTGGGACAGTTTTAAAGGAAAACCTAAGAAAGACCTTCACCATCATCATATCAATATCCACATAAACTGTAGTTTACCACAAGCATAATTCAAACTGGCTTAGCATTCCTGTGCATTCAATGATATTTGTGATGCATTAATTCTCCTCCTTTTCTCCCTCCTTCCGTCCTTCCTTCTTTTCTAACCAGTTCCTCATCACTGAGAAGGTAACTGTCTGCCAGGTAGCCTATTATAGCTGGGAAGAGCTGCAACTATTGGATTTCACCAGAACAAATGGAAAATAAGTTCATTTGGAGAAGCTTGTACTCAAATGAGCCCCATTTCCTCATTAGTAGGGCCTCATGAACTTTAAAAAGGAAGGAGTTGAAGAGAAAGGAAAAGCGGATGATTTCTCCCACTCTACCCACAAATAGGCTTCTTCTGTATAATGGGGTTCATGCAAAGATATCATGGCTTGAAGGTAACTGAAGCCATGAAACTATGCCACTGAGTGCAATCCACCCAGCCCATTTCTGCTTAGATTTAGCTGCAAAAAGCTTGTTATTGCAAAGTAAGAAACTCTCTTAAGAAAAGAGCTCAACATTTGCATGAATCCCCTCAGGAATGGGGAAGAAACTGTTCGAAAGCCCCCGGGGGGTGAGTGCGCAGGCTGAAATATATGAATAAACCTGTCAATTTTGAGAATCATTAGGAAGTGATGGCCTAAGGGTTGATTTAAAATGCGGACGCTGTTGACTCAGGATTTTGCTTGAGTTAGAACCCTTCTGAGGGTCTGGCTTTTATTATCCTTATGTTTGTTCAGGGTTAATTGCTGCATTGCCAGGCATGGGGTGGGTGTGTGGATGGGTGTTTTTTCACAACAATGGGGAAAAACAAAAATCTTGCATATCACACCCCAGTCACAAGGGTGGAAGGAAATTGAGGTGAACTAATTCACTAACTATTCAATGGTTGAATAACCATGACTGAAATGTTTCCGTGACTATGTGGGTTGAGGCCACTTTGGAAGGGAAGAAGAAAACACACATTCTTTCTTCTGTGTCCAGCAAACAGCATTTTTCCCGACCTTCCCAGAAACACCAGAGGGTCCAATTAGGTAGTACTGCTGTATGGCAAATGTCTCTTGCAGATCCCAAAGTTTGCCTTGCACGCTTTGAAGGTGAGCAGCATAGTGAGGAGAAGGTTCATGCCAACTACACTTGTACATTAGTGGTCTTTCAAAATTCTCCACCAAATATGGGAGTGGAGAATTGGGTGGACAATGTCTCCAGAGGAAGGAGAAATTCTTCAAAAGTTTTCCAAAGGGAGGACCGCCTCCCTCGTGATGACAGTCAGAATACTTTTGAAAGGGTTCCACAAGTGGAGTTCCTGTCCTGATGTCTTCTGTTGGGATTGAATGGAAGTTGAGGAGGCCAGGGAGGTTGTAGACTACTGGAAAAAGGATGGCACAAGGAAAGATAGGACATCACACAAATATATTGGTCACCTTAGCACTAAATAAGTACAAGAATGCCACTTTCCACCCACATAAATTACTCTAGAATTATTGTTGTTCCCTGAAAACAATTTCCAAAGCAAATCTCGTTCATCAAAGTGAATGATAATGGATAGATTGCAAAGTAGGTGGATTTCTCCATCTGGCTCTAAAACCTGAAAGGAACTTTTTTTAATGTTCAAACCCCAGCAAAATTAACCAAAAAAGATTGTTTTTACAGAAATATTATGAAGAACCAACTGCTTTACACACTCTTGCGTATCATTTGGGTCCATAATATGTAATATATCGGTGTCTACCTGATAGGAAGAAGAAGGCTCTGATAAAAATATTGCATTTCATTGTTTGGAAAGTTCAGGGGACAAAGGGGTTCTGGTTTGTTTCAGGGAAAGGGTGACCAGATTGAATCCCTGTCATTGCTGTTCAGACTGCCCTCTTTTTTTTTCTCAGCAAATCATTAACAAAATTGCCTTGAAAAGGTTTTTAAACATGTTTTGCTAAAATATAAGCATTTGCATGTTCAGCATCACTCAGCATCTTAATGCCTACATTTTCCGCCCTGTGCCACTATTCCAAAATGTGTTTTTCTGTGGAACTTTCACAATGGTACAGATTAAATAAATGTCACTTAGTTCAACTTTATCTAAAAGAACGTGTTGTTTCCTCAGCTCTGTTGAATATATGGGGACACTGACAAACTGTGCAGTCATGAATGATAGTAAAGGTTCCCATTTTGCCACAGCATAATCTATTTTGGTGAAACACAATATTCCAAGGATTTGTGATAGATTTCTTTGACAATCTTACCTTAGGGAGGGTTTCACATGTTGCAAGACAGAGAGAATGATCTTTTTTGCAATGTTCTTTCCTTCTTAATTTCTTTTTTTTTTAATAATATTTTATTGAAATTTTTAAATTACAAAGTTAAAAGTTAGAAATGAAAAAGAAAATGAAAAATACAAATTATAAGAAAAAGGAAAAGAAAACGTGAGATAAAGTAAAGAAAAAGAAGAAAGACATGAAAAATAGATAGCTTCCAATCTATCTCTGGTCTTGAGAATAATAAGAGTGTCGTAGGTGCTAGTTTTTAATGCATTAAGTAGGAATAATTCTTTGTCAAAACATATCCCATTACATTTATAATCTAATCTTCAAATCCCCATGTAAGCTTCGCCCCACCTGCATTTTGTTCTTTCCTTCTTAATTTCATTAAGCAAGGGTACCACAGGCCGAGCTATGAAGTCATGATGTCACAAAAATGGTGGTGCTCTGATGATTGAGGGCCACACACAGCTTGTGAGTTTGAATGGTCCTCTCTGTTCCAAGAAGATATTGCTTATTCACATCTAGCATGATTGGTGAATATTCCATAGAAAGTGAATTAGCTTATGGCAGTATTTTTCAAACTTGGCAACTTTAAGATGTATGGACTTCAACTCCCAGAATTCTCCTGGCAGCACTGGCTGGAGAATTCTCAGAGTTGAAGTTCATACATCTTAAAGTTGCCAAGTTTGAAAAACACTGGCTTATGGAAATCAGGGCCTTAGATAATGTAAGTTGAAACTCCAGAATGATGTCACAAAAGATCTGTGCCTTTCAATAGCAAAGCTGATGAAGAAATGGGGGGAGCAGTTGACTATATGATAGCTGGTCTGGCTTGGGAAGCTAAGCAGGGTCAAATGTGGCTAGTACTTTGATGGGAGACCACTGGAAATGCCAGGGCTGTTGGCTAGATTAGGAACTCAAAGCACTCTTCTAGAAAACATTGGCAAACCCAGATGTAATATTGCCAAGAAAACATCAGGGTAATGACCATGAAGTCACTAGGAGATAAGGTCAGCAGAAGGGAGACTGTACTGCCCAGCTATATGGTAAGGCTTAGTCAACCATGGCTGACCTCAAAAAGGTAAGTTAGGCCTGGTTAGTACTGGGATGGGAAACTATCAAGGAAACTCATGAGTATAGATTAAACTTGGAAGTCAAAGGGACCATCATGAAAAAAAGCAGTAACTGTCTTTTATGTGTAATCACCAAGGAAAATTACATAGATGTTTCCATGAAATCCCCAGGAGAAGAGTTCAACTCAACATTGCTTCTCCCTTTATCTGGTCTGCATGCTTCTGACATATTTGGCTGCAGAAAATCCCTGAGTTCCACTTTGTGTATGGAGTTGTTCTTTTACCATAACTGGCCTTCTTGCTAACAAGCCAAGGCAAAATATGTAGACAGCTCAGAAATCAGAGCCACCTAGTGTGCAACTCTGAGCAGGAAAATGTCCTAGGTTCAATTCTTGGCCTCTCCAGTTAAAACTGGGGGGGGGGGGGGGGACCCTCTGACTCAAATTCCTGGGGAGCTGACATTGTTTAGCACTGATAATATTAAGCAAGATGGTCCAGTTTCACCATCTGATCTGCGTATGTTGTCCTAGAATTCTGGTGTTTGTATGATTGCCTGTCAGGGAACATCATGTTAGAATATGCTCGGCTGTCATGGGGCTTAAGCAGAGCAAGGAAGTTGGAGAAAGACAATTTGAGCAGACAAATGTTTATCAAACACCCAGCCCTCCCTCAAAGATTAGTAAAACAGATACTTCCTCCCCAAAGTGGCCCCAGCATTTTTAGCCTTCATAACTAAGCAGGGCATCAACAGGAAACAACTCAGAAATTCCTCTCTTTTGCCTTTTTAGTAAGAGTCCTGCCCATGAGAAATGGGTGGGATTTTTTTTTTTCTCCCCTGGAGAAATTCAAAGGAACCATTTCGAGTTCCTCAATCCACAAATTCAATGGCGTTTTTCAAAAGGGGTCTTGTTCTAGCTTGGGTCAGTTTGCACACATTTCTGCCAACAGGCTTAACACCAAGTCTGTGTGGTCACAAAGAGTGAGTATCTCTGAATTCCATCCAGAAGGTTGAACCTGTGACAGCTGATCCTCTTCTGAGGTTCTGAGCTTTGCATGTTGATGATGGGAAGATGCTAAACTTCTAGCAAGGTTGATAAAAATGGAACTCTGATACTTGAAGCTTCCTTGAATTCTTCAGAGAAAGAACTTTTTCCAAACTGAAAATGTAGTCAAGCAGCCAAGAGATTTACAGTTATGCCAAGTGGCCTATTTTTAGAGTGTTACTGAAGTAGATGGAAGATAACCTTTAAAAAAAAAAGCAAGTAAGAAAAGAAAAGAAAGAACAGTCCTCAAAACACCAAGAGAAACATCACACTGATTATATTTAAGGCAGCTGCAAAGACAGAGAGAGAAGGTGCTGAAAACCTCATCAGGGGCTCACGTACTAGCAAATGTGAACGTGCTATTCATGGTTTTGCCTGTCACATATATTCTGGTATATACTTTGTTTTGCTGTGCTTAATATTGTTATTGTTATTCAGTCCCTTATTTTAGAGAGTAGATTTTAAGGAACCTAGGAAACTGCCTTTAATTGAGGTAGACATTTAATTCACTGAGAGTTGCCATACAGGGCTCAGACAAGAACCTTTCCCAGCTCTGTCTAAACTTGCTGATGGCTGAATCATGAAACCTTGCATACAATGCACCTTCTTTGGTAGGTACACTGAACTGAGTCCTTGACTGCATCTTTAAAGAAGGGGATTGCCCCAGTGAGGATCCAAGCTTCAGCAAGGGAGAAAGAACCATAAATGGTCCACCTTTTAGGGAATCCTTGGTCAAAATTATCACAGTGGACCTCCTCTTCTTGAATTACTGCACTTCTCTGATTTGTGCATTTGCTTGCCTCTCCCTGTGGGCCTAAGCAAATGGCAAAGAAGATGTTTCGATATTATTACTTCTTTTTTTTGTTTTGTTTTGTTTAGCTGCTTGCTCACTTGAAGAGAAACAATGAATAACTGCTAGCTCAAAGGAGAAATGTGTCTCTAAATAGCCTTCAGGAGGTAATGGTGTTTGTCAAGTGCTTACCAGGAACAAGCATCTTCCATGCCAGTGTACCCTATTACCCATTTCTGCCTTAATTTCAAAGTGGGCAAGGATACAATGACTTCTACAGCTCCTTATGTGGACCTTAGCGTGGATTATAGGTCTCCTAAAAATAGTAGTCAAGTTGAAACCATAGCTTCTATGTTCATGGTACTATACTTGTGATTAGCAAGGGAACAGGGATAAATATCAAAGAGGTCTTCATATTTTTCATCCTTGAGTTGTGAGCTTCTGGAGAAAAGCTGACAGCTGGCAACTTGAGACCCAATACTGGATATAAAGAACTTTGCCTGATTCAGTAAAGGAATTTGTTGGTGCAAATGATTGTCCCCATTTTTGAGCACTTTTAATCAAACTAAATCCTGTGGCACTCAATGACTTGGTAAATAGGTTGTACTTCCAGTGCCGTACCTTGAGCCAGGACTCAAGTTACAACTAGAATAAAGAGATCAAGGGACATCTGTGATGGGGAATCTCATAATGAAGTAATTGGCTACTATCAAAAGTAAAAGAGGCAACTTGGGATCATAATCTAAAAGAAAGTATTCTGCAAGTCAACATTCCCACATTGCTATTAGCTACAGGCAGAAAAACCTAGATATTCCTTGGCACAAGGCATCGCTGGGCAGCTGTTGAGGCACACTTCTACAGTGAGGTTCTCTATGCTAAGAATCTTATAGTTTCCTTTAAATTCCCAAAACAAAGCTTGGGACATAAGAAGGTAATGTAAGAAACATAAAATGGCAACTATAAACTGCTAGACTTGGATTGCAGTGATGAAACAGTCTGCCATTCCAAAAGGTACTGGAAAGAGGAACATTTCTAAGGATTTCTTCAAAACTGAAATTGGCCATGCTAGGTCTTCTTTGCCTCCCTGTAATTTGAGCACAGTTTCAGCAGGTCGCAACATCTGGGCCAATTTGCCTGGGTTAGGAAGCCAAGCAGTCAGGTGTAGTTAGTGCTTGGTTGGAGGTCACTAGGAAATCCCAAGGGATTGGGAAGTAAACAAACAACCCAACCCAAACCTTGAGTGAATGGGAAACCACTTCCATAGAGGAGGAGGAGGAGGAGGAGGAGGAGGAGGAGGAGGAGGAGGAGGAGGAGGAGGAGGAGGAGGAGGAGGAGGAGGAGGAGGAGGAGAAGGAGAAGGAGAAGGAGAAGGAGAAGGAGAAGGAGAAGGAGAAGGAGAAGGAGAAGGAGAAGGAGAAGGAGAAGGAGAAGGAGAAGGAGAAGGAGAAGGAGAAGGAGAAGGAGAAGGAGAAGGAGAAGGAGAAGGAGAAGAAGAAGAAGAAGAAGAAGAAGAAGAAGAAGAAGAAGAAGAAGAAGAAGAAGAAGAAGAAGAAGAAGAAGAAGAAGAAGAAGAAGAAGAAGAAGAAGACACTATTGATGTGTCCACAAAGTCACCAGAACTGAAACTTCTTGACGGAGATCATAGGTGAGTGAAGATATGTGCATCCTGATGCAAACTCTGCCTCTTACATATTCACCTATGATGTTGTGATGCAAGCATGAAAAAGCAGAGCTGGCAATAGGATACCACATCTTTTTGGCAATACAGAATCGTGGTTTTGAACACATGCCTGTGAAAGAGACTTCACCTTTTTAATTTGAGTGGCATGGAAGACAAAGGTTAACCTGTTTCTCCCAGTTCTGAGAACCAAGTCCCAAACTACCCTTTCCACAGAAGAATGTTAAGAGAATATATGGTTTGGCCCACCAGTAGCTGAGGATGTGGAACCAAGCCAGAGGTAACCAATGGAATCTGATTGGCCTTTGAGGGCCAGTTGATTATGCCAAAATAGAAGCATTGCAACGTCTCCCCCTCTGATGGGATGGTGCTGAAGCTGCCCACTTGCCAATTGTTTCAGAGAATGGCTCCTTATTTTGGACCCCAATTTATTTTTTTTCATTTTTCCTTTTCAAGTCAATAAAAAAAGTTGGCTCCTTTTATTAACCTTGAGGAAATACGGCATAAAGGGGAGAAACATCTTTGACTTAACCTACATGCTGTTTAAAAGGTTTTGAGATGTTATTCCTATTCTAGGTCTGTTTTCCTGTAATGGGGCCATTCAGAGTTATTACTGTTTATTAGGAGGGAAAATTCCAACCAAGGTCCTGCTGAGAAATATACAGTAATTGAATTAGTTGCCATTTTTATCTCCACCCCTGTTCATTTTAAGAGGATGGAGTTAGGGCTGTGGCTGAACATTGCTCATGAATTTTAGAAAGCTCTTGGTTAGCGAAACAGTATTTCATTATATTAAATAAATAGATTCACTACTTCTCAGGACATTATACTGATATGTAGTTCATGTTCTGACACAGGTAATATGAAATAATTAAAGTATATTCCTTATTTTGGAGTTCTTCAGGTGGCCAGAATGAAGCAGCAAGGATTTTCTCATCTGGAAAATGCTTATGGTGGAGCGTGAAACATTGACAATTGGATCTAACAGAGTCTTAATCTGAGGACCATGAAGACTGAGGGCTAAGCAACTTTTCAAACATTTGGCCTTATTTCTCTTCTTTTAGAAACCAAGTCTTCCATCCTGTGGGTTTCTTGCTGTTGTGATAAGTATTGTCTTCTGATGAAATCAGGTCTTGGAAGACATAATGTGCACAGCTGATGGAAGGGTTTCCATGGTGAGCAAGGGGTACAGAATCTTACTTTTCCTTGAGTCTTCCCTGAGCAGGTATTAGAGGAAAATATTAATCTGTTTATAATCAACTTTTGTTGCATCCTAGAATACAAAAATATCTGAGGTAAAAGATACCTGGATTTAAAATCTGAGCCCTAGGAATACCAATTTTAGGCACAAACCACTCAGTCCCCATCAGTGTATATGAGCGATTAGGGTTTTCTCTTCCAGTGTGCATCATTAAGCAATTAAGTATTTGGGGTTTTTGTACACGGAGTGTTCTGGGATGTGTGTGTGCCCTTGTGGGTAAGGCCACTTCTTATTGTCGTGTGAGACTGTGTCTGTGTTAAACTTGCAATGTAGGTTTGCTATATCTTTTAGGCTTCATATTCCTCTTTTGTTACATTTGAGGATGTTAAAAAAAAAAGGTGGAGACATTATGTTGATTTGGAGATATTCTGTGGGCTGGAAAACCTGATGTAGATTCTCCTTGTAGAGTCTCTGGATTGATCATGAGGAGGAAATGTATGACTGTGATCAGTGCTGAAAATGGGCACTTGGAAATTCATAGAATCCCTCCCTCCCTGCTGTATACAAACAATTCCCCAAATATCCCCCCACCATTTTGTATCCCTGAAGAAGGCCTCAAAAATAACAGGACTTTCTGACATGCAGAGCCAGGTGTAAAGCAGCTTCTGACAGGAAAACCAAGAGAAATTAAAGGAAATGTTACTACAGGAATCCAAATCCAAGCCCAATTCCATATAATTGGCCATAGGACCATCAACTGCAGCAAAGATGCACACCTTCTGTCACCTTCAGTACCATACTAAGCTTTAGGTGAAATTTTAATATTTAGCATTGTTTCTGGTATGCACTTAGTACATTGAAGCTTAGTCCAAGATCAATTTTACCCCACAACATCCCTCTGAAGTAGGTTGGGTTGAGATAGAGCAGGGTTTCTCAACTTTGGTAACTTGAAGATGTGTGGACTTCAACTCCCAAAATTCCCCAGCCAGCATGCTGGGATTGGCCCAAAGTTTCCCAGGGAGCTTTCATGGCCCAGGAGAAACTAAAACATGGATCTCCTTGCTCCTAGTCCAGCCCCTTCAGCAATCCATCACCCTGGCTCTTGGGCTGAATGAGAGTATCTGACCCTCAGGGAGCTTCTGTGGGTGAAGGGGGACTAGAACTTGGGTTTCACCACTTCTAGTCCATCCTTACATTCCAGAATAGTTGAATCCAGACCCCAGTCTGAATTTCAGGAGTTTGAAGAGGTGAAATGCATTCCTGAAGCTCCCGCAAAGTTTAAGGCACTCACTTTGTCCACTGAAATAATTCCGCTCTCCCTGTGCAAAGAAAGGGCACAGTTTTTGGCTCAGAGGGACTCTAGAGGCCACAAGAGAGATGCTGGTGGACCACATGCAGCCTCTGAGTTGCATTTTTACTTCCACTACCTCTTAAAATCTTGCTTAATTGCCCAGAGGTTGTAGTGTCTTCTAGGACACCGACTTGAAAGCAAGCCAGATTCCTTAGCTCCAAAGGGAGTTACGTGCATAATGAGCAAATGCTGTTTGCAGCACAACTGCATATCAGCCTAGCAAATGTATGTCATTTCGTCAAACGTTCAGTCACTGACCCACTTTAAGGTGGTTTAACCCAGCAGAGCACTTTTCGAAAATAATGCAGAAAAAGTGTTTGAGATTCTATGCAAACCTTTTGGCTCTTCATTATAGGAGCCCATCCAGCAGGGACCTCTGCAGGGGAGGTCAAGAAGGTCAAGATGTCAACTGCGGCCACACAATGGAAACCCTGTCCCCTTTTTTACTGTGACCCAAGTACAAAAGAGGCAGGACTTCAATTGTGCAGACGTAGATGCCATCTTTTTATTGTTTTTAATGAGGCCTTTTACAGAAAGTATCAAAAAATACAAATAAAGGACAAGTAAAAAGAAGAAGAGGGCAAAATGCAAATAAATAAACAAGGGATGTCATGGAGGTCAGAGTTTTCCAATATATTGTTAATAAATTACGAATAATTGAATATATTTTATTGCTTTAAAAGACTAAGAGTCGTGATTAAGCTTTGAGCTCAGAATAAATATCGGGAACTGTAGTCAACACAGTATAAATCACCAAATTATAAGCTATAACAAGGTAAATCAATACAAAAAAATCTATTTGAAATAGTCCGTGAAGTTAAAATATAGACTCTATACATAGAGAAATGCAACTTTTGGAGGAGGTATAAATCCATGTATTAAGTTATGGTCCAGGAATGATTTCCAGTGTGAATTGAATTCAATGTCAGCTTTACATTTAAAGGTATGGTGTTATTCTGGACGTTGAAGCATATTTTTAGCTGCCATCTTGAATGTTTTGACTCCCCCTGTAAACATCTGTATGTGAGCCTGATAAATCCTTCCAGCTGCTTTCAGGAATCCTCTCATTAAAGCTAATGCAAATCTTACATCAGCCATAACATTTTTGTTTTCAGTTTTGCAGCTGAAAAATGACAGGTTGCTTTAACAAAGAGCAGAGATGTCCAATCTGCTTTTTTTCCAGATTATTTTTGAAGTGTGGATAGCATTATTATTTAGGATATCATGAATTTCAGAAAGGCTTGGTTCATCAGCTGAGATACAACTCCAGATTTGATACAGTCTGGCAAAGTGAGGGATGAAATAAAGCTTTGATATCACTCCAACATGAGATTGAAATTGTTGCTAGGTTCCTGATGGTGTCTTCCAATCTGGAAAATATGGCACTGTCATTTCTGTTTAAACAGTTGACAGGCTGCCGTACCTCAGATCTGCAGGCAGGAAGCTGAGGTGGCCAGAAACTGATGGCTGAAAAACAATTTTACAAATCTCAAGCTGTGGATGGTCTTCATTCTGCTTTCCTTATTAGAGATTGCTCAACCTACTTCAGTCCTTCGGGCAAAAGTCTAAATAAATAGATGAATCTCACTGGTAGCTCTAAATGTCAACTGGAACTTTGCCTGCAAGCTTCCCTTTGCTGGAGGGTGGCAGATCTGTGAAATTCAATCCCAGCAGAATGCAGAAATGAGCTTCCTTCTAGGGACTGGACATGCCTTTTGAGAAGGCGTGATGTTCTCTCCTCATTCCCATCCCACTGACACGGTGGTTGGGAAGATGGCTACTTTATCAATGCTGTGATTGTTTTTTCAGCATTGGAGGGAGTCAGGTCATTCTTCCTGTGACCATGTTCTTAGCTGCATATGGTGGACTTGGAGCCCTTCTGTAATCCTTCGTGGGGCTATTAGTAACAGGGAACAAAGTCTACCCAAAGACAGCATGCACCTGGAGGAAGGGATGGGAGATGGACATTGGGTTTATAGCACCACATTCTGGCTGAGTTCTCTTTCGCCTCCTGGATCAGTGATATTTTAGCAGAAAGTTGCTAGTAATTTAGAGAGACATATTGGTGAAGCTTGTAAAGGAGGCAGATGGTAGCGCCATGCAGGAAAATGCTCCAGATGCAAAGAAAGGGAAAGTTGCTTAGAACAGGGTACAAAAAATTCAATTACAGGACATATTCCCACTGCCATGAGTACCAGCTATCAACCATTTCAGAATGGACATCAACTGGCTCCCAATCCACCAAGAGTATGACCTCGGTGCATGTTTTTCTCCTCCATGTTAAAAGTAAGGCTTCCTGTTGTGCTTTACTTTCTTCTAGGTATCCCCTCGCACTTTGACTAACTGCTGCATGCAGTTGCAGGAAGGGCCTTTCACCTGGGTCAGTGACCCTTGACCTGCAATTCTTTTAGCTTTGCTGCAGCTACTGTTACAATGGTCTTCCAAAAACGTAGTGGTTATATCATCTGCTTGACATACAGAAGGTCCTTGGTTGGAAATTGGGCAGAAATCTGGAGCATTTCTTTAATACATCCACTGGTGTATTCCTTCTCCTTCTCCTTCTCCTTCTCCTTCTCCTTCTCCTTCTCCTTCTCCTTCTCCTTCTCCTTCTCCTTCTCCTTCTCCTCCTTCTCTTCAGCTCCCAAGTGAAATTCTTCCACCTCAAGTGACAGGAAAAATGATGAACTGCTGCATAGGTGAATCTGTGAAAGTAAAGCGGGTAGCTCAGGGAAATAAAAATAGTAGAGTATTTTAGGACAATTTAAAAAGATCTGTGGAGTTTCAAACAGTGATGTTCTGCATGTCAGAGAAATGTTACAGCCACTAAATTACTTTGAGACTTCCGCAATAGGAACTGCAGAACAGATGTTATGAAACCAGACCTGAGAAAATGTAAGAAAAATAGTTCAGTTTAAAGCTGCTTCTTGGGCCTGCATATAGGTACATTCTGATGCTTTAATGTTGCTTGTGTGTTTCATATGTGCACAAATATACTTATGCACCCTTGTGCATACATACGTATACCGCATATTTGCATATACACACAAGTACACATAAAAGTCTATGTCCAGTGAGACCTACCCACAGAAAGGAAAGTGATGGACAGTTACTTTCCTGGCATGGACAGTTGGGGAGCCCCCCAGTGCAGGGGCCACAGTAGCTGGCAGGCTGGAGAGTGTAGCTCATGAACGGGTGTCAAAGATCCCAATTCAGAATTTTCTTAAAGTGGTGACACATTCTGGCTTGGACCAGACGTCAAGGCCTTCCTCGGGCTGTCCTATATAACCCGAGAGCAACATTTGGCCATTTGCTTTTTAAAGAAAACCAAGCAGAAATGGGGCAAATGCAATGTCTGGTTCAGAGGCTTTTCATTTCTGCTCATCAAATGAGGTGCAAAGACAAAGTGGCAAGGGAAAATGGGTTTTGCTGAGAGCTTAGGACTGTATTCATGAAGCAGGCTTAATCTGGTTATAAATTGACCCGCTTCCCGGTTTGTCAATATTATTATTATTATTATTATTATTATTATTATTATTATTATTATTATTTGTGATGCTGTGCCTGCCATCCTGTAGATACTTGAACTGAAAAGGTCATAGTCAGGTAGCTAAGCAGACCCTCCATGTTCAAAGGTAGTATATCTCTTGCCAGTCTTTTGGCAGGGACATAGGGGTGTATTTTGAATGCAGGATGACATCAGAATAGTTGAGATACTCAGAGAGAATGAGAGGCCAAGGCAACAAGAAGCCGTGTATAACATTGGAGGGGAGGGGAATTAAGCAATGCTTTAATCTTCTACGACACAGTAACTGAGCTGAGCTCAGTGGTTATTACTTATGGCTGTATGGTAATATTCACGCAACATGCCTAACAGATCATCCAAAGATCTAGCAGCTGCATTAGTACTTTGTATTAAGCTTCGGTAATATTAACTTTGGTTGGTCTGTTTGGTGGCTGAACACCTTGAACAACCCTCCCCCCCCCCTTTTTTTTTTTTAATTTATGGTTTGGTGTTTTCTGCAAATCCAGAAACAGGATTAATTGTCTTCACCAGGTTAAGCATGTTGCGCAAATGCCTTCCTTAAGTACTGCATTTGCAAAACACACAGAACTTTGCAGATGGTCTTCAGGCAGCTGACAAATGACATTTAGCTTCCACTGTTTTTCAGGGAGGGTTGGCCCTGGAAGAAGAAGGGAGAAGTCAAACAGAAAAGAAAGACATATCTCAGACTCTGACTATTTTCTTCATCGGATGCCTCTTCTATGCAGCCTTCGCTTTCACAGTTTTCTTGGAAGGACAAGAAGCAAGAAAGTGAGGCTAGAGGATTCAAACTTCTTGGTGGTGGACTTGCTTGTTGAAATTAGGGTGGCCCGTACCCTGTTATCATTTAGGGAAGCACTTAAAGCTGTACAAAGTTGCAGAGCCTTTGGGGAGAAGAGGGCTATGTAAGCAGGCAGCACTTTTAAGGAGAGAAGGTGGACTTGGCCAACATGGATTCCCAGGGTGTTGCAAGACACATATAATTGTAGTATACAAATAATTGCAAGTTGCTAAACAGTGAATATTAGATAAGATGGAATTTGAACAGATCCAGTAGTAATTCTTGTTCTTCATGTTTTTGGCAAGGTGATCCTTCCTTCCTTCTTCCTCCCTCCCTCCCTCTTTCTCTCTCTCTCTTTCTCTATCTCCCTTCCATCTCTTTTCCTTCCTTCCTTCCTTCCTTCCTTCCTTCCTTCCTTCCTTCCTTCCTTCCTTCCTTCCTTCCTTCCTTCCTCCCTCCCTCCCTCCCTCCCTCCCTCCCTCCCTCCCTCTTTCTTTTTCTCCCTTCCATCTCTTTTCCTTCCTTCCTTCCTTCCTTCCTTCCTTCCTTCCTTCCTTCCTTCCTTCCTTCCTTCCTTCCTCCCTCCCTCCCTCCCTCCCTCCCTCCCTCCCTTTTTCCTTCCTTCCTTCCTTCCTTCCTTCCTTCCTTCCTTCCTTCCTTCCTTCCTTCCTTCCTTCCTTCCTTCCTTCCTTCCTTCCCTGTCTCTGCCCTCCTGCTAATGTCTCCATTCAGTGGCATAATTATCATGAGGGTTTGCATATAAAAGCCAATCATCTGTGAATTCATTTAGTATTCATTGTGAGACCCTTAATCACGATGGATTAATTTGTTATAAATGCAGATATAATCTGTTATTTCATAATATCACCACTACAATTTAGCAATTAAATAGTCTGCTATTATTTCAAACACTGCCCAGATCTTCTACTTTGTTGCAGCCCTTTTGCTCTGTAGTGAATTATGTTGCACCGTATAAAGGACAATGGTGTCTTCTTTCCCTACACACACACGCACACACACACACAGAGTCTCTTTTGGAAGTAGGAATACAAAGGACAGACATAGTCACACTTGCTCTTGATAACATCAGTCCCCACTACTATTCTGATTATACCTTAAGCATCAGTGAATAGGAATAATTGGAATAATTAATATCAAAAGGGCTACTTTGGGAATAATAACAGAACTGATGTTTTCTGCAGTACATTTTTTACAGCAACACTGAAGGAGAAGCCAGCTTAGTAACTGTCAATCATGTTGACTGAGAATTCTGGGAGCTGTGTTCGCAACACATTGAAAGAGCACTAGATGGGCTTTCAAGAACCATCGTACAAACTTGGTCACCAAGTTGCAATTTTTAATGGCATGGAAAGGGAAAATTATTAATCAGGGAGAGATTATATTAAGCATATACAATTTGTGAATTTCATCTGAATGCGAATGTAAATGCAATGAAACCCAATGTGTTTATTTTTGTCCTAGCACCATATACTTTTGGAAACTGGTTGACTGATTATGTGCCATCAAGTCAGTGTCAATTCTTTGTGACCACATAGATAGATTTTGTCCATGACAATCTATCCCTAACCTGGTCTTTCAGGACTTCCAATGGTGCCCCCATCACCCCTGTAAATGGATCCATCCCCCTTGCTGCTGGTCTTCCTCTTCTTTTCTTTCCTTCCACGTTTCCCAGCATCAGAGCCTTCTCCAGAGAGCTGGGTCTTCGCATAATGTGTCCAAAGTAGGATAATTTGAGCCCATCCTTTGTGCCTTGAGTGAGAACTCTGGGTTGGTTTGTTTGATGATCCATCAGTTTGTTTTCTTGGCTATCCATGGTATTCTCAGGAATCTTCTCCAATTGGAGACTGAGCCCTTGAATATTTATCAAAGGCCCATGGTGGTCCTTAGTTTGGAAGATCTGAATATGCTTGAAGTAGGGAAAAGCTTGAGAAAGAGTTTACTGATGCTTCAGATGTGGAACAAGTGTGCTGTTCACCAGAATACCATAGGGTTTTGCCTCTGGAGCATCAACAAATGTTTTCTCAAGCCTTTCCCTACCTCAGAGACTAGGAACTAGGACTAAGGAGGCCTAAGTTCAAATCTACCATTAGCCATGGAAGCTGACTTTAGTCTTCTCACTGGTTTTGAGGTTAAAATAGAAATTCTCATGTAAATCACCCTGTGCTCTTAAGGAAAAGGTAGCAACTCTGCAAATGAATCAAATGCATAAAATGACCTCCCAACCCACGTTTATGAGTAGGAAAGATACAAATAAAAGGACGCCCAATGCTACCATGTGGCTCAGCTGACAAACTCCTAGAAGATTTTTACATATGTTTTTTGCGAGGTATAAAACTTAAAGCAGGAATGTAGAAGCTCAGAGGTTCAGGAAGACCAATTCCTAAACAGAAGGGAATTTGTCCTTATCTTACCAGGTTTTCTCACCTTATTCACAAAAAGGAAGGCCTGATATTAACATGCCAGAATTGGAGCTCTTGGTTCAATACCAAGAAGATTCACCAAATATGCAGACATTTTAAGCTTACTGGACCTGATACTACTAATTTTGGAAAAGATACAGTACTTGGAACAACCTACATTCTGCAACATTCCTCCATGACTTATAGGTCCTTGGCCAGGAACCAAATCACTGGAGTCAATTCCCAGTGAAATAGATTGTGATGATGATGAGGATGAGGATGATAATTCCAACAAAACAGGAACACCAGGAAGCTACAGGCCAATTACCTGCTTACCAACAACTTTCAAATTGCTAACTGGTGTGGTAGCTGCTGCAGTCCAACAGCATCTAGTTGAAAACAAGCTCTTTCCCCCTGAGCAGAAAGGAAACCACCCAAACAGCAGAGGGACAAAAGATCAACTCCTAATTGACAAGGTGATTTTGGAAAACTGCAAGAGAAGGAAGATCAACTTGAATGTAGCTTGGATTGATTACAAGAAGGCATTTGACTCCTTGCCACATGATTATCCGATAATCAAGTGCCTAGAAATAACAGGAGTCAGTAGAAACATCAGAAGCTTTGTGCAAAGATCAGTGGCACAATGGAAGACACACTTGCTGGTCAATGGTGATAGACTGGGAGAGGTTAACATCAGAGAGGAATCTTTCAAGGAGACTCACCATCACTACTACTGTTTGCCATTGCATTGATTCCTCTGTCAACAATACTGAACAAATCAAGACATGGCTATCAAGCATCAAAAACATCTGCCAGGTTATCCCATCACCTTTTCATGGACGATCTGAAGCTGTATAGAAAAACACCATCTGGAATAGAACTGCTGCTCAACACTGTAGGGCTATACAGCCAAGATATTGCAGTGGGGTTTGGACTGGATAAATGTGCCACCCTTACCATCAACAGGGGGAAAATAGTGAAAACTGGAGGAATCAAGATGCCGTATGGAAATAACATCAAGAGTCTGGATGAAGCAGATCACTACAAATGCCTGGGCATCCTTCAAGCTGACGACATCAAGCAGATTGAAGTCAAGAAGAAGGTTAGGAGTGAATACATCATGAAAGTGAAGAAGATCTTAACCATCAAGGCAATTAACACCTGGGCAATTCCAGTCATTAGATATACATCTGGAATAGTGGACTGGACTCAGGCAGAACTAGAAGTCCTGGATAGAAAGATCAGAAAAATAATGACAATGAATGATGCCCTTCATCCATGCAGTGACATCAACAGACTCTACATGTCAAGGAGCACTGGTGGGTGTGGAATGTTACAAGTACATCAGACAACTGAAGAAGAAAAAAGAGCATTGGAAGAATATCTGAAGGACAGTGAAGAAGAGGCACTGAAGCTAGTACATCATGAAGACTTACTGAATACTGAAGAGACCAAACTGGTCTACAAGAAAGATCAAATGAAGAACAGAAAAGAGACATGGAAAGGCAAAGTATTGCATGGCCAGTAAACAAACAAACAAACAAAAAACTAGCAGGTAAAGCAGATAACAACAAGAACAGGCAATGGCTAAGGGCAGGAAAGTTGAAGAAAGAGACAGAAGGGCTAATTCTGGTTGCACAAGACCAAACTTTAAGAACAAATGCATATAAAGCCAGAACTGAGAAGACAACAACAGACAGCAAATGCTGCCTCTGCAAAGAAGCTGAGGAAACAGTGGACCACCTAGTCAGCTGCTGCAAGAAGATCGCACAGACTGACTACAAACAACGGCGTGACGAAGTAGCAACAGTGGTGCATTGGAGTATCTGCAGGAGATACCATTTGCCTGCAAGCAAGAACTGGTGGGACCACAAAACAGATGAAGTAATAGAAAAGGAAGACGCTAAAGTGCTCACAGACTTTATAATTCAAACAGACAAGCACCTGCCACACAACACCCCGGACTTAACAATTGTTGATAAGAAAGACCAAAAAGTCTGGATGGTGGACACTACAACACCTGGAGACAGCAGAAAAGAAGAGAAAGACCTGGAGAAAATCACAAAATACGAAGACCTGCAAATAGAAATAGAATGACTATGGAACAAAGATAGTACCAATAGTAATAGGCACCTTTGGTGCAATCCCAAAACATCTGGAGCACCACTTGAACACCATCGGCATCGACAAAATCGCCACCAGTCAATTGCAAAAGGCAGCTTTACCTGGAACAGCTTCCATCCTGCAACGATACCTTTAACATCATCAAACAACAACATCTACCTATCCCAGGTCCTTGGATTTGATAAGTGGATAAAAATGCTAAATCCAGTCTAAACATCTGGCCGACTGTGCAACTAACAATCATTTTATACCCTCCCACTCTGCTTAAATATAGATTTATCACAGGTTGTTTTTGAGACCCAACAATGTGATCCCCCCAAAAGGAATTTCCTGCAACGCATAAGCCAGATGTAAAGTAATGGATCCAAATCTTCCTTGGTTGATACATTTTGTTTTCCAAATGCTTAGATAAATATTTGAAGACATTTTTTTGCAGAAGTTGAATACTAGTGGGAAACAGCATACAAAAATAGATACTTCTGGGTAAATTGCAAATTAACAACAACAAGAAAAGGAACACAAATGCTGATTTACAGTTTTGTTTTTTTTTTTAAATTAATGGTGGAAATTGGATGGTGCTTTTAGGGACTAAATATAAGAGAAAAGGACTGGAAATTGACAGAGCAATGAGCATTTATTTTTTCTCTCTGCAAAAGATGCTGCAAAACATAAGTGTGAATATAACTGGAATTGCAATCTGATGCTCTGGGGAAGATTTGATTTGATTTATTTTATTTTATTGCAATTTCTTCCTAGAGGGCATGGGGAAGCCTTGGATGGGTTCCTGAGAGAGGTTTTGTCTCAGGAAGGGCCATTTAATTTAATTTTTTTACCCATCCATTTCTATGCTGTCTCATCAGGAGATTCTAAGTGGCTTACAGTTCATAAAACAGCAAACACTGTATAAAGCAATATCTAAAATAAGATCTTCATCCAGCCTCCACCTTGACCATCATCCACAACAGTTGCATCCTGTTAGGTGGTATCTTCTGTCTGAAAGGTCTGTCTTCACAACCTACCTGAATATAAACGGGGAAGAGGCCATCTTAACCTCAGGGCAAGAGTGCCCTTACTGGGAGGTCTACATCTGAGGAGTTTGCCTCTGGGCTCCTGCCCCTAACCAGCTGGGGTGGAGGATCTACAGCATGGCCCCTTGACCAACATGTCTTGGATGCAAGACCTCCACCAAGAAGAGATGGTCCTGAAGATATCAAGTCCAATCCATTGCTGTCCATTGCTGTATGTGGGAACGCCAGTCAAAGCAATTATCTATCCAGCACCATTCTTAATATAGAAGAAGGACATTATTAAATAGCAATTTGATTTTTACAAATTTCTCATCTTCTCTCTTAATGGAGCCAGTTTTTGTAGTCCTTAAAGATATGTTTGGATTTCGGGGTTAGTGCCATGATGTCCACTGTGCCTAGATCATTTTGAACTCAAAGTTATATGTGTGTGTGTGTCAGTGTTTATGACATCCTAAATTTTGCACACTTAAGCTATTCTTATATGAGATTTATAGGCCAAGACATATTGACCACCAGAAGGAGCACATTTCTTTGGAGGGTGGCAAATATTTGCTTTCTCCAAATATTTTGGCTAACTACATTTCTAGCAATTTTGTCTACATAAGGATTGATCTTCGCAGCCTGAACGGAAAATATAGAGGCCTAGCCCAGAAATAAAGTGGTTACTAGAATATAGGAAATGCGCATCTGAGCTAGTACAGAGGAACTATTTCTGGGGCAAAGGTCCTACTTTCTGTTGGGACTCAGTCTTTGCTTCTGAAAAAAAAGATTATGGCATCCTTCCGAATTCCAATTTGCACATATAAAATCATTTGGGTGCTTTAAACTGAGGTTTAAAATTTATTTTCTCTCTTGCTGGAGACATTGCTGACATAATGACCAGGGTTTCACATGCTTTAAAAATGATTTGGAGAAAGTGCTTTAGAGTCCATTCATTAATGTTAAACCGACTCTTTAAAACTGGCATATTTTTTCCAGGCTGGTGCTGAAGCCCAGAAAAGATTTATCCTTTAATGAATAGCAGAGAGATGCTGTGTTTATGGAAGGCCTAAAGTCCTTCTTCTGAATAATTTTAGGAGTGTGCCCAGCCCTAGCAACCGTCTCTTTAGCATAATATAATGGTGAGATGCTTGTGCGTAAGTATGTATATGCTTCGTCATTTCTGACTGTCAGAGGCTTGCTAAATGAAGTTTCCCCAGCCAGAATACTTTTGATGGGAAGTCTAGTAAAATCAGTGCTTTTACTGAGACAAATGGATCTTTGACAAGATCATGGGAACATGAATAATTTCTTATGTATATAAAGCTACGGAATATAATTCATCACAAGCGATTCATCCCACTTCTGATGAATCAGCAAATGCCTTCATCAGCTTTTGCTAATAAGACAGGATGGAGAAAAGTACCTCCACAGCAAGAACAAAATAGTCTCAAAATAGGAAGGAAAATTCTATCCAACATGCTAAATCTGCTAAAGGCAGAAAAAGTTCTGCAAAACCTAGACCAACCTTCTTCATCCTGGGTGTTTTCAGCTCCAGAGGTTTCCATTCCCAGAAACCTCCAAGTTGTTGCTAATAATTTTGGGACTTGAAGTCTACAATGTGAGAAAGGTTGCTTTAGACCATGGTTTACAACCTTGACAACTTTCATTTACAATATACAATGCAAAGACTGCAAAAGGACAAACTATGTAGGACAACAGCCAAAAGCTCCTCAGAATCTAACCATGAACACCAACTGGAAGTCAGAAGATACAGTGAAAATCCTTTAACTTCACAATACATCAACAAAAGTAACCACACATTTAAGTGAGAAGCTGTAACCATCTTATATCAAGTCAAATCTAACAATGCAAGAGAGTTTCTAGAAGCCATTAAGAAATCATTAAGTTCTTAAATTGTCACATATTGGAATCTTTTCCAATTCTTGCTGTATATATGAAAAAATATGCAGTAATTTAAATTAGCTGTCATTTTTAGCTGTATTCTTCTATCCTGCCCCTCTTCCCACTGGGTTCCACTACCTGCTAGGTAGCAATTGACAACTTTTATGGAAACAAACAATCCAAAACATATCAGAACACATGCTGGGACCAACACACTTTCTTTCTCCTCCCCCTGTAACGACAAGTCATTAGTGGATTCTGTTTTGTTGTTCTTCCTATGGTTGTTTGGGAGATTTGGTTGTGGTATGAAATTTAAATTTCTGATTAATTGCTGCAAGCCCAGCTGATGAGAAAACTGTCATTCCCTAATACATCTTCGTTTTCATTTTCTAGAGATTATAAAAAGTGTATTGGTTCAGAGAGGTTTCAGTATTAACATTTCAAAAGGAAAGAAGTAGTAAAGGAAGGGAAAGGAGGAGGGAAGGAAGGAAGGGAGGGAAGGAGGGAGAAGGAAGGGGAGGGAGAAGGAGAAGGAGAAGGAGAAGGAGAAGGAGAAGGAGAAGGAGAAGGAGAAGGAGAAGGAGAAGGAGGAGGTTTCTAGTATAGGCTACTTAAAAAATACATTTTAAGGTATTCTTACCAACTATACAAAAAACCATTGGCTAGTCAATTTGCTATTTTTCTATTTATCAGTCTGTAAGAAATATTATTCCTTCACTGATCATAATGTTGCAAGTTCAAGAAGGCTGGAAAACTACCTAATGCAGACCATTAAATCACTCTTCTCATTGGGTGTCTTATAGTCCCTCCCCCTCCCCCCCCACACACAACAGATTTAACGCAAGTATCAAATTATAGCAGTGGTGAGTTTTGCAAAGGCTGATCTTCACAGCAGGTCCAAATGTGGGGGTTGTTCTTGGTGGAACCCTTTTAGTTGCACAGCATGATACAATTGTTTTCAGATGGTGGGAGAAGAAAGGGGTTTGCTCTTCTGAACTTAATCCTTACCAATAGAGAGAAATGGGTTGAGATATAAAGGTGACTGGTACCATGGGAGAAAATGCTCACGTCATCCTTGGATTCATGATATCCAAGGAAAGAGAAACTGAAAAAAGCTAGATAGGACTTCAAAAAGTGCATATAGGACTTCAGAAACATGGATGCTAATGAACTCTGAGGGAAGGTAGAGCACATCCAATGTCTTAAAATGCAAAAGAAGAAAAATGTCTAGGAAATATGAGAAATCCAACAAAACAGAAAACTGAAGCTCAGTGGCAAACAATTCTTATAGGAAGGGACAATGGAAGGAAACTAAAAAGGTCAGGGTGGTGTGCGACTAGGCTGAAGCTGCCATAACCTGAACATGAAGCAGGCATGTAAGCAGAGAGGACAAAAGCCAGGAAATTTATCTATGAGATCCCTTCAGGGAGGTAGATAAGAAGGAAGCAAGTCGTTAAGGAAAAAAACAAAGATCCTAAACCAGAAAAAGGAAGTTGTGCCTGAGCACATGGAAACTCTCACCCCAATCCCATCAACTTGTAAATCAACCCAGCAAGGACTTTTGGGGATAAAGGGGGTCCCAAAGCCTACCCACTCTGTCATCTGAGTCAGCTGAGTCACCTTTGGATCCAGACTTGGCGGCTTCCATCCCTCTAGCTAGTGCCTGGCAGCCTAGTTGGGAAGGACGCGGGTAAGTGTGGATGAGCGTGTGTGTGTGTATGAGAAAGAGCAAATGTACCTTGCAACCAGTAAAGTTTTGCTGTTACTTTAAATTCACTGGGTCTCCGTGTATTACAAAGAACCTCTTGTGCCTCAGTGTTCGGTTGGAAGTGATTTGTGTGTATCCCTAATTATTTCCCGGCTGTTGACCAGGGCTGTGTGTCTGTCTGCTCCAGCCGCACCGATCTGGAAAACCCAGGTAGAAAGCAAGGGGGGCTGACAAGATCTGCGTGCCTCAGCAGGCTGTGAGTGTGTGAGGGAGTGACCATAAGCCAAACCTGGGAGCAGTGTGTGTAACAGTGGATACCCACAGAACCCCCTAAAATGTTGAAGAGAAAAAGAGACATGTATAAGAAATGAAATGAAAAGCACACAATCGAGGAGGAATATAAGATAGTCTCCAGAATTTGTAGAAAATGTGTCAAAAAAGCGAATGCTTAGAATGAGCTGAAGCCTGTGAAAGATAAGAAAAATAACCAAGAAGATTTTTTGGGAGGATATGCTAGACTCTCTTTGGTTTTCCATGTCTATTGCACAATATGCTTTACTGATGTAATGGGTAGTAGGAATAACCTTGAGGACCAGGCAGAAGAGCTGCA
Source organism: Liasis olivaceus (assembly GCA_030867105.1). Lineage (NCBI taxonomy): Eukaryota > Metazoa > Chordata > Lepidosauria > Squamata > Pythonidae > Liasis > Liasis olivaceus. The sequence continues at coordinate 74,537,087 of CM061355.1, forward strand.
ACCAAACATTGGTCAGATAAAGGGAGGGAGGAAGGGAGGGCATTCAGACTTGCAAGATTCTGTTACTATAACTTTATAATAAATGTAGCATTAGCATTCATAACTCTGATTTCCTAGTTTGGTATAACTTGGGGGCTGACATCAACCCTGCAAGTTTCAACACGCTTCCCTTTACCCTCCCTTTACCTTCATGAGAACTAGGGAGAGTCAAATCTCAGATACTTTCTCAAATTACATTTCTGCCCCAGACTCAGATTTCTTTTACCTGACCATTGTCTTGGTTGTGGCTCAATAGTTTTGAGCATTCCTCAAAATTATTCCTTCTGCCCATTACATCTGTAGATAACCTCAGGCTACCATAAATATTTAAGGTCAGTGATTGCTGTTAGACACAAGCTTCTATCAGATGCAGGCAGTAGGACCAATAGTTAGGGATGAGGGGGTTGATTTAAGAACATCTGGCGAGTCACAAGCAACACACCCTAAATTGGGCACTCTTAACTTGAATCATGTTTATATATAGTTTTGAATTTAAGTGCTCATATTACATTGGTGTTTCTATATATTTATTCTGATAGAACGCCTCTGCTACCATGGGGGAGGGGGGTTGCTTGTTTTATCATTTTTATTGTTTTTAAGTGTTGTTTAATTCTCCCTGGGTTCCCCCACCTGACTTTATTTTATTGTTTTCAAAACATAGTTTTTGTCAAGTTTACATAACACCCCTTGTGCTGCAGTTGTCAGCCTTGCGAGGTAGTCCAGACAAGCACACCCAGCTCTACTTTATTGTAAGGTTACATTAACAGAATTTTGCAAGTCTGAAAATACATTTCTTCCCCATCACCCATACAGCGCAAGAAACTAGGGAGGGTCCCTTCTGAGATGTTTGCCATGCCCCCATTCCTTCTGTGGACTAAACTGCTGCTTATCTGACCATTGCCTAGTCTGTGGCTCTTCCTCCTGTCTCCCAAGGTCATTCCCACGTACCATTACAGCATTAGATCTGGCCTACTGCAAAGAGCTAATTAGGTTAATGTAACAAGAAAGAAAGAATGGGATGAAAATCCAAATAACAAATATTCTGGCCCTGTCTGCAGCCTACATGACTCAATTCATGCCTATTTCCTCTTGCTAAACTTTTAATATGGTGGAGGAAGGTAAGACTAGCCCAGATGCATCAACAATTCACCAAATTAGCATTTCCTGCATATTTTAGGGGCACCTGTAATTGTGCCAATACTTGTAAAAAATGGGATTTGAATGGTGCTGGTCCACAGTGCTTCCATGTTCTGTATGGCATGTGTTACCCTAGGCATGATTTTGTGCTTCAGTGAATTATAATCTCCAAGCTATACATTTTCAACCACTGTCCTAGTTAAAAATGTTTCCAATGCCAACAAAGAGCCAGAATTAATAAGGAAGTTTGATATCACTTCCATCATGAAAGCATGACTTCCGCCTAATTGCAAAGTGAAATGTTATGCATAATACGATGCTTTCTTTTAATATTCTAGCTTGAATTGCTTCATGCACTGTGGAGTAATAGGCAGAATTTGCTTTCACTGAATGCATGTGAAGAAACAGCAACACAGAGACATGGAATACAGCTTCATTAAGGCAATCTTCCTTTGATCTTGTGGCTCGCATCTGAAATATGCAAATGAAAATATTAACCATTTCCTGTTGGCACCATTGTGGCTATGAATTAAACTCTCCTGATTACAACTCTATGAGACTCCAAGATTTTTTCTGTTGCTGAAGGTAGGTATCTGGTCCATTGCGTAAGCTTCACAGACTTTGGGGGCTGAAATCAATTGCTGGTTGCTAATCTAAGTCTTGGAAGAAAGTATGTGATTTTCAAATATCTGAGAGAGGGGTGTTTCTGTGATACAAAAGTAGGATAAGTTGAAGGTTCACCATAAGACAAAATTGGAGGACTATTCTATTCTCACCATATAGTGCAAAGCTACCCATATAGTGTTCTGGTTGAGGAGCATTCCAAAGTCCATGGAATTTGTATGCACATCTTCTAGATCAAAGCTCAGCATCATATTCAGAGATTAACATTCATCATCAGAACACGAGTATAGAAAGCCAATCTTCTCACCTACACTTTGTGGGTTACTCATCACAGACATCCAATACAAACCATGATGATGCAAAAATGATGAAACATCATTATACTGGTATCCTGATGTTGTGCACAAAGACATCACACACATGGTTTGTGTTGCAGCATCTCGATGCACTTTTCATCACGCTCTTCTCTTTGTCCCCTAACTATAGGCATCCATGTTCCCTTCACTGGCAATATTAAGAAGCATGGAATCAAGTAATGTTGCCCCCAAATCTTCCTTGCAGTTTTTCAGATACTTTCTTCTCCTCTGTAAAAGAATCTTCTGTTTTTCTGTCTTAAGATGCTTGAGAATTATTTTCAAAGGCCAGGTTCTGGTCTTACAAAGGACTAACTTAAAATGAGATAATGTACTGTGTTCGGCATATTGTCTTCTTTAGGGGCTGTGCTACGTGGGACTCCAAATCTCTACCTTTCCCTCCTATCATCAGGGTACCTTGTAACCTCATTTGAGCTTACATGAACATTAAAATCCTTTGACTTACTCCCTGATTGTCACAACCAGTCATTTTTTCATGACATTCCACCATGTCCCAGAATGCGAGAAACCCTAATCATGAGTCAGCTTTTCCTCAGGACTCCATATATTGTCTAGCTTTGTTTCAGAAGCCACCATTTCCACTGTTCTTAATTGCTGCCTTCTGCAACTTGAAATGCAGGGTGTCTTGGTAGTGCATAATTACTTTCACTTGCTGCCTCTCATAGCAAAAAGGAATTTTGCTGGCTTCAAAGAAAATATATACAATAATTAAAATCTCTCGCTTTTCCCTTGATGTGCATTTCTGCAATTGTCATTAGCTCCTAACAAGCACATCCCTGCAATTGTGCTGAGTTGCCAAAAGCTCTGATGTCTTCCATGGATACGGTTTTGTGTAGTTTACAAGAACTGTGACCTACCTGTTTATGACAGATCCCTAGAGACATACACAATATTTCGACCTCAAAACAAGTCATTGTGTGCATTCCAAGACTGACGCCACATGAGTGTTCCAAGCATTTTGTTCTCAAGTCAGAAAAAAGTCACTCAAAACATCTTGAGTATTGTTCAGATGCAATGCCTCAAGGACAAAAATCTTTAGAGAATGAGGCTGTTAGCATACTCCAGCTCTGTGTATTATCTTTTCAAATGCTGTTCTCCTAAAGATTGCTCTTGATAGTACAAAACACAGGTATGAAGAAGGTGTATTGTATTGACTAAGTTCCATTTTATGCACAGAAAGCAAAGTAACAACTATGGTGTTCTTCTGTTGGATTAAATTGGTATATCTTGTTTGTTCCAGCCATTTTCTCTTCCTTCCTAATTCCATTTCTCCCCATCCTGTAATTTATTAGATTGCAAACATTGGGTTGGGTCATAGCTCTTCCAATTGTTGAGTTCTTTGTGGCATGAGTGAGGAATTATAGGTGAACTGAAACTTCCACGTTTCATTGTTGCAGGCATTATTACCATGAGTCCTTCCCACTCACCCCTATCTTTCAGTAAGAGTTGGCATAGTTTAACCAAACTCTATTCATTGTTTCAACCCAAGTCCTTGATGTAACAAAGCAAAGGATCCAGACAGTGATGTGAAAAATCTATCGATCTGGGAACATAATGTTCTGTTTCTCTGTGCCAATCCAGTCCTTCTGGGGGTGGGATGGCGATTTACCAGAAATTAATCCTCCAAACAAGAAGTGGTTTATGGTGCCTGGACATCATGTTCCAGAGGAAAGAGGCCAATTTTGGGGACCAGACCAAAAGAAAATATATAATTTTCGTTTTTGCAAGTATTAGTTTGATGGAGGACAAATGCCTTGCTTTTTTCCCAATGGAGAGAGAAAGAAAAAAAAGGGGGGGCAGAATTTAAGTTTGGCATCAGCCTTTTGAGGGAGAAATAGTCAGGAAACAGGATTCCAGGAATGTCCTTTATTATTAGTAGTAGTAGTAGTAGTATTAATAATAGTAATAATTTATTAAATTTATATACCATCCAACTTCCAGCAACTCTGAGCAATTTACAAATTGTCCAAAACATTAACAAAAGCAAAACAAGAAACAAAAAAGGGTAACCATTGAGTAGAATCTCTGTAGCTCAGGGTTAAATTGTGGAGTTCTTGGTGCTCTCTGAGTTGGTTGGTTGTTTGCACACATTTCATTACCCAACTAGGTAACATGGAAGATGGCAGCAGGGAGCGGACGCCTAGTGCGGAGCTCCCAGCCGTAACCTCCTTTTTGGCCTCCACCATAACCATAACTAACTATGCGGGTGAGGAGAGTTGGAGGTGCGGGATTTCCATACGAATGGGGGGTGAATGAAGAGAACCCCTGGTGTTACCTCTGTCCAAAGTGAGCCACGGCCGTGGGGAGAGGAGCTGCAGCGGCAGCGGCTGGAGCAGGGACTGAGAGGAGAGGACGCGGGCAGGCGCGGCAGCGAGCAATGCTCGGTCCCAGAGGAGGCGATGGGAGACCATTGGTGGCTACTGTGGCGTTGCCGGCGGAGCCGAGAACAGCGCCCAGTCTTGAGGGAAGTGACGCCAGAGTTGAAAGCGGGCCCTGCGGGGCCAGGAGTGCTGGCGGGTGGTGGCCCAGGTCCAGCGTGGCTGGCCTTGGCAGTGGGAGTGCCTGCGGTGAGAGTGCTGGCGCTGACAGCGGGACGCCGGTGGTGAGGCTGAAGGAGATTGGAGGCCAGAGCCCAGCGGCCACAGTGACTTTGAGACCTTGGGGGTTGGGAGATGAGCCCCTATGTGGCAAGGGGCACCCCCTCCCCTAGAGAAGACGCGGGGGGACTCGAGCGGGTGGGCTTGTGTGAGTGGATGCTGCGGTTGGAGGAGGTGAATGGGCTGCTCTCTGCCTGGGTGGGAGACGGGCAGAGGGTAGGAGTGAATGGGGCCCTTCTCTTCTGGCCAGGGAGAGAAGTCGGTGGAGAGAGGGTGAGTGTTTGTTGGGGGATTAGGAGTGGTGACCCCCTGTCGGCGCTGAGAGCGGTCAGCTGAAGTGCCACAGGGGTGTGCGGCCCCACCCCTTTTTTGTCTCCTCTCCCTTGTGTGGTGGGTGGTATGGCAGGCCCCTTAAGTGGGAGGTCTGGGGGGGGGAGGAGGACCTTGGGTGGTTTAGGGCATGCATTCAGGTGGTGACGGGCATGGGGCGGTATGGCGGGAGCCAGAGGGCAGGCCGTTTCAGGGGAAGACACCCCCGATGCGTTATACCGGTGGCGTGTTCGGACCCTCAGAGCTCAAGCCCAGAGCCTGGTCAGCAGGCCTACAGAGGCCCGGGCTTTCGTCTGTTGCTGCTGAACGCCAGGTCAGTCAACAATAAGGCCCCCCTTATTCACGACCTTATTGGGGAGGAGCAGGCTGACCTGGCATGCATCACCGAGACCTGGCTGGCACCAGAGGGGGGAGTAGCCCTCTCGGAATTGTGTCCAGCCGGGTTTAGGGTGTGGCACCAGCCGAGACCCCAGGGCAGGGGAGGGGGAGTGGCAGTAGTCATCAGGGAATCCCTATTGGCCTTCAGGGGCCCTGCTCCACTAGTTGCTGGATGTGAGACCCTGTTCCTGAGGTTGGGCACACGGGATCAGTTGGGAATGCTGCTAGTGTACCAGCCTCCCTGCTGCATAGCAGCCTCCCTGCCTGGGCTGCTGGAGGCCATCTCGGGGTTGGCAGTGGAGTTCCCCAGACTTATGGTCTTGGGGGACTTTAATCTGCCGTCCCTGGGGTTGGCCTCGGAGGCGGCTCGGGAGTTCATGGCTACCATGGCAGCCATGGGCCTATCCCAGGTCATCAATGGCCCGACCCGGGACAGTGGTCACACTCCAGACATGGTTTTCTTGTCACAGCAGTGGCAGCGTGATCTGGTGGGGGATTTTATATTATCCCCCCTGTCATGGTCAGATCACTCCCTGGTGGCGGCAGGATTCTCCTATGCTGCCCCCCTCCGCAGGGAGGTGGGACCTATTCGAACGGTCCGCCCCCGGCGCCTGATGGACCCGCACGGGTTCCAAAGGGAGCTCGGGGTTGTTCCTGAGGCCTTGCTGAACGGCCCAGTGGAGGCTCTGGCCGCAGCCTGGAACAAGGAGGCGGCTGGGGCCTTGGACAGGATCGCGCCTGTGCGTCCTCTCTTGGCCCATCACTCCCGGCGCTCCCCGTGGTTCACGGAGGAGTTGAGGGAGCTGAAAAGGGCTAAGAGACGGCTAGAGCGCCGCTGGCGGAAAACTGGGGACGAATCAGACCGAACACGGGTTAGAGCTGCCATTAAGGCCTACCTAGTGGCGGTAAGGGCGGCGAAACATCAATATTTCTCCGCTCTTATTGCATCCTCAGAGTGTCGCCCTGCAGCCCTGTTTAGGGTCACCCGGGCCCTCCTGGGAAAAGGGGGGGGCGGAGGACTACTTGCAGGGTCGTGCAGAGGGATTTGCTGAACACCTGATGGATAAAATTGCTCAGATCCGTTCTCAGTTGGAAGCCAAGCGTGGAGTAGGTCCAGAGGGGTTGCCCAGGGAGCGTTCTTGCCCAGTTATCTGGGAATGGTTTGATCCTGTTGTCCCTGAGGAAGTGGACAGGGTCCTTGGGGCTGTCAGTATGACCACCTGTGATTTAGCTCCGTGTCCCTCCTGGTTAGTTAAATCTACCAAGGAGGTGACCTTAGGGTGGGTCCTGGCGGTGGTTAATTCATCCTTGCAGGAAGGGGTGTTCCCGAAGCCTTTCAAAGAGGCTTTGGTTCGCTCACTCCTCAAGAAACCGTCGCTGGACCCCACCCTCCTGGACAACTTTCGTCCAGTCTCCCACCTCCCCTTTTTAGGGAAGGTGGTAGAAAAGGTGGTCACGCGGCAGCTTCAGAGGATCCTGGAGGAAACGGATTATCTGGACCCCTATCGGTCAGGATTCAGGCCTGGTTATGGGACAGAAACAGCATTGGTCGCGCTTTTAGATGATCTCTGGCGAGAGCGGGATGGGGGGAGTGCATCCATCCTTGCTCTTCTTGACCTCTCGGCGGCTTTCGATACCATCGACCATGGTATCCTTTTGGGTCGGCTGCAGGAGTTGGGGTTGGGTGGCACAATGTTGTGCTGGTTCAGCTCCTTTCTTCAAGGCCAAACCCAATCGGTGTTGATAGGGAGCGAGAGGTCCAGCCCCCGGCCCCTACTTTGTGGGGTGCCACAGGGGTCAGTGCTTTCACCGCTCCTATTTAATATCTACATGAAACCACTGGGTGAGATCATCCGGCACCATGGGGTGAGGTATCATCAGTATGCTGATGATACCCAACTATACATCTCCATCCCAGGTGCCCTAAGTGACGCTGTGACTGCCCTTTCACGGTGCCTGGAGGCTGTGGGGGCCTGGATGGGGGACAACAGGCTTCAGCTGAACCCTGGTAAGACGGAGTGGCTGTGGATACGGGGAGCCTCAAGATCTAGGACTTTGTCATCTTTGGTTCTTGACGGGGTTGCACTACCCCAGTCAGACCCGGTGCATAATCTGGGGGTTCTCCTGGACTCACAACTCCTGCTCGAAGAGCTGGTGGCATTCGTGGCTAGGAGGGCCTTTGCACGACTTCGTGTGGTGCGGCAGTTACGCCCCTTCCTGGATCGGGGGGACCTCCGCACGGTCACTCATGCCCTGGTCACCTCTGGGTTGGACTACTGTAATGCGCTCTACATGGGGCTACCCTTGAAGAGTATCCGAAAGCTACAGCTGATGCAGAATGCGGTGGCGCGGACAGTTCTTAATGCCCCTAGGAGGGCACATATAACACCGCTGTTGCGTGAGCTGCATTGGTTACTGGTTTGTTTCCGGGTCCAATTCAAGGTGTTGGTCATTACCTTTAAAGCCCTTCATGGCACGGGACCGGGTTATCTGAGGAACCGCCTCGCCCTGGTCACTTCAGCCCGTCCCACTCGGTCCAGCAGAAGGGGCAGGTTGCAGACCCCACCAGTCAGGGAATTTCGATTGGTGGGGTCTAGGCAGAGAGCCTTTTCTGCTGCAGCACCCGCCCTATGGAACATCCTGCCTTCTGAGGTCCGGTGTGCCCCCTCCCTCATGGCCTTCAGGAAAGGTATTAAATCCTGGCTCTGCCAGAAGGCCTGGGGGCCAGAGGGGGGCCCACACCTGTGGAGATGGCTGGTGGGATGATGTGTTGTCCCCCCCCCCATCTTACAGGTTTTTTTTTTAGGGCCAAAAATTAGAGGAGGTTTTTTAGGGTATTTTTAATATGTTTTTAATTATTTATAGTTTGTAGCCATCTTGGAGAGAACTGTGTTTTTTTATTGTGAGCTGCCCAGAGTCACCCGTTGGGGGAGATGGGCAGCATACAAGCCGAATAAATAAATAAATAAATAACATCATCCGTGCAAGGGTGTGTGGGGTTTGCTACTCACACTGATGATGTTACCTAGTTGGGTAATAAAATGTCTGCAAGCAAACAACCAAGTTCAGAGACGACCAAGAACTCCACAAAAGAAATTTAAAGATGGCAGTAAGACAAACCTGGTAGAGAAGAAAGGAAAACAACCCAGGTTAAAAGGAGGCTTCAGTTATCCTCACCAGAGGCCTGGGCAAAGAGTCAGGTCTTCAAGACCCTTAGAAATCAGCCTTCAGATCTTGTGGGGAGCCCTATTTCAGAGGGCATGTGCTGCTATTGAGAAGGTGTGCTTCTGGGGTCCTGACTAATGGCACTGTTGAATTGAAGGAACCTGGAGCACACCAAACCTGCCAGATAGAATCAGCTGGGCAGATATTATTGTAGTATGCAGAATAACAGAATCTTGAAAGCCTCTACAAGTTTATCCCATCTTAGATTCCCTCCCTCCCTGTCTCTATCTATCTACTCTATCTATCTATCTATCTATCTATCTATCTATCTATCTATCTATCTATCTAGGATTCTTTCAGTTTCTCATGCTTTCCCCTTTCTCAGGACTGAGCAATCTTTTCTCAAAATCTCCCCTTAACAGCACACTTATTCTTTCTCTATCCTCATGATCAACTGTACATTTCTTCACCATATGGACCTCTGGGGGAAGAGTGTTCCAAAGCATAGAAGCTATGACCAAGAAGTCCTGTTGCCCAGTCTACTTCCCATGAACTTTAAGGAGTTTCCCCTTCACTTAAGGAAGGAGGTACTCTCAACATACCATGTCCTAACTGGACGGACAGATACCATTCTGGGAAGGCATCCCCTGATATGTCCCAATGCTGCTTCATGTAGCAAGCTCTTCAAGAAACAGACACTGCAGGGAATCCAGGAATGCTACTTTATTGCTGTAGGCTATCATAATAGAATCTTGAAAGCCTCTCTAAATTTATCTCTGTCCCATCTTGTCCTAAACAAAATCAAGTTTCAATAGAAAAAAATATTTCTCATGCTTCCTTCTGTCACTGGACTGTGTAATCACTTGTTCAAGTCCATCCTTAAGGGCTTGATCCTTGTTTCCCCCTTCACAGCTCTTTCATACCTTTGCCAAGGTCAGCTCTAAATTCCTTTACATAACCAGCATTTGAACTAGGGCCTTAAACCTGTTTCTAACCTAGCTCTGCTTTAGAAGGACTCCTATCCTGGTTTAGCCTAACACCAATTTTAATTGGCTCATATCTTAGAGGAGATAAGAGATGGAAGCCCACTGAACTCTTCCTCAAAGCATGATGAGTCTTGAAAATGCTTTCCAGCTATGTGCTCATGATGCACACCCATCGATAATTTATTTGTGCTGATCTGATTGGCCATTTAACTGCTATAGGAGATTTGACCACATTCTATCCTTTAGCAAAAAACACAACATTCTTAAAAAGGAGGAGACTAATTATTCTGGGTTTCAGCAGTAATTTCTTCAGAGTAAGCTACACGGTGGAACCACCCTTAATTCATTTTGCAATAACAACACTGTCCACTGCTCCCAAGTTCAAGGGTTAAGTGAATAAGTCAATGTGGTTGCTCTGAAGACACCTTCCTGGACTGACATAGCAAAGTTAAGAATGCACCAGGATTATAAAATGCAACCCCCGGCAGCCTACATTACATTTCCCCTCCCCAATTTAAGTTAATGCCCAAGAATGCAATCATTTTGATGGCACCAGCTGTTTCTTCTATTGCCGAAAAGGCACTCCAAACCGTTTGCCAGCTTCCATACAAATGCCTGGTGTCTGCTGAGATGTGTCAAATGAACTCGAGAAAAGAGACAATGAATGATCTCAAAATGACATCATTTGTTCCCTTACTGCAACGATACTCTACCTCCACAAAGAGAACTTACAGGAATCTATAGGGCAGAGATGATAGCATCCATGGTGTAGATAGCATTTGGAATTCAATGAAAGCATGACTGTTAGGCATTCAACTTCCCAGGAGAGAAACCGGTACTAGAAATGAAAAAAGGAGGGCTCAGGGACTCAGGAAGTCTCTTCTAACCATGTCTTTATGTGTCAGAGCTTCACCCAGGACACAAGAATAACTCCCTCTAGAAAGTCAATCAACACTTGACATGTAACAGTGGAAAAGTCAAATACGAGGCTGAGGTAGATAAGTTGCTTTTACGGTAGACACAAGGGACCCTAATAACTCCAAATATCACCTAGTGCAGAATCAAGCAATCCAATCCACTATATAAAAGTGCCCCAGGGTTTAAATCTTACACTGCTTTCTCCAGCTCTTACACAGTAATGGACTTCTAGTTTCTCAGCCTTGGGCATAAGGCCACATGGATCTTTTTTTCATCATAATCCTGTCTTATCTCTGACTCTTTCTTTCAGCCCTCACTATGAGATGGATTATCTTGATGGTTCCTAGATAGAATTAGAAAAAGATGGAATCCCCACCACTCCCCAAGCTGGCCATCTAGGGAAGGTCGAATGAGAGCTTTCTCCCTTGCAAGAAGGTCATGAAGGGTGGACCAGATCACAGAGGGCACTTTAGTAGCCCTCACTCTTTGAAACACTGTTTCCCCACTGGTATGTGCAGTCTCTACCCTATTGGTATTTTGGAAAAAAATCTTTGACCTCAGTTGACATGGACAAAGGCATCTATCATAGATAATTAATTAAAGGAACTTCACTGGAATATTGGTTTTATAATTTAGCTTTGGTATGCTACCCAGAGATCTTGGGTTAAAGGTGGGTTATAAATGTTCTTAATAAACACATTAATAAATAATTGTGTTTTTGGCTGAAGGACACCCCAGGCATTGCCCAGCATACCAAGGACATCACTTCAAAAGTGGGTAGGCCATTGTCTTGCATTTTGGGAAGGTCTGAGGGTTTTAAAGGTTGAAACATTTGTCCCTTGACCCACCCATACTCCCTCCAAGCAGCTTAATGGAAAAGCTCAGTATGATTCCTGGGTCACCCTTTTGGCATTCATGTTTTGGAGGTTTAAACTGCATTTGCAAACATCAACTGGAAATAGCCAGTATGCATATTGATGTAGGTTTTCACAGCTGGCACCAATGAAATGCTAATATTTTCTTGACATCTGTGGCTGGCATCTTCAGAGGTAAGTGGTCTGCTCTGTAGCTTACTTCTCTGCAGCTCACAGGCAACTGAGCAAGGACTGGCTGGGCTCTTCTATTTGTAACTAGGTGGTCTAGCTTCTGACTGCCCTTTCCAGTAGAGCTGATCTCTAATTGGTCCATGTCATGGGAACCCTAGGAAACTGGTTCTTGATTGGTTCTTCAACCAGGCAGACTTCCAATTGGTCTAATTTAAGGAAATGCCAAGATAACTAGTTCCTGATTGGCCTGTCTTTACAACAGGCTACTACTTGGTGTTCTTTCAGGTGAAGCTGCTATAGATTCCTGTGGCTGTTGGTCAATTGAAGGTTGTTTAATTTTGCTATAGTGTTAAGCTAGGATCCAGGCCTTCATTGCTGAAAGATCATCAGCATTTGATTAAGCAGTATGTAGTTTCTCTCACATAACATTTACTCAGAGTCTCTTTTTTAAAATACTTTTTATTAAAGACTTTAACAATAATAAAATATAGTATGAACTAAAATCTAAAAGAAAAGTAGGAAGACAAAAATTAAAAGTGCATAAAGTAAGAAAAAGGAGGAGGAGGAGGAGGAAGAAGAGGAAGAGAGAGAGAGAGAGAGAGAGAGAGAAAGAGAGAAGGAAGGAAGGAAGGAAGGAAGGAAGGAAGGAAGGAAGGAAGGAAGGAAGGAAGGAAGGAAGGAAGGAAGGAAGGGAGGGAGGGAGGGAGGGAGGGAGGGAGGGAGGGAGGGAGGGAGGAATAATAAAGGAAGTGACTTCCAATCTTCTTTACAGCATGTACAAGCAAATCTGATATCTCACCACCCCCTGTAAAGTTAACATTTACTTAGAGTTTCAAAAGCATCCTTATCTATTGTCAGCCCTTACAGGTAGTCCAGACAAGAAGCACCAGCCATGAGTACTAACACTTCCTTTATTATAAGGTTACCATGACAGAACCTTGCAAGTCTGAAAGTCCATCTCTTCCCTTTACAGCCCAAGAAACTAGGGAGGGTCCCTTCAGAGACATTTGCCACACCCCCGTTCCTTCTGCAGGCTAAGCTGCCTCTTATCTGACCATTGCGTAGACTGCTGCTGCTGCTGCTCCTCCAGTCTCTCAAGGCCATTCTCACAGGCCATTACAAATATAAAGAGCACAACAGGATTGTGGGAAGAGCTTCATTTCAATAATGCCCCCCACTCCACAAATAGCTGTTTTGCAAAGCAATGTAGATTCCTCACATCTAAGAGCAAGGCAGCCTTGCCTGGCCTTGACAAAATCTGGGAGACGCTTCTGTGCATGTATAAAAGCCTCTTCTCATTTTTGAAAGTGCCAAGCAAGGCTGCATCCTTAATATAAATTGTCTTATTGAGGCACATCGTGCTGTTATTTAACTGAGTTTGCTTTCAGGTTGTGAACGCTGCATGAAGGTCAATCAAATCCACCTCACCAACCCAGTAATAAGCACTCGCAAACTCAAATGATGCAATTGAATGACTTCCTTCTACATAAAAGAATTTCAATCTAGTGACAGAACATAGTATTACTATTTTTCATAAAGGAAGAAAAGAATACAGGTAGTCCTCATTTAGTGACTGCAATTGGTTCTGGCAAAATGGTTGCTAAGTGAACCTGGTGACTGAGAGAAAGAGAGGGAGATGCTGCAAAGGTTACTGGTTTCTGCTCTCTTGTTCACATCAAGTTCTCTGGTACAGTGCCTGTGCCTGACCCTTCCCCCCCCTCCTCCATTTTTTGTGCCCTCGCAGGGTGGAGAGATTGCTTAAACAAGCTATCTCTTCCTGAGATGCTTTTCTCCACAGTGCAGCAAGTCCCTAAGAAGTGCTAATGGAAAATTAACAAGTTCAGCTTTGTGACCTTAATTAGTTGATTAGAACCCTTCCTGGCTCACAGCTGCTGCCTGAAACTGACCAGACCTTAATTGGTTGCACACTGGAGGCTTTCGTTGTCCTAAATGCAGGCATTGGTCCCAAAGTTATTTTTTTTTCATCACTATTGTAATTGTGAATGGTCACTATCCAAAGCACTCCCTAAGCTAAGACTACCTGTACAGGTCAATAACACTTTTCCAGGGACAGTTGCTATCGAGGATGTGATGCGATGGCCAAGATCTTCTCTCCAAATTGTAATACATCTCCTTAATTTTCATAGAAGCTTCAAATGTCCCCAAGTTTAATTGAAACCCCCACCCCCACCCTCCAACCTGCTCCCAAGATCTGGTGTGACGTTGCATGGAAGAATGTCAAAATATCACCAGGTTTGATAACTTTGCCAGGTAGCCATTTTTAGATCATTTTAAATATTGATTTAATTTGGGGGCTCTCAGAAATCTTAAAGGGTATTGCATATATCATGGTATAGCCCTGAAAGAGGAGACAGATGGATTTAGTGTCCAAAATGCACTTGAAAATGCATTTAACAAGGAAGAGTTATAATTTCTCTAGAATATAGTCCCCCAGCTGTCCCAGATATTTACAAGTGAGCCATCCATATTTTGGGGCACCACCCTTTTAGCAGGGTAAACATTTAGCCCAACAAATTGATGGCTTGGAATAGCTATGAACTCTGGAAGCAATGTTTTTGAGGAATTATTTCTGATTAACGGTTGGAAATCGGAATACAGTTTATTTAAGTGAGAAGTGAGGTCTGGAAATGCAGTTCTAATTAAAATCTTGAAAATGTATATAGTACAGTGAGAAAGATTACTCTCAGAGCAATGAATAAGAGTGCAGGCAGGCTTGCTTGGGAATCCATGAGGCTGGTCTGTGTGTGTGTGTGTGTGTGTGTGTGTGTGTGTGTGTGTGTTGAACGAATAGCAAAGCAGAAATACACAAGTTTAGAAGAAAACATTTTGGCTTCTGCTGAATTTCAGTTGCTTTGACATATGGTGCATTGCACTTCTCAATGTGATTCTTAGGAAACTTTTTTAGGATGGGATAGCAGAAAGTGTGACATTTGCAGAGTGATGGAAAGAATAAAGTTAAATATGTAGATGCGGCTGAAAAGCATATGCAGTCGCTTAGCTCATAATCTGCAGATTCCCTGTCTTCTCACAGATCACTTAGTTTCCAAGAAGATATTCCTCCTTGAGGGTTTGTTAGAACAAGAAGAGAAAGCAGAATGACCACTCTCAAGCCCATAACACCGCTAGCGTCCTCTGCCATCTCATAAAGAAAATGTGTGCTCAGAACAACACCAAAGAAAATTCAGAATTTTATTTTTCAGAGGAAGAAAATTATGGGGGAATTGGAGAAAGATTTCAGTGCTAGAAAAGAACATCATTGGCTTGCTTCCAAGCTAAAATCCCTGAAGATTTTAATAAACCACTTACCATAAATTAACTAAAAAGTTCATGGAGACCTCCCATCTAGCTATTCTGTGGAAATTTTTCCAGTTAAATAGGAATAGTTGATTTATATCAACAGTTCAATATCATTTAAATACAGAAAAATATGTATAATGGGTAATTCTAAATGAACAAGGAAGGATCCTTTAGTTAAGTTGACTTCAGATCATTTAGTTTAAGCAATGGATGGTTTACTGCATCCTGTGGGATAGATTGTAGGAACATTTTTGGTTTTAACAATGAAACTCATTAATCAGTATTAAATGTTGTACTTTAAACACGCACATACCAACACAAATCTTACTTATAAAATGATGGAGCTTCAGCTATCATAGCTCTAAAAAGACATAATATAATTTAAAGCCAAACTGTTCTTCTCTTTTAAAATTGCTGCCGATTGAGGAATTGCTTCTAGGATAAAGATTTAATTAAAAAAATATTAAATCTATCCTTCTATGCCCGAAAAACTTTAAAGGAAAGGGGAGAGAAATTAAGTTCAATATGATGAACACCAGAATGTTAGATTTTTTTCTTTGTTTCTTGTTTTTAGTTTTTTATTTCATTATTACCTTCATGAGATTCAGGGCACCTTGGAATCAGAGAGTTGGATCACTTCAAGATGAACAAAAGTTATTGAAGTCATTATTCCTTTGTAATCTCTGTGGATCAGACCACACCTAGAATATTGCATCAAATTCTGAGCAACACATTTTAAGAAGGACACTGATAAAGCAGAGCACATGCAGAGGACAGGATGGGAAGAGGCCTGGGAAGAAAAACATACAAGGCCTTGTTGGAGGCAATAGCCCAGGGAAGAGAAGATTGCAGGGTGGTGTGATATCTGAGGGAATGTCATGTAGAAGACAGGGCAGAATGGTTCAGAGTTGTTCCAGAAGATGGGCCAAAATCAGTGGGTTGATTTTGGAAAGGAAATAGAATTTGGCTGGACATCAGGAAAAATGTCCTAATGGTAAGAACTGTTCAACAACGAAACAGTCTGTTTCTCCTTCACTGGAGAAATGTTTGAACTGAGGCTAGATAGGCATCTGGTGGGGATGTTATAATCATGGATTCCTGCCGTGTGCAGGGGATGGGACTGGGTGATCTTTAAGCTCCCTTCCAACTCTAAGTTCCATAATCTAATCCAACTCCTAGGTCAATGCAGGAATCTTGCAACTGTGACATCCCTGATGAGTGGCCCTTCAGCTTCTGCTTAAGAAACTCTAACAAAGGAAAAGTCACCATCTTTCAAGGTCATCTGTTCTATTGACAAATAACTCTTGAACCCAAGACCACATTCTTTCCTTCCTATTTGTGACTGTACGTTGGTCAAACTGCATCTGGAGTACTTTGCTTAGCATTGCATATTGCACTATAAGAGTGGGAGTGCAAAACTTGTGTGTGTCTCAAGGAGAAAGATCCGATTGATATTGTGGGCACCATATTAACTTTTTTGACTTTCCCCGCAGATGCTCATCAATCAAAATGTCTCCTTTTTCCCTGTAAGTTGTCATTCAATCATCTGATAAAGAGTTTATTTCAAATGAAAAGAGAATTTTGGTGAAATTCTCATGAGTAAAATGTGGTATTCTGGCACTTATTTAGGGCTTATTCACACTGCTAAGTTTTTCCATCATGAGAACAGGCCAAATAAATATTTTTGGAGGACAGGAACAAATGATGTTGCCCAGGACTTACCTCCAGCCAGTGTATATCCACTTCCAGCCAAGTTTTCCTGCCTTACTTTATTTTTTTTAAATATATATATATTAAATTTCAGAAAAATTAAAAAAAAAAAAAAGTAAAAAAAGAAAAAGAAACACCAGAAAAGAAACAACATAGAAAAAGAAAAGTAAATTCCAACTTTCTTTGGTACAGGGTTAAATGTAGATTATGTTCACCACTTACTCTAATATCTAAAGATTTACATAGTAAAAAATAATTTTTAATCTAACATTCAAAAAGTCATGGAATCAATCTATTTCAACAATACGTATGATTAGGACAAGAAATTTCTATAGGTATAAAATAAATCAGTCACCAAATCCCAAAATCAAAACTGCATTTTTTTGAGTATCAAGCTAAAGTCCAAGAGTGGTTTCCAGTCAGAAACAAAGCTGGACAATGTCCTCTTTCAGCAAAGTATTCAATTTTGCCATCTCCACCAGTTCCATTAATTTCAATTCCATTCTTCAGTTGCAGGTATTTGTAGATCCTTCCATTTTTGCGCATATAAAATCTTTTCCTGCCTTACTTTAAAAGTTTTCCCGCTAGGGACATCTGCAGGGCAGAGCCAAAATGGTGGCCGTGACCATGCAATTGAAGCAAAGCTTTGATTGAACCATCATAACTGCGATCTTGACTTTTTTGACCCCACCCTATGGATACCCACGTCTCATACCTGGGCTGCCTCAAGTTCCTGCTGTTCAGTTGGGTTGCTGTGCTTCCATTTGCTCAAGACTAATCCCAGCAATTCATTGGCTTGTCACCCCCTGACAGTGCCATGTTGGACTCTGAACTTTTCTCTTTTTAAGGACTTCAACAGTGGAGCATGAAATGCAGACTTTCGCCTGCCCATTGGCTCAGCAGTTCCTTTCCCTTTTTCCTTTTAACCAATCAAACCAGTTCAGCAGGAGCTCCTTTGGTGTAATGGTTAAAAGCACCAGGCTAAAGCCAGGAGATGGTGAGTGCTAGACCCACCTTAGGCATGAAAAACCGGCTGGGTGACATTGAGCCAGTCACTCTGCCCTGGGGGGAAGGGGAAGAGGAGAAGGAGGAGGAGGAGGAGGAGGAGGAGGAGAAGGAGAAGGAGAAGGAGAAGGAGAAGGAGAAGGAGAAGGAGAAGGAGAAGGAGAAGGAGAAGGAAGGGGGAGGGGAGGGGGAGAAGGGGAAAGGAGAAGGGGAAAGGAGAAGGAGAAGGAGAAGGAGAAGGAGGAAGGTGGCAAGGGCAAACCACTTCTGAAAATGATGCCAAGACAACATTCAACACCAATAGTCAACAATGACTTGAAGGTGCACACACACACGCACACACACAAATCCATTTTTTTTTTAAAAAAAATAGCAGAACAGATGCTTCCCCCATGATCTGTCAAAACAAATAGCTGTCTCCACGACTGTTGTCCACTTTAATGCTACGTGGGGGGAGAGAAGATTAACAGTAAAATAGTGCAATGAATAAAGTCCTCTGTCAGGCATGCATTCCCACCCACAAGAAGAAGAAATGGCAGAAATGGGGGGGGGGGGGGAGAGAACAACAAACTGTCCAGTAAGGCATCATGGTATCCTGCAGCCTGAATTCTTCTCAAGATGTTGTCATACCATCTGAATCCAGGTAGGTATTTCTTAGAGTGGTTTAGATTTAAGCTGCCATGACCACAGGAGGGGAGCAATGTGGATATGCCCTTAGTGATGTGATGTCCAAGAAGTATATATGAATCTCTCATCTTCTGACCAGCAGTCAGCAGGTTCCTAGGGATTCCAGATTGCATTCAATTCCTAAAGAGAGGCATCGTGAAGAAACCCCTTTCACTGTCCTTTTGCAGATTGGGAAAAGGACAATTTGCATGGAGGCAAGTGGCCTTCAGAGGGATGGAAATCCATAGCACTACCCAAAAAATGTCATCTTAACAACAAAGAGAAGAAAAAAAAATCCACAAAAATTCTGAAGAATTGCAAGAATAAGAACAAAAAGGAAAAATTGCTTTGGCAAGAAAGGAAATCGCTTGGCAGATCTCCGTAAAGCGCTGCTTGCAAATGTTTGACAGGTTCCACAGAAGATAACTTTAAAGAGAGACATGATAGTTTTCTGCTAGTATCTATAGAAGAAACAGACTTTTCCGCTGCTCCAGAGACCATCAGCAGCACTAATAGTTGGAAGCTGAAAGGAAGCAGATTTTCACTCAACGTTACAAGAATGTTCTGAAGAATAAGAGCTACACAATAGTGAAATGACAGACTATCCTTCGCTAGGAAGATTCAGAAAGACCCTTTCATCATCCTTATTGCTCAAAAGGATCAATATTAAGGAACCATCAGAGGCATCTGCAGGATCTGAGCCTTTCATCAAAATGATGAAAGCAACATTGTGCCATTGTGAGGTGTGTGCCAACACTTCTGTAGGTGTGTGCAGTGTCACAACTCCTGTACAAAAGGGATAGAACTCATGTTGTATTGCTGCAATGCCTTCTAGCATTCTCCAAGTCCAGGAATTTGGGTTGAACTTCCCATCTGTATTTTGGGGTGTCTTATTACAGGTAGTCCTCCTTTAGCAACTGTTCATAGTTACGATGGTGATGAAAAAGTAGCTTTATGTCCAATCCTCGCATTTACAACCTTTGCAGGTCTGTAAAGCAAAGGAAAGCTGAAATATGTTTGTAAGCACAGTTCCAGTTTCACTTAGCGAACGCTTTGCTGAACAACCAAGTTGCCAGTCCCAATTGTGGTTGCTAAACGAGGAGTACCTGTACATTCAAATAAATCCACTCTTTTTTTTTTTCCCCCCTCACTGTTCAGGAAGCAAGGGAAACCTTGTTTGCCTTGGGGAGGCACCTTTTTAACCTTATTTAAACATTGTTGCATCCCACTTTTCTACTCAAAGGTTCTCTGAGCCACTAGTAGGAAGACGGAGTGTGGAACCCCTGTGGATAGATGCAGTTCCTGAGCTACCTTTGCTGGCCCTCCCCTTCAATTGTCATGGAGACAACACACACTCTGTTTCACACGCAGGAACAGGCCACTCAAATGGAGATTACAAGAACCAAGATCTGCTGGGGAAAAAGGAAAACAAAACAAAATCCCGGATCAAGTTTAATCCTTTCACAAAGAGTTTTGAACAGTACAGTGAAAATCAATATCAGGGATAAAGAGGCCGATCTAGTGCTTACCAAAGGTAGCAGGCCCTATCATTCAATTAAGCTTGATAGACTGAGCTTTAAAACCTGAGAATACAGCATTGATTGTAGGTACTTTGCATGCTTTCCTGTGATGGAGACTCAGATATTTCCCACTGGACATATCAAAGGCCACCTTTTAGCAGGAGCTAGTACCTGGGCAACAATGGCGGATATGGAAAAGCTAAACAGGATTGGAAATAGTTAATACTTGAACGGGAAACTATCTAGAAATCCCAGAATGGTTGGCTACACCAGGAAATCAGGGGGAAAAAAAATCCAGGAGAAAAATGAAAAAACAGTGAGCATATTTTTGTAGCTTGACTTGACAGCGTTGATTAGGACCAACCTTTGACCTATGATGGGTACCACTTTCAAATTAACCGTATTAGGTCCTAGACTTGGATTTATCAACAGGGATGTCTTCTATGTATCTGAGAAGGAAACATCAATTGTTCCCTTTTCCATTAGTTGAATTGAACAGAACTGAAAACCATATTTCAAGGTTCTGGGTAGATCTCCTTCATCAGTTTATTCCCTTTCTATCATAACAGGAAAAAAAGAACCTCTTTCCAGGTACAGAAATCTCCATGGAGTTCATGGTAACTTTTTCATCTTGTGCTTCTCAATCAATGTCTTTGGACTGCTTCTTTCTGGGTACCATATACATCTGGAATGTCGCTACTAACACAAAGGAACAACCACGTCTGCAATGCTGCTGCTGATGGATGGACAAAAGGTTAAAATGTGGACTAAACATTTGACTTATTCTCACTTCTCCTGGAGCTGGAGCTATTTGATATTCCCTTTGGGTTCTAGGGGTTTATAGGACTGCTTTTTTTCACCCTTAAGTGGAGTTTGCAGTCACCAATGTCTTTTGTATCTATTCACTGGTTTCAAAGGCAGCCATAGATCTTTATATTCTTTCATCATTCTTCCTTCTCAGCATCCTCCTCCTTCACCAGTTACTCATTGTCCTCTCTTGGGCTCTCCTTTTCTCTTCTTTCTCTCTCAAAATTTGCTCAAAATTTGGATCACTGAAAGGATCCTGCACTGGCAGTCAATCACACCCCTGATGGTTGCTGTGATGGGTCTAGGTCAAGGTTCCTCAACCTCAGCAACTTTAAGATGGGTGGACAATGCTGGCTGGGGAATTCTGGGAGTTGAAGTCCACCCATCTTAAAGTTGCTGAGGTTGAGGAACCCTGGTCTAGGTGACAGGTGGGAATGACCACTGTACCAACTTAGCCACCATTGTTGCTGAAACAGACATGGATTTGTCAGTAACCCTAGTAGCTTGCTTGACAAACAAATGACAACCTGGATCCACATCTTCTCAGTTTTCTTCCCATTTGAAAGAGGCTCCCATTTTGAGAACTTCTTTCAGATTTCTCAGGGCAATTTGTCCTTAAGGTTGGAGCCAGTGTTACAATGAACAGCTGGACATTTAAATAATACAACTTGTCCCCTATAGAATTGTAATAAGTGCAGCCATGAGAATATAACTGTAACTCATCTTCTCTTTTGAAATAACTTCGGAAAACATATTCTCTTTTGCTAAAGGAAATGAGTGAAATTGAATTCAGGGGATTTTTTCCCCCCTGCATTGCATTCATCAAGACTGCCTCAGAATAGTGGTTTTTGGGAAGAGTTACTCAGATGTAATATGTCACACTTTGGAAAAAACACAGTTCTACTTTTCCTAGGTCAGTTGCTAATGATGTGTTCTTTGCCCACTGTGGAAGTAGATAGCTTGCTTGAAGTAGGGGTGATGGGTTTGTTGTGTGTGTGTGTGTGAGGGGGGACCAACAGTGCTAACACTTCTAGAATGAGATGCTTGGCTGAATATTGTCGAGTCTTTAGTTCGAGCTTGGTTGTTTTCCTGCAGACATTTTACAGGTAGTCCTCATTTAACGTCCACTTGTTCAATGACCATTCAAAGTTATGACAGCACTGAATGATGAGTACTTATAATGGGTCCTTGTAGTTGTGGCCGTTGCAGTGTCTCATAGTCACATAATCACCCTCTGTGACCTTCCTTGTTGGCTTCTGACAAGCAAAGTCAATGGGGAAGCCAGCAGGAAGTTGCAAATGGCAATCACATGACCATGGGATGCCGTGACCACATGGGATTCACCTAACAACAACAACTGGGACTGCCACAACTGCTGTCACAAGTTGGCACGGTTATGTGACATCATGCTTGATGACTGTCCTGCTTAGTGACTGAGTTCCTGGTCCCAATTACCATCGGTAAGTGAGGATTACCTGCATTATCCAGCTAGGTAACATCAGCAGTGCAAAGGGGTGTGGAATCTGCTGGGTGTTTATATTCAGTAACTTGCCCTGCCAGTCTTGTTTGGAGTATGGCTTCCTCTTTGATGGATCCTTGATTACAGTATTGTTTCTTCCTTGATTGTTCATCTGGTGCTACTTCCGGCTTATCTGGGGTTTAGATGCTAGGGAGGATGTGCGCAGAGCTGTTTGTTTCCTTCTTTTGGTTGTATCTTTTAATGAGGTTTATCTCTATGCGTCTGTTGATGGCTGATTTATATACAGGAAATGCCAGGCTTCCAGGAGGTGGAGATACAGCATTTCCATGGGTGTCATAACCAATGCCAAGCAAAGAGCTATGCTATCTGGGCTGCAGAGGACCAGGACAAGCACTAGATCAGTGTTGTCCAAACTTGGCCACTTTAAGATGAGTGGACTTCAACTCCCAGAATTCCCCAGCCAGGGTTAAACTCATCTTAAAGTGGCCAAGTTTGGACAACACTGCACTAGATGGTATCAGCTAATATATTTGCTGCCTTCTAGTGGTCATCCAGATTTCTGCAGCCCAGAGAGGGTAGCCCTAGCAATGTAGAAGAGAATAATGCCCAACTACTCTATTTGCTAGGCATTGTTCTGAACATCCGGGCACTTTGCTCCACATTTATTTTGCAGTGTGATACCAGTTACAGTGAAATCAGATAAAGCCCTGAATTTTTCATGTTAATTAAAGTTCAAAGGATTCTTGACAAAGACTAGATTAAAAAGCAGGCATGACAAGGGAGATTTCTGGAGATTAGCGGAACTTCCTGCCTGCTTCTCTAGAAAACTTCCTGGTGACTAGGGAGAAAGGGAATTGGTGCTTTTCTCCCCTAAATTATTTGATTTCATTGACAAACATTAGTTTGCACAATACTTTGAGGTTTAGGTTCTTGGCAAACTGAGATAAGGAAAAGATATGGATCTTGCACTTTAAAGTAGCCATATTAGCAATTAAATAGCAGAACAATATATATATATATTTTTAAGAAAAAGGATCTTTCTACAAGACTTTATATCAAGGTAGCCAGGCTCAAGGGGTCCTATGTGAGGCTGTTGTTTCTCTCGCTACCTCCAATCATGTCTCTAAAATTCACTGTTCCAAATTATTATCCTCTAACTCTCTGGCCTTATAGCATGGTGAAATCGTTTGAATTGTTTTCGGGGACCAGACCAAATTCAATTCCAATCACCAGTTTAAATTGACTAAACAGTCCAATTTGATTCAGACTTCTGCAAGGTTTCCAAAAATCAGTTCAATTTGGACATCTGGCTTAAATCACATTTGGTCTTTTGAACTGATTAAAAAAAAAAAGGTTTTGTACAGGTACACAAATCATTTGAGTAATTCAAATAGATTTGAAGGCATTCTGTTCCAGGTGCCAATTCAAAGACCTTTTCCAATTTGATTCCGAAAAGCTATTTGTTTCAGAGCTTTGATCAAATTGCTTTGGGGTTGAATCTTTGAATCAAAATTTGCACACTGAAAACTTCGCACACTCTGATTGTTTAGGCTGAGAAGTTAATGCTCTTTAAGGAGTAATGGTCGAATCTGCATGAAAGGATAGGCTCTAAACCCAGATTAACAAAGCACAGAAGTGCTGTGTTCACATAATATGGGGTGCCCCCCAAATTAAAAATATATACTGTCTTGAACTGATGCCCTGGTTCACACAACTTACAAAAACAAGGGCTGGGTTCTACAAGTTGCTGAACCACAAACTAACCAATCCCATTTAACTAAATCTAAATCTCAGCTAATTCAGCCAATGGGCACTGCTCATTTCTTGTTGGGGGGGGGGTTACAAGTAGTAGTAGCGATGAGAACAGTAGTATTCTAGCCACAACTACATGTGGTAGAGTTGAGAACTGTAGTATTCTAGCCACTACTGAACTATAAATTGTCAGAAGGTCTTTCCAGCCTATCCAGAGTTAAAGGGTCTTGGGAGTGTGGTTTACAGTATGTGAAATGTCAGTTTTTCCTCTGTCTTCCTTTTGTTCCTTCAGATTCCCTTTCACTCCAGTATGAAGCCATGGACTGTATCTCTGCAACAGACTTCTAGCTCTTTCCTTAAATGCTTTGCAGAATTGCCTGACCCAATTAACCATTTTTTCAGTGAGGAAAAGGCAGAATGTATAAGTTGAGTAAAATGTTTGTTGTCCTACCAGCCTTTCTTTTAAGGAAAGATGACATATTGAAGGGATCAATATCTAAACTGGCAATGAATCAATATCTAAATTGGCAATATTAACTTCATAGCTTTAGAGCATGCATGGAGTTCTCTGTAGCCAAGCTTCAATACTAACAGCACTTAGCGAAGTTGCAAGAGGAAGCAACTAACCACAGAGGAGCTAGCTCAGATAATAGGGAAAACTCCTCCTGAAGAGACTAAGTCTGAAGCCTGATAAGGAGGGAGGACCCAGAACAAGGGTCTGCAGGGACTGACAAGGGTTAGGGGCAACTCCTTTAAATTTAATGTAAGCAAACAAGGGTGGGGAATAGAGTTAATGTAAGCAAACAGGGGTGGGAAATAATGTATTCTGTGTAAGTTTCTTTGACTGGCTGTAAAACTCATCTTCATTATAATGGTAATAGGTTCTGCCTTTTTAAAAATACTATAGAAGTCTGTGGTTTTGTCTCCAAGTGTGTGCCACCCTGCTCTCTCTTGGTGCATGGTGTGGACACCCAGACTTTTGCTTGGCCAAATAAAATGCTGCTTAGAGAAGTCCCTGCTTGAAGTCTTTCATTTTGTGCTGCTGATTGATTTCAAGTTTTCTGGGTAGCCGTGAACCTTACAATATTTTGAGCATTTTGGTCTAGAGAAGATCAGAAGGCATTACACATTCTATGTGCAAAGTAAAGAAAGAATTAGGAGAAAGGAAGCCATGTTTTGTGAAACCATGATTTACAAGATGGATCACAAGTTTAATATATTTTTATTAAGAGTTTTTACATAATTTAAAGATAAACAAGAAAGAGTAAATAAAAGAAAGTAGAAAAAGGTAAAAGAGAAAAGAAAAATGCTTGAAACGATACAGATAAAGGAAAAAGGAAAAAGAAAATTAAAGATGGGCTTCCAATCTTCTTTACAGCAGATACAAATTTTTATTTTTTTCTCCCCCTTTAGAATTACATTATATAGTTCCCTTCTTCCCATATTCAACCCTTTTTAATCAGCAAATCCAGAAATCACCAGTTCATTTTTTTATCTATTTTCAGCAAAAAGTCCATAAAAGGTTTCCAATCTTTTATTGTTTTGTCCCTAATCACACTGGTCAATTTTGTCATTTCTGCAAATTCTGCCATCTTCACAGTCCACTCCTCCATTGTGCTTCTGTCCTTTTCCATCTTTGTGCATATAGTAGCTTTGTGCAATTACCATATATAAAAGCATTTGTCCATAAGTCCTTTTTAATATGAACCACAGTGGACTGAGTTGGCCATTCATCCCAGAAAATTTTCCCCTTGTATTTCCTTCCTTGGTGCCCAACCAACATCTGCTTGGGCTGGAGAATGAGGAGGAAGGAGAGAAAAGATGGGGAGGTGAGAGAGGAGAAAGGGAACATGACAGCATTTGTCCAGGAGCTGAAGGGTTGTCACACAGAAGGCCAAGAGATGTTCCCTATAGCCCCAAAGTGCAGGACATGGAATCTTGGTCTCACCTGACAGTTTAATATTAGGCAAAAGTTCCCAACAACAAGAGCCAATTGGTACTAGAACTGCTAACCCAGAGAAATGGTGAGCTTCTCTTCATTGGATGTGTGCAAATGGAAATTAGGTAGTCATTTGTCCGGATATTTTTATTTGCATTCCTGCAGTGAGCAGGAAGACTCAGTAGTCTAAACCAGTGTTTCTCAACATCAACAACTTTAAGATGTGTAGACTTCAAAGCCAGGCTGGGGAATTCTGGGAGTTGAAGCTCACCCATCTTAAAGTTGCTGAGGTTGAGGAGCACTGGTCTAAACATCTAACTTTCTGCTTTCTTATTAGAGCTGTAGCTGCTGGGTAAATGGGACATATTAAATCCAAGTTAGATTGATTGATTTTCTTTCCTTCCTCCCTTC
Organism: Liasis olivaceus; assembly: GCA_030867105.1. Taxonomy (NCBI): domain Eukaryota; kingdom Metazoa; phylum Chordata; class Lepidosauria; order Squamata; family Pythonidae; genus Liasis; species Liasis olivaceus. The sequence continues at coordinate 74,563,289 of CM061355.1, forward strand.
CTTCCTTCCTTGCAATTTAGCCCATTACCCCAGAAACAGGAGAAAGAAAATGCTGCTTCCAGGGTCATAGCCTAAACAGATAAGTCACCTAAGGAGGGGAATCAGGAGCAAATACGGAAGAGATGGGTGCTAAGCTCCAAGGCCAATTTGCTGGCATTTAGCTGGGCTGATTTTCTCAACCTGAAAAAGGGAAGCCTTGCAAGGGGCCACCAGCAAAGTTAGCCCTGGCTTCTGCCTTGGCTGAACGTGAGTTCCTTCTCTGAAAAACTGATCATAACTGTCATTCTTTCCCTAGTCTATAAATACCCCACAGTCTGCTTCTCAACTCAGAGGTAGTCTGCAGTAAGTGCTTCTCACTCCTCTGTGTGGAAAGCCTGCAGATGGCTACATTTAAAGTGTGATTTTAGTTTTTAGTTTTTTGTTTTTTAAAGGGGAAAAAGGAGGAAAGATCCAATGTTGCTATGGAGGCTTCTGCAAACACTTTCTTAAAAAAAATCTCAGAGGGTCTCACTTTGATTCAGCTCAGCTCTTTTTCATAAGCCAGAAATTAGAGGAAGAAAAATATTCCTTTTCAAGCAAAACCATCACTCTTGAGATGTGGGCTCTTTGGTTTATTTATAGCAGAAACCTCTTCTCTAGCCAAACCGCTGGCTAACTTGAGATGTGTGCCTGTGTGCATCTTCTCCAAGATCCCCCTTGTTTAATACCACACTTTTTCATTTGTTGAAACTGTGAATCACAATATAAAAATAGGAAAAGCAGATAGAGTCAGTTTCCTGAGCCAGTGTTAGGAATTAAATATTTTCAAGAGCTTTTCCACCTGTTAGAAAGAATAGTGGGTAGACAAGTAGGAGATCATAAGACATACATGTTTTTGGCCTAATATTTTGGAATACCATAGGCCAGTGTTTCTCAGCCTTGGCAACTGGAAGATGTGTGGACTTCAACTCCCAGAATTCCCCAGCCAGCATAGCTGGCTAGGGAATTCTGGGGGTTGAAGTCCATACATCTTCCAGTTGTCAAGGTTGAGAAACACTGCCATAGGCTGTATACCATAAATAAAAGCTGCATCTCTGCCTGCCTTTGGCTCTAATTACAGCTTATATGCAAATACTGTACATGTAACAGCCTTCAAAGCCCTTTAAAAAAATAGGGACAGGAGAGGGACCTACATAAAATCCACCATACTATTCCCTTTTGGGATGAGCAGTATTACCCTAAGTACAGAAATAAGAGTAAAAATAGTAAGCCAAAAGAATTAAAGGCATAGGGATATAGCAAAATCTAGTTTATATCAACCCCGTTCATTCTCCCTCTTCATAAATCTCTGTTGTTCCAAACATTCTTCCTTCCACCCAATCTATATGGCTGAAGATGTTGTAGAAATCCTGAACTGGTATCTGGAGGCTGTGAAGATCCTGATGGGGCAAAATAAGCTGAGGTTAAAACCTGTTAACATGGAGTTACTAATCAATGAAGTGAACATCTGGGCTATCCTATAATACAAACCCAGTAGTTACTCTTGCATTTTTTCTAAAGGAGATAGTTCATGACTTGGACTTGTTTCGGACTCTCAGCTCCTGTTTGAGCAGATGAATGCTGCACCCAGATTCAGCTAACATATCATTATGACTCTACCTGGGCCAGAATGCCCAGATATCAGTAACTCACTCCCTGATCACCACATGATTGGACTACTACAGTGTTCTCTTCATGGGGCTGCCTTTAGAAATGTCTCAGAGGGTGCAGCTGGTACTAAATTTGGGGACTAGGTTGTTGGTTGGAGAATCTCACCACTATAGAATAGTACTAATTTTAAGGTCACTGCATTGGTTACCAGAAAGCTTCCAGGTCCACTTCAATGTAATCACCTCCCAAGCTGAATATACAAGGCAATGCCTCATCTCCCCATTCAATCATCAGATCTAGAGAAAGTATGTTGAGAGTTTCCCACTTTGGCAAGAGGTACGTGGAGGATGGACCAAGGATAAGCCTTCTCTCTGATAGCCCCTGTGTTCTTGTGCACTCTTTCCCCAAAGGTACATGCAGCTTTAACCCTCCTTGTATTTTGCAAGGAAATAAAATTGATACTATTCCAACAAGGCCTTGTTCATACTTGACACATATCACCAATCCTTGGATTATATGAATTGTTTTATTGCTGTTTTAATTTCTATAAAAATTGTTCTGCTTTAGTCCCTCCTCCCCCCCCCCCAAGAACAACTAGAATCCATCACCACAAGAGTCCTCCTACTTCTGTAATGGGATGTGAGAATAACCTTGAGGAACAGGAGAAAGAACCACTTCCAAAACATTGGTCAGATAAGAGAAATCAGTCCAAAGCAGGAAAGGAATTTGAGAAAATGTCTCAGAGTTGGCCCTTCCTAGTTCTCTTTAGGATAAAGGCAGGGAGGGGGAGGCACACTCAGAATTGCAAGATTCTGTTACTGTAACCCTATAATAAAAATAGTTTTATTATTCAAAGTTTTGGTGTTCAAGTCTGGTCTACCTCGAAGGGTTGAGAACTTCTAGAAATAATATCTTACTGTCCACTTATTCCTGCTTCCAGTCCTGTATCACCAATCTAAGTGAGTACCTGTCCTGTTAACTCACAACTACTAAGCTTCTTTGGGCGTTTTGAGTGAGGGATGTTGTCAAACCCATGAGGGGCTGGGTTGTGTGTCATATGCTTCAACCTCTTTAAATTGGCTCAACATTAGAGCAAGTTATCTAGAGAGCTATGTATCCAAGAGCGACGTACAGAGGTCCAGTTCATACAGTGACAGCTAAAATGCAGACATTTTGGTATTCCTGTTTATGTTATGGAACCCTTTGTGCATCTCTCTGTCAAAAGCTGTGCTGAGGTCTAGGTATGCTATATCTAGGTTGTTCCGATCTATTTATCTAGTAACTGTATGAAAGAAGGAGATGAAGTTAGCTTGGCATGATAGTCTGCAATCACATCTGCTGGTTCCTTCAGTACTCTGAGAAGTAATCCTAAACTGGTTATATTGTCTCTTACCCTCTCCTTATCTATCTTAGACTGAAGCTTCCTCCTTCCCCTAGTGTTATAACCATGATGATCTAGGACTCCTTTCCACTTCTGGGAGAAGATAGACGACAAGCCCTACAAGGTAGACCAGACTTGAACACCAAAGTCATGAATACTAAAACCACTTTTATTACAGGATTACAGTAACAGAATCCTGGAACTCTGAATGTGCCTCCCTGCTCCCTGCTTTTACCCTAAATAGAACTAAGAAGAGTCAAGTCTGAGATGCTTTTTCCACACACATACACACCCCATTCTTGCTTTGGACTCAGATTCCTTTTATCTGACTGTTGCCTTAGCTGCGGCTCTTCCTCCTGTTCCTCAAGGCTATTCTCACAGCCCATTTCATAGGACACCATTTCTATTCCCCTAATAATCTTCACTGCTTTTCCCTGAACCGTGTAGTTTTAAAAGACCTATGCCAATAGCCAACCTTCTCCAACCTGGTTTTCAACTCACATCATTCCCAGCTTTGAACATACTATAAGGGAATTCTGGTGTTAAAATCCAGTGCATCTGGAGGGCATCAGGTTAGAGAAAGCTGTCTTGGGAAACAGCACATAGGCAAGGCACACGCTATAGTACTTTGCCAAAGCTGCATGCATTGAATTTTAGGCAAGCAAATATTCTTGAATGCATCAATCCTTCACCTATCTGGTATCGTCCACATATATTGGGATTAAAATGCCAAGATGACTAAGAGTTTTGGGAGTTTTATTAAGATAGTAGCTGGAAAAGCCTAACGTAATGCATTTCAAAATTAGCCGTCACTTCAGTACATGTGCAACTAAACTATATTTGTACAACTGATTTGTTATGGTTCCCAGGAGCAAGGTGAAGATAGTCTGAAAATATCAAATCATCAGTATTTCCAAAACTGCAATTCCTGGTAAATCGAAGTTAGGGATCAGAAAGAAGGACCATCAAAAATATACGAAGTGTTTCTTTTGGCTTTGTGGACTTTGCAGTTGCACTGGAGGGGGCTGGAGGCTAGTTTGGGAACACGTAGCATGCTGTTTCATGGAACGCATCAGCTATATAATTGAATAATCTGAAACGTATTCATCACATCCATATACCTAGACATGGTGAAATGAAAGGCATCTGGACTCGGCTGGCAAGTCAAAATAAAAATGGAAAAACAAAAGCTGGCATTAGGACTTAATATTACAGGGTGTGGGTGGAGGATATATTCAGAACCCAGAATGGTGCTCTTTGCTTGATGTATTGCAGCCAGGAATATTCTTCTTTCAGTGTTTGAAAAAAAGACAGCGAGAGAGAGACAGAAGAGAAGCTTTCTGAAGCTGCCTTTGTTGTTTAAGTAAATGACTCTGAGATCCAATGGATTCTATTCAGCCTCACAAAACTCCTTCCAACCCAGTTCTCCTGCCAAGGAAGAACTGCTTTACACAAAAGAGGAGTTCCTGCAGATGAAGATATCACAACAGGACTGAAGAATCGATCTCATCCAAACAGGAAATTGGGAGCTGAAACAAATTTTAGATTTGGAATCACTTGCCTGGTACATATTGGCCAAGTTTGAAATAGGATATTTGAAAAGATGTACACCTGGGGAAAAAATGCCTATATAAAATTGAAATGGATGAGATGTTGTCATGGAAGGGTGCACGCACTGGCACCACATTCCATAGCTACATCTTTTATCTAAACCACTTTAGATGAGTTGTGGATCTTTCCTCCAGACAACTATGAGAAATATAATTCTAATCAAGATATCTTGAGCTCTCTAAGGTTATGTTTTCAGCCTTCCTATGTACCATGAACGGGATGGGTTGGATGAAATCACACTGGTTTAAAATGATTAAAGATGCTTTATGTCAGGCAATGAATGCAATGATAATATCTTGCTATTGGCTGAGTTGTCTCAGGCCATTGTGGCTTAAAAACGAAAATGTCTGGAGACCATCAGACTGCATGTCCTTGACCTAAGAGAGGCCTCATTGAATTTGAACAAAATTGATGGACTACCCAGAAAGCTTTTCTTAGAAACTCCAAGACTGCTAACACAATTAAAGTTTGTCATGTTCTTCCTTATTAGGTTTCTGCTTGACAGGGATTCTCTAGAACTCCAATCGAACTAGAAGATGAAAGATGATTGGTGTGTACTAGAGAAGGTCTGTGAGCAGATTGTGCCAATTGCTGACAAAGGCAAGAATTGTGAATATCCTTGAGGCATACACTGCTTTTGCCCTGCAGGTTGTTTATACAATGTCTAGGAACCCCAGCTCTCTTGGGTTTCCATAAAGCCATTAAGATCTGACTTTTTCAGTGGGCCTAATGTATTCCAGCAGGGAAATGTTATATGTAGTTGGGCTGTTCTAGTGATTGTGCATTTGTTATATGGTTTATTCATTGATGTCTTCATCTTATTTCTGTCTTCAGGTCTGTACGGTGCCCAGAGTTGGTTTTATATTGGAACAGCATAAAAGCTAAGCAAACAAATAAGCAAACAAATAATATGGAGACAGGAAGTGAAAGTCAACTCCCACTCATCATACTTCTAGAATATGAGATGTAGGCTTCACTTTTATTTTTTTATCTATGCTTTCTGTTTTAATACATATTTTTAAAATATCTTCTCGCTTTTCATATTTTTAAAGGCTCTGATGTATCTTCAATGTACCCCATCCTCCTTATGCTGGTCTATGACCATAATAAAGATTTCATTGATTGATTGATGTAGGCTTGAATCCCTCATTCCATTAATGGAAAGAGGGGGACTGGTTGCCTAGAAAAAACGTATGTAGGGTCCAATTCAAGGTGTTGGTTATCACCTTTAAAGCCCTACATGGCCTCAGACCAGGCTATCTAAGGGACCGCCTCTCCCCTATGACTTCAACCCGTCCCACCCGATCACACAGAGAGGGCATGCTTCGGACCCCCTCAGTGAAAGTACTTTGACTGGCAGGGTCCAGAAGGCAGGCCTTCTCTGTGGTAGCCCCCGCTCTTTGGAACATCCTGCCCCTGGAGGTGCGATTGGCCCCCTCACTCCTGGCCTTCCGTAAGGCTTTGAAGACCTGGTTCTGCCACCTGGCCTGGGGTGGGGTGAGAATACCTCAAGCATGGGGATGGCTAGCCCCATAGAGGCCTCGGCCTTCAGCCTCAGGTTTTCATCCCCTTGGTCTCTCCTTCTTCTTTTTAGTTAAGTTTTAATTTATGGTTTTATGTGTTTATATATTTTATGTTCTAATGTTTATTGTGAATCGCCCAGAGTTCCCCCATTGGGGGGAGATGGGTGGTTGAAAAATTTAATAAATAAATAAATTAAATAAATAAATAAATCAGGCATGTGCTCCAAAGTTATTCTGCTAGAATCAGCCACAACCTTTCCTTTAGGTCGCTTTAAGATTGTTGGTGGTAGCAAGCTAGGAAATGTAATGGAGACATATGAAGAATTAGAAAGGAGTCAATACATCTTTCAGTTCCTATGATGTTTTTCAACAGATGAAGAAGGAGGCATAGAGTGACTGACCATCAAGGAGCAGAAGTTCCCACAGATGATGTGTTCATTGGCACCGTACCTCATTGGATATCAATATCTCCGCTTCTCCACAGCACCATCAAGGACATGCATGATCAGTGTCAGCCTTTTGAGGTAGGCCAGCTCAAGAAATAGACATCTCATAACTACTGGAACTCTACAGTTATAGGGTATAATAACTGAATTTTGAAAGCCTGCCAAATTCCGTCTCCCTCCTTCTTATACCAAGTTGTACTACGCATAAAAAGGGTGGGGCTTCAGTTGCATAGTCACAGCTGCCAACCTGACTTTTTTTATAACTCCCCCCCCCCCTCCCGATACCCCTGTGACTGGGGTTTCACCTTTGCAAGGTATTTCAACCCTCATCAAACTGAATGAGAATTGGAAGTAAATGTAGGTAAATATCTAAGTCCTGCATTAAAATCACACAAATCAATGCAGAAATGAAACAGAATGATTTTGGGGAAAAGTAGGAATCAAGAAGAAACTGAATGATGTTTTAAGTTTTGATTTGCATTTCTTTTTCTAGTCTTTATGATACGGGATTAAACATTGTGATTGTTTTCAACCCGAAATGGTATGCTTAGCTTTACCTCTTCCATTTCTAGCATTGCATTCTACTGCATATGAAGAATAAGTTCCAGATGTTCTGATCTGTAAGGCATTGCAGAGCCCCATAATTTCTACAAAATGCATTTGTTGAACCAGTTAGTCATCATTTGCATTTCTTTCTTTTTCCACTGGCCACCTTTTCTTCCACATCAGAAATCATTAGATATGCTATCATCAAGAATGTCCCACTGCCTTCCAACTTCTTTTGAGATCTTTGAAAACAGATCCAGGCTTGTGCTGTGTATGTGCGAAGTAATATTCAATTACCAGAGAGATTTATCATGGCAAAAGTTAAGGTTAATTAACATTTCTCCTTTCAGGCCCTGCATACATTTTCAGATCACAAAAAGAAAACTGATATCAATTAAGTTAATTTGACTTGTATCCATTTTCAAATGAATTATTTATAATTGATTTAAGAAAAGATAAAGTCTCAATGATCATCAAAATGGCAATAAATTTTACCCTTCTAACAAGCTTCCAACACCCTGTGGTTTTAAGCCTCTTTGCTTTAATTGAAACTAAAGTGCTTCAATTACATATTATAATTAAAAAGTTTCTGGATCGAATGATCAATCTTTGAAAATGCAATGGAGCAAGGATCAAAAAGAGAATGAAAGGGGAATAAATCTCCATGTGTCCTCAGAAATATCTTTGTAGATAATAAGCTACGTTTGTTTTACATATACCAAATTGCAATTCATTAAGTGATAAGCCAGCTTTATTTTTTTTTTACGAGACAAGTTGTATGTTGTGCATTAGTGTGTGGGCGTGGGTGTATTGAAATCTGAGAATTTGCCAGTTATTATTTTATGCTTTCTCTTGTTCCTTTCAGAAAATTACAATTTTCTATTTTTCTGGTCTCAGATTTTCCCATTCGATAGCTATTCTAGATGATGATACAAGAGAAATAATTTATTAGGGATAATTAATAAATTTGCATTTACATCCCACCTTTTATCAGAATCTCAAGGGGGCTATATGGAGCGGCTCATTTATGAGAGCTTGGCCTGAGAAGGAATGTCAGCTCAGTGTTACTCATGTTCCCATGAGGGCTTGAACCTGGATTTCCTGCCCCCTGTTCCAACACTTTAATCAATCCACAGTCAATGAGCTGTATCCAGTCATCCCAAACCCACTGGGGGGCTATTTTTCAAAAGAAATAAAAGAGATTTAATGTATTAAATCTCCCTTACACACCGCATGTACACAAGGGATAAAGTGTGACCTGTTGCTCTGGATGCAGATTCAGTTGCTGCCTTGATGACAGTCCACCAGGATCTGCAATTCTGAGATCAAACATTTTGTCCAACACAACATATATTTGAGAAACCTGTATTTACAAAAATGGATATTACTGGTGATTCTGTAGGAATAAAGTGCCTGTAAAACAGTGGTTTATTCCCATAGCACACTTAACCTAGTCAGTCACTAACCTAGGAATATTTGTTACCAATTTTTTCTAGGTTAGCACATAGTCACATTGATTGACTGATTGATTGATTTAAAATCACTATTTAAGGAATACAAAGTCTCTGCCCTCCCTGTATAAAATGTGCTTGATACCCAAGGAGCTCTTGCTCTGGAAAAGTCCTGGCAAGGCTTCATGACATCACCAGCCCCTTTCCCATTGGCCAGGCAACCAACGCTAATCAAGTTTGGCTGTTGCAGCCAATCAGCATTTGGGGTGTGTGGTCTGTGCTAACCAGTCCTTGTAATGAGTTTTGTCATGGAGAGACCTGTTTTTTCAGCCCTGTCTTTCCTGCAGCTCTTTTTCCCAGTTAGAAGTTAAGCAAAAGGTGGCAACTGACTAACATCAAGTGTTCCATGACATAGTTGATCAGCCCTGTGCATAAATGAGTCCATTTGAGGTTAAATTTAACCTCCTAGGGTTTAGTTGATGGGGGTCAATTGACCCCACATTGATGTTTCCACAGCACATTAACCTCAAGACTCATTGAAGCATGTTGTGCTCAAAAAAATAAGGCCAAGGTACATTAGGTATGATGGATAATGTCTTATATTGGAGATTTCTGTATTAAACTACATTTATTAGGGAAGCTTGAATCACTTTTGAAAAACAAATGTTGTAGAACATTTGATGGAATGGAATAGTCAGGAAATACATCTGATACTTACAGGTTGTGTTCATATAACTCACTTAACCTGATTACTGAATCCACCCATCTTCTGGGTTCACCCTGTACATTTGAACATAAACAAAGCTAAACTAGGATAAACTACAAGCTGCAGATGTTTTTAAATGACCTAGATACACTCTGTCTATGTCCCTGGATGTCATTTGCATGATAGATCAGATACTGTCGCAAGTGAAATCTGATGAGCTTTCAGTGATCTTGTTCAAGATTTTATAACTTTCACATGAAATCTCCCTTGTTGGGAGATTTGGCAATTTCATAAGATTTCAGCATTTTTTTCTTTTTTAAAACTTTTTTTTATTTAAACTCCAAAAACATTACACTTAACATTTTTAAGGGAAGCTGAGTAGTTTGTGGTATTTTACATAAACTAGAAATCAATAATATAAAATAGTATGACAATATTGCTGTTTTATATAAAATAATTTATAAAAGAAACCAAACCTGTTTTGAGATAGATAGATAGATGATAGATAGATAGATAAAAGAAAAAGAGTAAAAATCACATATTAATTACTGACAAGAAAAAGTGAGATCTTGTTTAGAAAAAAAAAAGGGGGGGGGGAGACATTACAGTATAAAAAATTAAACAAAACTAAAGACTAAAAAAAGAAGCCCGAACATTTAATTATACCTAATTATACATCAAATGATTAAAAGCATTTAACTTTTGTGATTCTATTTTTAAAACATAAATTAAATCCTGCCAATATAGGATCAGAGTGTCCAGTCATGCCATTCCTATAGTACAGTTGATTCAAAAGCAAATTTAAGAGTTGATAAATTTTATTCAGCTAACTTTCTACAACCAAAGAATTATTTTGAGAAATTCAAAAAGTGACATCATTCCTGATGTTAAGGATTGGATTTTGGAAATGTGTAGTTGATCTGTTTTTTGAAAGTTAATGTTTTCCACTTGCTAGAAAATGAAGTAATATGCTTCTCTTTGGCAAAAAAATTATGGTATTTTACAAAAACAGAGCAATATTACCATGTTATTTTTTTCTATTTAACAATAATAATTTATTATAAGGTACACTTTGTATACCTTATATACAACCTTATATAGTGATTTCTGTATAATGTTTGAAATATGATATGTAAGTGATATATTTAGATCTTTACTAATGTATTTCCTTTTTTTTTGTTCTGTTTAGATTTTTATTTTATTAGTTGTTTTCTGTATTTCATTGTTGATTTACCGTTTGTAACTTCATTTATCTTTTTTAATCTTGTGAATAGAATAGAATAGAATAGAATAGAATAGAATAGAATAGAATAGAATAGAATAGAAAAAAAATAGATCCAGGAACACAAGCATTTCTTCCATGATATCCCATCACCTTTTTCACTACAGTCCAGTCTTTTAAAAACAAGACTAATTCTGGTGACATCATCATTATCTTCACCATCAAATGCCTTTTACTCTACAGAGAACTATAGTCAGAAAAAATTAATCACACATGCCAATATGTGGTGCACCCAAACTCAGGAAGAAGACTAGAAACCCAGCAAGAACTGCTTAATGAAGGTAGGAATTTACTATGGCTGATGTACTTACAAATTTCTGGAAGGATACAAAGTGATATTAAGAAAGCAGGAGAGACTTTGAGAAAGATGACAGTTTGAAACATCTCATACAAAACCAGGATCACCTATAGAACATTGATTGATTGATTGATTGAGTCCTTGGTGCAAACAACCAAGCTTGGAGAACCCCAGAGACTCCCCAGTTCAACCCTTAGCTACATATATTCTCTTCTATTGGAATTCATTTATTTATTTGTTTTTCAAATGTATATAGCCACCCAGCTCATATATATGATTCTGGGTGGCTTACAAACAACTAAGACAAATATAAAACCAGCAAAAAGAACAATACAACAATTCAAAAACAAGGAAAGAACAGCAGAAAAGCATACAAAAACCATCATAATAATACATAAAAGTCACAGCTGAGGTAACCCCATTCATCAAAACAATCAGAACAGCCACTGCACCAGCTCCAGCACACTCATGGGTCCCCATGCCCATTGGCAAAACCTTGCCTTCAGGGCAGCCAGCAGGGCTGGGGCCAATCTTACCACTGGGAAGGTTGATGTTCCACAGACCGGGTGCCATGGCAGAAGAGGCTCTCTTTCTGGTCCCGCCAGATGATAGGACCTGGCTGACAGGACCAGCAACATGCCTGTCCTGTCAGACCTGATGGGATGGGTAGATGTAACTGGGGAGAAATGGTCCCTCAAGTAACACCCCCCCCCCCCGCCATCCCATGCCATGTAGGGCTTTAATAGATCATTACTAGCACCTTGAACTGAACCCAGAAGCAAACTGGCCACCGATGCAGCTCACCGAGCAGAGGTTTAACATGCACAGGTTGTCAAGTACTTATAACTGCTGCATTTTGCACCAGTCGAAGCTTCTGAATACTCTTCAAGGGCAGCCCCATGTAGAGCACATTGCAGTAAATCATATGAGAGGTGACTAAAGTGTAAGTGATTATGAATGGGGTCTCTGGGTGCAGGAATGGGAGCAACTGGCACACAATGTGTAGCTGTGCAAAGGCCCTCCTGGCCATGGCTGCCACCTGTTCTTTGAACAGGAGTTGTGATTCCAGAAGGACCCCCACATTGTGCACATTGTGTTATTGAAATATGACACACAGGTGGAACCAATCAAAAATTGCATGAAAAAGAAATGCACTGGAAATCGAGTAGGAATCATTCCAAAAACTGGATCTGCTCCAGCATGCCCTGAACAAATGGTAAAAACTGAGCTTGTGTTATGAGCAGGATTGTGAAGTTTGTGAAATGTTTGATCTACATTGCCTGCTAGACTTAACCCAAAGCAAAATAGGTCATGGGGTTCACAAAAACAGTGTTTCTTTCTTTTTCTTCATTATTTTTTTTTTGGGGGGGGAGGTACTGCTGCTCCATCATTCATTGATTTGATTTTACATCATAAACAGGGGCACCTAAATTATTAAGTAGTGTTGAGAAGGTGGTAGAGAATTAGCCATTCTGAGTAGAATCAGGAGCGAGGGAGCAGATGAAGCATTTCAGGCCACTGACAATGTGTGTGCAAGAACAGATTTAAGGGGAGATGGGGGTTCAGCTGAACTAGAATATGAAGGTGTGAATGTGTTTGTATAGTCCCCAACATCTAACTCTACATCAAATGCAACTTCTGGGTCAAACAGTTTCCCCACCCATGTCCTGAAAACGTGTACCCATCATTACATGATGTAGTATGTGATTATGAACTCCATATATTCTTTATGGAGAGGAGAGCAAATCACCCATGAACTGATTCAATTGCTGATTCCATCTGAATCGTGCATTTGAATGCTTGATTTGAAGAAAATGTATATGTGTGTGCACAAAAGCCCTTGCAAGGCCAAATTGATTTGCGGGCACTTCATTTGACGAAATGATTTGATCCAGCAATTAGATGCGAAAATTCATTGCAAAGGTGTAATTTAGTTAAATCATCTTTTAATCAAAGTTTCAAATAATACAGCCCTATTGATTACACATTCATGGCTTAAAAATTAAGGCCTGATCTTTGGGACTCGGATAACAACATATTATCCACAAAAATTGAACGTTAAAGAAATATGCTCAATAAGGCTTGCTCCATTTAGCATTATTTTTCAGTTCAGAAGTAATAAGAACAATTATTTAACAGAAAGAATATTCCTTATGTGTTTCTTTTTCAGATGGCAAGATTTTTTCTTTCTTTCAAGAAAGACTGTGAAGATAAGTCAGCGTCTTAAATTTAGGAAGAAGGTAGAATTTTGCTGTAGTCTTTCTAGTTTGTCTCTAAACTAAATGTCTCTAAAGAATAGCTTTACTTTAAAACAAAGAGGTTCATCATCTCACAAACATAAAACCTTAAGCAGAATAGTTATAGCAAAAAAAAAAAAACTGGATTAGATGATTCATTGAACCCGATTGCACAATATTTCCACGTTAAGTCATATTACACAGTAATGAACTTTACGGAGTATTGATTATCTGTATGTTCCTGTTAGAGGAGTGTATAGTTGTTCATGGGAACTCATGGGGAAAATGTGAAAACATAAGATATTAGTCTCTCTCTCTCTCTCTCTCTCTCTCTCTCTCTCTCTTTTCTTTTCCCCCAGGATATATGTTTAAAAGAACTACAGACACTGCAGAAATTTTGCCTGGAGCAAAATCTAAAATATTTTCAAGAGCTCCTCATATAAAGAGTTCTGAGAATAGAGTTCTGATTCAGATATGTTAGAATGGATACTTAATATCCTCACTGGATTAATTTCAATTCAAACAATTATTGTTGCTGTATCAAATAATAATAATAGTAGTAATAATAATAATAATAATAATAATAATAATAATAATAATCCTGCAACAATACCTTTAACACCATCAAACAGCAACATCTACCTATCCCAGGTCCTTGGGAAGGACTTGATAGGTGGATAAAAATGCCAAACCTGGTCTAAACATCTGGCTGACTGTACAGCCAACAATAATAATATATTGATTATATTGTTATTATTATTTCAGTTTATGCTTCATTTTCTACCTATGAAATATGCAAGATGAATGGGAGGTCTAAAATAAGCAATAAAACACTGCTAAAGTTGTTTACAGACCATTTTTGTTCCCACCCAAAATCCCCCTAAACAAACATTGTCTAAACAAGAGTCTTAATCCCTTTCTTAAATATGGAAATTTTGGAGATTGCTAAGGAAGTGTTTGCTCTAGTGATACAAATACTTAAATTTGTATGGCAAGAGAAAAAGCCACAAGTTAAATATAAGATGTTACAAGATGCAGAGGAAAGAGGGGGACTGACTTTATGTGATTTGAAATTGTACTTTGCTGCTTGGCATACACTAATACAGAAGATTTTAAAGATTAACAGGCAATTGAAACCGGAGGCGTTTCTTTTGGGGTTGATGGACAAACAGCTGGAAAAAAGTCATGGAACTTTGTTTCGATACATGACAACTGCAGTGAGACTGTTATATGAACAAAGGTGGAAAGACTCAACATTACCCACAATGGAGGAATAGTTAGTGAAGATGATGGAATTTGCAGAGATGGCTAAATTGACTTCCTTAATTAGAGAAAAGACTTACTATCTTTATTGCTGGCAGGAAGACCCTTATAGACTTTTTGTGTGAAACAGAAACAAAAAAGGGGGGGGGACTTGTGACTTGTGATTTTGACGATTAGAAAAAAATAGATGATAGAAAAAAGAGAGTTTGCTTTTGTAACCCTAGAATAAGAGGTAATTTTGCATTTGCAATTATACTTTCCGTAAAGGAAATCGGAAACAGCTTTCTCTTTTTTTCTCTTTTTTTCTTTTTCTACTTTTGACTTTTTTTTCATTCTTCTCTCTCTCTCTCTCTCTCTCTTTTTACTTTGTATTGTCTTGTTAGTTTTTATTTTCTGTTTAAAATTCTTAATAAAATTATATATAAAAATGAGTAAGTACAACTTTTGCTCTGTAAAGAAAATATTTGCTGTTAAATTCTAATATGTTCTGTGTGCACATGTGCTGTATCTTTATGGAAATTCCTAACCCATCTCCTCCAGTTAATGTTCTTGCAGGAAGAGGCTTAGATTTTTAAAAGCATTTACAAGCTTTGTGTCTAACCAACCCTTTTAATAAATGTAATATAAACTGCCAAGAAGTAAGTGCAAAAACATGGCAAAAGATCAAGATTCAAAGGTCTAATATCCACAAACCCCAGGGAACAAATCATTAGATTTTATATTGCATTTAAACAAGGGAAAAATAAATTCTTTCAAAACACACTGGGATTGACAAGCATGTTAAAGCCAAGGAAGAAGAAACATTGGTGAGGTGTTTCCCCACTCTTTTGTAATCAAAATGAAAACAAGACATGTTTTAATCCTTTGAAGGGGCTATTTCAATTCCCCCCCCCCCCCCCCCCCCCGTAATGGGGAAATACACTGTCAAATGTTAACTGTTCTTCAACAGAGAGAGAGAGATTATAACTGCATTCATTTTGGAGGAAATGGAAAGTTTTTGATGATAAATTGAGTCTCTTACAACTTAGGAACCAGGGGTGGCTATGAGTGTGTATGTGAGTATGTGAGTATGCATGGGTTTGGAGGGAGGAGTGTCATACATGACACATGTAATAAGGGTGGGGCTTTGTTTATGTATTGATTGATTAATTCATTTTAATTATATGGGGGGGATGGCCTTGGGAGACAGGAGGAAGAGTCACAGACTAGGCAATAGCCAGATAAGAGGCTGCTGAGCCCACAGAAGGAAAGGGGTGTGGTAAATATCTCAGAAGGGACCCTCCCTAGTTTCTTGGACTATAAAGGTGAGGGGGGAGAGATGCACTTTCAGACTTGCAAGATTCTGCTAATGTAACCTTACAGTTAGTACTCTGGGTGTGCTTCTTTTCTGGAGTACCTAGCAAGGCCGACATTTATTTACATAATTTAAAGGCTGTGTGATTCCAAATGACACTGGTGGCTTACACTTTAGAAGCAGGGACAATTTAAAAAATTAAACAGATCATAGATATCCAGAAGTCACATGGCTGTGGCTGCTATCTTGACTTACTGACACCCCCCATGCCCCCCGAACCTGATCTGGGTTGGCCACCTAAGAATTCAGGGTGGGGGGAGAGTGGTTAGTTGCAATGCAGCTTGTCCTTAAGTGTAACACCCTCTTTTGCTGCTGGGCTGCTAAAGCTAGAGAAATATAGAAAATAAGACTATTTTTCTTCCAGTAAAAGATTGAACAGAGTGCAAGAACTGGGGTCGGGGAGAGATGGCTGTGAAAATTTGATCTAAGAAGGAAAAGACAGTTTGGACTTTGTCTGCTGCCCCCAAGGGCTGAATTCAAAGAAATGAGTAGTGCCAGGACCAAAAAACACAAAACAAAAAACCTATTTTAATTTTTCACCGATTTTTAATTTTATCTGCAGTAAAGTGAAATTTAGCTGCAATGGAGTACTTACAAAACATTAAAGATGCTCAAAACTCTGTGTGGTGCTGGGTGCTCAATGTGATAATTGGTGGGAGGGAGATGATGATCTAGATTTATTGGAAATTGTTTACAAAAGGATAATAATTATAATATATATTTCATAGAATCCTAGAATCTTACAGTTGGAAGAGGCCACTTAAATCACTGTGTCCTACCCCTTGCTTGGGGCAGGAAACCAGATTAAAGAATGAGTCTGTCTAATATTTTCTTGAAGACACCCTGTAAAAGGGAAGCCATCACAACTGGGTTATTGGTCCCACTGTCCAACAACTCTTAATGTTAGGAAGTTTTTTTGACATTCAATCAGAATGTGGCTTCCTGTAACTGAAATCCATTATTTATGTCTTGAACTTTGGGATTGTAGAAAACAGGTCAGGAGCTTGCCTTCTCCTTAAAACAGTGGTCCATCTTAATGGCAGAAGCTCTCCAACAATTCTCTCAGAGAACCTCCTCAGAGAGATCTAGGGCAGCACTTCTTAACTGGGGGCCATATGGCCTTCTGGGGGCCCTTGAGGAGCCACAGGTGAAAAGCATGTAATGGGGGGTGGGGCATGGCACCTGCTGACAAGGCCACAGCAAAGCAAAGTGTCTTATACTGCAAATACTATTTTGTTGATACCAGAAAATGCACCAATTACTGTCCCATGTCTATATCCAGTAATGGGATCTGGACAGGGGTGCCACAAGAGAAAAACAAGGTTGGAAGGGGCCCATAGGTGAAAAAAGGCTGAGAAGCACTGATCTAGGGAATGAAAACTGGGCACCTCTACATACAAGCTGCAATGGTATGTGGGAATGACTTTGGGGGATGAGGCTCAGAGACGCTGCCTAGGGAATGGTCAGATAAGAGACAGCATAGCCCGCAGCTGGATAGTGGGTGGGGCAAGAGGCTCAGAAGAGACCCGCCCTAATTTCTCGGGATGTAAACGAGACAACAGGGAGAGGGGAGAACTGTACTTTTAGACTTGCAAGATCCTGTTAATGTAGCCTTACAATAAAGTAGAATGAGCTCATCTGGTTGTGTTTTCTATCTAGTCTACCTGGGGAGGCTGACAGAAGCAAAGCAGAAGGTCCAACTTTGTGGGGGAGGGGGGGTTCCAAAGGCCATGAACGTGGTGGGGCATTCTCTAAAGATATTGGATGGGAGTAAAAATTGGAAAAAAAAATCAAAGGAAGGTAGGGCTGCTAATTAATAGCCAGTGTTCTTTCCCATTGGAATGGGCAGGAGCACCACTGTTCAGTAGGCAGTCAAGATTCCATGTTGTTCCAGAATATTATGTCCACATGATATAAAATTGTTCCAGTTGTGTGGAAGGAGGGGGAGATGGTTAATTTTATAATCTGAAATTAATAGTTTTGTCCCCCTCTCCCTGAGACAGGGAGAGGGAGATAGGCATTATTTTTGTTACTTCAAAATAGGAAGTAGCCCAGCATTGGTGGATATACAAAATAAAAACATATTTTGTATATTGTATATTTTGGATATTTGTATATTGTAGGACTGTACAGATATTTCCAGAACTATTTTGCAGTCATTTTTTCAGATCTGAAAGTCAGAAGAAGGAGAAGGAGAAGGAGAAGGAGAGGGAGAGGGAGAGGGAGAGGAGGAAGAGGAAGAGGAAGAGGAAGAGGAAGAGGAAGAGGAAGAGGAAGAGGAAGAGGAAGAGGAAGAGGAGGAGGAGGAGGAGGAGGAGGAGGAGGAGGAGGAGGAGGAGGAGGAGGAGGAGGAGGAGGAAGAAGAAGAAGAAGAAGAAGAAGAAGAAGAAGAAGAAGAAGAAGAAGAAGAAGAAGAAGAAGAAGAAGAAGAAGAAGAAGAAGAAGAAGTAGTAGTAGAAGAAGAAGATTGACTAAGCATTTCAGGTATTTCTATGGATGTTTTAAACTAGTTGCTGCATTGTAGATACTTTTATTGTTGATATTTATGATAAACCACCATGTCTCTGGAGTTGATTTGGCAGTATATTAACTGAATGACATAGATAGATAGATAGATAGATAGATAGATAGATAGATAGATGACAGACAGACAGACAGACAGGCTTGCATAGGAAAAATGTAAATGCCTAATGGTGTCAGAGAGCCAGTTTGGTGCAGTGGTGAAGGCACCAGGCTAGGAACTGGGAGACTGCGAGTTCTAGTCCTGCCTTAGGCACAGAGCCAGCTGGGTGACTTTGGGCCAGTCCCTCTCTCAGCCCTGGGAAGGAGGCAAGGGCAAGCCACTTCCAAAATCTTGCCAAGAAAACTGCAGGGACTTGTCCAGGCAGTTGCCAAGAGTCAAAGGCTGACTTGAAGGCACAGGGGGAAAAAATGGTGCCAATATCTTTTTCAGTTCTAATTCAGGGACAGCATTTCTAGGAAAGTTAGAGAGGAGAGGAAGCTGACCACATTTTTTACAAATCCTTAGTGAGTTTTTTGAGTTACACTTCTTTACAATCTGATTTATTAAAATGCAACTATCTTGCTTTCCAACAAAACTGGATAAAACACACAGCCAGCCTAGACCATGATGAAAGGAAAGAAGCATGACCCGATTATATAAATCAATGCACAGATTTCCTGGCGATCAGTTTTTGCTTTTTGTTTTTGTCCGTAGCGAACCCTTGATCAGGTGACATTTGCAATATTCCCAGCAATCTTTTCCCAATGCAATTTGAAAAATATACCTTCTGTTCTCTCATGTCCCTTGTCTCTTGTGTGACATTGGACAGTAAACTAACACACACACAGAAGAAGTAGAGCCAAAATAGTTAGAAAGAGGGAGGGAGGGAGGGAGGGAGGGAGGGAGGGAGGGATTGAGAGAGAGAGAGAGAGAGAGAGAAATGTTTATTTTGGTCAATGACCAGATAAAAATGAACATATATAAACTAACTATATAAAAATAGGAAAAGAGATGTAGCAGATACTGTTTGAAACAACAATGAATATATTATTTTGCAATCATCATCATCATCGATTTGTAAGAGAGATCAATGAATGAGGGAAAGGTGTGAGGTGGCTTGCGTGCTTCAGTTATACCAGGGGTTTGGAGCAAATGTTGCCTGGCCTCTCCATCAAGACCTGTCTGGTAGCTGAACCCTGCCTATAGTTAAGTTACAATCAGCGTAGTTCCTGGCCTCATTGACTGGCCTGAAACCATGGATTGCATAATTAATGGATGCAATGAAATTGCTCAGACTGACTATAAACAAAATCAGGACAGGATAGCCACCCTGATCCATTGGCATCTGTGCAAAAAGTGTAATTTCCAAGTGTCCTGAAGATGATATGATCACACACGTTGGAACACTTATGGAAAATGATGTTACAGTTGTATGCGTATTCTGGTAAACTGATCACCATCTAGAACACAACAAACCAGACATAACAATAAAGGAAAAGAGTAATTTTTGCAGATGCGGCATACCCAGGACTGCAAAATCAAGGAAAAGGAATAGGAAGAAAAATAAAATATGGAGATCTAATGCAGTGTAAAGGATAGATTGTGTGGAACAGATCTTCCAAAGCCATCCCTGTAGTTATTGTGAGATTAGATGGAAAAACAAACAGATTAAATAAATGTTTACAAGAGTGAAATTTATTTTATTTATTTATTAAATTTATCTCCACCCATCTCCCCCTAATATTTTGACTACATTTACTAATGGCTTACATTAAAAAAAAAAAAAAACATTTTGTTGGGCTCATATTATATCTTACAGTGTTACTTGGATAATTCCTAGGTTACAAAAAATTTCCAAAGAACACCAGTGAAAGATGTGATTCTTTCATTTGTCTGTTTCAGTGAATAAACTATATAAAAAATTACAAGAGAGAACTTTAAAAATGAACAAAATAGTATAATACAGGTAAATAAGAGATTTAAAAATGTTGTGGAGGTTATAGCTTTCCAAAATATTAGTTATTAATAGTTAAATATATTTACACATATTGTATTATATTAAGCAACTAAAATGAGTCTCAAACACCACGTTCGACACAATATAAATCACAAAATGGAACTGCACACTGTAATAACTGTACTGACCAATCCATGTTTCAGAGATGATTTTAGTTTGTTCTTTATGTTGGGTTATTCCAAGAAGGAGGAGAGGAGGAGGAGGAGGAGGAGGAGGAGGAGGAGGAGGAGGAGGAGGAGGAGGAGGAGGAGGAGGAGGAGGAAGAAGAAGAAGAAGAAGAAGAAGAAGAAGAAGAAGAAGAAGAAGAAGAAGAAGAAGAAGAAGGAGGAGGAGGAGGAGGAGGAGGAGGGGAGGAGGAGGAGGAGGAGGAGGAGGAGGAGGAGGAGGAGGAGAAGGCAGGGGGGAGGAAGAAGAAGAAGAAGAAGAAGAAGAAGAAGAAGAAGAAGAAGAAGGAGGAGGAGGAGGAGGAGGAGGAGGAGGAGGAGGAGGAGGAGAGGAAGGAAGAAGAAGAAGAAGAAGAAGAAGAAGAAGAAGAAGAAGAAGAAGAAGGAAGAAGCGAGAGAGGAGGAGGAGGAGGCAGGAGGAGGAGGAGGAGGAGGAGGAGGAGGAGGAGGAGGAGGAGGAGGAGAGGAGAAGAAGAAGAAGAAGAAGAAGAAGAAGAAGAAGGAGGAGGAGGAGGGAGGAGGAGGAGGAGGAGGAGGAGAGGAGAAGGCAGGGGGGGAGGAAGAAGAAGAAGAAGAAGAAGATAAGAAGAAGAAGAAGAAGAACGAAGAAGCAGCAAGAGAGGAGGAGGAGGAGGAGGAGGAGGAGGAGGAGGAGGAGGGACATTTTCTTTAAACAAAATGAGAGTGGAACAGATTGAATGGAGGAAGAGTTTGCATGGAATGGCAAAAAAAAAAAAAAACAAAAGAGGAATGAACAGGTAGACAAATAAGCAACAAGAGGATTAAACAAGAATGGGTGAACAAAAGACCAGAGACAGTTGTTCACACAAGAA